>JAUCBN010000053.1:10332500-11532500 GCA_035048815.1 Abelmoschus esculentus | reverse complement strand
TTAATATAATTCAAGTTTAGATATAATTAGAACTTATATAATTATTAGAAATGAATGAATCTTGACTTATATATAAATATATATTTTTTAACCATTATTTTTTAAAATTTTCGTTTAAGCCTCTAAGTCTAGTAAAATTTAAATTGATCATCTCAAACTTTTATTCTAAGTTCCGCCACCGATATTAATTGTAGGTTTTTCGATTTTATAATTGATTTTCATATACTATTATTTATTTTTAATTACTAAATTAATTAAATACAACACATAATAAAATTAAAATTGTTTATAAAAATACCCTTACAAAAGGGACATCTCCATGGTCCACCTTTATCTTCATGTGTCATAGGATTAATTGTCCAAAATAAATAAATAAAATAAAAATGATAATAATAATAATATTTTTTCTTAAAATACCCAATCAAAATATCAATGATTTTCTTATCCCACTCTGGGCTGTAGGTAAAATAAATGATTTCCTTATCCCTTTCAAATCATTTTCTATTTTGTACAATTTATAATAAAACAACTTCACTTCAACTACACTCCTTTTCATTTTGTTTAAAAAATGTAGCTTTGAGGCTAATTAAGGTTAGTGAAATACACTCTTGTTGGGGTCAAAATTACACTATTGAAACTAATAATTAATTATTTTCAATCATGATTTGGTGTTATCATTATCATTTAGACTAATATCTATATCTCAAGCATTGTCTTCATATTATATATAATTAGATGTGTAATTTTAATTCGAATAAAAAAAATCTCAATCGAACACAATTTGATCAGAAGAAGTCAATAATTTAAACCTACATAATTTAATTTGGAGTTAACTTGAACAAAAAAAGATTTAAATTTAAAATGATCTGAACAAATACCCTGAATTTACTTTGACTTTAGACGACAAGACCCAAAAAATTACCTTAGTGTGATGAATTGAATTCAAAATTACCCGAGCCTTGCACACACGGATATTAATGAGTTAGTCCAAATGGTAAACAGTTTGGTTTTACTTAAGTAAATCTCGAATTTAAGATCTTATGTACATAAAAAATCTCCGTCGAGAGATTCACTCGTCGGGGAAAAATCTTGAGTGACCGAGTGGACAACCCTACGTAGTATTGATTTAATATTGAGAAATGTTGGTTTTATGAGTGGGGACAAAAAGGTGGTGGATGCCATTGAAGCTAAGCAAGCTCCACTGTCATGTCATGCCAACCTCATTGCATACACCATATGGGATAGGGAAGAAACATGGACAATCATAAACTATGAAAATCAAGATCTGTAGTGTCAAGTATCAATCTTTTCAAATCAATCCAATGAAGAAAAGCTTATGTTTTTCTTGATTTTGAACCAAATGAAGGGAGCAAAAGGTGCAAAAACAAGGTAGGCCACCTCCACATGCCAATCACACCTTAAATTTTTGGAGGGATTTGGGAATTGGATAAGCTTAAAACTAAACCCACATGGCAAACACACTTCAAAATATTGATGTCCTTGTGTAGGTCACATGTCCTGCACATACTCCAAAACGTGTTCGATTCGTCTAAAATAACATTCGATATTTTTTCGTTTTAAATTTTTGATGAGAGAAAATTGAAATACCATAAGATATCATTACAACCTTGTATCTTTCAATCAATATATGTACAATCTTGGTAAAATGATGGGAAAATCCTTGAAATTAACCATTGAACACAATGATAGATGTTGCATCTGCACTGCCCACAGATGACATGTTTGCAGGAGAAAGGAGCTTGAAGAGTTGGGTGAAAGAGTCAATATCATCTCCACTAAATCAAGCTGTAGACACCAATTTGCTGAATACTACTGGGAGGGAACGTTCAGCAGCCAACAATTGTGCCTTATCCATGTTGCAGGTTGGCTTAGAATGTTCAGTAGATCACCAGCTGAGAGGCCTGATATGAAAGAGATTGTCATGAAGCTAAAGAAGATCAAAGCTAAGTTATTGAAGGATGGTGGACGAGTTCGGCAAAGGGGGCACTGCTTCTAACTGTGTTATGCCATTTAAAAGACACTGTTAAAGTCTTCGAATTTGTTGGTTCTAGAAAAGTAAAACTACTTTCATATAACCTTATAGTCCTGCTGGTATGATGTTCTGTCATCCTACTTAACATTCTCAACTTTGGTGAAGTCTGCTCCAATACAATGCCTATTCCCTCCTCCAAATGGTATGAAGTTCTTTGCCAGTGCATTGCTTCCAATGTTCTTTATCAGTTTAAACACTTCATTCAATTAATTCTTTTTCATATATGAAAAATTATAACCCATTAAGGATAATAATTAATGTTACGTTAGGAGCCGTTGTACGAGTTCACAGAGCCGAGATATCGATATCAAGTGTTTTGTTTCGAGAAACTTACCTTCCATCTTGAAGGGTTGAAGGTAAGAGGATCTTCATATTTATCAGGGTTGAGATGAATAGCTGCAGGCACAACCAAGAAGATCCAATCTTTTGGTATTGTATATCCTGTGGTTTTAATTTTTATTCGAAATTAATCGACTATAATTTTATTATTTAGTGATAGATAGATAAATAGATAGTTACCGTTGACGTTAATGTCAGCTATAACTTTTCTCAGCATCCCTGGAATAAGATTTAACAACCTCAAAGTTTCATTAATGACCTGAAAAAAAAAAACATGGCCATCTTCTCTCTTCTTAAGAATTTTCTCATGCTCCTCCTAATTCAAGTGTTAAAAGTTAAGGGTTCCATCTTATCTTTCATTTAATTTGCAACCACAATTGTAGTTAGTTAAGTATTATAATGACACTTGAATCTCATAGGTATTTTATAGGTTTGTTTTATAATTTATGTTTAAGATTTGTCGTTATTTCTTTTACTAATGTTATTTCTAAGAATTAAATATTTTTTTAAAGTGTAATATACCTTATTAATGCATTTAATAACGATATTTGAATCTATCCTGTTTAAATAATAGGTTAAACTAAACTTTTAATTTGTTCAATTATAACATTAAAATTGTATTTTGACTTTAATTATATCATTAAATCAGTAATTTGATAACCACGTGATGACATGACCAAAACAGTGCTATTTTAATGTGATTATTAATGCATTATATCGCGTGGTTATCGAGTTAGCCACCTAATAAATGGGCGAATGAGATTAATATCATTGTCCCCCTCAAAGATTATACAGTAATCAGTAAAGATATCTCAAGCAAAATGTGGTAGAGGATCATACACTGTAAACACAGTCATTTAGACGCTAAAAACAACATAGAAGATAAGAAGATTTAGGGTTCATATGCTAAAAACAATTCAGTTCCTAAAATAATAAAGCTTCAGAAACCAACATAGTTGCTACCTGGACATAAACATTTTGGTCAACCTGGCTTGTTGCTGGGGAAATATAGCTGTCATGTGTCTGAAGAACTTGTTGTGGAAGTTGTCCCTTGCCTCGCAAGCCCTTGATATGATCTTCCAAGTGTTTATTCTCAAGATTTAACTGGCTAATTTCCTCTGTTAGGTGTCGGTTCTCCGAACTCAACCGTCCGTTTTCGTCTGGCAAGGATTGGTTCAGGGCAGTCATTTCGTCAAATTTAGCCTGAAAAGATGAGAGGCAAAGTTAAATAAGATAGCAGTATAACGTTTTACCTTTTTCCGTCGCCTATGGTTCGCATCAATATGCCTTTTGCATGCTTTTCTCTCATCTATGGTCTACAACCTCCTGGTCTCGGTTGTTGCGAAGCTTCTCCTTGAGGAAAATGGTCACGGGTTGCTTGAGAATGCAGCATTCAGTCATTCAACTGCGGATGCAAGGGACATTGACAGATATGGTAGGATTGATCATATATCGACGAATATTCCAGCCCTGAGGCTGAATACGGACTGGTAGCTTCTGATGTAGTGTCTTCCATGCTCCCTAGACACGGTATTCAGCTTGCAGATCCGCCGATTGCAGTTAAGGTTTGTTGCTGAACCACAGGATTTAGATAACGGCAAGTGGTGAAACAGATGTTGGCAATGCCATTGCCGCCACGTGCGATGGTTGCGCATTCAGTCGTTGACTATACCGTACATTTCCGGTTCTCAATTCACACTTGCATTTTGAAAGCCATCCCCTTTCACATTAGTTCATTGCATGCCTTTTGAAAGACCAAAATTTTCAGATCAAATCGACTGGAAAATCTGAAATTTTCTGAACCGTTTGTCACTTAACGTCAGTTAAATTTCATACGCTCATGTGTAAGACTAGATTATGAGCCGCTTGATTAGTTTCCCTACAAATATACTGCACACGAAACTCCGAATTTTGCTGAAGAAACTTTCAATAGCTTCAAAGTTTATACGCTCATATGTAAGAAGCCATGGGAAAAATAATTCGAGAGAAGCGACCCGGAAGATCGGATGTGAAAATATCATATTATTATTTATACTGGTTTGTAATGAAAGATCCCACCACCTAAACTGGAAAAATTGGTCTGTAATGAAGCACTCCCAGTAGCATACAACTGGGAATTATTAGTGAAAACTAATCCTACTACGAACACCAAAGCCGATGCTGCTTGCAGCAGGGAAAACAATAGCAGCCAAAGTAACTGCAAAAATTTTCATGGAAGAAAATCTCAGATGATACAAATTTAACTCTGGTTGGCAAAGTTGATTCCCTTCTCTATAGATGCTTTAAGTTCTGGTTTAAGTTTCTCCAACCCTTCCTTCTCGTAGTCAGACAGAGGACCCAACCCCAAAACTTCCTCCACACCGTTCTTTCCGAGCCTTACCTGCAACCAGAAAAGTTTCGGTGATGAGTTAGTGTACAGGAAACAAAACCCCTTCAATTCAAGCTAATAAAGCATAATCAGGCTTAATTTACAAACAAGTCGGTGAGAACGGGATGGTAAAACCGTAAGACAAGAAGCTATTTGAGTTCGGCTTAGGTACAAGCTGGGGGCAAGTTTAGGCCACCAAAATCTTAAGTTCGAACCTTGGTGTTGTCCATCGGTACATATTAACAAAGACGGACACAAGTAACATTTGATAGCAAATTCAGGATGGACAAAAACTTAAGAGATGTCAAAGCCTTTTGAATACATCACCTTAGAAGCAAAGAAAGGAAGTTCAGTGACAGTTGACTGTACGAATGAACATTCCACAACATTGGGAACACCATTCAATCCTTTAAGGCAAGCATCAGCAAAAATGGCTCCAGCATAGCTACACAAAGAAACAAGACAACTTAGGCTAAAATCATATGATTTCAGTTTGCGACTACACATACAACTGCAAAGGAAATCAGGACCAAGTTTATGACTAATACTTACGCCATTGATAATGTTGCCGAACCCTTTCCAGCCTTTGCTTCCACAACTTCAGTGCCTCCATCTTGTGTACGCTTTGTGAGAGCCTTGATACCATCTTCAGGTAAATTGGCTTTTGGCGTGGCCTAATAAAAATTAAAATTCAACTCAGCAAAGGATATGATTAACAAAAGGCTGAAAGGTGGTGCACAACAGTATCGCGCATTAGATATAATTTTATAAGAAATAAAATCAGATGAAAGGACTATAGGGAAGATGTACTTGGGAAAATAGTGGAAGAATGGTTACTCCAGCATGACCACCAACAACTGGGACATTAACATCTGCAAGAAAGTGAAGAAACTTAGACAACCAGCAAATTCCTAGTATAACCCAAAATTTCTAATTCTATATCATGTTTAGAATTAAAGGACTTTGCCTGAAGGAGAAAAGGTATCAACTTCTAAAATTTCTTTTAGGGTCCTAGAAACCCTAAAAAACCCAACTCAGAATACTGCTTATTTTTTTAAACAAAAGGTTCTCAAAAGAGAAGGTGGGGGAGTCTTCCCTCTGTTGTTTATAGTAGTGTATATATAACTTCTGTAAGTCAAGAATCACCAAACCTGCAACATTTACTTTTGCCTTCCCAGCGTAGAAAGTCTTGGCCCTAACCACATCAAGGGTAGTTACACCAAATAATTTTTTCTCATCGTAAGTCCCTGCCTTCTTGAAAACCTCAGCTGCGATCGGAACAGTTGAATTGACAGGGTTGCTGATCATATTAACAAGTGCCTGGGCCAAAAAGCCAGATCATTAAATAGTCGGAAAAACGAAAGTCTGATATAAGACCCACAATAAAAAGAAACAATTATTTGTAGCTAATGGATATATTTCAATCATCAAAATTATCCATTACATTATAAACAGCAAGGAGATAGGTATAAATAGTAAGATGATTTTACCAAAGCCAAAGGACAAAAAGAGGATAGAAACTCACATTAGGGCAATACTTAGCAATAGCAGCACATAGACCCTTGACGATTCCGGCATTAATGTTGAAAAGATCATCACGAGTCATGCCAGGCTTTCTCGGCACACCGGCGGGAATGATGACAACATCACATCCCTCCAAAGCTAGCCCCAATTGCTCTTCACCAACATATCCAGTAACCTGAAGCAAAATACACAAAATGATGCCAGTTGCTAAAGGAATAAAGCAGTCAAATGGTCATGGAGAATGGAGATGAATATCTAGAAGCTCAGAAAAACAGGTTTCCATAAACAAGCAACAATATCCAAAGATCTAACACCTCCAATCTTTTACAAATAAGAAGACTCAAGTAATCAAAGCTAAATCAGAAAATGAAAACATAATAACAATGTCAGATTTGAATGGAATCAAATAGCTAAATCATTACACAAATCACATTTCATCACCAATAAATCTAATAAAAATCTAGAAATAATAGAAGAGGAAAACAACATTAGACACAAAATTCAACACAAAACCCATATTAGAGAAACTACATAAAATTACGTTCAAACATTAAAAAGAAGAAATTAAATCTAAATAAGTCTAAATCCAAAAAAAAGATGTTTTTTTTTAAATGAACCTCAGATCTAGTGTTGACGTGGCTGACATCAGCTGCAACGCCGGGAGTGTTAGCGATATCATAGAGAGCCAGTCGAGAAACAAGAGGGTTAAGCTTCATGAGGAGAGCCAAGGGCTGGCCGATCCCTCCGGCAGCGCCCAAGACCGCGACTTTCCGGTCTGGTACGGATTCTGTGGCATACCCTCGGCGGAGGAGGTGCTTCCCGGCGGCCGATCGAGCTACGTATCGAAACATCGTTGCAGAGGGTTGAAGATGAAGAGTAGGAAAAAATAAAGCTGGTGGGAGTTGTTTGATAAGCTCTAGGAAGAAGAAATGTCTGGGTTTTGTTTGTATTTATAAGCGAAGCAGTAGGGAAAAAATGAGTGAACAAAGCTAAATACACTTTACTGTTTTACAGAGTGCCTGCCAAAGGGTTATTTCATTTTTTTTAATTACTTATTTATAATTTAAAAAGTTTCAACTTTTATATACAAAAAGAAAGAAAAAAAATCAAGCTTTTTGGTGTAGAATATTAAAAAAAAAATTCATGTATTTGCAATTTAATTAATAATTTATATTAAAATGTCATAAAAGTTAAGCTTTTAGATGGTGACGAATCATATTTTAAAAAAATTAAAACTATCATAATAATTTTATTATTTAAAATTAATCAATAATTATAATAAATTAAATCAAAATTAATGGATCTAGTTTTTCAGTATGAAACTCTAATATTTTTGTATTGATTTTATTCTTAAATAGTTACTATTTTAATTAATAATTTATTGTAGTTATTATTTTCTTAAAATTTAATATTTTAAATCCCAATATAAATTATTCTCTTTTTCCAATATGCATCTGCAAATTCTTGTGAGCCTATGTTATGATAATCCATATATTTTTATTATCTCATGAGATCAATTTTTAATTCCAAAAATAAGAAACAAAATCATAATACCGAAATATATTAAATGACTGTTAATTTTTTTTCATTAATTTTATGTGATATTGTAGATGGTGAGATCGATTTTCAGCCATTCAAATTTTAATTTTGGATTTCTTTTTAACATTATTTTATTATTTTCAGCCATTCAAATTTCCAATTATTCAAAACAAAGCAATTTTTATATTTAAGAAATATACAAGTTCCATGAAAATTAAATTACTTTGATATTGATAACCATAATTATAATCACAATTCATTTAGAAAATTAGATTTTGGATTGGATTTTTTTCCATCCAAGTTGCTGACCACACACTATTGAGGAATAGTATTCCTTTCCCCACATCTCCAATCAGTGAAGCAAAGCAAATAATCAAAGATGTCAGATTCTGATAAGATTTTTATCTAAATGAAAAAAAAAAAAGGTAGGAAAAAGCAATGGCAGTGGGAGTTTCTGGTACCATGAAAACATTAACACAACAATAAAAAACACAATTAGGGAATATTAAAATGGACATAATCGAGTTTTTCATTTCTTGATGAGGATGTTGACCGGATGTTAGGAAAAAGATTATCATCAATAGGTGGGGGAAAAGATATTAACAACACTACCTGCAACAAATCTCTCCAGGGTAGGGAGTGATATCTTATCCTCCACGGTGCTTTATTCGCATCCTCCGACTGTGGTTGCTCAAACTAGGCTTCCGTCTCACCTTCAAGGTTAGTTTTATGCCCCCCAGTGTTCCTCGGACGATGGCCAAAACAAGGGGGAAAGATGGCAGTTAGTATATATAATAAGAGAGCATCAATCCCATACAACACCATCATAGCATGTCAGCTATACAATTTTACTACCTACCCCGTCAATAAAAGGAGAAATATGCCCCTGGTTCCTCGACAGAAAACAGATTCTTGAAATACACATTGAAAATCAAAAGACAACGATGTTGTAACTAGTTAAATGGTTCTGTACCAACACTCTTAAGACCCAATGGCATCAACTTTCAGCAAACTAGGAAATCTAGCAAACAGAACCAAGTGTCGTAGAAATCTAAGAATGACATTTAACATCAAAAAAGAATCATGGTACCGAAGCATCTCAAGATACAGTCTGCCGTGGCAACCACAAGTCAAATACGACAAATGTTTATGTAAAAAAACAAATAAAAAACAGTTCATTTGCAACAAGATTATCTGTTAGAAAAAAACATGCCAAAAGAATTCAATAGGTGCAGATATCACATGCATAACCCACAAGGAAATTGTTCCAACAGGATATTGACTTTCGTTTCACCAAGTTATCTTAAAGCTGTACTCATTACAGGTATTTGGTTGTTTATCATAGGGACAGCCATTTCCGAACAAAAGAAAAAGGAAATAAAAGCTGCCATTTCAACCAGATATCTAACAAAGACAATCCACTGAATTAAAAATATATGTCGACCAACAAATAAGACAGACACCAAATACAGTTGCAGCACATGGGAGAAAGTTAAGCAAGAGCACTTTAACAAATTCAACAAAAACGGACGGCCACTGGAATTATCCAATAAACTGGTAAATATACCAACAAGCAAACAATTGCAGCGCCAGATCAAAAAATTGCTTTGTAAACTTATCTGGGGAATGTTAACATAGAAACCATTAATTTATATAACAAAATAAAGAACTAAAGTATAGTCCATTAGAGTACATAATAGAAAACTCAACTTGAATAGTGATATCAAGAAAGAAATAAACTTCCACATAGAGGAGATGCAATAACAACCACAATACCGGTAAAGATGCGAATAAACAATGTCGATACTTGTATTATTAAAAAAATCATACTAATGGCTAAAAGGTACCGCAGGAACAAAGGTTCCTAACAAAACATAGAAAAACTAGTCTACACCATATGTTTTGCCAACCAACACTACAACAACCAAAAAAGAAGAATAAAGAAAAACATCATAGAGGTGGAAATCAAGAGAATTGGGTGCAAGAGCCCAGCTAATGCATTCATCTAGCCAGAGAATATCTGCATTCAGGCAATCACCAGAACCAAAAAAAGCATCTGCGTCCAAAAAGCTGTCATAAACCTGAATCAAACAACCATTAACAACCCAATTCATCATTTCACATCATCAAGCAAAAAGGTCAAAAACTAATTGGAAACAATGCATTAAAACACACACACGCACAATGTGCTTACTTGAAGGGATCACCTCAGATGTTTGTCTCTTGTCAAACACACAAAAATGAGCTAACAGACACAGAAATTGCAATAATCAGTCAATCAAATACATCTCTCTAATTAGCATCACAAAACATAAAAAGGGAATCATACATCTCCACAATTTTAGAAAACTTTTCCTCAAGAGAATTTGGAAAACAAAATAACAGAAAGCTATATTTAATTTCAAAAATAAATGAAGATAATATAGTTAATTATTTACACAGACTAGTTAACAATTGAAACAAACAGCAAAAATGCATGCTGGGCACTAGAAGAAGCAAATAAGAAAAAAGAACAGTGCAAAAATGACATGTTTAAGGCCAGTTAAACTGAAGACAGTGACCTAAAAGAAGGGACCATATTGAGATTGAAATTTACTCTTCTTATCCTTGGATACAATCAAATGAATTGAACACTGGCAATATTGATAATACTACCAAGTCGGACACTAAAAAATGCATACACATAAAAAGAGACAGCAAATTCAAACACAAAAGAGAACTGTTACCATATATGGGAAACTGATTACACAGATGGACATCTCATCCAATATAAATAAAAATATATATGTTCTCTGACAGGTAGCAGATAGTTCTAAAACTGTGACCAAAAGACTTGTATGCATACATGTGCTAGGTAAAATTTCAATTTCAGAATAATTTTGAAGAATGCTTGTCCTTATCAACACAACAATTTATTCAATTCAAGCCAACAGATAGTAAAATCAACAAACTGAATGCAGTTCTCTAGCCATGATTAGACATGAGATCATAATGTCTTCTGACACAAGTCACATGGCAAATAAAGATATCTATAGTGGGTAAGCCACAACGAAGGAAACCTTAATGCCAAACTAATATAAGGAAAATTTAGCACACTAGCTAAGTAGGTAAATTAAATACAAAAATTGTAAAAACAAGTGGAAGATGAAAGATTTTCAGTAACTAGAGCAAAGCATATTTTTTTCTCGATTGCATACGCGAATATTAAAAAATGGAAATAACCTTCATTTTAAATGTTTACTAGTCTTTTAGATAATTTCACTAACCAGCAGGGATCAACCAACTTGTGAAAAAAAAACTCAATCAAAAGCTTCTACCACAGATATTAACCACCAGCCACGGATAGATGAAGTTTTCTATACAATATGCACATATAGTTTTCACTAACCAGCCATGGATCAGTTGGCTTATGACAAAAAACCCAATCAAAATCTTCTAGCATAGATATTAATCACCAACCATAGTTAAATGAAGTTTTCTATAAAATATGGGCATACAGTTTTCAAAAACAGTTTCGGGTATATAAAATGAAATACAAAGCTAATGTGAAACAATGAACCATTTAAAAACACAACAAAATTTGACCACATATAATATATTCTACATAAAGCAAAGGTAAAACTACATGTAGACAACTATACAAGAATATTAGCACGCAAGTAACACATTCTGACAGAAGTCACAGAACAAAGCAGGAAAATAACCAATGTACCAAACAGTTTGAAGCAATTGCACACAAGGAATCAATACCCACAATACCGCATCAGCAAAAACAAAAAATAACTCAATCTAAATAATCAACCGAGTTAAAAACACATAACACACATTTAAAGAATGCTAAATCAGGGAAAACAACCTCAGTAGAAAGGTGGCCCACTGGGATACATAGCACCGGGTGGAACTCTCGGAGCAGGGGATGCCCCAGCTCCTTGGTGAAGTGGATTAGGGAAAGCACCAGAGGAAGACAAGCTATAATGAGAAGCCTCTGGATAACCACCAGTTGGCATCCCAACTGAACTAGGCGGCAATCTGTACAATGAAGAACCTACGCCTGCAGCAGCCAATGCACCTCCTGCACCAACACCACTCAACCCACCATAGCCAGTTGAACCTGGTCCACCATAGCCAGCTGGACCTGGACCACCATAGCCACCGTAGGGGCCACCAATTCCAGATCCATAACCACCACCAGCAGTTCCATTTCCACTCAAAGCCCCCACCCCAACTCCAGATGAATTCAAGGGATGAGGATGACCCATTGGACCCGGGCCCCCTTGTAGCCCACCTGAAAACCCAGTGTAACCACCAGGTCCGCCAGGCCCACCAGGTCCTCCACCAGGTCCTCCCATTCCCATTTCTGGATTGCCCGGAGCGGCAACTCCACTTTGCATCATCCCATCTTGTCCTCGCTTCCCTTTTTTCCCTTCAATAGCCAGTTTACAATTCATTTGTCTCCCATCAATGTTCTTCACTGGCTCCACTAACGCTGCTTGAGCCCCTTCTGCCGTCTTATAAACAAAAAGAGCAAATCCCCTTGATTTCCCTGTCTGTTTATCAAACCCCAAAGGCCCCTCTTCTATTTCCCCATACTGAGCAAAATAACCCAATAACTTATCCGCCGGCATATCATACGGTACATTGGCAACATATATCTTCCTCATATGAACATCCACCGGATTACTATTTGTCCCCGAATTACCTGCCGCAGCCAGCTGTGTCACCGTAACCCTCCCGTCAATTTTCTTACTAGGTTCTTTAAGAGCAAGCAAAGCACCATCAACATGCTTAAACGTAACAAAACCATACCCTTTCGATTTCCCGGTTGTCTTGTCAAGGATAACAACTGCTTCTTCAAGTTCCCCATAGACCGAGAAGAGTGAACGAATGCCGTCGGTTGTGGTATCCCAACCCAACCCACGTATGAAAAGCTTCCGTAGAGATGTGTCTTGATCGGCGATAGATCGGACGGCATAAAGAACATCTACGTGACGACAGACGGCTTCTTGGAGGATGTCTAGTAGTTGGTCGACGGTGAAACGCTCGATTAGTTTGCGGCCATCTTGCGGGGTTAGTCTGGTGATTGGATCAGGTTCCGATATCGCTGAAACTGCGCCGTTTTCATCAAGCTTGCGCTTTTTGGTTGGATCCATGAATTGCATCATCGAGGATTCTTTACCTTTTAAAACCCTAACCCTAAGAAACTCAAAGAAAACAGCTTTCGACTTGATGCTGAAAATCAAGAGAGAATTGTATGGGTGTGTCCTTTATATAGGATTGGGGGCCTCCTGGTTCCTATGTATAAACTTGTGAGCCGATTTGGTCTTGGGCCAACAAATTTTATTAGTTTTTTATATAAAATAATTTAAATATAATTCAATATTCAATATAACATATTTTTCATAATTCATTTTAATATAAATATAATTTTAGAAAATATTTTATGCATTGGTTTTAAAAATTATTCCCTAAGCTGGTTCGATTTAAAATTTTAGTTTAAAGTTTATGATTTAAGTATTTAGAATTTAGAGTGTAAAATTTAAGTTTTATTATTAAAAATTAAAGTTTAAGGTCTGTTGATTAAGTTTAATGTTTAAAAATTTCGATTTTAGTTTTTGAAGTAAAATTATACATACTTGTAGAGTTTTTTTTACTATAAGTGCATGAAATAATAACTCATATATTTTTAATTACTTGTTTTAATTTAATTTTAAAGATTATGTTTTAATGTTGATTTTATACTTTCATCTTTAAACATTAAACCATTAAAGATGGGCCCGGAGGGTATTAAGAATTGCACCATTGGAAGCATCATCTGCACAGGGAAAATCAATTTAGATTTAGGGACTATTTTTGAATATGTATCATAGTTTAAGGACCTCCTGTAATTAACTCTAAGATGTATGGGGATCAAGTTAGAAAAGATGTAAAACTAAGAGATCAAATGTTATTTATTTCATTTTATTTATAATCTACGGATCAGCAACGGATCTACACATAAAGAGAGGGTAAGCCTGTGTCCACCCTCAACTTTTTAAAGTTCATACATTTGATTTTTGAAATTTTAAATTTTTATAAATTAGTCCTTAAATTTTTAATTTTTTATGATTTATGCTCATCCTGAAATTTTAAAATTTTTATGATTTGTGTTTACTCCCAAAATATTTTAATTAGTGCTCACCCTCACAAATATTTTTGGATCCGCGACTACGGACCTCATCGTTGTATCAGATTGCCAATCAGTAGTTAAACTGGTTTCACAGTCCTGAGAAAGCGTCATGAACATAACCTTCATGTATATTTTTCTGCAAAATGATCTAATTGTTCTGCATTTGAGATATTCCTGAACACAACAACAGAAGGCATGGAAGGAGGCAAGATAAAGAGGCAGAAGATTTTTACTCCATCAATGGAACATATAATTATGTGCATATAGATAGTGTTTTACCGTTTTATCGAGTGCGAAATGGTGCGTCGTGCGACCGTAACAAGGCTCGGGATCTGATATGGTACAGAGCAGTTGAGAGAACTTACGAAACATCATCCATTAGAAGTGCATAAAAGAGAGCATTTGTGCACAGGGCCTTAAATCCCCTACTCATCTGATATTGGCCACCATTTAGCAACTACTGTACCAATGGAACTATTTGTCCGCTGCTCGACGACCCTTCATAAACTTCTTCGGAAGAAGTCGGAAGTTCCCACATAAACTAACTCGATGTTATCCGATGACCTTGTTTTGAATCTGCAACAGGTTTCACCAACACCGGTTAGAGAGCTGCAGCCTGCAGGAAGTAATACTGAGACTAGTGAATGAGATCAAGTTGTTTCCAAGCCATGCATAAACATATATGTATAACCCAAAGTGTTGGTGAGGTAATATGTCAACATCTATGAGCTCGATACTAAATGGAGCAGACGAGATGGAGCTCGTTTCCAGAAGCCGGTGCAATGTTCCGGTAAAGCATGGTATCGGCATCCCTCGAAATGTACACATTTGTATATCTGGTTGTATCAGGATCTGATCCATGGGTCAAAAGCTATGCAGTAATGCAGAACAGGGCTCAAATATGAAGGTTTTAGGCATATTGGAGACATCGGAGCTGTCCGAAAACATTTCGATGTTACGAAAACGACAATACCAAGTATCTGACAAGCTCATTTCAGCTAGTTTTATTCGAATCTTACATATGCATATCCGACACAAACACCAAATCAATGAAAGCAACATGTTTTCCAGATAACATTTGCCCCAAATTTCATGAAAATAATATGGTGAAAATAAAGAAGGTTGTGTTATTTAAATACAACTGCATATTTATTACAACTCGAGCATTAAAATAAACTCTTACAGTGCCTAAATTAGTACACCTCTCAGTTCTGCCCTACAGGTTCAAAGGCCGAGCATATGACTTGTCTGATGTACTCCTCGGCCTATGAACCTGTAGAACTCTCAGCGTAGCCGAGGCACATCAACAACCTCAAACCTCCACTAAAAAAAAAACACAACAACCTGCAAGTTTCTGATCATCTACTTCAAAGCCGCTGATAATTAAACGTGATGTTCAGGATCCGGTCCTCCAGGCGAGATTCTCTCCGGACTACCACTCAGCATCCTTCTGTAATACTCAACTTTCGATAAATCGTAACCGAGTTTCTCCAACATAGCCATACTACCAATCTTTTCGACCACAGTCGGCATACCATGACCATAAGACCTTGCTTCAGAGTGTACCATTACAAGCATCAATACAATGGTGATGAACAACAGCACCAGCCTAGAAATAGAAACATTAGCCATGGTTTTTGTATATGAATAACAACAAACTTACCAGTAAGCTTATATAGTGAAGGAAATCAACCAGGAAATCAATGGGACAAGACTGAAATGACAACTATCATATAAGACATCGATGTATTGGAGCATCGACGTATAATCGGATAAAACCAGACAGAAACTGGTTTGTCTTAACCCCAAAACACAGTTGATCTTCTGCTTTCATGACTCACCTCCATTAACGTTATCAGACACAAAAAACAACATGATGTTTATATGTTAGACCCTGATTTGCTTAGCAAAGTTTGACGTTCTTTGCCTATTCAATAGGGCCACTGTTTTCTCGGTGTGGCAACCCGGAAATCTTGTCGTTCTTGTTGTCCAGTGCTTATCTTGTAAGTATTTAAACATTATTACAGAATTGACTCAAAAAGCTCATGAGGATACTGCAACCATTAATCCTTAACTCACACTTACTTTTGTCTTGTCCGAAGACTTCTTTTATCCAATAGAGGGAATTGATTTTGGAAGTTGTTCTTATGCATGAATATGGAAAATATACCTTCTTTATAGATTTTGGAGTTTTTCAAGCCGCACGCATGCATGATCCATTGAAAAAAGTTTAGTCTCACATATTTTGACACGTATTACTTTGCATATTATATGAATTTGGTGTAAATAGGCTCTTCTTTTATGGTGTTTCCGTTCATATCTTACTTTAAATTAATGGGTTTAAAATTTAATGATAGGAGTTGTGGTTAAGGTTTAATAAAATAAGAGTGTGGCGTAATTTTTAGGGTGCAGGGTTGAGAGTTTAAGATATGAAAAATTAGGGTTAGGGCTTCGAATTTTTTAAAAAATTAATGGGAGACATAGAAGGGGACATGATTAGATTTTTACTCATGAATTGAGTAGAAATCTTCTGCTTTCTAATCATAACTCCTTTCGTATCTCCTATTAAAAAATATTTAAAAAATTGAATTCTAAACTCTAACCCTAATTTTTTAGGTCCTAAACCCTACACCTCAAAAAATACATCATACCCCTAATTCCCTAAAACCTAACAACAACCCTTAACCTTAAACCCTAAATCTTAAACCTACTAATTTAAAATGAAGACACCAATAAAAACGCTAGACGATTTGTAATATTAAATTACATTTAATATGATAAGTGTAGTATGCTTTGAATAATGTATATGTAAGTACGAAGATGTTTTATAAATTTTAATTTATAAAAAAAAAATAATGTGCGAAAAATAATACGATATGAATTTATTTAATTGGGTAAGATCGTATATAAGATCATGAGAATAATTTATGAAATGATTTTTTTAATTTTATTTTAAAATATGATTAATTATATACAAAACCTTTAAAATTTTTAATAATTATATAAAATTATTAAAAAATAATATTCCACAATAATTTTATTAATAATATTAAACGATATATATCGTCCGTTTCAAAATTTTCTTATAAAATGTTATATCAAAAAAAAAAAGAAATACTTAGATTTGATGGTAAAGTCCTATTAACGTGACCAATTTTACAGGTATGAATGGTAGATAGTATGATTGTTCCATTGAATTTTCATAATTAGGTCTTACAATTTAGGGTTTTAGTAGGAGTTAAATGTGTGCAAGGTATTGGATATGATTCGGATATGGCAATATATCCCCATATCTTATCCACACGTGAAACCGACTACTGATTTAAGACATCCTATGTCCAATGTTCCATGTCCACCATTTCTTTCAGGACATCATCTTCCTTCTGGTCTAGTCTTTCGGCTTATCTTTATGCTTTATATTCAACTAGAGTAATTGGCCACATGGGTTGTTTTGCAACAAGAAAAGTGTCCTATTGCCCCATGTCGAGTCATAGACCCTGTAAATCTAAAAAAAGTAGCACATTGTATTGGCCCTTGGTTGGGGTCTGGCCTGTTTCTTACAGATGACTTTGGTCTTGATTTGTTCATCTTAGATTTCTTTAGTAGGATCCCACTTAAACACCCCCACTTGATGAACTTGTTGGATTGATGAATATGAGTGTGACATACATACACAGATAGATACAAAAGAATATAATATGAAAATAATATATACAAGTTCATATTTCTTTGAATTATCGAATAATTCTAATAAAAAAAGTATCGTTATTCTTAAAAGATTTAGATTCGAACAGTTTATCTTTAAAGTATACATAGATATTATTGTATAATCATACGGAGATAACACCCAATGTGTAGTTGGAGACTGTACACGGGGCCTGCCGTCGTCAGTGGGTTGGTACTTGGTAGTTTAGATAGGGACATACACATCCATATCTTCTTCTAGTGTTTATCTTATTTTTTTTCGATATTCTTTCGTATATTTATATTTGTTCGAATGTATTATATTAATAACGTAAACTTATATTCTTTCAACCAAACACTGTATGTGCTCCAGAGTATACAGAGATTGATGCAAATCTGATTGTGAGTCAAATGGAGATATCCTAATGTCCCACCATTTCCAAAATGGTTTAACAAGGAGAAAATAAATTTAAAAGAACTATATCCTTTTATCAACTATGCTCAATGGCATGGATGGATCGAGAGAGTAGCCGTCCTTAAAAATTTAAAATTCGTATATAATTTAGAAACTTGTAACGTATTTTTTATTGAAAATCTATTTTTACTTTCAGAACTTTATAAGTCCGCTCCTTCTACGCTTGTTCGATTAAAAAGCATGGATAAAAAGGAAAAATTGCCGTTTGATGCAAAAATATATAGATTTATTGAAGTTCGATGTCTGATACATGAATGGTTAAGTTGAAGAACAATGGTACAATCATTCATCATATAACCAAATTTCTGACATTTTTCTCTTCCTGTGGTGTAAATCAACCGGTTGGTAACAAAATATATGGTTATTAATGATGATGAGGATCCGGTCCGCCCGGACTTAATCGTTTCGACTCGTACGGTATCCCGCCGTTTCTTCGAATGCTCGCCTTAATGACTTCCCTAGCATCTTCGATCAATGCACGTTTGGATTCAACAATGGATGTTTTAGGTTGGTCTTCACCTCTTCCAACTGTCAATACTAACTGGTCCTGGTCTTGGTCCTGGTCCTGGTCCATGCCTGAAAATTGCTCAGACTTGAAATGTCCATACTCTGATTTTGATTCCGTTTTCAACGTCGGATCGGCAATCGAAAACGGATGGAACATCGTAGTCCCGGAACTCGTAACCAAGAACAGAACATGCAAGGAAAGGCATAAGAAAACTTTGAAGCTAGCCATTGAAAGTAAGTTGCATAGCTTGTGGTGCATGAACAAGCTATATATAGACTTCATTGCCATCTATTTCCAGAATTTTTTAAGTATGGTCAAATGGCAGGATAATCTTTTTATTTCTTTGGTTTAGAGATGAAACCTTAAGTGCTTATGGCATTGACTTATTCCTAAACTAACACTTGGGGGAGATTAATTTAAGTCCAAGAAAGTAATGCCCCACTAATCCAAGTTTACTTTGTTTTTAATAAAAAAATGTTATATATTTTTGTTCGAGACATATTCGATCTGTAAAAATTAAATTATATATAAATTTCAAATTTTTAAAAGACAGTTACTCTCCCGATCTGCCTCCATCAAAATACTAAATCTAGTATATTTGAAGGGTCAAATGAGCATTAAACCTTAATCACATTTACTTCAGACAAATTATAAAAAGTTTGAAGTACTTAAAAAATTGTAAAATGTCTCATGTCATTTGTGTCCTGTCCATTAAAAGGGGAAGGTGACAAACAAAACAGAGGTGGTGGAGCATAAGATGGCACGACTGCCACTGCAAAGCCACTCACGGCCGTCATAGTGTATCGATGCTAATACGTCGTCGTGTGCTTGGATGACGTGGATAATGCTTCAATTACATTATTGATTTTAATGTTAATCGTTCATCGTCGGTGTTTATTATTATTTTAATTTTAAAATTTTTCATGTTTTTTTTTTAAATTTTGAATAACTTTTAGATTAAACCGACACTGAATTAATTACATTTGTTAATCCCAACCCCCATGCAACAACTTTTAAGGTTGCTATAAAATTCACTACATAATGTGCGACAATATTTTATGTATAACACAGTGAACAACTAATCAGGCAGTAGAGGCAACCTGTCCACGTTGTAGGGGGAACCATTTCCGCCGTAGCGGTCTAAATTTTCTATCTCGTTCGCATCAACATCCTCACCGTCACCGGAGCTCTCATCATCATCTTTTACCGGTTGAAAGGGGAGGATACGTAACCGTGCATCTGAACCTTTGTTGATTATCTCCGATTGAAGTTGGTATTTCTGAATGAGCTCGATTTGTAGAGATATAACTCGGGGCGGCCTTGGAAGTAGTTCCACGGGTTCGGCTCTCGGGATCACTACCTGTTCGATGGCGATTCTTGCTTCCTGAAATGTAGGAAACTTGATTAATGCAATCGAAAGCGAGTTGATTGGGATTACAACAATATTAGTTTTTACCTCTAAAGCATCAAGCTTCTCCAAAACATTCATATCATCTTCTGATCTGGGATTCTTCAATCCCCCAGGATAATCATCTTTTAATAACTCTAAAGCATTTGTTATCTGCATTGACGAGCTTGTCTGCAACAAAAGATTCAAAAACGAAATTGATTTATCGAACGTTGATGACGAGAAACTTGATTAATGCTAAACAAAAAGCTATTCACCTTCGCCACATAGACAGGTATGCGATAAGATTTTGCTGCAGCCTGAATACTAGAGTTCTTCCTGAGCTTCGAAAGCAGAGCAAATAGCACATCTGCCTCACCCATATTATCAGTGAATCGAACTGCAGCATCCATTTTTAACTTTTGAAGTCCTTGTATCACGTTCGCCTCCGGAATCTAGAATAACTGCTCGTTCCGTAAGTTCCATGTGTACTACTTTTTCATTATTTATAACTAATAACTATGACAAGTACCACAACTGCAACGAAGAAAGCTTAAACTAAGATCGCATCTATTGAGCCTGATTTTGAGTTAATTTCGAATCCATTAACATCTAGACTAATCTAGATAATCATAAGACTTAGATTTAACTGAACCACAAGCAAACTCGAATACTGAATACACAGGTTAACTTCATAAACTGCCTAAACATAATATTAGGTTATAAGTGAACGTGGCAATGTATGATGTCAAGACCTCTTACCCCATAGACATACATACAAAGTAAATCCCTGTCTTCCAATGAACCGTCTACCGTGTTTGAAGAAAGCTCAGAAGGGAAATTATTACCGACAAGCTTCTCATAGCTAGCCTCTAAAAGATCTTCAGTGACTACTGAATCCTCTGCGTAGGGGCTTATCTCAGAAAAACTCTGCGAGGTCTGTTCCAGACCACAAGAATTGCGGATTTCAACACGTGGAAAACGACCTTCACAATAGATAAGAAGCTGATGTCATAAAATATCATGGATCACCCGGTTTGAATTTTCAAAGGAGGCACTAAATAAAAAAAAGGAAATGCACCTGAAAGAATAGCATCAACTGTTGCTTCAAGACAACGATGAACACGTAACTCGTTCTTAGAAACAATCTCTACACCACAACTAAACGTTGATGGACCTTTCCTCTCTAGCACAGACTTCTGCACACCCCTCCGGTTTGCTTCTTCATCCCCTAGAGTCACACTCTGTATAACCATGTATTTAATGAAACTGGAGAGAATTATATTCTCAGATGCAATCACGAGATTGTAGTTCATATTTCAAAAGAATATGAGAACGTAGAAATATCTTGGCGTCAACGAAATGGGAAATAACAACACTACAAGAATTTGGTATTGAAATACCGTGGAAAGATTCCACATTAAAATTTCTTAGTATAGGATTCAAAAGATGTTGCATCATCATTCTAAACATTACCCCTGCACTAAAGATATTGAAAAGCTTCAGGATAATGAAGCCAGTATGCCCTGCATGTTCAATAAATAACGGAAACGGGTATTATCTCACCTGTATTCCACCAATAAGGATCTCCAAAGAAGGATTCATAATCAAATTATCGATGGTTATTCCATGAGCAGTAGCAACTAGCTGAATTCCACGTTGTGCAATTGTGCATGCAGCCATTGCCTCAAGTTTTGTCCCAATTTCATCAATCACAATAACTTGTGGCATATGATTTTCAACTGCTTCTATCAATACCTGCATTGTATAAAATTCTAAAATTAACTTTGAGGGCAGATGCATAAAAGAGGTGGCAAAGGTCAGGAAAAACTTGAAGCAAAAACTGATTTGATCTGAAGAAAATTACTTAAAGGGTAGTAGACATACATTATTGTTGGTTTTACATTTATGAAGGGAGGCCATCTAAATTTATGTACAAGAATTCCTATAATTGCTAGGAATCCGAAGTCCCAACAGAAAAGGTTTGTACTTTACCTATGAATATGCTTGTGATCACAGATGACGAAATTCTTAAGTACGAAAAATAGTGCCACTTTGTAAGAGCTTATTCCCAGAATGCATAAGAATTTCAGTTAACAACAATTTTTTCAACCACGAAAGTTTTATCTTAGCACACATTATAAGTCCATAACTTCCAACAAATATTATTCTACAAGTAACCAGAGATTGTATGAGAATTCAGATCATTTAGTTCCAACTCATACCTTATGTTGCATATCAGAGTCAGGGACTTGCATTCTCCGCGCATTACCAATTCCAGCATGTGGTATATCACCATCCCCACCTATCTCATTGGAGGTGTCAACAATCATCACACGTTTCTTGTAATCATCTGCAAGCATCCTTGCTATATCCCTGCCAAATTTTTCAAAATTCAGGTTACCCTAACAATACCATCAGAAGAATTCCTTCATGTGTAGACAAAACCTACAGTTTTGAAACAGAAGGAATAAAAAACAAAAGCATACATTCAACTTATCAGACAAAGATAAGAGCATAGATGAAAATGCATTTTGGCTTTTGCTACTGCTGGTTGATTTGTTCCAGAAAATTTTGTTAGGCATTAACATCTACAAAGACAATCACCGAGTCAAAAATATTTGAAAGCCATTTGTAGTCTAATAACAATAATTGCAGTCTAACAATCTCAAAAGCTCCAGTTAAAAGATTGGAAGCAGACATTGTTAGCAAAAATACTGAAGGGCAGGAACGATTCTACTCGACTCGTCACAGTATTTTAGGTCAGACAGGATATGCTAATATGACCATTTTTCTTTTAAAAAATTTAGAGGATTCTATTGAGTAAAGACTAAAGAGATACAAACTATGTAACGTGTTCAAATTGATCATTTGAAATGCTGGCACTCAACTTTGCATGAGATTAAGAATGAGAATGGGTAAAAGCAATCCTAGTCGTGCAACCTTATCAAACAAACCAGAGATGGAAAAAACTAACCTAATAATCGTTGTTTTCCCCACCCCCGGAGGACCAATGAGAAGTAAAGAAGCCCCATCTTGAACTAAATCTCTCAATAAATCAGCACTTCCTGATATTGCCCTACCAACACGACAAGTTAAACCAATAATTTCTCCTTTTCGGTTCCTGATTGCACTAATGCGATGTAATGTTCGACTGATGCCTGCTCGATTATCAATGGCAAAGTCCCCAACCTGCAAATTTGGTACTAATAAATAATAATCAGCAAACAGACTTCACATAACAAGAGTAAGGTATAATCCAAGCTCTAGCAAAATGAAAAAAGGTCCTGATTCAAGTAAGATTGTCGAAAGGATACAAGTAAATTATGATAAAAACAAGCAAATTGAACCTACCACGTTGAGAACACTGTGAGCTTATATGTACCCCAGACGATTAATGCTCCGAAAGCAACATTATAATTCTAAATTATCAAGCTTTTTAGCATTCAAATTTATCTCAAAATTAAATGAACTTCAACCTATCCAAATTTCAAAATATTCCCAGGATAATCTAACAAATTGCATATAGAAACACCCATATATCAACTATCCTTTTTTGTTTCGTTACATGATATTCATTAGCATTCTTCAAAAAAACTACTTTACCATCCAAACAATTTAATCAAACAGTTATGTACAAAGAGCAAGCAAACAAGCAAAACAACGAATAAATGAATCACCTGAGAAGTAGCAAGCTCAATATCCTGAACCGTGATTGGGCAATCAGATAATTCAAAATCCCCAGAAGGAAATCTAGCCAAAGGTTTCCTCCCTATATCCATAACCACTTCAATCAACTCTCTTAACTCTTCATGTTCACTGATTCTCCTTCTCATCTCCTCTGGCAATAGAGACAAAAGACGGCCTAATTCTACGTCAAACTCATTCTCCAAAGAAGAAGAAGAAAAAGCAGGGGATTTTATTGGAAACACAGAATTTCTTTGGGTGAAAAGTTGAGTGAAAACTTGGTTTTGATAGAAATTAAGAGGGAAAAACTGGGATTTGATGTTGGGTTTAAGGAAAAAAGCTGGGGAATTTGGTTTGCTGATTGAAGGAGGTGAGTGGTGAAACAGCGAAAGAGAGAACATTTGATTAAGTCTTTTGTTTACTTCTTTGGCGGGGATAATCCTAGCAGATTGTCTCAACCAGGGAATTATAAGGACTTGTAATAAATTTGGAGAATATGAACTAAATTATAACCCTGATTTTAAATTGGATCCCCAAAGTTTTCAACATGACAATTTAATCCTCAAATTAACACCCTCGTTTAAAAGGGTATATCATTGGTCACTAAATTATAATCATTGTTTATCCTATTCTAAATTAGTATCCCATATTTATAAACGTTTCAATTTTATCTAAAACTATAGCTCTCATTCTGAAATAGTCCTCAAATTTTTGATTATTCTAATATTATCCTTAAATTATCAATATATGTTAATCTTATCCTCAGAATCGGAGTTGTCGTAGATGAAAAACAACATGAGCTCTCGATCAAGGCCTCATCTTCTACCTTTACGGTTTAAATAATTTTTCAAGTAATAACCTTGTAAGCCGGTGATCGTTTACTATTGTTTCAGTAGTATTTAAGGTGTTTTTTAAACAAAATAATAAAAATAATATTTTATTAATAAAATATTAAACTAATTGTTCAAAGTAATAGAATATGTTTTTATTCTACATAGGATTATCTTCGAACTTCCATATACTAAGATTGTATTTTATATTTATGTCTAAATACGCATAGAACATATACTACAAATTATGGACCAAATTCTTGTCTAGATTTAATTATTTCTTGTAATAACTTTTTTTAATGTATTGGTGTAATTATAAGGTAGACATACCACATACATAAAATATTCGAATTTGAGTTATCTGAATAAAATATAACATTCTTTATTACTAGAATCACTTTACAGATTCAATATAATTCTTAATCATAAATTTAAGACAAACCTAGAGGCTAGAATATTATAAAAATAGTGGCGGATGGACATTTTAAGTAGGGTAGGTTTGTGTCCACCTTGAATTTTTTAAAGTTCACATATTTATCTTTTTTTTTATAATTTTTATGAATTAATCTTTAAGATTTTGTAACATTTAAGGTTTGTGTCCACTCTGAGATTTTTATAACAAATATAAAAAATAGTCATACTAGATCATATAAAAGTTATATAAGTAAAAAGTTTAAAATACGATACGAACAAATTTAATTGTATTGGAAAATAACTACGAAAGAGAATTAAAATATTAAAAGATCATCAAGAATTATAAATTAAAAAAATAATATATATACACACATTTCATAGAACTTCATTTTCTTCATCACTCGTATTTGAATACGAGTGTTTGATAAGAATATATACATGTATGTATGATGAGATAAGATCAAGTTACACAATGCAAAACTTTTTACATGATTTTTGGATCGTTGAATGTTTGAAATATATGACTTAGATTAACAATCGGTTATGTAAAAATTGTCTCTTATGGAAAAATTAAAAATTTAATATGAATCGTCTATCTCAATCATTCAACGATCAAAAAATTTATAAAACTTAAAGAATTTTATATTATATATCTTATATTATAAAGCTCTGTGGACAATAATAGTAGGTAGAGATGGAGTTAAAGAGGGGTGGGGAGAGATAATCATCCTCTACCTTTGAAGAAATTTTTTCACTTTTATTTTTTTATTTAAATTCTTTTAAAAAAATTTATGAATTTATTTTCCTATTTTTAAATATTTATGTTTTGATCTCTCAACCTTAAATCTTGATTCCGTCCTTGATGGTAGTGACGAAGTTAATACGTTTTATCTTCAATGCCATGTGAGATGGGGAAGTTTTGGGTTTTCAGTTTCATTGCAGTGCAACGACCAAACACTAAGATAAAAGGATGTTGGTTTAATTGTCCTGAAAAATATGGTTTAGATTTTATATTAATTTACGGAAAATGATAAAAATAAAATATTCGTATAAATTGCTCAGTTCCGAATGTATTAATAAATTATAAAAAAATAACCATAAAATGTTATCAACTTTTCTTGATTATAAGATACGTCGTGATAAATATAACACAAAACACTAAATTATAGTTATGGCAAACAAAAATCGTAATATATATATGGGATGAGATAAGTTATATTATATAAAATTTAAAGAGTGAAATATATAAATGAGATTAATGGTTTCGTTGGATATATAGTTTATTTAAAGTTTTTATTTAAATAAATATGATATTTAAAATTTATTTTGAAATTTAGACTAATTTTTACGATACAGGTAGAAAAACTTTACCTGCCTATTGTGTAGGTGAAAATTAACTGTCCTAAAAATTTAAATTAAATTATTTTCAATTTTTTCCAATAATATATATATTACTGTCCTAAATTCCTAAAAATAACCATTTATTAATTTTATTGACATTATCTATATGTAACTTGTCTCTGCAAGTCCCCATTACTAATCGGACAACTGTTTTTTTTCCAGTATTGAAGATGACCGGCATTGATTGCAAGTTGAAATATCAATCAAAGAACAAAGATGCTGCTACTTGGTTGCAGATTGAACACGAATTTCATCAAACAGATGAAGACATGTTTTTATTTATTTTTAATATATATGGATGAGTCTACAACGGGCGTCGAACATCGTTGAACATTATTAAATTAATTTATAAAGAATAAAAATCTAAAACACTAATCATATAATTATTAATAATATGTTGAGTTTATCACACTTTTATTAATTTACATACTGAGTCCTTGAGATTTTAAAATTTTTATTAATTAATTTAATGGTATTCAACAATATTCAACATTAGTGGTGTTCAGCAGTGTTCGACGCCCGTTGTAGAATTTTCTTATATATATATGTGACGGTCCATATTCGTATTATTCCAGTATATTAACGTATTTAACGATGGTTTGTCTTGGAGCATTTTTTTAATTTTTAATTTTAATAAAGACTAATTTATTGAAATTAATTAGATTAGGCAGATCTATGAAAACAAGAAAGGTTAAAAGCCTTGGCTGGTACACATCAAAGAAATAAGAGATGGAATTAGGCAAAAATAGGTGCTTATGTATGTGTGTATATGTATCATTAACTAGTGTATAGAATATAATAGAGGTGAGTATTTGATCGAGTTAAGTTAAGTAAATTTTTTTAAATTATTCAAGTTTAAGAAATTCGAGTCGAGTCAAATCGAGTTTTTAAATTCTTATAAATATTTAATTATAATTATTTATCATATTATGATACTATTTTATTATAGATATGATATTTTTAATTTTTTTTTATTCGTAATATCAGAATTCATACCCTTTTTAATATTATTTAAAATTTTAATATCTGACCTCGTTATTATTAATTTATTAGATTATCATTTAAAAATTCGATAAAACTTTAGGTGGTTGCTCTTTTTGTCAAAGGCGCGCCACGCAATCCATATTTGTATAATTATAGTTATATATTTTTTTTAGATTTAATCATTAATTTTAATTTATTAATTAATTAATGTTAAATATTATAAATATTTATTACAAGAATGATTTTTCATGTAATTACTTTATTTATAATATTATAATTTGAATTTGTGATTTTATTTTAAAAAAATAAAGTCTTTCATTATTTTGAGGAAATAAATAAATAAACAAAAAGAATATAGTAAAAATAAATATAAATTGATCCTGTGTAGTCGTTTTCACTCGTAAAAGATGAATGGGCGGCGAATAAGTGAAAGAGACAACACCAAAACGTGTCCACTTTATTTTGCAATTTACCAAAAGGATAAATAAAACATGACAATTGCATTATTTTAAAAATTAAATTAAATAATATTTAATTAATTAAATTTTAATAATTTATTAACATTAACGAAAAGAATTAAGTCAATAAAATTTACAAAACCATATAAAGATATTTACTGATAATAAGAAAGTGTTTGAGATTATATTATTAATAAAAGGAAAAAAAACATATATATTATTTAAAATTAATATTTTAATTATTATTATTTTAATAATTTAGGGATTAAAAACAAAAGGAAAAAACTAATTTAATATCTTTATTTAAAACTTTAAAGTATAAAAAAATGAAAATTCAAAAATATTCAAGGATAGCAAGGTAATTTAACAAAGCGTGTAAAAAAGACAGGACAACTATTCCAAATTCCAAAACGGTGAAAGGCAAGTGCTGTTATATTGAAAAAAATATCTCCCTATTCCTAATCATATTTTTTCTATACTTTATTTTAAAATAATATTTAAAAATTAAAATTTATTTTTCTAACTTTAATTTTACATTCAAATATTTAGAAAATATATTTTATACCTTATTTTTCAAAATTTCAACTTTAAACTCAAAGCTTATTATTTTAAAATAAAAATATCAAAAAAATACAAATAAAAAATTATTAGATGAACCTTAGTTATATTTAATTAATTTGGTCCGTTTATTTTTAAATAACTATCCATTATATCTGGACTTGGCTCGGCTCGAGGCTCGCCGAGTTCGGAATTTTAGGCTCGAGCTCGTCTCGAAAATAATATTAATGAGCTCGGCTCGGGCTCAGATCAGTTTGGCTCGAAATGAATAATTTTTTATATTATTGTGTTTTATTATTTATTTATTTGTAGTTTATATTTTATATTTTATTTATAATTTTGTAAATTTGTTTTAGTTGATAATATTCGATTTATTTCTAGTGGATTTACTCTCAATTATTTTATAATTTTTCTTTGCTAAACAAATTATTTTTAATGTATATATAAATATATATGTATGTTTATATATATTCATTCCGAGCCCGTTTACGAGCTTTTTGAACCGAGCTTGGGTAAATTCGGCTCAACTTATTTTGATCTCTTGCTGAACCCGAACTCGAGTCGAGCTTTGACCGAACGGAGCCCGAATAGCTCGCGAACCTGACAGACTTATTATCACCTCTAATTAAGACCATAAATAACGTGATAAACATAATTTATTTAATATTTAAAAAAAAGTAAATGAATTTTACCATGTTATATTTCCTTTAATTTATTCATTCAAGACAAGAAAAAACGTAAAAAATAAAATAAAAATAAGAAAATAAAAATAGATGCTATGTTGAGTCATCCAACAATCCCAAAAAGGGTGTTTGGAAGAAGGGAAATCCGTAATGAAGATGATGTTGTTTCTTTTAAATGAAGCAATAAAGAGAAAAAAAAAACACATAAATAATAATAAAAAACTGTGCTTTGTGTCACTGTCAAACGTTGTGATGGTAGCATATAAAGAAAGTATCTATTCATTCAATCTGATCTAATCAAACCAAACCATCCAGACAAAACTCTGGAACCATAAAACCAAACACTATGAACTATAAAGATTGTAACTTTATTACCACTGATTAGGTTAATAAGGGTGAAAGTTTTAGTCAAAACAAACCCTAATCTGTCAAAGGAAAAGTACCATCAAATCATATCTACATGTACTTGGTAAAAGACAAGATAAAGGTTATAATTTTATAGTAATTAGAGAGAAAAATGTGAAAAAGGTGGGATTTTTAGCTCTGTTGAAATGGTGTTTGTTTAGGGTAATAGACTATAGTACAATAAAAAAGCAGCAGATGGTAGTGATGAGTTGAACAGAGATCTTTAATCTTTTGTCTGAACCCAAAAACACTGCCAAGAAAAGTGAAATTACTCTTCCGTATACTACCTTTTAGCTATTTGCTGTAAAACCCTGTCTAAAACACAACAAAATCTTTTATTTCTCTTTTGTTTTAGTTGTAGCTGTAATGAAAAAGTTTCTAGTTTCCAGTAGTATATTTTCCCGGGAAAATCCTTATTGAGAGAGAAAAACAGGGGTTTTGTTTTTATGTTATTGTTGTTGTTGGGTTGTTCTGGTCAAGTTGGTAGTTTAAGTGTTGAAAAATAAAGATCCCATTTTGTAAAAAGCAGAGTTTTGAAAGATGGGTTAGGCTGGAAATAAAAAGGTGGACTTTTTAAGAGTGTTTTCGGCTAGGCTTGGTGGTGGGGCTGGTGGTGAGATGGAATTAGAATCATTGAATGGCGGTGGCTTTTGTTAGAGGCGACAGTATCTGGTTTCTGCGGCGGTGTGTTCTTCGTTAAAAGCTGGAACAGGGAAAGAACAAGGACCTTAGCCTGGATCCTCAAAGGCATCAGCACCAAAAACAGCAACTTGAAGAGGAAGAAGAGTTTGCCGGAAACCAGCAAGGGATCTTCCTAGGACAGGAACAGTTGTATGCAAGCCTGGAAACTCAGGAGTACTGGGAACCGCCGAAGAAGCGCTTTCACTTGCCGTCGTCCGGTACATCTTTTGGTTCGAACTCGACACAACATGCAAGAAAAATAGGTGATAGCCACCAACAAGCTGCAACATCGTCAAGATTGGGGATAAGACATTCTGGAGGGGAGATTGTTGAGGTCCAAGGTGGTCACATTGTACGGTCAACCGGAAGGAAAGACCGTCACAGCAAAGTTTGCACCGCTAAAGGTCCTCGGGATCGACGTGTTCGTCTCTCGGCTCATACCGCCATACAGTTCTACGACGTCCAGGACCGCCTTGGCTACGACCGTCCTAGCAAAGCCGTGGATTGGCTTATAAAAAAAGCTAAGACTGCTATTGACGAGCTCGCTGAGCTACCTCCTTGGAACCCAGAAAGTTTGAACACGACGACTTCGATTGCTAAACCAAGTAATCAAGAAGACCAAATCGCCGCGACGGCAACTGACAATGATAAGCCGTATCAGTTTCACATAAACCATGGAGGAAACCTGGTGGAAAGCCTTGCTGCTGGGTCGGGTTCTCGGAGAAGAACGGCAACAATTATGGGGAATGAAGTTCAGAGTATTCAGCAACAAGAAATGGGAGATAACCCGAATAATAATTCGGGTTTTCTTCCACCTTCTTTAGTTTCTGATGATATTGCTGATACTATTAAGTCTTTTTTTCCGGTGGGAGCTTCCAGTGAGACTCCGTCTTCTTCCATACAGTTTCAGAATTATCCACCGGATTTGTTGTCGAGGACCAGCAGCCACAGTCAGGATCTTCGGCTTTCACTTCAGTCGTTTCCGGAGCCGATGCTCTTGCATCAACACCACCAACACCACGCACAAGCTGCTGCTGCAGCTCAGGCACAGCACAGTGAGCCTGTTTTATTCTCTGGAACCAGCCCATTAGCTGGTTTTGATGGGTCTTCTGCTGGATGGGATCATCACCACCATCATCCGGGGGAGAATGGAAGGTTCCAGAGATTGTTTGCCTGGAATAATAGTGGTGCTGCTGCTGACACTAGCAGTGGTGGTAGTTCTGGTGGCGGAGTAGGAGGGTTTCTCTTTGGCACTCCTACACAGCAGCCGCTGCTGCCGTCTTTTGGCCAAAACAGCCAATTTTTTTCTCAGAGGGGACCCCTTCAGTCCAGTAACACGCCCTTTGTTCGTGCTTGGATAGACCAGCCAGTTTCCACATCCGACCAACACCATCATCAACATCAAATCCAAGAAACCATCCATCATCAAGCTGTTTTATCTGGCATTGGATTCACCACACCTGGTGTATTCTCTGGATTTCGAGTTCCAGCACGAATTCAGGGTGAAGACGATGAGCATGACAGCATCGCCAATAAGCTGTCCTCTGCTTCATCTGATTCTCACCATTGATCAAGTAAATCAAATGAAAGCCAAAGTCTTTCCCCTCTATCTGGTTAGCCATTCTTTCTGCTTCCATATTTAGTTTTCAATACCATATATTGCACTTACAAGCTTTTCTGCTTATTTAGGTGATTGATCTTTCAGCACTAGTTGATCGACAATTGTTGACTGTTCATGTGAACTCAGTGAGTAGATAGTACGATAGATTCAAGAATCGAAGATCAGTTTGAGGGAAGATTTTGGTCACATAGAATCAATGGCCTATTGCCGTGGGAAGAAGAAATCTGGATGGATTTCAGGTTTTTCGATCCCGGTTTTATTTGTTTTTTACCAGATTGTGCTGTAGCTTAAATTTACATTCGAGTCTGCTCTTAGAGCTTAACAATGGTTTCCTTTTTTGTTGGACTTGTGTTTCATGTTGCTAGTCAATTTGTTTGCAATATTTGCTACTGTTTCCTAGTGTTTCTACTGAGATGTGAACCTAGTTTCTTTTATTTTTGATTTGATTCTTCCCTCATATAGGACTGACCCAGTTTAACATATTAGCTCATTCTTTCGAAATTATCTTCAAATAAGGTAACCCCTAACCAACTAATATCGGAAAAAGTCTCTTTCCGAATCCTATATCCCTTTGATCAGAGACGGAATTAGAGAAGCAATCCGGAGTCTTTTCCTCTTTAGAAGTTGTCAATTTCTCATGTGGATTAAAGAGAACTCTGCTAGTAGTTGAGTTTTGTTGCTTTATTGTTTACGTAACAGAAACCGATCTAGTTTCATCAAAAGAGGAACCATTTTCTGTAAACAGTAGGAATTCGGATACAATAGACCATTAGCTGATTCCCATCGTCAGCATCTACCTGTCCGAAAACAATATCTAACTTCACCTTATTGGTCTGCTTAAATGTCTCAGTTTAGAATCAAAAGCTCATTTTAGAAACAATGAAGCAATCACCATCCTGGACATCACAATTGCCGAAATTAGCAGAATTCAGCTACAAGATAGGGTTGGTCCGAAATAAAGTCCCAAAGCATACATTAGGATTAAGACCAGGTTGTAGGACACCCTAAGGTCACATAATAGCAATCAATGAGAGCATGTTTAGCATATAGAGCAAGTGGGGCTATAAATGGAGTTCCATCTATACTTGCAAGGGGGGAGGGGGGGGGGGGTAACCATGAAGATGGGGAATGGTATGAATATACAAAGAAAGCTCAATTATGGTATAGAATAGTAGAGTACACTATAAATATTAGATACCACCGAAATTTTTGGTTTTTCGCCTTTCTGTAAATGGTCCCCTTGAGTCTAGCTGGAAATTCTCAATTTTCTTTATTACCATGAAAACATGATGCCAACAATGCATGTATGTATACCATAAAAAGTACTTTACCCTTATTTTTTTAAAAGAATATAGTTTTTTTTTTTTTTTATGTAGTGGGATGTTAAAGTTTGAATCTTTGAGACCATATCAGATATAATTTTTGAGGTGGAGGGGTGGTTGGATTGTTGCAGAGGTTCTTGTTGGGGGCTTAGCCATGAGATTGCATGATTGCATGGTGCTAATGTAAGAATGAAATAATTGTATATATGATAATTAATGTCATGTAATGAATTGGAGCATTATGTGACTTTCTAAAAAAAATAATGAGATCAAAGTTTTTAATATAAATTTGGTTACCTTTTATGGTTGCTGTTATAGGGTTTCTTTCTTTTTCTTCTGTCAGTTTGGACTTTTGTAGTTGAAGTTATACATTGAGGAGCTGTTCTTAAGACATGATATCTAGGAGGTTTCTAATCGTGTTCGAGATTCTATTCGAACCATGTTCCAGAAATGAGAAATCTCAGGTGCAACAAGACCTTGTTATTGTGTATACAATGAGTTGCAAATCCACACAAAAAGTACAAGAGAAAATTGTATTGTATCACTCGAAATAATCAAAGGCTTTCATCAATAATTGATGAGCTTAGTGAATCTTTCCGGTTCAGACGTCGGTTGTGGCGCTGTCTTTGATTTTTGAAGCAACTTTTCCGTTTGGCAAACTCGGTTTTGTCGAGGGTGAATTCTTCATCTCTTTCTCCGATTTGTTTGCCTGCCTGCCGGGAGTCTTCCTAGGGTGAATAGGCCGAGAATGAACCCTCACTTCCCACGGCCTCGCCGCAATCCATCGCTCTATCCAGCTCCAACCCCAGTTATCTTTTCCCACACCATAGGTTGCTTGGCCAAGATATTGGCTTGCATTAGCCCTCCACTGCAAATTCACCATAAATCAGTCTCGAAAACAATAGGCAACGAGGTAGTAATCTTATCTTTTAAAGATGATCGTATGAACCCGAAGTTCTTAACCTGATGAGAGAAGGCATATGCCATGGCTCGTTCGCGTTTAACCGCAGCTTCTTCTTTCTGTTGAATCCTGGAAAGAATTTCCTCCATAGTTTCTGAGCCACCACACCATTCTACCTGTAAACCAACCTACCGTTCACAAAAACAGCCTAGAAAACTACTAGATTCATAGATTACCAGTTTCTCATTTTCTTGCTTGCCAAACTAAAGCTAGTGGGGGGTGCATTATAGGCAAGCGGATATTAATGGCTATGAAAGCTAATAAAGCTGCTACCCTCCATTAATTATTAATCTACAAGGCTTAACACTCCATTGCTCATTTCTTCTTAGATATCGAATTCGAAAGCCTAACTATTAAAAGGTAATAAACAAAGTAGGCAAATAGTGATTATTGTTACCTCCAGTTCATGGAGTTTGGCCTCCAGTTTCATCTGGTTTTCGATTTTCTTTTGCTTAAGCCGGCCTTCTGTAACCATACAGATTCTTCGAGCTCGGATTTGAGACTGAATGTTGCACCATGAATGTAAATACCCTAGTGTGCTTGTTGTTTGTTTTTTCCCTGTATGTCCCTGTATCAATACGTTGAATCTCCCGGCATCTCTCAGCCGGCGAACTGTTTTTCTTGCCTGGAAAAAATCATAAACCGAGTTACTCAGGCTCAAGTGTCTTTAATATAGCATTGGTAACAAATTAAAGTACCCTGTAAGCCCGAAAAGCCTTCTGAATTCGAGCAGCAGCGATCTGTTCAACTGCATTTCCAGGACTGCTCTGTGAACCGCCGGTCGTTGCCGGACTCCTTCCCTCTTCAGGACCCTCATGATCTATCCTTTCTTCACCATTTGATTTCTCATTACTCAAGGGTGCCTGTATTGATGGCTCCTGAGATCAAATGACAGATGACCCCAATAATTACATTACTAAATATCACAGATATTTCTTAAACTCAGGTACGAATATTAAATATAGATATGTGTTTGATACGTTTATGTTCTCGTATACTTGAAGGGTCATATTCTTACACCCATTTTGAACACGATAAGACATAAGACTGCAATATTGTCTTAGAAACTTTAAAAAAAAAAAAAAACATATTTGGTCCAGACATAGCCAATTATTGATGTGTTCACGGACATTTATTCTGATCTATTTATGTTCTTGTAATTGCCGAACATTACATACATACGTATCGATATACGTACATACGTATGCATGTATGCATAAATATACTACCTTTTCTTGTTTGGATCTGCTTGACTTGGATTTCTTTAAACAAATGAATGATCTAAACCAGTTTCCTGAACCCATGGATGAAGATCTAGAATTCTACAGTTCATGAACTGATGAAATAAACCTGAGAATCAAGAACAAGTATTATGACAAATTAATCCAAAGAAACTTATCATTACAACAGATTTCCAGCTTACCAAATAGATCTCAATTGCAGCAATTTATCAAGAATCAAATCTATAACTTTTACGGCATGAAGATACAATAAAACAAACAAATCCAGGAAAAAAAAAAAACAAGAAAAAGAGCGGATTAAGGAAGGAAACAGACCAGGAAGGAGACAATAACTGGAGTTGGCAAAGGTTGTGGGGGAAAGTTTTTGATGAAATACCAAGTTTTAGTGCAATGCAAGGAAAGTACAAATACATAAATAGCCCTAAAAAAGAACTGTTTATGCATGGTTCAAGGTTCACTCTCTTGTAGTGACAATTCAACCAATTTGACATTGCTGTTTGATCTCTTGGAAGATCAATAGTCAGTTTAAATACGATTTCAATACGATTAAATATGTTTAAAATCATGTCTTCTGAATAATAAACATTGAACTAAGACTCGATTGATTCAGGTTTAAATACAGAATTAAGCTTAACAATGGTTTAAATATATTACTATTTACATGAACTTTCTAATACAATGATCATGTTGTTGGAGCCCTTTTCAATTAATCTAAGTAAGAAAGATGTTGAAAAGAGAAGTGACTTTTTAGCTTTAAAAATGTACAATTTGAGTACTTTGTGACCAAAATTAGTAACTTGTATTCTTTTTTATTTTGGACTTTATTTAATAATTCTAGCTATTTAAGTATATATACTTTCCTTGGTTTTACTTTAAAGTCATAATTTGGTAACTATCCTTTATAGGGATTTTTTTTTAAAACTTAATTTGACAAAGACTATTTTTATTTCTATCTAGAGATGAAAGAGAGGAGACTCTAGGGGAGGGTTAATCCTGCTAGGTCTTGAACTCGAAATTTAAAGAAAATGGATGAAAACAAATGAATAATCTTAACCAATTAACCGTTAACGTTTACCGTTTTCGATTTTAATTTGTCAAGTTAAAAGAAATATGAAATTTCCCCAACCCCTTTTCCAAGCAAAAAGGGGACCTTAGTTTGAGTTATCTTAACTTGCAAGTCTCATTAAAAGTTTCCCATCCCCATCATTCCTCAGCTTAACCTTTATTTCATCTTCAACTTCAATGAAATACATCTTTCAAAACTTGTCTTAATTTAACATATTTTACTTGTAAAGCAGATCTTTTTCAATAATTGTGACAAATATTACAATAACGGTAAAAAATTTTAAAAATTTATAAATAAATTAATTCTATTTTACTAAATATCAATGACAGAACTATGATCAAACATTAGAAGAGATAAAAATCGTTTAAATTCTTATTTGATTAATATTTAAAATAAAAAGACATAAATATAAAAATATTTATATGAATTTATACTTATTTAGCAGTAATGTTACACATGCAATTTTTATATGAATAAATATAAAAATATTTTTATATGAATAATTTTTTGTGATGAATTTTATATGAATACTTTTATAATTAAAAATTAAAAAAAATATTTTTTTATACAAGTATATAACCCATATAATCCAGCCCATTAGATAATTATACTTTTTGTTTTATTTATTTTATTTTATAGTATCAACAAACTTCCTATTAGGCCCACAAAAATTAATGTACTTTAAAACTAGAGGGGCCAAGACATCTTCAATTATTGTTGACACTTGATGTCAATTCTCATACACTTGCCAATTTTCTATAAATTATAGAAAATATATAAAATCAGTAGCAATTCATGTGAATATAATGAGTTTTTCGATAAAAAAGTTGATGATATTTATTATAAAAAATTTAAATTTAATCAGTTTTTTTTGTAAGGTATGTCTTATTAAATGATAAGAAAAGATATCGTTCATGTAAGCGAGTAGAGACAGAGCTGTGTAGGGAGTTGGAGGGGTTGTTGCCCCTCTCAAAATTTTTGGTATAATTATATTTTTAGTCCCTTTTAGTTTAAATATTGATTAAATAGGGTTTTTATCCCTCCCAATTTTTAAATTTAAAGATTTAATAGACTTTTGCCCTTTCTAATATTAAGTCCTAACTCCGTCCCTGTAAGCGAGTAATAAGATTTTTTTTAAAAAAATGAAATATGCATGGTGGAAGAGAATCTTAGTTGTAGATGCCTTAAATGGGGTGTGTGGGACCTTGACATTTTGTAATATGTAACAAAATTTTGTCATGTTATGTGACAAAGAAGCATGTTGTCATCCATGAAATTAAGGGATAATGATGGCTTTTTGAATTTGGAAATTGATTTTATTGAAAGATTTTTTTTTCTTTCTTTCTTTGCAATAAAAGTTTGAAACATTATTTGTTTTTGGCTAAGGTGGTCCAACATGTAAAGTGATAGATAGAATTTTCTTAATTTGTCAATCTATATCTTCAATTTTGAAATAATTGGGTTTTCCTTCCTTAATTTAAATTAATAATTTCATATTTAGAGTTTTTATTTTTGTTAATTACTAGATCTTAATTTATTAAATTAAATTTGACATACAATGTATGGGTACATTGTATCTTCAATCTATATTCAATTTGTAACCAAGTATTTCCGAGGACCAATTTAGGGGCGTATCCTAAAAATTTTAAGTTTCCTTATATTTTATATAAGTTCATTGTATTTTCTATTGATAATCTAATTCTGCAATCTCTAAACTCTTATAATTTTATATCCCTTACATATTTAATATGCATTTTTTATAGTTTTTACCTTTATATAAAATTCTGGGTCCATCCCGATAGAGTTAACCGTAAATTATGTGAAACGATAAAACTTAGACCCCATTATTCAATTATTCAACCCCCAAATGTATAATTGAATGAAAATAGTCCTAAAACCATGACCAACAAATTCTCCAAATGAAGTAAAAGCCAGGTGGGGGCAATGTAGTTTCATAGGCAGGGAAAATACATTGAAAATTACATCACTAAAAAATAAGTGTATAACATTAAAAAAATAACTCGAACATAACATGTAAAATTAAACATCAACTGTCTATTTTTAGACAAAAAAATATATTAATCGAAAATTTTTAATCATTTATTCTAATTATTATTTATAAATCGAATCTCGAACCTAAAACCAATTAACTTAACCTGTATAGATCTTCTAATTTATATTAGTGACTTGACAGAAACAGTATAAACTCTAAACGCATGACTGTTTTTTGATGAAACAAATGCATTAATATCCAATGCATGCATGTGAAGGAATCAAAGCAAGGGTCCCGCAATTAGGTCTGAAAGTTGCGAAGCCAGCAAGACATACCCAAAACTGAAACGAAACTAAGGTGACAAGTTGACACACAATTACAAAAATAATATATATATATATGTATATGTATATGTATATGTATATGTATATGCATATGTAAGTGACGAGTTGGAGCGAAGATATGGGCGAAAATTAAGAGAAATATATACACACATATATAGTAATATAAAGATTTGCATTGGATTTTGAAATAATATAATAAGTGAACTGATATCTGTATCTATCTATCTATCTATATATATATGTTAGCAGAAAATTCCCAGTATCTGAGAGATTTGGGGTATCTTTTTCTTCTAAACTTTGTAAATTTTCTCTAGATTTTCCCTCAATTCTTATCCTCAATCTATTTTGATTTCAAAGGTTTCACCTTCTCTCTCCATATCTCTTTGTTTATATAAACAGTGACATGCATGGAACTTAACCATGGTTGCTGTTGGGAACTGTTGACATCTTGTTTATGACAAGTTTTTAAGGTTCTGGGTGTTTTCTGTAAAAATTTTATGTTTGGGGGGGTTAAAGATTCAATCTTTTTAGTGGTGTTTTTATGGAAGCCTCAAGGTGTAGCAATAGTGGTAAAACCAGCAGTGGAAATAACAGTATGGGTAAATCTTCCAAGAAGCAAAGGGCTAAAAAAGTGCCCCAAAGAGGGATTGGTGTGGCACAGCTTGAGAAGATAAGGTTAGAAGAACAACAAAAGAATGATTCTGTCTGTCTGATTGGTGCTGAGAGACCACCTTTATCTGTTGCCTGTAATGGGAACATAAACAGCAGTACTGTTCCATTGACAAGTGTTGATGGTGGTAAATTTTGGGGTTCTTGTGAGTTCTGGTTTGGGAATGAGTGGTGTGGGTTGGATCCTGGTTTGGGTTTCAGGACAAGTTTGGGTTTGCCTTGTGAAAGTGAACCAGGTTGGTCTTTGCCTGGTTTGATGCCAAGGGGACAACAATCACCTTTCCCACAACATCTACAGCAACAAGAACAACATTCTTCTTCAATGGTAAGAATTACATTGAAGTGTTTTCTAGTTTAACTATCGACTCATTGGTCAACTAATCCGGATTGAGTTTTGTTTAATGATGGTCTTTTTCATGCAGGTGAATCTGCCATCAAGAACATCATCAACATCTGTAATGAATTTTCAGATGGAGCCCCCTTCAAACCAAAACTGTTATAAAAATTTTAAACCTTTCTTGCCTGAAGAGGAGAAGGTATACCAACCTATATATCTACATATATACGTACATACATACATACATAAAGAATTAGGTTTTCTTTCTTTTTCTTGTGTTTTTTTTCTTACAAATGCAGCATTCATTCTCTTGTTTTTAAGCCTTGATCTGATCATGTAATAACAACATGCTTTTATTCTTGTAGGTGATTGGCATGAAGAGATCATACCCTTTCTCCCTAGACAATGCACCAGGACCCTCTTTCAACACAAAACATTATCCCCCCAATGGACGATTTGAAGCTACTACCACATTCGATTCCGAATCCGGCACCTCGAATTTCAGGTTCGATTTTATTCGATCCCCGTCCTCGTAACATCATATACATCAACGTCCAAGATTCAAACCCCGAACATTTTTCATATCTGTTCAAACTTTTCCCAGGGAAGGGCGTTCATGTTCAACCTCAAATGGTGTTTTTGCTAGAGATTTTCTCACATTAGCCCCTCCGACAACTACATCAACGTGTTCAGCCTCAAAATCCAAGCTTCCTCAATCAAATTCATTAGCTTATCAGCAAGTGAAACCATGTGGCGGTGACAGTGGATTAAATCTGCAGCGACCTTACTATAGCTTCTTTCCGCCACCTGCAACGGCGGAGATTGAACAAGCAAGTGCAGTGACAATGGCTAATAGTAAAAGGGAAGAAGTTGCTGGACATGTTGATCTGAATTTAAAGCTATAAAATCCATACAATTAAATGACATAAGCTCTTGTTTTCTTGCCTATGTGTTCTGTATCATTATGGGGTATTTTTTTTAACAATTTCTACATATAATAATTCTTATTTTTCGTATATAATTCGAAACGAGTATTATAAAGGCTTGTTACAGGTGACGCTCAAATCAATTTACACATTCACAGTGTTATGATTTAAACTCTTAATGTTATTTAAAAAATTTAATATATCATCTTATTAAGTTATAATTTAAAAAAATATAAAAAAATTAAATGATAATATTTATTTTTAGAAATAAAATACCTTAAATTAATAAATCAAATACTTATTTTTCCTTTGGTTTGTTTGTTGAGTGAGTCAGACACCTTGATTGTTAACAAACTTTTTCATGTGTGATTGTGAAGATCCGATTAGGCTTTGTCTTGTCTTTGTCAAATCTGACCCTTCATTACATAAGTTGCAGAAGGGTGACATCTGGGAGGGGCCACATCAGATTATATAGAAAAAAATGTTTAAATAGAATAATATTTTTTTTATTTTTTATTAAAAAATAATTTCTTTCGAATTTTATTTTGAAAAATAATTTTTTTATACTTAGTTTGGAAATTATTTTTCATATAAATAAATAAAAAGAGAATATTCATTCCATTAAGCCTAAAAAATAATAAGATCGTATATAACATAATTTTTTTTTGATTTCTTGTCATTGTAGATTGACCAAATTAAGTAAAAATAAGAGTTTACATGTCGCATGATCGATTTTTATGAGACTAATCAATTAATAATATCTATTTAATTATTTTTTATCTATTTTTTATAAATAAATCTTTATTAATATTTATTGCAAATTAAATTTAAAAACAGTTTTTACAAAAAAATATTCACTCGATAAAAAGTTGAGGTAAAAAAATTAAATAGATATTATTAGTTAATTAATTAATTTTATAAATAATATGACGAAAATGACATATAATATAATATAATTTCTTGATTTTTATATATTAATAATAACGATTTAATTCTAGAGTCACCTTATTTTTTTTTTAATATTAATTTGGAGTTGGATTATCACTAAATTTCGGGTCACCCTTTAGATAGCATTCAAACTGTGCCCATTAACCTATTCAATTTTCCTGACCCGAACCGATCCGATCGTACATTTGTTCCCTCAATCTAAGCCAACCTTTTTCTCCTTGTCTTAGTGCAATAACAGAATCTCTTTCTCCGGCGCCACCGATCTCAGTCACTAGATAAAATTTCTTCATAAATTCAAATCCTTTTCAACGACCCTGTGACCCGAAATGGCGGCGTATAGAGCAGATGACGACTACGATTATTTGTTCAAGCTAGTATTGATCGGAGATTCGGGCGTTGGGAAATCTAATTTGTTGTCGAGATTTGCGAGAAACGAGTTTAACCTCGAGTCAAAATCCACTATAGGTGTAGAATTCGCAACCCGAAGCATTCGGGTCGATGATAAGGTCGTCAAGGCACAGATTTGGGACACTGCTGGACAAGAAAGGTAGATCTTTTATAAATTTATAATTTATTTCATAAAGATGAAGTTTTTTTTTTATTTGATATGTGGCATCTGGTATTTTGGAGCTGTTTAGTAGCTGAGGAATGTAGGAAAATTAGATTCAAGTAGTTCTCATCATTTAGGATTTCCTTTTCCTTTGTTTAGGCTGTTTGGTTGCTAAGAAAATGTGGGAGCAAACTGCATTCAGAATTTTCCTTTTATGTTAGAGCATGTGGATTTCTATTCTTGTCATTTGCTGACAAGTAGTTTTTTCTTTTTCTGGGATTCCAGTATTGATCTAAATTTTAAGCACTTTTGAATGGCTAATTTTCTTGATTAGTTAGCAATAACATGTGTTAGGTTATATTAATATTCCCACGATTAGCTTACTGATAGATGAGCTAGGTTGATTAATACATTCGGATCTAATCGATAAATGTCCGGCTTGAAGAAGATTATTGAAGAAGATTTCATTTGTATATCCAATCTATGGTCTCGAATTCCATATGTTAACCTTGTTATGTCTTGAAGTTCCTTTAGATGTTCTGAAATTTAAGACGTTCTTTTATCTGTAAACGTCGATGCTTGGAAACATCTTTGCGTGAAGAAGGCTTATCTTGAATGCTCGGATTATTTTCTCAGTGATATTTCCCTGGGAAAGTATATGTGAAGTTCCATGAAAATTTTATTTGTCTATGCTTTAGATGTCCTTGATTTCCAGATTTAGATACCTTAGTCCTTTTCAAATTAAATGAAATCTGCATCGAGATTCGAGAACTTGTAGAGCATGAAAGTTGAAAGAACATTTTGTGTTGTTTCTCCATGAAGTCAAATGTTAGGTGCCGGAGGGCCGATTTGTTATTGCTGTAAAAAGGAGATAAATTACTTTCTACCATTTCTCGACTTGTCAAAGCTTGATGTGTTCCATAAGCTTTTTAAGAGTTAGTTTTCTCGTTATATATATTTTTCAGATACAGGGCAATTACAAGTGCATACTACCGAGGAGCCGTTGGCGCATTGCTTGTCTATGATGTCACTCGGCACATCACTTTTGAGAATGTTGAGAGATGGTTGAAGGAACTACGGAATCATACGGACTCCAATATCGTGATCATGCTTGTCGGTAACAAGGCAGACCTACGACACCTGCGTGCTGTTTCCACGGAGGACGCCAAAGCCTTTGCCGAGAAAGAGAATACATACTTCATGGAGACATCTGCCCTCGAGTCCCTGAACGTAGAGAATGCATTCACCGAAGTGCTGACTCAAATCTACCATGTCGTAAGTCGAAAAGCTCTTGAAGTAGGGGATGACCCTGCAGCATTGCCCAAGGGACAAACCGTCAATGTCGGAACCAAAGATGATGCTTCAGCCATCAAGAAACTTGGCTGCTGCTCTGATTAAATTGTTATATGATTTCGAGTGTCCTCGAATTTCAATCTCATTAAGCAAAAAAAAAAATCCTCATTGTACTATTATCCTCTAGCTTCCCCCAGTTTTGAGGTTGAAGACGAAGAGAAACAGCATTGATGTTGTATTTGATCACTTTGGAATACATAGTTTGATCAGACAATATGTAGTTTGTACATTTAAATGATTTCCATTAGTCATGGATGAGACCTTGCAGAGTTTGGATGAAACTGTTGATATATTCTTCTTGAAGATCTCTGTTAGAAAGCGTTTGCTTCAGCTTAGATCGGTTCGCCCGCAGCATATTCGCCATTTCGTCATCCTTGTCCATCACAAACTGGATGGCTTCACTCAGCGACTCCTTTGAGACCCGTCTGTTTTTACCTCTCTCGACTTCAACTCCGATCTTGAGTTCATTCACCATCAACCTCGTGTTCAGGATTTGATCTCCAATTTCAGGAATCAACACAATTTGGCAGTCAGTAAGCAGAAACTCCCACATGGTTCCATAGCCACAGTGGTTCACAAAACACCCGATGTTCCGGTGGTGCAATAACAGCTCCTGTGGAACCCAACCACCATAAACCAAACCTCTTCCTTTAACCCTCTCTTCAAACCCCTCCGGCAGTGCTTCTTCAACCGTCAAGCATCCCTGCGGTGGCTTTAAAGCTACCAAAAATGGTAGTCCACACAACTCGAATCCGAGAACCAACTCTTGGAACTCATCTTTCTGCAACATACTCTGGCTTCGGAATGAGCAAAACACCACAGACCCTGGCTCGAACTTGCTTAACCAATTAACCCACTTCTCATCAAGTCGTTCAGTCTTTGTTTCAGGCAAGCAAGGTCCTGATAACAAAACAGGCTTCCCGAATCCCTGACCAACGAAGTCGAGAAACGGTCCCTCGATTTCCCGGCAAGTCCTGAAGGCAATGATATCACTTTCAATCGTACCCTTCCTTATCCGATCTCGAAACGACAGTCCACTCCCGAAATCCTCAGCCTCAAACAACATGACAGCAGCCTCTTCAGCTTTGAGTTTCACAGTGGAAGAAGGGTAACCATGAGGCAATTCCATCACCTCTTCTACACTCATTTCCCTGGTTAGTTTCTTAGTGTTCAACCCCATCGACATGGACGAAACCACTACATACAACACGGGACAAATCCCAAGCTGGCGAGCCAACCCCGGGATCCAAAACCAGAAATCATACAAAACCACATCAGGTTTTAAAACTTTCAAGACATCTTCAACCTGATCCCTGGTCTGATCAACCGCAAAAGCAAGATATTTCTGTTGGTTCAAAGGGACAACAGATGTGGTTTCAGCACCAGGAGGGAGGCCATCGACATGGGGAAGAACAAGAGGAAAGAATTGAATCAAATCAGGGACTTGGTTCATGTTCTCAAGCTTTGGTTGAACACCTTTAGGCACAAGGAATGAGATTTTATGACCCTTTTGAGCCAGCTTAGTAGAGAGATGAAGGAAGGGGATGAAGTGACCATAGGCAACCCATGGAAACATGGCAATGTGAAGCTTTGAGCTGTCGGATTTGCTCATCTCTTTTGTTAGCACAAAGATTAAAGAACCAACTGATTAATATAGCCTATATAATCCACCATTGCACAAAGATTAAAGAAGCATTATTTCTAAGAGTTGTTGAAAAGCATGGCACATGAGTTTTTTTTTTTTAATTATAATTGTTTAATATAGGTGGTGTAATAAAACAAGTTAGTGATGTAACCAAATATTTGAGATTGAAATGTAAATTAGTATTCAATTGAACGATTAACCAAGTGGTGTTCTTGTTATTTATTTTAGTAATTTAATCTGTTTTTTAAAATTTACATTTTTTAAATTTTTATCTAAATCCAAAAGATGTTAAATTAAAAACTTGCGTTGAAACCAAATTCAAGTTATGAAATATATTAGGCAAAGGAAAATTTTAGAGTAATCATTATGAATTGATATGTACTAATCATATACCCTGATATATATATAATTTTAATAACTTTTAAAATTATGGGAATCTAAAACTTGATTATCCTTTTTAAGAATAAAATATATCAAAACACTTTTTTGCCACCTTTTTATTTTAAATTTTTTATTATATTTGATTTAAAAATCTGAAAGAATTGTTATAAAAGTGTTATATATCTTAAATATTTAATGAGAATTTTAAATATATATATATAAGTAATAATCTACAATACCAAATCATCAGTCTGTTTATTTTAAAAGAAACTACATTCGATAATCTATCCAAATAAATACAACTCAAAATCAAAAACTGTCTGTTTTTCACTGTCCCTATCTATCCAAATAAACTTATTCGAGTAGATTTCATGGTTACAGAATAATATCAGGAACCTAAAAACAGATTAAACATGGAAAACGAAGGTAATGAAGCAGTTATTGCTAAATGTTAATATTGTAGCATGAGACAGCATAGTGGAAGTCTGTACAATTGTTGATAATTACAGAACCAACAAATAAATGATTGTCTGTTAGATATCCGCAAGTTCATTTACAAAACACTCGGCAAATATCAAGTTATGGTAAACAGACCATCAACCATTTTATGTAATATGTAGTTTATTACCTTTTGTTGGATAGAGGCACCCCCATGCTTTATACATCGTCGGATTATGTGGCTAATGCCTCCGATTTGCATATGGGGCAGACGTTCTTCACGAGCAGCCACTTTCTTAAGCAACTTGTGTGATACTCATGCCCGCAATCGAGAGTTCCGATTTTCTCTTGGTTCTTATAATACTCCTGTGTGATTACAAGGAAATGACATATTAGGAGTGAATGACAAACACCGTGATGAAAAAAACTGCTTCGAACTAGAATGAAGAAAAACACGCCAGCTTCAAGCTGTTCGTTTGCCATCGGATAGTGTGAGGTTAGCTGTAAGATCTTTGAATTACCTGGCAAATTGTACAAAATTCAGGTTCCTGGTCAACAGGTGCCACTTCTTCCAGGTTAATATTTGTTGCAAATGTCGAATATGATCTTGTTTTCAATTTACTTCTGATGGTTTCATCTGTTAAACCAGTGTTAACATTGCCTATCCGCTCTCCCAGGGCGAGCAATTCCTGTGATCATTTGGAAAGTTCAAGGAAATGGTCAATAAAAATAAAGTCGTAACATGCAACACGAGGCAACATTTAGTGGGATTCATGGTACCTCGTAAGACATGTCCTCTATATCCAAGCGCATATCTCTGTGATGATCAATAAGATTCCCAACTTCATAAAATTCAGGGAACTCGAGTACAGCAACTCCCTGCAACAAGTCAAATAAAAGATATCAGCATATATATGCAACCGAAAAATAACCAAAAATGTGTCAGCCATATATGAGTTTCTTTATCCTAGTTTCAGAAAAGAAAAGAAAAGGAAAAGGAACAGAGACAACATTGCAGAAATGAAAAACAGTGCTTACATCAGGTGGCAGAACTCTCAGGTGAGGGAGATTGCGGTGTCTCAGAGATGTCTCGGGTAAACCACCACTTTCCCGGCGAGGATGATATATCCTAAAGCCAGTTGGTGGAACTGGTCCAAAATGCCTACGCCCAACCTCCAAACCATCCTGTGAGGGATTCATGGTGCTCTGAGAGGCATAACTCACCGGAAAGCAATAAGGAATCGCTGCTACTTGTGGATGGACATTAATGCTGTGGCCTCTTGCTCCTTCGATAAGTGGTGCAGGATGATGGAAGTTCGGGTTCCGAAGGTCAAGGGGAGAATGTGAGAAATTTGTGGAACTTCTATGCCTAGTCTCCATAGGTCCACCAACATTGCTACCTGTACAAAAAAAGTAGAAGGCAATCAGTTTCAAGGTAAAACGTATTCAAGCTGCATGCACGACCTCATTTACATCACTGCTTTAAATAAAAAGAAATATATATTTAGATAGAGAAAGTACCAGGCATATAAGGAACACCAAGAGCCTGAGTCCATGCTGAGGCACTTCCATCTGTAATAGCTGGTTGAAAAGACTGACCCAAATAGTTTCCTTGAAAATAATGGTTGGCATTCTGCATCAAAACAGGATCCACTGCAGTTGTTCCTAATCTGTTCCTTGCACTCCTTTGAGATCTCGATCCTCTAATTTGTGGAGGGCCATTTCCCCTATAGTGAGACATAGGGAAGGATGCAGAATCCTCCATGCCAACCCCATCAAGATTCCTAGTATTTAATGGCGTAACTGAGGAACTAGAGCTTGATGAGGCATTAAAATGCTGAAAATTTCCAGGGATTCCTTCAGAATTCTTTTGCTTATACAAGCCCCTAACATTATCCATGAAGTGGCAATTCCTTGCATATTCATCTGCAGACACTCCAATGGGACCATAGTTGCAGGCAGATGGCATCTGATCTGTGATTCCATGATTTATAGGAATATTGGATGGTGCAGCCGCATAGGGAACATAATAGTTGGATGCACTTCCAATACGAAGATCAAGATTCAGGGAATGATGATGATGCTGAACACCAGGGTACTGGGGGAAACCATAGAACATACCATTGTCATAATGCTCAGGTACAGGATGCCTGTCAATGTTGGTTGTGTTCCCTGGAGCTGAGATGGCCATCTGGATATCAGGTGACGGATAGTTCGTTACGCCACTCAAAAAGATGCAGGGTTCAGGATGCAGATATCCCTGACCTTGTTGATCAATTTCTAAGTCAATAGGGCATAGCATATTTCTTTGGCCCATGCTATTCCAATAAACAGTTTTTCAATTTGTTGCAGCTTCATAAAGAAAAGAATAAAAAGAAAAACTCAGCTTCCTTCCTAATGATAAACCGCTGACAAGATATTCAAAAAATATTAAATTCATGGGAACAAGCATTCCATTAAAACATAAATGGTCTAACCTTAAATTCTAAATGATAAACCGCTGAAGAAATATTCAAAAATATTAAATTCCATGGAAACAAGCATTCCTTAAACATAAATCATTAAATCTCTTTCCTCAAATCATAAACAAAACAACAAAAATAAAAGAAATAACTCATCAGCATGATCTAACCTTAAATTTTCCCAGAATGATAAACAGGGGGAAATTCTACAAACACAAAACAGGCTCTAAATGATAACCAATCAACAGGATGGATTATATGAAGCTATGAGGGAATTTTCAAACATTCTTCTCTCCTGTATAAATATATTGAAGTTGTTCATTTAAAAAAATCTTAATAATAGATATATTTTTTAAAAAAGAAACAAAATTATTTTCAAACTTTTGGCTCACAATTATCCCCAATACTAAAGAGAACCCAACAAATCATCCTAAAGAGATTCTCCTTTGATTATAACCTCTAAGAAAGAGAAGAAAAAAATCAAAAAAATACAAGCATTAATTTCCAGAATTTGTCAAATTGTTGAATACCCAATATTCAGAAAACAATTATGAACCCAGATTCTTTAACAGCATGCAAATTCAAAACATAAAGAAAAGGAAAAATAAAGGAAGAAAAAGGGTTATTTTGTCTCTGTCGTACCTTATAATCATCAACAAAATCACACCCAGGAAAAGAACACCTGCTTATGTTAAAGCAACCTATAAATAATGGGGGGAAAGGGGAAAAAAAAAACTTTAAAGTTTTGGTTAATCGAAACCGTGTTAATAAAAATTTAGGAAATCAAGAACCCTAAGATTTCAATGATACCCGTACAATAACAAAAATCTGTCAAAATCAAATTAAAAAAACAGAGAGACTAACCGAATTGAAGCAAAATTAGGGGAACAACGGGCGATCGAGAGAACTGAGAGACTTAATATTTATTTAGAACAGATAAAAAGAGAGAAATTTGAGATGAAAAAAACGTGAGAGAAAGAGAGGAAGACAGGTTTCTACTTTTTATAAACGAAGTTGTTTTTCTTTTTGTCTTAAGGGTATTTTTAACTGCCAAATGTGTAATAATTAATTTCTTTTATTACAATCACTATAATAAATAAATAAATAAATTATTTAGAGAAATATCGATTTACACTAATGATATATTAATATAATGTTTTTAAAATAATATGATTGATTTAACGGTAAATAATTTGTTTTGTTTAAATAGGGTTTAGGTTCGAGACGTTTTGTATATAAAAATTCTTATCTAAGTGATTGATCTATCAAAACTAAACGTGCAATCAGGGACGAAGTCATATTTTTTTATATAATTATATTTAAAGTCTTTTATATTTTAAATAATAATAAAATAAGATTTTTATTTTTTTAAAATTTAAATTTAAAGATTTAATAAATCTTTATTCCTCTTAATATTTGATAACGATAATCGATTAAAGCACTAAAAATCAAAAAATAATAAAATATAATTTATTCCTATAACTCATTTTTAATTCCTATAATATATAAAAATATTATCTCTTATTTTTATTAACTAACTAAAAATAATTTTTAAAATAAGTTTGACCAAGTTAGACTTCAACCTTTGTTTTGACCAAGAACAAGGGTTTGGTCAATTCCCAACCAAGTCCAACTGGCAGCTGGTCTAACTCACGAGTCAAAGACAGTGTCCTTTAACAAAGCTAAAAACACAGACAAACATAATTAATTCAGACAATCATTTAACTTTTTTAAAAGCCTAAAAAGACTAATTTTAGAAAGATAAAGGATGAAAATTTAATTTTATTAATTTTAGATGATAAAATTTTAAAAAAATAATAAATTATAATTTTTTAGATATTTTTTTTTCATTTAATTAAAGCATCTTAAACCGAATTATTAATTCTTAATAGAGGTCAAAATGTAATTATTTCCATTTAATTAAAAGTCTAATAGGCATTAAATTGGAGTTAAGACTGCATTTTCCTACCAGTGAAATTAAATATTACATTTTTAAATTAGATATCATGAATAAATTAAATTAAATTAAAAATATTATTTTTATAATATACGGTTAATACGAATATGATACGAATATACGGATTAATAGATTTAGTTGTGGATCACATTTCCTATCTATAGGGTGCAAAGGGGCATTGAATTGGCTCCAAAAAGATAGGGTTTTGAAGGGAGAATTGGCATCGAGTGGAAGAGGGGAACAAAAGGATGAAATTTACCACATTTTGGCATGTGGGTCCAGTCAATTTGCCAAATATAAAATAAATCGTAACAATCGTTTATTTTATAAATTAATTAATTTAATTATTAAAATTAAACGGTTTTAATTAATTAAATAGTTTAAAAAGTGATTAATGATTAATCTAGAAATATATTTTTTAGTTAAGTATGAAGTTTGTATTTAAAATTTTTTTATTTAACTGAACCGTGAAAACTAATGAATTTATTAATTATAATTAAACTGATTGGACCACACTCAGCAGCTAATCTGTTAAATTTAATTTTAAATCCTTAATTAATTGCTTAATTATTATTTTAAGATTGAAAGCTAAGCCATGGATTCTTTAATCCCCCCTTTTGTAATTATGCATGCCACATGATAACATAAAAGTATTAAATCTTATCTATTACAAGTACATGATAATAATATAAAATATAAATATTAATTGAACTTAAATCCGCTAATTAATTAAAATATATTGATTATTTGCATTTATTGTGCTGGATTTTGTCCATTTTACAAGGCTACCAACACCAACATCTTCAACTTCATATATGCTGTATTTTAATTTGTGTAGATGTTTATTTTTACACATTGTTAGTTATGATGTTTATTGTATGTAATATATAGTTACTCGATCATATCTGACCCGATTAGTTCATGATATCAAAGTATAATTTATATTATATTAATGAATGTTTTAATACTAATATAATATTGATGTCGGTATCAGGACAATACTATAATCAAATTACGAGGAGATAAATTGACTATTTTTAAAATGAATAGTTTTAAAAATAAGTAAATCATAAAAAAATTATGGTTTAATTTCACTGCTTTTATAATTGAATATCTTAAAAAGTAATTAAAATAGAAAAACTAGATCCTGTTGAAGATTCAACGTATCATCATTCAACTTTATCGATTCTTAACTTGGTTTTTCAACAACAGATATAGTAAACGAATTGATGAATGTGAAAGGTTCAACGTCGTTAAATACGACGGCGATAATGGTTAGAAACAAAGATATGTCTTATATTTTTATACATAAATTATAAGATATATAATCATTCATATTTAAATCGTAAAATCTAAACTATAAATCTTAAATTTTAATCATATATCTTAAACTTTACCTTATAACTTAACCTCTTAAATCCTTACATAAATCTTTAGATTTAAAATTAAAATACTTGTGTATTAAAGTTTTTCTCTTAAAATATTATATAATTTTAATATTAGTTAGCTTAGATATTTTATAAGTCCAAAAATATTTGATTTAACTCATGGTCATTAAGAAAAATATATAGATTTGAATATTAGTATCATTAAGATATAGTTTGGTATTTTGCACGAGTCATCTAGTCTCAGTGGTTAAAGGAATAATTGTTATTTTTAGAGGTCACGGGTTCGAATACTAGTAATATCAGCATAATGATCGAACGATTAATGTCTAATGGTTACTGTATAACTATAGTTAAATTAAAAAAATAGTTCGGTACTTTAACTACTTTTATCTAATTATATACCTTAACTTTTTAAAGTTTCAATTTGATACCTAAACTTTAGGTAAAAAAAAAAACTTTGGGTATCAAATTAAAGTATTAAACCTAAAACCTAAGTTCAATTATCTAATTAAAAAAATATTGGTGAAGTGTTAATATTGATAATGGTGTAAAGTTAAAGGGACACATCAATTAGAAAAAAATAGTTTAGGGTGTAATAATATCTCAATACTTATAAAAAAATAGTTTAGGGTGTAATAATATCTCAATACTTATAAAAAATTAATTTAAGGGGTAAATTAAAAAAATGTATAATCTAAGGGAAAATTGAAAATTAATCCTAATTTCTCAACAACTGTTTCAAAAGAAAATCCAGTCCTCTTTCCGCCTTTCTTACCTCGTAAACACACTAAAAAGAAAAAGAAGAAGAAGAAGAAACCCGCGCAAGTGAGAGTTTAGAGTCGGAATAGATGGGTCGGCCCCCGAGTAGTGGTGGCCCTGCCTTCCGTTTTACCCAAACTGAGGTACTTTTGTTTTTAATTTTTAAAACTGATTACATTGCATTTTTGAGTATGGATGTTCGTCAGAGATGCTTGGATTTTTGGGTTCAAAATGTCAAACGGATCAGTTAAATTGCTTGATTTATTCAATTTAATTCTGGGTTTTTGATTTTAAGTCGTTTGCTATTTTTTTTGTCTTTGATTACTTTGATTAGTTGGGTTTTCTTGATAGATTTTTTTTAATGTCAGTTAGCTTAGATTTTTTTTTAATTCTTTGTTAATGGTAGTATTGGTTGTTGCTAGAATTTATTCTTATGTTTTAAATGCCTTGGGCTTCTTCAAGCTTTTCAATTTTGTTAATCTATAATTCAGTGTGGTAAATAACCATAGTGCTATGCTCGCGCCCTTAAATTTGCGTGGGAAGGGGATTAGCCCCGGCGTAGGCTTTGGTAATCCATGACTGTATCACCGAAACTGAAAAGTATTATAGAATTGGAAAATTAAATATGGGGATTAAGTGAAAACTCCAAGTAGGTAGTAGGGATTTAAATTGCAGTTGCAGACTCTTTTTCGGTGTGTTTATCGCGGTTGCATGGGCATCCCTGTGGTTATGGCGGTTTCAGATGTTGCCTATACCGCTATAAATAGTTTCTGCTATTGTTGCGGACAGCTAGTTAAATCCCTTTATTAGCAAGATGTTTCTGAGTTTGTAATTCCCTTTTAAAAAAAGAAACTGTTCCAAGTAAAGTTCAGTATAATTATTCCGGTGTCCGTCTGTATGAGGTATGTTGGTTTCTAATTTTCTGATGCAAAGTAATTTTTATTCGGCTGCTTCTTTGGTTGCATCCAAAGGTAATACTGAAATCGTGGTGTATTTGAAAATGAAATAAGGAGCTTGGTTGTTTGTTAAGAATATTTTGTTCCGTGTTCGCAAGTGATGAATTTGTAAAATAATCTCAACATCCAGGTTGTGGAGATGGAGGCTGTTCTTCAAGAGCACCATAATCAAATGCCTGCTCGGGAGATCCTTGTAAGTCTGGCGGACAAGTTCAGGTGTGCATTAATTTCCTTTGGAGAATTATGTAGCATGACATATAGTTCTATTCTTTTTATAAGCAATTGGAACTGTAAAAAAATTATTTGGTTTCAGTGAATCAGCAGAACGGAAAGGGAGGATTGTTGTGCAGTTTAAGCAAGTAAGAACTTGATTTCATTTTTCATGTGATGAGGAAATATTTAGAGTCATTTACCATGGAAAGTTTTGTGTAGATATGGAATTGGTTCCAAAATAGGCGCTATGCAATTAGGGCAAAATCAAGTAAGGTTCCAGGGAAGTTGAGCGTTTCATCTATGCCTCGAGATGATTCAAATCCTGTGAGAAATGTGCCTCAACCTATTGCTGCTCCCTTGCCTCCGCCTATGACTGCTCCGATGTCTGCTGCTATTCCTACAACTACAGGTAATGACTTCAAAGTCTTGAAGGCCTCTGATATTTTCCCCAAATTTTGCTTGCTAATTGAATGCTTGACAGTCTACTTTTGGTGATTCCTTGAACCGTTAAGATACATCAATGGAGAATTCTTTGCATTCTGCTTTTAGCTGTGGCTTTTTCCTTTAATTATGTGATAATAATTTACTTTTAGGGTGGGATTTTACTAATCTACATTTGAGAAACTTGTGTTTATGGAAAGCACATCCGGAAGAGAATTAAACTCATTTCACATGTTTTGAACCAATAGTTATCCTGATGCATCATTTAAGACATAAGAACACAGCAAAAAGCATGATATTTGATCTAAAGTATAGTGGATCATGTCAATTCTCCTGGGTGGTTGTTAGCATATAAATTAAGAATTCCTACTCATGAGATATCCCTAATAGGTTCTGCATTAGATTTGACATCTATGATGTACAAGGGGGATAAAAGCCCAAAACCTTGAGAACCCCATCATATCATGCAAGTGATTAATCAGTATTTAAAGATGCTAGAGTTCTACTTCACTTTGATGCTTCCGTGCTTTGCAGCGTTAAATATCCTATTTGTGTCATCTCACTTTAGACTAGGGGTGCTTATCGAACGATTCGATCACGAGTTGTGCATTACTCGACTCATGCTCGTTAAAATAATTTGTTGCTCGACTCGTTGCTTGTTAAGCTCGTTAAAATTGTACTCGACTCGTGCTCGTTAAAATATTTTGTTGCTCAATTTGACTCGTTGCTCGTTAAGCTCGACTTGTTGCTCGTTACGCTCACTAAAAACTTACATTATTTTTAACTAAAAATAAAATTTAATAATACTATATGAATCTTAATATTAACATAAATTAATAAATTTAACCAAAAATATCAAAAGAGTATATAAAACACTTTCAAAGTCTAAATTCAAAAATAACAATCCATAAACACACTAAACTAACATATTAAAATTAAAGTAATAATTCACAAATTAATAATTATTATTTAGATTTATGTTTTGAATGAAATAATTTTAAAGTAATTACTAAAAAAATATTTTTAAAAATTAATGAGCTGCTCGCAAACTTATCGAGTCAAGTTAGACTTAGCTCGGTTCAACTCGTTAAGTTATTGAGTCGAATTCGAGTTCGAGTTGAGTCAATCCGAATCGAGTATTTATCGAGTTTTGACTGAGTCGAGTTCGAGTAGCTCACGAGCTGCTCAACTCGTTAAGCACCCCTACTTTAGACTAATAGCCCTCGTTTTCTTTGCCAGTTCCTGGTGCAGCAAGGCATATTTCAGAATCTTACATGGAGTTTGAAGCTAAATCTTCGCGGGATGGTGCATGGTAAGCTAAATCTTATATAAATTTTGTTCTCTGGTCGAAGAATTATTTGTGGTCAACTAAATTTTCTTCATCTCCATTTTCAGGTATGATGTTGCAAGCTTTTTGTCCCATAGAAATTTGGAAACAGGTGATCCGGTAGGTTTTGAGCCTGTTGTCACTGAATATGCGACTGCCAGTTCTTATTTATTATTGCATGAGTTACATAGATTACGTAGTCTAATTATTCTCTTCTTATTTCTTATGTTTACTTGCTCCGATCTTTGTTTCTTTTTTTTCATGAGGTTGTTGATAGATACTTTGAAATTGTCATCATTATACAATTTCCATTTCACTTCTAAATAAAAATGTTCCAATGGTGGTATTCTGTAACTCCTCAGTGGATTATGAACAACCAAAATACCAAAATTCGGCGTCAAATAATGAGTATTCCAATTATGCCTTGCTGTTGTTTGCAGGAAGTACAGGTTCGGTTTGCTGGGTTTGGACCTGAGGAGGATGAGTGGGTTAATGTTCGCAAGAATGTCAGGCAACGGTCCCTCCCATGTGAAGCATCCGAGTGTGTTGCAGTTCTCCCCGGGGACCTTGTACTTTGTTTTCAGGTAGATTTCCACTTACAAATGCCAATCGATGACGACATTCAAGTAATCTTGACAAAATATATATTTCTTACAGCAAACCTTTTCACAGAATTCATCTTGTAAATGCTTTGAAAATTCTCAGGAAGGTAAAGATCAAGCCCTTTACTTTGATGCCCATGTCCTTGACGCTCAAAGGCGGAGGCATGATGTAAGAGGTTGCCGTTGTAGATTTTTGGTGCGATACGATCATGATCAATCTGAGGTATTAGTTAATGATTCAATTATCGTTTTAACACTGAACACACACTCCAGACAAACTAGATATTACATTGTCTGAATCTTGCATGTTCATCCCTTAGGAAATTGTACCTCTGAGGAAGGTTTGCCGCCGGTCTGAAACCGATTACAGGCTGCAGCAACTGCATGCCTTGACTAACACAGATCAGCAGAAAACTAGCACAGATCCTTCAACAGCCATCGCGCCGGCCAATTCAATGCAGAAGCAGCAGAATCCCGATGTATCAAGGACAGCACCAGTAGCTGCGCAAACTGCTAATCTCGAATCTAAAAATGCTACATTCACCACCACCACCATTGCTACCAGCGGCCCTTCTCAAAACATGCAGGAAGGAAAGTAGTAGGTTCAGAGACTGATTTACAATGGGGCACCCCCCTGAAATTCTAACCTGTTTTTTTTAGCATGTAATTACTACAAAGTTCATGAAAGTTTTAATTTGGTCCTTCAAAATTGAGTCTGAAATTTTCTTAGCTTCTGGTTAAAATCTGGTTGCTGAATCTAATTGATGACAGTGAATGTGAATAGTTAGGGTTGATTGAAATTTTTGTTAATGCTTTTGTTTTGAACGTAAAACATAATTTGGTAAACAATGGTATATATTTCAATTAATTAATTCAACCGTAAAAAAATATACACCAAATTATAAATATTATTTAAGTAGTTAATTAACATAATATTATTTGCACTCATTAATATACTGATGATGAAATTTTTTATGATCAAGTATAAATAATAACCCTTAATAATAATGTAAATATAGTTATTTAATCATAAATTTATTATCAAATAAATAGTAATTATATTAAAATATTCCGTTAAGTATTTAATTCATAATCTAAAAGTTATAATTTTTAAAATATTTACTTATAAAAAATTCAATTTGCAAATTCAAAGTCTTGATTTAATTAGATAAGTTTAAAAATTCTGATTTATTTTCTTTATTTATGTAATTAATAAGGAAATAAAAATTGTGTTCATCTCCTTCCACGCCCCATTAGGTCTTTACTAGCAACTCTGAAAAGGGGAGGTGGGGGAAGAATGGCTGTTTTCAAACTTCAAAGCCTAAAACCCAGACCCATTACGGAGTTATCAATGAAAGTGGGTTCGATTCGATGCTACGTTAGCAGTTGCAGGGCGGTGTTGCTGCCTCGGTTCGGTGGACCTGAGGTGTTGGAGCTCCGACCCGATGTACCTGTTCCTGATCTTAAACCCAATGAAGTTCTCGTTCGGACCCGAGCTGTTTCTATCAATCCCCTTGATACCAGAGTAAGTGGATTGAACTTTTCTTGTTTAATGTAATCGTAATGTTTTTATTTGTTTGTCTAATTGGATTGTTTGGTTCCTAGGAAAGTGAGATAACATGAAATGAATTCCCTGTTTACTTTTGATTTTCGTTGAGTTGGTAGCTATATGAGTCAATCTCCTCGATGCATGTTGAAGGGGTATTTTAATTCAATTCCTTGTTTAATTTGTTTGAATTTTATTTAATTTTCTTGATCCATCTAGAGTTGATTATTTCGTAGCCATGAAATTTGCAAAGAAAATAAACAAATTGAAAGTAATTTTTGAGTTGTGGGATTTTGAAACTGTATAATTTGGGTGAACTAATTTCAAAAACTGATGAAAGATTGAAATTTAATATATAAAGAAAACCTTTCAAATTACATTTCAAGTCATGTTGCTTTAAATTCTCGAAATTATGTTTCCCCAGATGCGATCCGGTTATGGTCGTTCCATATTTGAGCCACTTCTGCCTCTCATTTTGGGTCGTGATGTTAGCGGCGAAGTTGCAGATGTTGGTGCCTCAGTTAAGTCACTGACTGTAGGACAAGAAGTTTTTGGTGCTTTGCATCCAACTGCTATGAGGGGTACATATGCTGACTATGCAATTCTTTCCGAGGACGAGCTTTCTCCGAAACCAGCTTCAGTTACTAATGTGGTAACCTATATGATCATTTTGTTAATTCTCTCCATGAAGAACAGATTTGTGTTACTTCCGATTTAAGTGACTTATGATTATTTGTTTTCCATTCATTCTGGTTAGCTCTTGGTGGATGATTATATACTCTGCTCATATATTTGATTTTCATAATTCATAGAACATTGTTTATTTTCAGTTTTTTTACTTTCTAATAGCTGTGTAACATGAATTTGAGAATTAGTTTTCGGCACTGTAGGAAGCAAGTGCCATCCCTTTTGCTGCATTAACTGCATGGCGTGCCTTAAACGGTACTGCAAGGATAACTGAAGGGTATGTTTCTATCTCTAGGATGTTCATCCTTCTCAGCAATGTTTTTTTATGTATTTCCGGAAACTTGATGAACTGTTGTCAATATTTTGGTTTCATTAATAGTGTGTTACCATTGATAAGTTGGTTGCACATGTTCATTGAAATCTTTGATCATTTTTGAAGTGCATAGCCTTTTTCATTGAAGGGCTTTTACTATAAATCTGAATAGTAATATGAAATTTCTAGTTCTGAAAACATTTTTCTCCTGGCTGATAAATTATAATCCATCCTGGTTTTTTTATGGTTATTCTGATGCTCATTATCTTTGACCTCAACTTTTTTGAAATTATTTTTTTTATCTTTTGATTTTTATCCAATCTGAAATTGCTCATCGTTCTCTATACGTGCACAAATGTAACTTTTGTTAGAGGGTATAACAATACATCTGCCAACGGAATTTTATAACTAAATTCTCTGGGAAACTGTTGCAATGTGTTCTCTCGTGATCGAGTTCTTATTCAACAGGCAAAGGCTGTTAGTAATAGGTGGTGGAGGAGCAGTAGGTTTTTCTGCCATTCAGATTGCAGTCGCTGCAGGGTGCCATGTTACAACTACTTGTGGAAATCAAAGCATAAATCGACTAATGGAAGCAGGTGCCCAGCAGGCTGTTGATTATACTTCCGAGGTGGTGAAGTGCTAATACGATTTAATTATTTTGTTATTGATAGCTTCTTGGAGTCCTTACTAATTAACTCTGCCTTATATTGATTACTAATTCAAGTTTAACGCTGTGCTTATTTTCAGAACATCGAATCAATAATTAAAGGAAACTTCGATGCGGTCCTGGACACCATTGGTGTGCCGGAGACAGAGAGAATAGGCATCAATCTTTTGAATAGAGGCGGGCACTACATGACACTTCAGGTGAGGGTAACAATTTTATCCTGGCCTTGTGCAAACCCTTTAAGAACTTACACCTGTTCTGCAAGATGGAAACTTCTGTTGGGGCGTTTGTAAATGCCGCGATGTAAATTATCGGATATTTAGTTGTATATTACTCTCTCATTGTAGGGAGAGGCAGCGGCACTGAGCGACAGGTATGGACTACCGATTGGGCTTCCTGTGGCTACAGCCGTTTTATTGAAGAAAAGGATTCGTTACAAATATTCTCACGGAATAGGTACATGGTTAACAGTTCAAAGATTTCAATAAATCAATGCCATGAAGTGGTGCATTTCCGAAATACTGACTCGACTCGTATTCCCACGTCATTCATTAACGATCTGCTGCTGAATCTTTCAATCACTTGGTGTTTTGCAGAATATTCATGGATATACATGAGGGCAGACTCGGAAGGTTTACATGAGATTCGCAGATTGACAGAAGCCGGGCAGCTGAATGTACCTGTGGAGAGAACATTTCCGATCACTCAAGTAAGAGAGGCTCATGAAGCTAAAGACAAGAAACTAATCCTTGGTAAAGTAGTGCTGGAACTTGACTAAGTAAGTTCTCCACCACAAATAAGTTTTAAGAAATTTTCTGAATGTTCCTTTCAACATAAAATTGTTAGGACATATGCTTAAAGTGGCTGTATATAATGTCGGAATCTGTAAATACCCGAGCATCCCTTCATGGTACTGAAATTTTCTAGTTCAACAGTTTGATTTAAAATTAATCACCCTCCTAAAAAAGGGGTGTGAGTTTGTTTTGTCGAAGGCCGGACGGATTCAGAACAAGCCTCCGTCGACGGATTCAGAACAAGCCTCGTCTTTTTTAGTACTCTTAATGGATCTAGAATATACGACTTAAGAAATATAAAAGAACAAAAATAAATAACATAACCAAATAATTTATTTGACTTAAACCCTAAATTTTCTTAATTTTTATTAAAAATGAATCTAATTAACCTTTAAACTCCCAATATTTCTTGTCTTTGTGTAATTGATTTGGTCAAAACACCCCTTTTTAGGACACCCCCTTAGACCCTCTCATGATTTCCTCACTTGGAACCTAGTTATGGCACCCTGCCTGGCAGCCCAATAGGAAAATGTGTTGACGTGGCAACTGATGATTGGTTTGAAAGGGTTGGAAAACTAGGGTGGTCCTTTCCGCACCAAAACGGAGCTTTTAGACGTTATGTTGATTTTTTAAAATTCACGCGCTGTTTCAGTGCGACTCTCGATGTAATGCGTGGGGGAGCGGTCTCATCGGGGTTTACTGCAAAACGACAGCCTTTTTGATTCTTTTCAGCGACTCATGGTTTTCGTACCCACGCGCTTCACAATCATTATTCATATAATAAAAATTGATTTTTTAAAGTAATTTTGTTCTTAATTGCCGTTAGAAATAAATTTGCAATTTTTATTCATGTGGAAGTGGAACAAAGCATGTTAGGGAACGAGTCATAAAAAAACAAAGAGGCAAAATTTCTATTTATATATAAAATATAATAAAATATTGATTAATAATAAAACTAATATTACATTGTATAAATTTTAATTTGATTGATAATTATCATAACTTTAAACATAAATCGGAATGTTTTTCTAATACAAATTTTAGAGCGAAACTAATGATTAATATTAATTTTATATTCACTAAGTCTATTATCATATCCGATGTTATAGTAAACTCTAAAGTACCAATAAGTGCACTACGACTCAAGACACTAAATCTATCGATCATTCCATTATCATTATCAAATATATAACGAACACGTATATTTTATTTACGATTTTCATAAATTATCACTTAAAATCATGATAACCTTAGGACTATTTATCTCTAATTCAATCTATCAAAATCCTTATAAACCGTTACGTAAAAGAATTTTGTGTTTTAATTGATTGGCATGCATACATCATTTTCATCCTGTCTCCATCCATAGTCAAGCCACGTGCACAGCTATTCATTTCCATTGTTGCCACCTTTCTTGGCTAACTCCACAACAGATAAAAAAAATCCATATCCATTGTCGAGAAATTATATCATGGGTCAGTCACACCACGTCATTCATAGACCGATCAATAAAAACTACTCACCTTACTATTTTTTAATTTTTCAAGTGAAAAATCACTTTAAAAAAAATATAACATGAAAAAATGCGTAATTTTTATTGGTCGGTCTCATGGACACGTGGTGAAACTGATGTATGATATAATTTTTTCCATTGTTTGGGTGTTGAAGGAAAGGGTTGGATTTGGAGTGGCCATAGTACAGATAATGCCGGACAAAGTTAAGATTTAACATTTATAAGAATAATTGGTATTATTTCTTATCAAATTATGGGCATGGTTATAAACATTTCTTATCAAATTATTGTTTCAAAAATAGATATAAATCATATATTTCATTGTAATTTTATTCATTTATGAAAAAAATCGAACTAAAAATTAAAATATATATGAATACCATTCACACGAGATAGTATTTAAATTCAACTCATGATCTTTTACGGTTAGTTTAAAGCGTAACGAGGATATACAAACGAAACTGAAATGTTATTTACCAACTTTAAATGTTATATTTTTTAGAATATTTTAAGTTAGTGTTAAGTGTTTAAACTTAACATCGAGTATCGATACTTATTACTTTCGATAATATTTTGGATTAATATTAAATATTAAAACTTATATATATAAATATTAATACTTATCGTGAAATCGTCAATTTAAAATATTATAAAAATATAAAATTTTAAACCAATAAATATCATTTTAAAATTTAGATTTTATAACATTTTAATTGGCCACTCCTAGAGGTAACTTTGTAAATGTCAAGAGTCAAAACAATCAAACTTTATTGAGACTTCACTCTCACCCTCACCATTTGTTCACTTTTAATGACCTAAAAGACCAAACTTTCTTTCTTTCCCCCAAAGAAAGATTTTCCTAGAAAATTTTCAAGGCTAAAATTGTCATTTCCATCCATTAAAGAAGTGAAAGAGGAGAAAACAAAGAACATGCTAACACCCATGCTCCCCATTGGAACCAGAAAGTAAAAGGCCAAAGCAAGCTTACACTTTGCTAAAGACAAAACAACACTTCCTCATCTTCCATAAATGATCTGATAAAACCATTCTCTCTCTCTCCTCCATTAATCTTTCAATCTGCAAATCTTTGCACCCCACCACCCAATAATCATATTAACAAGACCCCATTATTTTCATATCTCCATTCATTGAGTAGGCCATCCAAAAACCTTAATCTTTACCCCTTTCTTGTTGTTCTTGCCATTGAAATGGTCATATCAAAGTAAAAAAATGGATCTTGAGAGACCCCATCGAAGCAATAGTACAACAACAGTAGCTGCAGCTCAACAAGCACCACAGGAGAACTCTTCATTTGTTTCACTTCAATGAAACTCTCTTCAAAATCGATTCTTAGTCCCGGTCGTGCTAGGGAGCCTTCACAAATCTCTCTTTCTTCATCTGTTACCAGGAGATTGAAGAGCAACGGTAGCATGAAAGGCGGCGCTGGCCAGGCTTCACCGATGTTCGCAACGAACGGGAAGAAACGGGGATGTGCTTTTGAGAATCCCGAACCATCTTCCCCTAAGGTTACTTGCATAGGTCAGGTTCGGGTCAAGACTAAGAAACAAGGCAAAAAGTTTCGAGCTTGCGGATCTAAAAGGGGAGGGGAAGTTAGTTTCAGGAAAGTGGAGAATGTTAATGTCAGTAATGGTGGTGGTGTTGATCATACAAGTGGCTGTCAAGGTCATGTTTTGAGCAGCAATAAGAAATGGGTGCATTTGCCGATGACTATTTGTGAAGCGTTGAGGGGATTCGGGGCTGAATTCAACTGCTTCTTGCCTTGCAGGTCTTCTTGCATGGCTAACCAAAGGGGCAGAGAAGAGAAAGGAAGAGGGTCTTCTTGTGGGACTGTTTGTGCACGGTGGCTAGTGGCGGTGCAAGAAGGGGAAGGGAAAGGGAGGGAGATTGAGTTGGTGGTTGGCGGTGGAGGGGAAGTTGACGATGATGAGAGAAGGGAAAGTGGTGAAATGATGTTGAGGAGTAGTCAAAGGAGACATGTTTTTGAGGATATTGTAATAAATGATTTTGGTAATAAAACTCTCGGTGATGATGGAGATGATAAAGGAGGGGAAGCAGCAGGTAGGGTGAGTATTTGTATTCCACCCAAGAATGCTTTGTTGTTGATGAGGTGTAGATCTGATCCTGTTAAAATGGCTGCTCTTGCTAATAAGTTCTGGGAAACTCCATTGCCAAAAGACAAAGAACAAGAAGATGAACAACAAGAAGCAGAAAATGGAAGTGTAGAGAAAGAGGAACAAGAAAGCAAAGTTGAATCTTTTGAGGAAGCAATTGAAGCTAGTGAAGTGTTTGTTTCTTGTGAAGCAACCGAGGAACAAGAAAGCAAAGTTGAATCTTTTGAGGAAGCAATTGAAGCTAGTGAAGTGTTTGTTTCTTGTGAAGCAACCGAGGAACAAGAAATCCCAGAAACTGAAGCTGAAAATGGAAGTAAAGAGAAAGAGGAAGAAGAAAGCAAAGTTGAATCTTTTGAGGAAGCAATTGAAGCTAGTGAAGTGTTTGTTTCTTATGAAGCAACCGAGGAACAAGAAATCCCAGAAACTGAAGCTGAAATTGAGGCAGAATCTGTTTTGGTAAGGGATGAAACTGAAACAGTTACAGAATGTGAAGATCAGGAACAAGAAATTGAAGTAAAAGAGGACCAGAAAAAATCAAAAGAAGAAACTTTACCCCAAGTTTCATTTGATCTTGACAAGCTTCAAGTTGAAGAAGTGCAACAAGAAGCAGAAGCTGAAGCTGATGATGGAAATAGGACTGTTGAATCAGAGGAAGAAGAAGAAGAAGAAGAAGAAGAAGAAGAAGAGAGTTCAACTTCAACGGAGGAGGAAGAAACAGAGACAACCCAGGAAAGACCCGAATCCGAACCCGACCTGGAAAGTGAGTCAAAGGAGGAGACTGTAGGTCAAGAGAAGATATTGCCAGATTGTTTACTGTTCATGATGTGTGAGCCAAAGCTGTCAATGGAGGTATCCAAGGAGACTTGGGTGTGCAGCACGGACTTTATCAGGTGTGTACCGGCGAAGAAGAAAGATCAGCATCATCAGAACCAGCCAGAAGTCAAACAAAAGAACGGTGGAGATCAACACAAAGCCAGGATCAGCATTGACCGTAACCCTGCTCCTATATTGCTCCACCCTCCTAGGTCTTCTTGCCATTTCCCGGCTGCTGCTGGTGCCATCGGCGGGACTACAATTGATAAGAACCTTGTTGGGGGTAAAGGGTACGAGACATTCGTTCTCACACGCTGCAAGTCTGAACCGAGGAGGTCATCGGCTAAGCTTGCACCCGATGCTTGCTTTTGGAAGAATAGGAAGCTTGAGCCGGCTGCACTTGGAGTTGGCACGGCTGGAGTTGGCTTCTGATGAGCCAGGTTAAAGTGAAATGCAGTAAAAGGTTAAATCTTTGTGGTTTAGTGAGAAAATTAGTCCTTGAGGTTACATTTTTTTTGTATTTCTTCCCTGTTTTTGATGCAGTAAAACTGTAAAATCTGTACAACAGTAGTATCTGGTCTTGTTTTTCTTCACTTTGTGTAACAGTAAAAAAAGTGTGTTTTGATTTTTTATCTTTTACTGTGGATGAATTTGTGATAAGCTGATAATGATTCTGAACATGTTACCATAGGACAGGCACAGGGTCAATCAAAGATCAATCCTGAACCGTATGATTTGAGACAATGAAAAACAAATGGTCTGAATTCTGAACAAATGATTTGATGGGGATAAAATAATTAAAGATTTGATGTTTTTGGTTGGGCTAAGGATGTTTTTTCCCCTGAAAAATCACTTCGAAATAAATGTAAAAAAATGTGTATTAAATATTATTAATATTAAATATAGTTGAAAAGTCTTAAGGATTTAACCTATATTATAAACTATTTAAAATAAATTTTAATAAATTTTAATTATAGATGAAAACGAAAGCTTTTATGTATGAAAAACATGGAAAAAGATGTTACCAGACAGTGTAGAACTTTGTGTTTCCATTGCATATTCTGATCATGGTCATGGAGTGGATCATAGGCTTTCCCTTTCTTCCATTACTACCTTGCTTTATAACACCATTTGAAGAACAGAAATCCACTATCTTTTACAAACACCACTTCCCAACAATCATCAAATAACTTTTAATTACCAACAGTAATTGTTTTTCACCATCATATTTACCATAGCTTACAAGCACATGAAAACTGCACCATCATGTTTTATACACGTATAAATACTCCGTACCTTACATTCTTCAAATTCATTGTCTTCAAAACAGATCATACAGAATAAGAGATAAGACAGCAAGAAAGAAACCTGGAAGAATTCTATCTCAGGCAAAGACTGAAACATGTTAAAGGAAGCATCAAGGAGAAAAAAAAAAGGGGGGGATATGCTTACCCTGAAATGCATGAGTTGGGTTTATGAAAGAGAATTTGAACAAGCATGGTTGTTTCTTGGGCAATCTTCTCTGTTCTATCAGAGAGGGAAACAAGTGAATTAGCATCTGCAAATGTCATAGTTTCTTGTGATTATTTTTCTAGCTACGTAAGATGTTATGAAGGTTTCGGGTTTCGGGATTTAGAGACTGAAGTAATATATGTAAAAGGTTTTTCTTAATCAAATTCGTCCACTAGATGACATGATAAAACGGTGGTGAAATGCAAATGAATCTCCTGTCTGTCTTTCCTTGCATATGATCAGGTTGCAGTGATGGAGAAAGTTGAAGCTCTTGATCTTTTAGAGGAGTCCTGTTTTTTTTGACAACTTATTCCATAGTAGGAGAAGGATGTTGAGGTGTGAATCAGATCCTTGTACTTCATCGAATTTCAGCCAAGATGTTTTGGCTAAAGATTCCTGTGATCGAATACGTAATGGTTTGGTCTGTGCACCATCGTTGCCGCCGTGTTTACATGGTTTATTGGCATATTGGAGGGTTGAACTGTGGCATTAACCGGGAAGTTTGGGGTTACTCTGCACTCGAGTATCAATATCCAACAATTTGGTATCAATACCTTACTCAGTAGAAAGTTTGAGTAATTCTAAAAGGGTTTAGTATCAATACCATATCCTTCTGAAATTACATTTTGATTTTGTTCGAGTTGGTATCGATACCTATCAAACATCGAGTTCATAGATCTATCATCTATGTTACTCGAACACAGATGTTAGTTCCAAATTTTCATGCATCAAGAAGATTATATCAATGTTCCGATATGCTTCAAACACGAACACGGATACTTTAAAGTCAGACAGAACTTATCATTAATCTGAAATGGTACAATGTCTGTTTTAGCATTCTATCCAACATGGAAGGTATAGAATATGAAACTGCATAATTATCAAGAAAGGAAGGAATGTAACAGAAGCCTATTTCTACCTCTATATTGTTGATTTTATATCTACCATTATTGTTTATCACCTGGACTTTGATCCTCCCTCCCGCTGGTCGATTCGATCCCCTCTCCAACATTTTCTTTCACCGAACTCGGCAATTCTACATTCTCCTCACCTTTACTCTCATTGTCATTACTCGTGGAACCTCCCATGATCGAATTTATAGCAAGCTGACCCGAATAAAGAAATAAGCCTATAGAATTGATGCCAAAAACAAATGTTGCAAGATAGCACAATCCATTCACAATAGTCCTACAAATCACAAGCATATAAAGGATGAAAACTACACAGATTTAGCCAAGAGCATAGAGTGAAGAACTAGTTGGAAGTTACCTGACTGTTATCGTTATCTGGCGAACCTGCAAATCATAAAGATGAAAAATGTAAAGTAAAATGGCAAACAAATACTCTCAAACATGAAAGGGTGCCACATATAAAGGCAAGTTCATAGGTAAACTACTCATAGATTCAAAGAGTTGAGCAACTATAGAATAGGGGACTGGGAGGACAAACCGAGAAACTATCGGAAACCGATTGGCGATTAAGAGCTGCCTCAATAGTTGTGGTAAATTTGTAAAGAATAAGAGCAATGACACCAGCAGCTGTGCTTCCCAACAATGCTTGAACTGCTGAGGGTGTTGATGATTTGGTATCAATTGAAGTTGATGCCATTGCTTTCAAATTGTCTAGTGCCTCTTCCTTCAATGATTTCTGTGTCCCTGATGACCTAAATTTCTAGAAATAGGAAAACTACTCTCTTTAATATCAAACACTAATCAAAATCCCACATTTAAGGAGAAATGAAAATGATAAGAAACACCCAGAGAATATATCCAATTCAAAATCTAAAATATCAATAAAGTTTTCACTTTTAGTCGGAGAATGACAGTTTAAACTTGTAATTCCAATTCAAATGTACCAGATAATGAAAACCCAAGTCTTAAAACTAAAAATTTGACATAAGCAACCAAAACAGGATAGGGAAATTTTCATTTCAGCTATGTGGATACTCACCAACTCTTTGGCACGCTTAGCACGGCGTCTAAGGGAGCGAAACAGGAAGACCCCAATGGCGCCGGTAAGCAGAACACTGGTGGCAGTTTGGAGGGGAGTGGGGTCATCATTTGTTGTAAAGATTGAAATAGACGTTGAAGATGGTGGTAGCTCAAAAGGTCCCTCTTCTTCCTCTTCTGATTCTGCTATGGTGGTGACGGGTCCTTGAGCTTGAACTGATAATGGCCCGAGGTGGAGTTTGGAGTGGGGAGAAAAAGGACAGAAAAAACTGGGTTTTTGGAGAAGAAAGAGTGAGGAAGAAGATGGGTTGTGGAGGGGAGGGAGGGATAGAAGGGAAGGGGAAGGGGAAGGAGAGCACAGGAGATGAAGAGATGGAAGCATTTGGAGCAGAGGGGTTTTGTTTTTAAAGGTTTTAGCCAAATTTGTTTGCCTCAAAATCTTTTTATGGATTGTTAGATTTGAAGCATTGTATTCTGAAAAAAAATATCTGTTGGATATTGTTGCTGTTTAAATTGGTCCCAGTTTGAAGGTGTTAAAATCAAGACATTTCTAGGATAAAAAAAATACCATCATTCATTCATTTGATGAAGCCTAGTACACAGATTGGACTTGAAGACTTCAATAACAAGAATGAATTATTGTAAACACAGTTTCAGACACCCCAAAATTGTTATCAGAACTCAGAATTTAATTCAATTAATTCATACAATCGAGTAAAAAACTATTTACATAAAAATTCATAGTATCTGACAAGAACTTTGCTTCTATAGGCTTTGTGAGCATGAACACTTGGGAAAAAAATATTATCAGTTCTAAATGAAGAAAGAAACTCTGGTAAATTGGAAAAATTATAGCAGAAATGGGTGATGTTGTAATGAATTCTCAGCACTCTTGTCGAACATTAGTTGCTACAGCTCTGGCCCAAAACTTGATTTGTGCCTTCATATCCTTTGCTGAGTTCTTAGTTACATAAGCTGGAAGAGGAGGTGCAGGGCATTGTACGAACCATGCCTCGGACAAATATGGTTTCCTCACTTTCTCTTGTTTCAGCTCATCTATCTTAGGTCCCTGCAAGCCCGGGAGTATATTTATGACATCGGGGCTCAAATCTTCGTCTTCGAATGTGAATCCTAAGTCCTTGAACCCTTGCAGTTCTTGGAATGCAAGATCACTATGGCTTTTCTGCAGCATCCTCTTTGGATTCGGATGCCGGCCTCTCGTGACGGAAGCCTCGTTGGTGTTGTCAATGGCTTGGACTTGTTGGTTTCTTGGTGGTCTAGTAGTACTAGACCTTTGCAAGGTCATTGCCTGCAAATGCAAATGCAAATGACAGAAGATCAAAACAAAATCCACATTGCCAAATTGCAGAAAGATTATATATATATATGAATCTATGATCAGATGAGTACCTTGGTATGATTGTGCCTTGGGGGAAATATATCCGGGGAGTTCGCCATTGCTTGTCGGATCAATTTGCTCATTCTAAGATCACTGTCAATGTCATTATCCCGAGTTAACTCATTAGTCCAAATTGAAGTATTCAAAGAAGGTGTTCTTAGTAGATTAAGTCGTGACGATTCGCCGCTCGATTTGATCTTCCTGTCATGTATTATATGATCCGAACACGTTGTTTTCGATGTTTGAAGTGATAATTGCCTATTCAACTTAATCTTCCCACCATTGTTCTTCCTTTCTTGAACCTCATCTTCCCTCCCTATACAAGGCAGCAACGACGGTGCATGAACCAAACCATTACTGATTCGATCACACGAATCTTCAGCCAAAACATCTTGGCTGAAATTCGATGAAGTACAAGGATCCGAATAACACCTCAACATCCTTCTCCTATGGAACAAGTTCTCAAAAAACCAGGACTCCTCTAAAAGATCAAGAGTTTCAACTTTCTCCATCTCAGTAAACTGATCATATGCAAGAAAAGACAGACATGAGAGATTCATTTGCATTTCACCATGGTTTTAACATGTCATGTAGTGGACAAATTTGAAAAGAAAAGCCATGTAGGCAATACAGCCATGTGGTTCTGGATATCACAGCTCAGAAACCCAGATTTTTATTGGAAAAAGATTCGGTGGGCGAAGTTGATAAGCTTGGGAAATGGTAGATGAGCTGAGAATTATATGTTGTACTGTTCATATATAGGCTATGATTTTGCTGTCATTTTGACAGCACAGCGCATTGGCCATGTGATGGGTGGTTTGGGTTAAGAATTATGAGGAATAGAATAAGAGAAAATAATGGTTTGGTTTTGTATGCGTTTCATCTCTTAAGACAAACTGGGAAACAACTCATTGCGTGTTGAAACTGCAGATTTCTGGTGTTTTTTTTCTTCGGTCGTTGATTGGTAAGTTGAATGAGGGGTGGGGGCTGTTGTTTTTTCGTGCAGAGATCTCCTTCAATCATGGACTTGATTCTTGTCTGGTTGGTTGGTTTTATCTTTCACGGCACTGCTACTTAAACAAAGTTGCAAATTTAAATTGTAACCTTGAGAAGGAAAATTCGATCTGAATCGGTCAATCAATAAATCATGTTAAATCGGAACAAGACATCCTCTAGGTCATTTGAGATTGTTCTATTTTGATTACTAGACTATGAATTTTGTTAATCATGTTACTGAAGTATTAAAATAGTTTCAATCATGTTACTTACTGTTAACAGAATTGTTGTCGTGATCGATAAATATATATATATATATATAATTACACATTTATTTTTCGCTACTTACATAGTCTATAAATTTAATTTTAATTTTAAATTAATTCAATAAACAAGAACGAAGGAGACTCAAAACTTGAGATTTTATGGGGAATTAACAATTTAACAACATTTTATGAGATTTTTTATATACATTGACTATAATCCACTACTTACACTTATTATATGCATCAAGGTGGTTTTAACTGAGATCTACTAATTGGTTAAGTAACCAAAGATGCTTATATTATCTCGAGTTTGAGTCTCGACATTTGCTTTGAAAATATAATAATTTTTTGCTTACTAAAAAAAACTCTAATCCGCTAGAAGAGACCGTAGAGATTCAAAATCGAGATGTCAACCAGGGAATTAACAACGGCTTCCATCATAGGTTCTAGCAGAATGAGACATCCCAAGGTTCAAATCTTGATACTATAAAAGAAACAAGCTAGGTTAGAGAGATTTTTCCCGATTCACATTAGTCAACTAAGGATCTGATAGGATGGTGATACAAAAAAAAAAAAAAAAAAAAAACAGAATATAACCCCTTACGGAAATCGCAAGTAAAAACACCAGCACATTAATACTAGTACAGTAGCGATTTATCTAAAGGTTGAAAGTATACTCTAAAACAGATACTACTGTAAGCACTGTAGCTGAATAACACCAGCTGTTAGTTCGGTGGTTCTAGTACTTCCTTCCCGAAGTGGTCTATATTCTGATTTATCCACCATATCTAATTGATAAAAAATCATTTTAAAAGTGTCTTGATGAGTTTAAAAAACATACCCAGACAGCTTGCTGAAACTGATGCATCAATGGGTGATTCTGTGGGCATGAAGATGAACTAGCCTTAACATTCTCAAACTCTGTGTCATGCAACTTCTTAAAATCAGTTAACATACAAGCAACAAATGACCTCAGGCGCGGGTTGGTATGCTTCAACAACAGATTGAATGGCCGATAAAATCAAGCTTTGAATTCAAAGCTTTTCTTATATCCTGAAAATAAAAATTTGACCTTTCGAATTTGCTTTGTAAAATAGAAAACGGTTTTAACTTGAATCGGAAGAAAAAGGGGGAAAAACTTACACAGACAATCGCTTGATTTTATCGGCGTAAAGATTGGAAGCCGCGCGTCTGATTCTGCCAGTAAGGCCGTCGGACCGAGACGCCGACGCGATTTATTGTTATGGGTCGGGACGGAGAGGGAAGTAGAAGATATAATTCTAGAGAGTAAAACGCTGCGTTTTCGCACTAATGTTTTGAGTGTATATTACACAAATGGTCCTTTATGTTTGTGTAAATTTTTACTTTTAGCACTAATGTTTAAAAAGTTTATGTTGTAGTCATTAACATTATCGATTTATTATAATATAATTATATTTTCTAGATAGACAAATTTAATTGAGTTGAAGTAGTTGAATTTTTATTTAAACCCGAAATCAAATCAAATATTTTATAATTTAGAGTTACTTTAATTATACGTAAGATAAACTCTTGATAAGATAAACTCTTGATAATTTTAATATAATTTTTTAATAATTTATATTCTTACATAAAATCATATGTTTCGAATATAAATACTATTTAATCAACGTTAACAAAAAGGATTTTCAACTTTCAATATTAGCCATTGAATGATATATTTATATATAATTGCTTGGTCGATCCTTTTGTCTTTTCCTTCTGACCAAACATACCTAGAGAAAGTCAACTATTTTCTTACAGATTTTAGACACCCAACGGCCAACAAGAAACATGTTATTGCAACATCGATACAATAAAAAAAAGATCAAATTTCTCATAAAACCAGCTTAGCTCCAAGTTGACCTATCTGCACCGATCAAACAAGCATACAGTTCATCAATCTGCAACACTCCATGATCTTCATGGAAGCTCGAGCTCCCTCCTTCTTCACTACACCCCGTTGAATTGTAATAAACAAAGTCAAGAGGCTTCTGATTTTGTTGCTGCTGGTAATGAAATTGATGATAATCTCTTTGATTGTTCATGGAAAACATCAGCTCTTGAGCTTTCCTTAACTCTTCTTGCAGACACTTGACATCTTTCTCGAGCCTTTGTTTTTCAGACAATGCGTTGTCTAGTTTCACTTGGAGGGTGCTGTAGTCGAGTTCCAAGCTCTGTGTCTTCCACCGAGCTCGCTTGTTTTGGTACCAAATCGCAACCTGTCTCGGCGGAACGCCGAGCTGGTTGGCGAGTTGGAGCTTGAGCTCGGCCTCGAGCTTCTTGTTGGCACTGAAACTCCTCTCTAGCAACCTTACTTGATCTTGGTTTAGCCTCTTTTTGTTGAATTTTGAGGAATATAGTTTTTGGCTTTGGAAATCCATGATTTTGAGAGCTTTGGTCTCAGTGTGTTGATATATATACATATATATACACATATATGTATAAAGTTTTGATTAAGCCAATTAATGGGTCCTACAAGACAATGAAAAGGATGTCTGAAGAAGAAATAGAGGAAGAAACTTGCTAGCTAGGCGGCTTACATAGTCATGCATAGGGATGGTCTTCACGTGGATTGGTCCTACTCATGCAAATATATATATATATATAATATGTTATCTTATGGTATTATAGATTACATATATGGTTTAATTAAAATTAGAAAATAAATTTATATTTAAGATTTTAAATTTTAATATTTGATGTATTGATTGTTTATAATTTTATGTATTATTAGTGGATTAGAGATGTTATATCATAAAATTTTATTTTTAATGGCTTATAGAATTATACACTATCATCTTTAATTCCATTAAACATAAATCAAAGCTTTAATTATAGTTAGACCTTATCTAGAATAAATAAATAAATAAAAATTACATAACTAATTTTGAAATAACCACTTAATGGATTCTTGATAAGATCATAGAATATTTTTTTGATTAAAATAATAGAATATTTTTGTACTATCCATATTGAGAATCTTATTAGATTTTCAATTTGATCAAAAAGGTCCTTTGAATAATAATAATAATAATAATTTGTTGAGAAATCTATTATTTCATATAAACAAATAAAATGAAATAGATGGATTTTAGTACAGGGTTAATATAAACGTACTAACAATTATCGAACAAACTTAATAATTATAAACCCTAAATATTAATTTAACCTTGAATTATAAATTTAAAACACGAAAATTTAAACTTATAAATTCTAAAATATAAACTAAACTTTTAACTTTTACCATAAATATAAACGTTTATATAAACTCAAAGAAGAAATAAATAAATAAATAAATAAAACAAAAAGTCTAAGTCCTGCAGATCCACTTGCCTTATTTAGAAATACTATTTTATATCGGAGTTTGAAAGAAGCAACAGAGGCAGAACAATGGCGATGGGCATTCGTCGTTGTTAATATTTGACCCTCAGCTTGAAAAAATATGTATTTTTGACGGTCAGAGTCTCGGAGTTTGATCAGAGCCGGCGGACAACTTTGCAACATACAAAATATAATACATAATATTTCAAAGGAATTAAGGTACGAAAAACATGAAATGTATGTATATATACATGTATATAATGACGGATTTAAATCACGATCACGTATTTGGTTATGATATTTTATTATGATCGTAAATAATAACAGATGAATTACGATTACCGTAGGTTATTATTTTTTATATTTATGATTTTAGACAGTGTCAAAACCTTAAATTAACGGTATAAATATCTAGGGACGAAGTTAGAATTTGGGGTTGTAGGAGACAAAACATAAATGTTTAGAAGTAGGGGGAAATTCATAAAAAAAAAACATTTTTTAAAAGAATTTAAATAAGGGGACAAAAAAAATCTTCGAGGGTGGGAAACGATTGCTCCTCCCCACATGGGTGTAGTTCCGTCCCTGTAAATAACGATAGTGGGTTTAATTTTAAATCCTTGGTACCGTATATGCGGACAACATCTTATCTTTTACTACGTTTTACTGGGAGTTAATTGCACCACACATCTTTAAATTATAATATTTATTTTAAATTGATTTATTAAATTTTGAATCTCTTAATTTAATCTTCAAACTATGATTCTTATTTTAGATTGATCTCTAAACTTTTGAATATTTTAATATCATCTTAAACTATGACTTTTTTTTTAATTTAGTCCCTAAATTATCATTGTATACTATTTTGTGCATTATGCAATATTTTTTGTAATAAATATATGTATTAACTAAAAACTTCGAACCATAAAACCTCATCAATTTTAAGTCGAGGTTTCAAAGACCCCTTCAAAAGTATTATAAGTTCAATAACATCCGACATAACATGTTCAGACAGCATTTTTCTTACCCAAAAAAATTGTTTCAAAACATGTTTTTTCCAACATTTTTTGTCACCTTTTATGGTTTTCTGGATGAGGATCACACACATATAGATATCATAAGACTAAATGCATGAATATAGCAACATCGAATTCAAGAAAATGTTAAATCTTTTCAATCAAACACTGCAAAACTGTTGTAACCCTAAAGCCAAACTTTTCTTTTGTTTTGATATGGGACAAGAACACCAGTGCATGGATTTCGTCTTTTTGGTTGCCTCGAAAAGATAAAGATTAATACCGACTATCGGTTTTGTGATGTTACAGTCTTTAAGCAATATCAGAAGTTTAAATTTTAAAAATATAAATAAAGTAAATTGAATTAGAAGAATTGCTACGATAATGAATTTTTACGGTTATTCGATCTAACTTAGTCTGTCAGTAAATTACTCGTTTACGAACTTAAAAAAGATTGACATTTTTGAAAGAAACGAAAGCTAAGACAAAATCCTCATTGTTTGGGGTTAAATCAAATTGGAAAATGTGTTGTTTTGGAGGGCGACAGGGTTCCCTACATGTACGTTTGGATGATTTAGTGGTTGAACACTGTGTTCATGCACCTGTAATTTCTGATGTAAGCTCGCGGGGCCTACACCATTTCTTGAAGCATCTAAGACCATTTTTTGGATTAATTACAATATTGATTTTCAAGTGTAACTCTTCTAACAAATTTTACTTCATTTACAATATCGTAAACCAATCATATATTATTCAACGGTCTAATATCTTATTTATAGTATACGAATCGATCACGTGTGAAACTCATATATTTTAAAAGTAAAAGTGAAAAAAATACGAGCTAGAGTTATAAAAGTAGATGTCGATATGATGAGTATGTTTCCGACCAAAGGAAGCCTGGACCGAACTGGATATCCATGTCCGACATGATGAACAAGTGTAAGAATTGCTTTCATAAATTTCTTTCACAGTTGCTGTCATGGTGGGTTCAAACCTTACAAAACGGGAACCAAGGTGGACAAAGTTTTGATTGAGAGAGACCCAGAAAATGAAAGAGAGCAGTTTCATGAAATGTTGTGTCCTCAAATTTCAGTAGGAAGATACAAATACAATGGATTTTCTTGACTACTCTCTGGGGAAGGAAATGACATCTGAACAATTTTCTTTTTTGTTGTTGGGTTTTAATTTCTAGCACAAGGCAATGAATTTTCTAACACGTCGACGAGTAGAAATTTTCTTCCGTCAAATTATGTATCCTTTTATATCTTTTATTAAAAAAATTAAAAATTATTTTTTAAATTATAACTTCAATTTTTAAAATTTTAAACCATAAACTTGTTAATTTAACACTAAGGGTGTAAACAAGTCGAGCTCGAGTAATGCTAAGCTCGACTCAACTCGTTATGATTTCGAATCGAGCTCGAGTAGTGCTAAGCTCATCTTGACTCGTTAAGATTTCGAGTTGATTCGAGCTTAAGTAATTTTAAACGAGCCTGAAAAATCTAAGTTCGGCTTGTTAAGAACTCGAGTCGAGTTCGAGCTTTATTCGAGCCTAATCGAGTTAAGTGTTAATCGATCTTTGACCGTATTAGACTCGAATAACTCTTATCTATCACGTATTCTTTAAAGCCTAATGAAAAAAAAACATTGATACACAAATTGTATAAACTCAAGCTTGTTAATTTTGGATTTTAGTGTGTGAATTTAAGGTTTAAGACTTAAGTTTAGGGTTTAGATTTTAGGATTTTAAATTTAGATATATAGATTTTAAATTATAAATAATTAAAAAGTATATTTAGCTCAGCTCGTCAAGAACTCCAGCTGAGTTCGAACTCGAGTCGAGTTTTTACCGAATCTAGCTCTAGTAGCTCGTGATCTGTCGTGTCTCATTTACAACCCTATGAGATACAATAAAAGATCAAACGATTTATAACCGTTGATGGACTTTTTTATTTTTTAAAACAAATTAACGATCTAACGTGCATAAACTTAAAGAGTGTTCGTGCTATCAGTTTTGTTGTCCTTGATATTGTTACTGTCTAGTGCCTACTGGAGCATAAACACAACCACGTTCACATGCAAGTGGTGTGAAGGGGAAAAAAACATGACCCAAAATCAAGACTTTGATTTTCCAAATACCCTAATTAATCGTCTTCATTTCAATCCCTAGTCTTCTCTCTGTCTCTTACACGCCATTCCGACATGAAAACCAGACCAAATTACATCAACAGTTTTGATGTCCCCTAAGCTTTTAAACCATCAGTCCCCAACTTTTGTGATGACCTCCACAATTTTCTCACCAAACAAACAAACCCCAAGCCAGAGAACACCCTTATAAAGCTAACATCCAGCAAAAACCTACTTAATACACATCATTTTCTATACATTAAAAATAAAAATACCTCACTCTATGATAATGATTTATATACCAATTTATAGTAATATTGGGCACTAAAACAATTTCATCTATGTATTAATTTATAATTATCTTTTTAATACAATTTAATTAATCATTAAATTTAAATAATATTTAAATATATTTTTTATTGATAAGAGAATGTAACGGTGTGCCTCATTAAAAGAACTTCTCTAATCCTAAGAGAAATTATATCATGGGTCAGTTCCACCACGTCATCCATAGGACAGACCGATAAAAACTAGCCACCTCATTATTTTTAAATTTTTCAAGTGAAAAATCACTTGGAAAAAAATATGACATGGAAAGATAGGTAGTTTTTATTGGTCGGTCCCATGGACACGTGGTGGGACTGACCCATGATATAATTTTTCCTAATCCTAGATAGATGAAAAATAGTATACAAGTTTCATTTAAAAAAAAAAAAAACAAGACAAGCTCGACAACACAAGACATTACATAGAAGCATGTTCCATATCATGATGGAGACTCTCCATAATAAATTCTGGTGGAGCATTAAAATATCGCTCGCCTATTGAAACCCCTCAAAATAACGAAGTCAAACGATCAATGACTATATTAACCTTCCTATTAACTAGTTGAATAAAAAACTCTTAATTTCTTTCAATCATTTCTCGGATACTAGCAACTAAAGCACACCCATTTAAACTCATAAAATTGCCCTTAAAAACAACTTCAATAGTTCCATTGTCTGTTTCGATGACAACCTTACACCAACTCAATCTCTAATATTGATTAAAGTCATCCGACACAACCCACATCTCATACATAAGAACAATATATATTCCAATACTTCGAACAAAACCAAATAATCAATTATCATAATAATTTCGAATCACATCACTACGGATGCCGTATTTTGAATTCCTCTAATTAATCCATCTACATTCACTTTAACTCAATCCGATGGAGGAACCTTCCATTCTACAATCACGGGGAGGGTACACAACATGACAACCGAACTAAAATAATATTCACAAACTCATCTCTAAGCTTAAACCCTGAATTCTAAACTCTAAAACTAATAATTAAGATTTCTCTAATACCAAAAAAAATGTATTGGGCTTATTGTGTGAAGGCCCTATACTTTATGTTTAAATCGTTTAAACTTTGAAAAAATAATAGCCGAAAAGCCCTCAATGTTTACTATTTTTTTTCTATGGTAATATAAACCATAAAGTCTTATTTCTTTTCAAATAAATCCCTTTTTTATGATGTACGGACAACCAACTGCTCTTTTGATGTGTCGTTTTGACAAATTATTTATTAAACTCTTGATTTATAATTTTAACTCATCTTTAAATAAAACGAATAAAAAAAACTAGAGCCAAGAGATTAGAATTTAATTATATTTCTTGATTGATCAATCCCTTTCAGCCGTTAGATTTGTTGAAAGTCAACATCACCTTCCCCTGCAAGTTTCAAGAAAAAAAAAAGTAGGAGATCCGTCCCACGCGGCATGAGGTGAGTGAAACGGAAACAACGCCCCTTTCTAACACCGACCAAAAACATTAAACAAATCAAAATTCGCCGTTACCAGTCACTACCTTTTCCGTTAATCCGGACAGGAACCAAACAAAGCAACGTCAGAACCGCCGTTAGCCATCGCCGCCCTTAATTGACTCCGTGCGACTTACTCAACACGTGGACTGTTTTGGACAATATGAAGACAGTTGGCTATCTTGTCTTCTTGGGGTTTCGGCTGGGCGGCTACGTTGTAGTTAATTAAATAATAAATTAATATATTATGGCACAGGGATAATTTAAACCTTAAACTTTACCTTTTCTGTCATTTTAGTCCTTATTTTATTTGGAGGATAAAGTTGAGTTTTTCTGTTAATTTAATTATTTTTAATTAAAATGTTGATTAAACAGTTGAATATAATTTATGATTAAGGGTTCGAAAGAGTTAATTCTCACGTTTTTTGTTTTAATTTAATTTAAATTATTTGTTATAGTTTAAATTAAAATTTAAACAAATTGCATGCGTATGTCACAAGGTCATTACTCTCTTCCTGAAAGACATGTCTGATAAGATGTGCAATGTCACCGTTTATATATACTAATATCTCTTTTTTTCTTTTCGATGTGGGATTAATGTTATTTTGCCTATTTTAAGGCGTAATATGTACGCAAAGCCATGAAACTTACAAATGTATTTTACGTATATGTATTACATTATCACTATTAATTATACAACGGTGTAATTAATATTATAATTAAAAAATAAATGATATAATAAAAATATAAATTAAGAATTAAATTTATTATAAAATCAAAATAACATAAAATATAAACATTAAAGAATGAAATTATCTTTATGTCAACTATTATTTATTTAATGTTTGGGATGCAATATGATATTAATATATTAGGAATATTTAGTATCAACATAATCTTGTTTTATTTATTTGCTTTTAAATAAAAATATAGTAATAGTTTAAATTATTATCCCACACAATGTCTATAATATAGTATAGCAATTTGAATAAAAAATTAAAATAAATTAGGTTAGTAAATTTTATTTTATATTTTTTTTAAAAATTAAATTAAAATTATTAAAATTAAATTAAATTATTTATAATTTTATTTAAAATTAACTATAAAATTATAATATTCATTAATTTTAATTTAATAATTTTCTATAATTATATAGGGTATGTATTTTTCCTATAAGTCAAAGACTATGCCAGCTAAAGTGAGTAGAATCCCGTGCAATCGATCGTACGTTAACAAACAATTAACTGCGGGAACGGGGTCTAACTTTTCACACATGCAACGTATGCTTCTAAGGAGCGTGTGTGTCACGCATTCTATTTTACTGTTTAAAATGAAGAAACGCGGTATTGGAATTTCTTGGAAGAGTCCATCTTAATATCATTTAAATAAGGGGATAATTTAATAATTTATTTTTTACAGTATAATTTATTACGAGAATAATATGTATAAAATAATAATATCTGAAATAATAAAATATAGTCTCTAATAAAATCTGTTTTAATTAAGTGTTAAATTCAACAATTTTTTCATAATTTGGGACACATGGCGCAAAATGATTGGTAGCCGAGTTTGGACCAAAATGGTTCTTGCAACAAAGAATCAAGAGTCCCACATATCCGGCTTTGACTCTATACATAAGTGTCGAAACGGTGCGTTTCGAGCAGAGCTTCCATTATATAAGCCCGCCCCTCTATTGGTTTTTCCTTGAACCTAATCCACTTTCCTTCATTACACTGCTCTAGGAAAGAAACCATGGCTCCAATTTTGAAACCGGTTGACCCGAAACCCGACACGACTATCCACGAGATCCGTTACCGCGGTGTGAGAAAGCGTCCGTGGGGCCGTTACGCGGCTGAGATCCGCGATCCGAGAAAAAAGGCCCGAGTCTGGCTTGGTACATTCGACACTGCCGAGGAAGCAGCTCGTGCTTACGACGCTGCGGCACGGGAATTTCGTGGCGCCAAAGCCAAAACAAATTTCACCTATGGTCCAATTAACGACTTCACCCGTAGCCCCAGCCAAAGCAGCACCGTGGAGACCTCTTCTCCACCACCGTTGGACCTCACACTCGCCGGCGGATCTTATTCGCCTCCGTTGACGAAGAATACTCCGGTATTTTTCTTTGATGCCTTCGCTTCCGCCGGTAAGATCATATCCGATTCCGGCGGTTCCCTGAGCGATTCCGATTCGTCGTCGTCGGTTGTTGATTTTGAACAAGGGGTGCGACCGAGAGTGTTTGATCTCGATCTTAACCAGTTGCCAGCTGAAATGTTTTGATTTTTCTGGTTTTTTTTCTTTTTCCGGATGTCGTTTTGGCTTTCCTTGTTTTTTTTCCCTCTATTGGTAAAAGCTGACATGTGACGAATATAGAAGAAGATGTATTTTTGGCAACATGAGGAAACTTTCTCAATGTTGTTTTTACTTCATTATATATTAATTATCCAAAATAAATATTTCGTTATTGCATTTACATAATTATTTAATTTTAATTTATATTCAAAAAAGTCATAAATCAATCTTAACGCAAATATAAGAAATTTTACGATTAGTTCTAATTTTGAAATTTAGTAAAAGATTTTAAAATTATTAAGTTTCCGTAAAAGTAATTTTTTTTAGAAATATCTATCATTTGATTAGAAATATCTATCATTTGATTAGAAGTGAGGCTTCAAAGGATTAAAATTAACTACATTAGAAATATAAATACTGAATTCATAAATCTAACAAAATAGAAGACCTAATGACCCAATTTGACATTTAATTATACATTATATGCTTTGCTCTCTGTTGTCCAGACTACCATGCAACACGTCAGCCATTGCTTCGGCGGATGTTAAGACGATCGATCTGTTGATGACGTCACTCATGTGTCCCACATCGTACGGCAACCGAACTTTATTTGATAATATAAAAATGGTATCGGCTGCTCCTAATAATGACAAATAAATAACAGCCTTCTCGTGATTAATATAACATGATGATCAGAGCCGTTCATCACTCCTGATTCGCTGGACAGCCGTTGATCAAAAAGGGGATTTTTTTTATCGTCCACACGTGATTGCACCTCGTTCAAAGTGGTGTCCCACGGCGGCCGCTTTAAATGTGGGACCCAGTCGTCGTCTTGAACCATTGAACAGAGACTTGTTCTTTTTTTAATCAAATTACTTAAAAATGATTGTCATTTAATTAATCCCCCATTATCTACATTTGAAAATAGCCCACCTTTGCTTATTTAAATGTGCAGGTTGTCATGTTTTATCCTGTGAAGAAATATAATAATTAATAAATAAAATTTAAGTATTAATTTGAATTTTGAATCAATAAATTATATTTAAATACTTATTAAAAAGATAGATGTTATATTAAATTTTAAACCAATTTAAATATGTAATTATAAAAAGTATTAAATTGCATTTTAAAATTAATATATTTATATATTTATCCTGGTTGTCTTTGAGGGGGGATGGATAAAAAGGGTGTCGGATTGGGGTAACATGTCCGAAGGTAAGTTTGCCATTACGCCGGCACGTCGACGTCAGATTTGGACTTTGGCTCCGGCGGCTGAAGACAGAAGTTGCGGTTCTAAATGAGTCAATGTCAACCCCGTTCGTCGTTACATAAGACGTCGGTATTTCGGACCATCACTGTTAAATTTTAACGATATAATAAATTTTTTATAAATTAATAAATAATTTTTTAAAAAATATTCTGATTCAATATAAGGATTATCTCATAATAATATTTAAATTTTAAGAGGCAGACAGTAATAGAATCATATTTTAGAAAAATTATTAATTTATCGAGTATTAATCTATAGACTCGACCCCCCTCTTCAATACACTCAACAGAACATGACCATGTAGTTTCATATAGTTGAAATCCAAGTCCAGCTGCTTCAGTCTAAGCCGCCTACTTGGGCTTATTAGACCATTTCTCTGATCCTTTGGGTAGTGTGGGACTGGAACTATGCACTCAGGGCAAGATCTAGCAGGCTAGGTTGGATTATTTTCTCTAGTTGGCAATAAATATTTTATCAAAATTCCAAACAAAATGATGTTCATACCAGAAAATCAACACAAGTCAATCAAGAAAAAGTTAGGATATATATAATTATTCTTGTTTCCTGGAAGGTTCCATGGCGTGACATTCTCTACAGGCCAACAAAAACAGCCTGAAAAACCTCAGGCAAGGTTCCGATCTTCCCTTGGTGGTTTTCCTTTCCTGATGAGGTTCACCTTGTTTCTTACCTCTCAAAGCATCTTTCCTCTCCACCCTGCAATTCTTCCTCCTGGAAGCTTCACGTTTCAGTACAGGCACCGCCGTAATGTACTGCCATCTATGAGAATCCCCATACAGCTGAGCTGTTACCATTTTGCTCGCTTTACTACATGCATGGATCTTGTTATGGTACAACAACCTCCTCTCCGAATTGTCACTCGAGCTCGTCCGTGCACTGCTGCAACTGCTCCTGCTGTTCGTGCTGTTACTTCTCGAAGACATCAGCGAATCCTTGCTGTTGATGCTGCTCGTTCTGCTTGTCTCACGAGAACTACCACCACCACCTGCAACGACTGCAATACTCGTTGCAGGTGGTAAAGGAAAGGCATGTGGCAAGAGTCGGCCGTTGAAGAAAAGATGATCTGCCGGTGAGGTTCTATACGCGTCTTGAGAAGGCAAATCCGGGGTAAAACACCCAAATTCGAACTCCGAATCCAACTCTTCATTCGGGGTGCTAGGAAAGGAGAATATCTCACCGGAACTCAACCTTTTCCTACGGAATTCCATGATTTCTCTTCTGTTGAAAGTTTGGAGAGGTGCATGAGCAAGCTTGTGTACTTATAGCTAGGAAGTTGAGAGAATCATGACTCATGAGTTATGTTGAGATGGGGCAGCTCTAGGGGACCCTTGTTGGGTGATTTTGACAAGTTTTCTTTTGTGTTGGATGTTCATTTCTTGCCAACTCAACCTTAATGTAGCACATGGGAGAGCTTAGTGTTGTAATAATATCATTGAATGTGGGATTTTCCTTGGTGTGTGTCTTAAATGATTCAAATGTAAGGTCTTTTTGTGTATTTGACCAAAGCTTAAGATCTCCTAAAATGATCAGCTGAGACTGTATTTGAAGTAAAGCAATGTATTTCAATATGTGTATATATGTATGCATAGAGTGACCAACTTCATTGCTTCTATATACCTTACAAGCAAATGTATGAAAGCAATGGTAGTAACATTTAGGTGGACATGAATAATTGATTTTTTATCCGAGACTTTAAGTGTTCGATAGTCACATGAGTCTCGATTATATTTACAGATCAGTTAAATCAAACCTCTTATCTTCATTAAAAAGTACCATGCTCTTCATTATTTGATCCAACATATGTTATTAATAATCGATTATCTTATTTGTGCTTTACGATTGCCAAAAATGGGTTTGATATTGAATCAAAGAAGATTAAAATTTATAGCCATTTTGCTTATGATGATCAAAGTTTGAGTAAATGTGGGTGGAATTCTCTTTGGCCTTTATGCATCAACTTGCTTTATTTTATAAGAGCTGACACAACCTCCCAAAAATACTCTTCCATATAAAGCAAAAGACAGCTTTTTAGACCATAGAGATTGAGTTATTGTCTACTTAATCCCCAAACACAATTGCTTAAAATATTGTTCCAAGTTAGTGCTAATGGGGGTGCTTATTTGATAGTCTAGGCTCTCTCAAGACCATGGTTTGTTATCATGGGATCAACAAAGCAAAATTTTCCTTGTTTGTGGAAATCTAAGGCCAAGTAGGGACTCCAAAGATTTTTTAAAGAAATCCCATTTTTTTTAATTTCATCAAACACTTTGGATCATACCTAGAAATGAGGATTACAACAAAGAACTCCTTAAAGAATTAGCTTTGTCTCCCATTTGGGTTTCTTTGGATGAACTTTTGGGGTCCATTTGAGGTCCTCATGCCTTTGAGACCACCAGCATTCAGCCTAGTTTGGTCTCTACTTTTTCTTAAGCCCCCACAAGCAAGCAACTCATTGCCTTGTACTTTTGTTTTTCCTTTGTTGGTACCCTTAAATCTTAAGCTTGAAGGCTATGGAGATGGTTGGGGTCCTTAGATTTATAGGAGTGGGTTTGAGTTGATTCTTTGAGATAACTTTTGACTTGGGCAGCTGCTTTATTGTTTATTCAATGGGCTGGCATAATATTAAGGCTTAAATCATTGACAAGAACTCAAGGAACATCTTAGTTCCGAGCCGGACGCCACCGTGGAAATCATTGACTATGATATGGAGTTATTGATATTGGCAAGTGATGGTTTATGGAAGGTTGGCAATGGCCCTGTCTAAATATGATTGCACCCAAGATTGAACTGTTTAAGTCATAGCATTTTAAGTGTCAAGAGAATCAAAGAAAAAACCAAATGATGACCAAAGTTCAAAACATGCTGCATTGCCAACAAGAAACGTTGCCTGATCCCAGCAACAACCACAACCGGCGCCTTATCATGAACCTCGCCAACCATAAGGCGCAACACCAAATCAAAGCAGCGACCTCCCATACATTGGTCTCGTGCTTGTTGTTTCTTGGTGCACCATCATCTGGTATCGACGACCTTTCTGTTTCGGCAACAGTATATTACTTCATAATAAAAACAATATTACATATAATTCAAGCAACCTTATCAAACAAATGTATAAAAGTATTTGACAAAATTTAGCCATCAAGTGGCTGTAGTTTAGTGGTGAGAACTCCACGTTGTGGCCGTGTAGACCTGGGCTCGAATCCCAGCAGCCACAATTCAATGTTTTTTTTCCTATTATCATATATATACCACTAATGTGCTTGGTTTTTTATTTCCATACAATCATTTAATTAACGATTTTAAATAAAATATTCTGGATATATAATAATTTAAAAAAATATTAAATTAATATACAACGAGTGATCCTAATATAATATTTAATATTGGATGATACAAATATAATCTTATTTATAATTAAATAATTTTAAATATAAATTTATAATAATTAAATAATCTAATATAATATTACTCATAATTGAATAATCGTCGTTATAATTTAGTAAAAAAATATTCATTAAGGTATCAATGATAAAAGAAATTATATCACGAGTCATTATCGTCTCGTCATCTGAGACCAATTAATTAAATATATATATTTAATTAATTTTTTTATATATTTTTTAATAAAAATTATTTTAGACTTAATTTATAATAAATATTAAAAAAAAATTATTTAATAAAAAATAAAATAAATAAATAAATAAATATATTTAATTAATTAATCTCGCCGTACATTATTAATTTCTTGCAGGATAGAAAGGACATGTTCTTTTCGGTACGTCTCCTCAATGATTGGTTATCTCACGCGACAAAAGTAATACTTGGGATCTGATCATTTTTGGTATTTGGAAGGGATTTCTGGTAGTTGTTTTCAGTACGTCTCCCCCCCAAAATGGCCGAAACAAAGAGTTTAGCGGTGGTCGGCGGTGGGCAAATGGGTTCCGGCATAGCTCAGCTGGGTGTCATGCATGGTCTCCACGTTTGGCTCCTTGATACCGACTCTGCTGCTCTTTCCCGAGCCACCAAATCGATCTCTTCTTCCCTTCAACGTTTCGTATCCAAAGGTCAACTTTCCCAGGTAAAAAAAGCTTGGGTCTTTGTTTCAGATTTGTTCTATTGGGGTTTCAAGTTATATATATGTTTCCATATGTAATATGTTGATGTTCAAAAACTCAAATGATTGAAAACCTAGAGTGGGTTTGAGTTAAAACAGGATGAAAAGTTAGTCAAATAGATAACAAGGATTGATCTTGGTTAGAGCTTGTGTCTGTGTCTGGGCTTTTTGGGTTGCAAATTTGAGAGATTTGCAGCTCTAGCAGCTGATGGAAGGTTTGAGTTGAGTGGTTTGAACTTTCTTGATCAGATGGTTATTAATTTGTCAGCTATGGCTCTTTGTTGTTATTATATTGATTTCTGATTTTGATTAATTTCAGTGTAATTTTTGTAGAGGAATACTTTTGGTCTGGTATTGTATTTGATTTGGCAATCACATGATGTGGTAGATTCACCATAAAAATCACCCTTCGTGCGGTGAAACAGGAATCTTGCCTGCAATCCTTCAATTTGGAGGCATAGAGTTGTGATTTTGAAACATTTAGGCCAAAGCATTAATGTTAAGCGCTAACCAGAAAGGGTAATTGTTACCTCAAAAATAAGGTTGACGGTTTTCCATAGTCTGTTCTTCGTTATTCGAGTCATATGAACCAAAATAAGTTCATAGCAAACCCGTTTTCTCTGCTGGAACTCAGATGCGGGACTTGGAAACTAGTATGTTCAATCCTTTCTATGTTTCTCCATGTATTTGGAGGTCCTGGGGGGGTCATATCCCCATATCCTTTTTTTTGATTTACCATATACGAAGAAAACCAACTGGGCGCGTTATATTAGATGAAGAATAGCATGTATAACATATTTTATGTTAAACGGTATTGCATAGATTAGGCCTATCTCCTTCTATTGATGGTTCTTGTGCATTTTCTGATAAACCTGATAATAGAACATTGTGCAAAACCTTGCAAGGAGAATAATACAGGGGGCAAGGGCATCAGCGAAATGTTACTTTTCATTACTTCATTGTTTCAATTGACAGGCTGCTCGTACTGAAGCTTTGAAATGCCTCAAATGTACTTCAAATATAGAAGACCTGCGATCAGCTGATTTTGTTGTCGAAGCAATTGTGGAATCAGAAGATGTGAAGAAAAAGTTGTTCATTGAACTGGACAAGATCACTAAGAGTTCAGCCATTTTAGCATCTAATACAAGTTCCATCTCCATTACTCGGTTAGCATCCGCAACCAGCAGACCACGCCAGGTTTGAGTTGGAGCCATGTTTGGGACATTTTGATACAATTGACTAGCAAATGTAAAATCACATCACGTTTGTTGAGATTGAAGTGAACATGTTGTTTTGCAGGTCATTGGAATGCATTTCATGAATCCTCCTCCAGTAATGAAGTTGGTTGAGATTATTCGAGGTGCAGACACTTCAGATGAAACATATCATGTGACGAAAGCATTGGCGGAAAGGTAATGTCTGATTAAAAAGCTCTTGCGATCATTGAGCATGTGTTAGCTAGTGATCATTGTCTCCTCTGCTCCGACTTGCAAATTCCAATTGGATCTAATGATAACCAGTATTCAACTGCCATTTTAACTGGAGCAAGAATTCGCAGGTTCCGAAAGACGGTGATCTGCTCTCAGGACTATTCTGGCTTTATCGTGAATCGAATCCTTATGCCAATGATAAATGAAGCATTCTTCACACTTTATACTGGGGTGGCCACCAAGGAAGATATTGATACAGGGATGAAGTTAGGGACAAACCATCCCATGGGTCCCTTGGAGCTTGCAGATTTCATAGGACTCGATGTGTGCTTATCGATAATGAGAGTTCTACATACTGGTCTAGGTGATAGTAAATATGCCCCTTGCCCTCTTCTCGTGCAGTATGTCGATGCCAGTCGTTTTGGGAGAAAAAGCGGTATCGGGGTCTATGACTACCGTAAACCATCTCCTCGGCTCTGAATACGTCTTATTTAATGGGTCATGAATAACAAAAACAGTACCAAAATAAGTCTCGCAAGTTCCTGGAATCAAGTGGTATAGAAATGGAAATATGTGCCTTTTTTTTTCTTAACCTCTACCGTCTCCATTGATTCCAGGCAAAACAGTTAGTTTCATTAAACTTTTAATTAAATTTCAAGTGGTTTAAATTATTTTAAACCTTATTTTTAAATTCTTGTGTCCTCCACTTGCATGTGTCCCCTATATTGCTTGCCAGCTTAGGAACCTTTAGTATAAGTCAAGGAAAATTAAAATGAAACCCTCCTTTTTCCCCACATAGGATGGCCAAGGTGACCCACCAGGAGGAAACCCCAAACCCCATCACAGACCAAGACCATGAAATTCATCCCATAACCCTAAAGTTGGCATTATTAGGCACCATCTTCCTTTATTGAAAGTGATTGAATTGGAATCCAATAAGGGTTATTACAAGTTCTTGCAAAACCTAAAACACATTATTACACACACCATATACTTTTAAAAAACTCAGACTTTCAGGACATATTTTGAAGGGGAAAAAAATAACAGACATGAAGTTCTTGTTCCAGTGTCCTTGCTGTTCTTGTTTCTGCTTCATGAAGCCTAAGCAAGGGAAACCAAAGGTGAAGGATGCTCCCAAGGTGGAGAAAGAGAAGGCGGATAAGGCAGAGTAAATTCTTCTTCTTCTTCTTCTTCAATGTTGCCTTCTCATTGTTATTGTGTTATTATTGCATTGTACTGGTAATAATAACATGACACTTCCATTATGTTTTATCTTTGTCTTCCTGTTCGATTTTATGTTCTGCAAATGTTGCTTGTCCTTCTGTATCGTATGATTCTGTTTTCTTCTGAAAGTATGGTCAGATCTGCTGGTATACCAACAGTTTCCTGAGAAAGTTGATAATCTGGGAGTTTCATTTGTATTTTCCATAACGTAGTTCATTTAATAGAAAATTTCTGGCCTGATAATTAGGTTCATTTTCATTGTTGTGACATCTGGGGTCGATAAATTTGAACTCGACTCGAAACTCGGATTAAATTTCGATTTTAAGGTTTAACTGAGGATAAGACTTGTAAACAAAAAAACACAAGCAGGTGATGTAAGAGACAAAAGTATGAGATATTCGGTTCGTTTAAAGAAATTTTTATAAATGATTTAATTATTTAAGAAAATAAAATAAATATTAACAACTTAATTAATTTTATTAAATATTAATGGGCTTGAGGAATATTATAAGTTGTTTTTTTTTAAATAATAGGCATACTTGGGTTTGATAAATCTCATAATGGATTTGGGTTTGGGAAATTTATTTAAAAAGTATATAAATGGATATATAAAACACTTTTAATAGATTTTTTTTAAAAAAATAACAATAAATTGATTTAACGGGTTTTGATCGACTCTATCAACCAACTCGAAACCGAAAACGAACCAGACAAGATTGTTTTAGTTCGATCGATATTGTTATTGCTTCAACGTCTTAAAAAGACATAAATTTAAAATTTAAATATGTTTAAAGATATAATTATCTCCGGATTAATAATTTAAAAGATTGTAAATAGTTTAAACGTTGTATAAAATAAAATTAATTTCTAATTGATTAATTTATTTTTGTTTGGTGCTTTCATATACATTGCAATTATTGTCTTGAATTCTTTTGTTTTGTTTCATATATCAATCAAGTAAAAAAATATCATAACATGTCAATTAACATATTGTTGTAAACATAATATTTTTTTGACTAAATTTATTAAATTATTTTAAATCATAAAAATAATAAGGAAATGTACGAGTTTTAGAAATTAAAATGTTATTATACAAAAAAATACATACTTCTAAACAGAGTGGTTACGTGTAAGCGAAATTCGACTCGATTAAATAAAATATAACTCGATTTGATTCAAAAAACTTTTGACTAAAATTTGAGTTATAAAATAACTTAGACACAACTTAATTAACTTTTTTTTTTTTTACGAAATTCGATTTAATAGTCACCCCAACAAGAATATATTAATATAATGATTTCTTTATACCTTTTAGAAAAAAATATCTGTTTGTTATAAAAACTTATAATCAAGTGACCTAGCTTGTAATTTACCCTATAACTTACATATGGGAGAAGACCCCTAGGGAAAATTGCAATATCGATCCTTTAATATTATAAACTTTCAAAACTAAGACATTGAAACTGTTGTGCAGTTATATATTCATATGAATTTGTATTTTCTTGGTTGTTCCATTGGTAGCGTGCATTAATTTTACAGCATACCACCCAGACAGCAGAGGGGGCAGCTGGAGACCAGAAGAAACACTAATTTATTACGTTATTACACATAAATAATCTTACCATCTGTATTGTTTTTAATTATTGATATTAGACTTATAGGGATTAAAATCTTTAAACATGCTTAATTAAAGGAATTTGTCGTTTATTAACTAGGTTGGTCTAAGTGATAAGCAGTTTGGTTACACTTAAGCAAGTTTCATGTTTAAGATGTTGTGTACGTAAAAATTTTTACTAAAAGACTCAGACACCAAAACTAAGTGTATAACGCAGGTCGATCCGAATTAATCAGGGTAATACTTTGAAAACCGGAAAAAAATAAATTTATTATTTTATCCCGCTGGACTGATTATTATTCGAACATCTTTAATTATGGTCTTAAATGCAAACCCTTCCCGTTTTGTTATGCTTCAACTGTAATCCGGCCGTGTTGTTAAGAGTACCATCTATCGTAATAATTATTACCATTTACTGTCTTCTCTTTTTCTTCCCTACCTCCCCTTCATTGACCCTAGAAGGCAAGAGAAGATCATAGCGATGTCGTCCGAGAAAAGTTATTTAGAATCGACTGAGGCTCTGTTGACAGATGTTGGTGATCGCCGCCGTGACGATGGAGAGCGGTGGTGGAAGAGAGTTTTGGACGTGGAGGAGGCGAAGAGACAGGTGTTGTTCTCGCTTCCGATGATCGTGTCTAATGTGTCGTTTTTGTCGATAACTTTGGTGTCTGTCATGTTCGCCGGCCACCTTGGGGAGCTTCAGCTTGCCGGTGCAACGCTGGGTAATTCTTGGGCGACTGTCACTGGCTTCGCTTTCATGGTTAGTGCTTCGTTTCAATTTATACCCACATTAAAAAATAAATTTAAATTTAGAATTATTAGTTAAAATTTTAAAATATTAAAGTAAAATATATTTTTAGGTTATAAAAGTTAAATTTAAATTTAAAATTTTGTTGTTAAAATATAAAAAAATGCCGACAAGGAATAAATTTCTTAGGTTATACATAATTTCTAGACAACATCAAAGAATTAACAATTGAGTCCTTAAAAGAACAAAAACTAAATATTAGTGATCAAATTGAAATGTTTTATAATTGAGTGACCAAAAAAACATAATTTAAATTTAATAGCAGTGGAATCAACATATACCCAAAATTTAAAGCAACGTAAACACTAAACAAAGCCGACTCATTTAATTCCTGCAACTTAGGTGTTGTTTTAATTCTAATAACATGCTTAAAATGCTAAATTACTGGAATTATTAGTATTTTCAGAGATTTAATTTCATCTTCCCCATTTGATCTTCTCCTGTTCTGGTTCTAGACAGGATTAAGCGGAGCTTTAGAAACACTATGCGGCCAAGGTTTCGGGGCAAAGCTATACGGAATGCTGGGAATTTACCTACAATCATCCTGCATAATCTCGTGTTTTTTCTCCATTATTATATCGATCTTATGGTTCTACACCGAACCCATTCTCGTTTTGCTTCAACAAGATGCCCAGATTTCGAAAACCGCTGCTCTTTACATCAAGTACCTAATCCCGGGATTATTTGCCTACGGTTTCGTTCAGAACATCCTCCGATTTCTTCAGACGCAAAGCATTTTGGTGCCGCTGGTTTGGTTTTCGGTCATTCCGATGAGCATTCATTTAGGCGTTGCTTACGCTTTGGTGAATTGGACTGATCTGGGTTTTGCTGGAGCTCCATTGGCGGCTTCGATTTCGCTGTGGATTTCGTTTGTTTCGTTCTCGTTTTATGTGTTTTTCGCTAAGGAATTTGAGAAGACATGGGAAGGGTTTTCGTTGGATTCGTTTCGCTGCGTTCTGACGAACTTGAAATTGTCCCTCCCTTCTGCCGCCATGGTTTGGTAAGAACTCTAATCCGCCAGGATTTGATCTAAAACTCAGAAATTAATCTAATTGTTCATAAACAAATGAACTTGAATTGTTGGTTTGTATTAATTCTTTGCTTATAAATTGTTGAACTGTTGATATCTTTGCCGACGATCACAAAAGTTTAGCAGTGATACTGGACTTGGTGTTCATAAAGTATTAGGATCAAATGCTGATAAATTAAAGTTGAAGGACTAGTTTCTTAATCTTCATAAAGTAAAAGGATGAGATTCGTAGTTAAACCAAATTTTAATTCCAAAATTTTTATTGGAATTATTATAGTTTGAAACCTTTCTAAATTGATCTTTGTCATTTTCCCCAGTTTGGAATACTGGGCTTTCGAGCTTCTTGTGTTGTTTGCAGGTTTGATGCCTAATTCAGAATTAAACGCTTCATTGATTGCCATGTGGTAAGCAAAACATCCAATCCATCCACTAGTTTGCCTGTGGATTTTCTTCATCTTAGTTTAAAACTTTTGGCATGGTGGATTTTTTTTTTCCATTTTTCAGTGTGAATACAGAAGCAATTGCCTACATGATAACTTATGGCCTTAGTGCTACAGCAAGGTAAGTTGCATTATCCTTTTGAATTGTTAACCTTCCTCCATTTCCCCCAGAATTTGCAAATTTATAATCATATGACACAGTACAAGGGTTTCAAACGAGTTAGGAGCAGGGCATCCGACTCGGGCCAAGAACGCTATGGCTGTCACCCTCAAGCTCTCTATCCTTCTTGCACTCGCAATCGTCCTTGCCTTGGCATTTGGTCATAATATCTGGGCTGCTTCCTTTAGTAGCAGTTCTTTAATCATCAACCAATTCGCTTCGATGACACCCTTTCTTTTAATCTCGATAACCATCGACTCTTTTCAAGGCGTCCTCTCAGGTGCATTATAATTCGATATCGATTCTGTTCATCAATGTTGAGTTCAAAGCATAGTTAAAACAATGATCAGTGAAGCTGAAAGTTCTTAAAATGTTGCAGGGGTGGCCAGAGGAAGTGGTTGGCAGCTATTGGCAGCATGGGTTAACATGGGGACTTTCTATTTCATTGGAATGCCAATTGCAGGTCTTCTCGCATTTAAATTCAAGCTTTATGCCAAGGTAATATATATATATATATATATATATGTAATATCGTCTCGTGACCTCTATGAACTTTTGTGATACTTTGCATTCTATGATTGGTTATTTAATTTTACTTTAATTTTGTGGTTTATTTTCTGTTCAGGGATTGTGGATAGGCTTAATTTGTGGTCTGTCCAGCCAAGCTGGTGTCCTCCTACTAATTAGTTTGTGTAGAAAATGGAGTAAAATTGAAATTTCAGAAAGTGACAGAGAAACTAGAATTTTTGTTTAAGTAGTCTTCTAGTAAAAACTGAAAAACTATACTGTATTATCTACATTTTGGACGATAAGAAGGGGAATTTTGTATGTTTTTGGATGATTCAGATTAATAGTCAGTTATGTAAAGATTATTATTTGTTTTTTTAATTTTACACGTTTTTTGGATCACTAGATGATTAAAACAGATGACTCGGATTAACAATCATATGAAGATCATCATCATTTGAAAAAAGTAAGGAGTTAATATGAGTCAGTTGTTTTAATCATCCAACGATTAAAAAACCGTGAAAAACTTAAAGTTTTATATTGTAAAACTTAATCTTATCTTTTTATGATATTATAATATTATATATTTTATCTTTATGTGATGTAAGTTCTATACTATAGTAAAAATATAATATTTTATGTACTTGAGAAATAAGTTAGGTTATGTCCTAATCTTGAATATCGAAGTCAAGATTTGATTTTTAAGCAACAATTATACTTACAAACAAAATATCCAAGGGTGTATCTAAGACCCTAGTTGCCTCCTTATTCAAATGGGTAAATTCTCTTTATAATTCCTCTAAAAAAATTATAATTTAATTTAAGTGTTTTTAATGGAAATTTTATGCCTCTGAACCTCCAAGGATTTTAATTTTATTTTCTCCCACGAAACAAAGTCATGACTTTGCCACGTAAATATTTTAATTAAAAATTTTAATTAACTGTAATTTTAAATAATATAATATATCAAAATCATCTAATTAAATTATTCAGCTCGAGAACTGTATCTGGTCCATCATTGACTGCATCATTTCATCTGTTCTAAAGTTGCAAACAACGAGGTGTTATTATTCTCAGACTAGAAACTACAGTTTGGTTTTAATGGCAACTACTACAAATGACTATGAACATGGATTGAAGATGATACAGGAATTAACCACCAACGCTCAGCAAGTACAGGAACATGTTCTGCAGCAAATACTGGCGAGAAATGCCAGGACAGAGTATCTAAGTCGGTTTATCAACGGCCAAACTGACAAGCAATGCTTCAAAACCAATGTTCCCATTGTCACTTATGAAGATGTCAAGCCTTACATCGATCAGATCGCCGACGGGGAGACATCGGACATCCTTTTAGCTGGACCTGTCGTCGATTTCCACATGAGGTGCAAACAATTGTCGTCGATTTCCTCCAGGGCGATGTTATGTAATACAAGCTTAGAGTATTCTCCTACACTCTCTTATTATACTATTAGCTTTTTTTTTTACAGGATTGTACAAATATAAAGTTGGAGATATTCTCATGGTGACTGGTTTCCACAATAATGCACTTCAATTCCAATTCGTAGAGGCAAAACATAATTCTAAGTGTTGATACGGATAAAACAAGTGAATCGGATCTCGTAAAGACAGTGACAGAAGCAAAGACTCTTCTCGGACCGATTGGGTTCATCTTGAGATGGTACGCTAGCTATGCTGATACATCTTCCATACCAGGTCACTATGTCATATTTTGGGAGCTTATGGCAAAAGAAGGAGACGACGATACCAAAGAGCTTGATCCTATTATAATGGCAGAATATTGCTCTAAAATGGAAGACTCGTTGGGCTTGATATATAAACAGTATAGGAAGGAGAATTCAATTGCAGCATTGGAGATTAGAGTGGTAAAACAAGGAAGTTTTGAAGCATTAATGGATTACTATGTGTCCCAAGGAGCTGCTCTGAACCAATACAAGGGATCTACTTGCATTAAATCTCAAAATGCCATAAAAATTTTAGACTCCAGAGTAATAGCAAAGTTTTTCAGCCCCAAAAAACCAATGTATTAAGTTGTAATTTTCTGCAACCAAAAAGTATGTTTTGTGTTTAACATAAAGATTGTTTCATTGCTGAACAAGAAGATTGTTACATTCTCTTTTTTTGTCATTCTGCAGAAATACACACTCCTTTACGGTTTATTCTGTTGCAGCATTGCATTGTCCTTGACATTGAAGGAACTACTACTCCTATTTCCTTTGTAACGGATGTTCTCTTTCCTTATGCTCAAAACAATGTCGGGAGGCATTTATCCGCGACATATGCTACTGCTGAAACCCAAGAAGATATGAAGTTATTACGGTCCCGAGTAAAAAATTTCTTTTGACCTTTGAGCCTCTTATAATATTATGCTGTCAGCATGATACAGTCTTCGGCTTTGTTTTCTTGAAGCAATTATTCTTAATATTTTATAGGAAAGAACTGGATTTAACAGTTAAGTCACCATGGAGATTAGGGAGAACAAAGAACTTGAAAGTGACTCCTAAATTAGATGTCTATATTGAACGCCTAACGGGTTTTATGCAGGTTGAAGATGACTTGAAGCAAGGTGTTATTGGCGCTGTACCTATCCCCTCAGAGGATGCAGGAAAGTGACTCCTTAACTATGCTTTTCCAACTCTTCATTTTTGTTGAACCTATGTCCAGGCCTTTTTGGACTACGTATATGAGGATATAACCTTCCTAGAATTTCCCAAATACACGAAAAAGCATAGAAAATCAAATATACTTTGTTAGACCCATAGGCTATACCTATATTTTTCGTTCGCAACCAAGTTCGAGTAACTTAGCTCCTTGACTTCTTGAACATTTACAGGAAGTTCAATTTCAATGTTACTCACTGCTTCCTCTTTTCACCACAGGTATACATATATTCCAGTGGTAGCAGATTGGCTCAGAGGCTTCTCTTTGGAAATACAAAATTTGGCGATTTGAGAAAGTATTTATCTGGATATTTCGACACTGCAGTGGGGTAAATTCACTACTTTCGTAGTTGTTTCCATTCTTATCACTCAATTTTAATTCAATGCTACATTATTTTACCTTCCTTGCTTGCAGAAACAAGAGAGAAAAACACAGTTACATTGAAATAACCGAGACCTTAGGTGTTGATAAGCCATCTGAGATACTATTTCTGACCGATATCTATCAAGAAACCATTGCTGCAAAAGCTGCAGGTCTGGCACTGCTCATGTTTTTCTGTGTCCATATTCTGAGACCCTGTTTGATTCCTGGTTCAGTTTATAAACTTAATACTCCAAACTAAATGATACTATTTTCCATATTCCTTTCTTTGTTGTTGGTCTGTCTGTTTGTTTTTATTTCCCCTTAAATATACCATACTGTTAAAAGAGAATCCGAATCATACCAATTTGATAAAACTACAAATTACCGTAACAAAGATCATAAATTTCCTGCACTTCCTTGTGTAAGTTGTTGATGGAACATGTACCTTGAAAGTTTGGTTGTTCTGTAGGTCAGATTCCGATTTCAGTGTTACTCAAACTAGAAAACTAATGCAATTTAAACTTTGTTTATTGATATATTAAAGATTATCCATGTCTTAGGTTTGGAGGCTATAATCTCTATCCGTCCGGGGAACAGTCGTCTTCCCGAGAAACATGGGTTCAAGACCATCAACTCTTTCTCAGAGATCTAACAGAGATTTTGTACTCCTGTAATAATATCTATGTAACAGTACATATACATGATAAATCACTTTCAAATGCAATAAATCATGGTTTTCTGCAAGTTCTGTTTGTGCTTTCATTCTGAGCAATGGGAATAATTTCGATCCCGGGGACAACAATGTTTTCAGACATTCAAGTGTACCACTTTATCTACCAAACATTATATGCCAATTATTATAAATTTCTGCAATTTTTATTCTTAGCCTTTTCATTTACCATTTTTTAAAAACTAATTCACCCTCGGTTGATCGATTCGAGTCCAGCAATAACTAAACATCAACTGCTGATTTGAAAACAACCTACAATCTTTCGACAGATAAACCCACATCCAACACAGCTTTGAACATTTGTTTCAGCTCTGCAATAAAAAATAGTAAATGCTGGAAACTAATGACCAATGAGGTAGTTGAAACTGCATGCATGCAGGAACTGTATATATCTAATGAAGTACAGTGGACAAAACAGTTCTCATTACTGTTTTTATATATGTTCTTTTCTGTACAATTTTAAACAGGAAATATCTTTAAATTTTTGTCTTTTATGTTTATATCTTTAATCAAATAAACAATTTGTTTGATTTTTCTTACCTTTTTTCCTTATTCAAAGTCCTTTTCAAGGAAAATTTAACTCTCAGAGAACAAAAGCTCAAAGTATAGAAACTAGCCTTAACCAGAGATTATCTAGAACTAGCTAACCAGGAGTTAGCCCCACTGATTACCTGTTGGGGTTACAAACTTCATTTTCTGCTTCATTTTTTTCTTTTAAAACTTCATTTTCAATCATAATCATAAAAAAAGTCTCAACTTTTTTCCACTTTAGCCTGCTGAGTATGTTCCCATTGCTTAAGTACTCTGCTAACTGATGTATCTAATACAGGAAAAGGATGAAAAACCAAACTTGCATGATTGCATACCAAATAAGATTTAAATGAAAAAGACTGTTCTTCATCTTCAAAGAAGCTAAAGACATGTGGGTCATTTAATGTTCAAAGTTTCTTACAAGCCTTTGGTTTATGTTTTTCATACCTAACAACAAATTTTCTAGTATCAAACTTTAACTGCTATTTCAGCACTGCTAAACAGATCAAACCAGACCAAAACTGGGTAAGGTAGTTAAGAAAAAACACTCCAAGAAAAAGGGTAAACAAAAGCAGCAAAGCATTGGCATTACCTTTGTAATAATTTCATTTCCAATATATGTATATATACATATACTATATATATAGATATATATCATTTACTTGCCTTCTACTTAATATTTTGGTGTAGAAAAGTGAAAAAGATTAGAGGATCCAATATTGTCACATCTTGTTTGATCCTTTTTTTTTTCCTCCTTTGTTATGGTGGGCCATTTTTAATGATAGAAAAGCTTGTCTGTCAAACTATTGTTGATTAACAACAGCTGCAAAGCTTTTGGCTAATGAAAATGAATAGAGTTTTACAAAGACAAAGCACACTCTTACATAGTACAGCCAATTAACTAAAAAGTTTCAAATTTTATCTTGAAAAATAAAATGCACCAAGAATCCCCCCCCCCCAGTGAACTGGACTCAAAAACAGACATCCTTGCTATGATGGTCCATTATTAAAACCAGCCAAAAAGTCTTCATTCTGAACAATAGAAAAATATAAAACTCAATTATCACAGAAAGAAATTGAACATTATTCTTAAAGGACAGTGTTCTTACAACAGCTACAATGTCTGTAATAATCCTATAGTGAGTAAAAGTTTTACTTGGACTCATGGTATTAGTTTTCATTTCTGATACCCTTTTAGCTGAAAAGAGCTGCAAATGTTACATTAAAGCATGGAACACAATGTCAGAACAACAAAACAGAACAAAACTAAAGGAAAATGACATGTTCATTATATGCAAAACACAAAGGATTAGTAGTAATTGTTATGGTTTTAAAGCAGGAAGCCAAAATCCAAGAATAAATGAAGAAAGAAGATGGTGGAATTAAGGTGAAAAGGAAGAGCTTTACCATAATCAAAGGGAGATCAAATCATACAATTGAAGAAAGATCCTCACAACTTCATTTTTTTTCCTTGACAAATCACTCTCAAACTAACATAATCATTTTCTTGTTTGAATTCTTAAGAAGAGCCTGAAACTCTTGGAGAAGTGACCGGGAAGAGTGGCAAGAGCTGAGGCTCGGTGTCTCTTGGAGTTGACATGGGCGATGGATGCAAGAAAAAGCCTTTCTCAGCTATAGCCTTGTCTTCCTCCGATGAATTCCCTAAAGAAGGTGAAGAAGACTTGTTGAAAGTGTCCTCATTTAATGGTGTAACCGGGCTGCTAAGAGCTAGCTTTGGGAAGTCAAGCAAGCTCGGAGACAGGATCTCGGCATTCCTCGGCGAATAAAAAGCACCACCACCACCACCACCGTTGTTTGCAACGCTAGAAGGCAGGTAAGTGTTGATCATCATGAGGTTGTTCTTCAGATTACTGTTCCTCCTCTCGTAAAGCTTGAAACTTTGTTTCTTGGGTGAGTTTGTTTTCATGGGAGGTATGGGAAAAGATGATTGGTATTGTGTTGGAGGCTTGGAGGAAGCTTGTTTAACAGTTTCCGATGAACCAGTGAGCATTTGGACAACCTGTTTGAAAGTAGTTGTGTCAGCTTGGACAAAAGTTGTTGGGTAAGGGTTGCTCTCAGATCTGGAGATGGGGATTGGAGTTAAAGGTGGGGTGTGAGTTTGGACAACCCCATTGCTGCTGCTGCTGTTGTTGTTGGTTCCATTGTTGCTATGTGGAGAGTTCAAAGGAGATGATGATGGGAAGTTCAAGCTTCTGTTGTTCTCTTGAACTAACCTTGTTGAATTCTCCATTGATGGGGTGATCTACACCCTGAAAGAGAATTTTCTTGGGGATTGTTTGGTTGAAGAGAAAAAGGAAAAAAAGAGAGAAAAACAAGGGTTGATTGGTGTTGAATATCAGAAAGGTTGGTTTGCTTGTTTATAGTATTTTTGTTTTCTTGTGTTGTGACCATGGAATTTGCAGCAACAACTGGTTATAGTTTTCAGTCTTATTAGAATTATTTAAAAAATTGTAGATATTTATTTTCTTTAAATTTATAAAATTATTATAATACGAAGTTTACTAATTAATCGAATAATTAAAAATATTAATATTAATAGAATGTAAAATTATTGCATTATTTTATTTTTTTTTCTTTTATTAAAAAGTAAAAGAAATAATGAAATGGATATTAAGTTTTGGAATTATTTAAAAGACTAGGTTTATTGGTAGAATATGGAATTTCTTTAGGCCCACCTATAGCAAAGTGTTGGAAGATATGAAAATAATTGTTAAAAAAACTATAATTTTATAAATATTAATTAGATGATGTTAAGTGTTTTATAATTTATTTTTAAAACATTAAATATATTTAAATAGACATTTAATTATATTTATTTATAAAATTAATTTTCACTTACAATACATTAAATAAATTGAAATATATATGTTGAATTGGTATTATTGACTTCAGAGCCCTGACTATATATTATATTGATGGGATTGGTGATGATGGAGCTTCTTTTTTTATTAAATTGTAATGGTTAAATTCCGCAAAAGGTCCTTCTGCTAAATGTTTCTTATAATTTTAGCTGTTATTATATATTTTTTAAAAGACAGTTGTACAATATCATTGTTTATATATTTTAAAGTATCTCTTTTTTGATATAAAATTAGTGTCATTATCCTTTCTTAAACGTATCATTCTTTCTCATTTAATCTCGTGACGCTCCTATCACGAGTCAATCACGCTCGTGATGGATCATTGTCACGATTGTTCACTCTACCTACTAACTCATTGACGATCGACGTAAAATCAGATAGTTAAATGATTACTTTGATACTAATTATCACGAGATCAATACGCTTTTTTTTTAAAAAAAAACATATTTAAAAAGATGTATAACGTTACTATTTATATATCTTAAGACCTCCTTTACGCTAATACGAAATTAATGTCTCTATTTTTTTCTCTTATATATATATAAATGGAGCTGGAATCTCTTTTATTTCAAAGTAAAGGTACACCTAAGAATGTCAAAATGAGTTTTTATATATGAAAATAAGAAACCGAATGAATTTTGTCTGCCATGAGAGGGAAGAGGATTGATTCCTTTATATATCAATAAACCCCATAATTTATATATTATAAATTCAATTTAAGTTTCATTTATTTATTTAAATTTCGATACATTAATAATTTTTATTATAAATTTTTAATATATATATGTAATTATATTATGTTTTAATATTATTTTTTAATGGAATATAAATTTCTGAGTAGATGGGACATGTAACCAAAGTGTGTCACATAATTTACTCCACTTGCCTTTCAATGAACAATTTCTTACGTTATAAACCAAATACTGATGTTCTGTTTTCTTTCACGAAAGGATTCGGTTCGAATTCCATGGGATCCAAGTTTCAAGTGGGATAGCATAAGGTTCTTAGACTTAGTTGAAGTAGTTTTTTTTTTTAAAAAAAATATTAATATCATATATATGATAAGGTTTTAAATTTAGATTTTTTTTTGCAATGTTATAATTATATTCGATAGAAATTTATGTCAATTAAAATTAATCATTGTAACACTTTTTTTCTTTCGACCTTAAATGCTTTTTTTTTTGTCTAATTAGTGGTGCTATTAATCTTAGTGTTGATTGTTGATCGATGATGATTTTTTTTTTCGTACATCTTATTATATTTTTTCTAATATTTGTATTACATTTTTCTGTCTTTACAGTAGTCTTTGTCTTATAACATGTTTTTATGGTTGATTTTGTAGGGTTTCGATGTTCGTATGATGACTTTCGCTATGCTTATTTTTTATTCATGTTTGTAGTCTAGTAGAGTTTTATCCTTTTTTGAGATTGTTTGTATTGTATTCTGACAACTTTCTAGATATCCTTCCTATAATAAACCGTAAATATCTTATATATATTTTTAATTTTATTATTTTCTTTTTATTATTTATATAGATATTTTAAAATCTCTAGTAAATTACATTCTAATAGTATTTTTGTTTATCAATAAAATTATTTAGTTGATGTATAAAAAATCAATCATTATAATACACAATTAAACTGATAATTAAAATATATTATTTTAATAAGTGAATTTTTTAACGATCTTTTTATTTAAATTTAAATTAGAATAAATTATTTTTGTATAAGAATATATTAAACCCTCAAACAAAAAGAAAATCAAATCTGATTATAATGGAAAATATAAAATAAGTGTAAGTATAGGATGTGGGATAGGGGACCAAAGTTCCATTACAAAACACAACAAAAGGACACAAAATTCTTTTTTTTTTCTTTTCAAATCCAAAATCATTATACTTTGCCTAACATGCCACAATTATGCAAGAAAATAAAATAAAAAAATCATTTGAATAATTATATAGTACACTCCACCATTAAAGCATAGTTTAAAATCAAGTTTTAAATTATAATTATAAAATATTTTTTAGAATCGTGTAACCTTATAACTAAGGACGGAATCGAGATTTGGGGTTGAAGGAGACAAAACAAAAATATTTAGAAATAGGGGGGTAAATTCATAAAAAAACAAAATTTAAAAAATTTAAATAAAGGGACAAAAAAAAGTTCTTCGGGGTTGAGGGTGACTGTCCCTCCCCATAATTTCATCCCTGCTTATAACTTAAATTCATAATAAAAAATTTTACGACTTGAAAAAAATGTAAAAATATAGAAATATATCTATAAAAAATAATAATTTAATTTAAATTTTTAACTAATTTTTTAAATTATGGATTTGATAATTTAACTGTTGTGGATTTAAAATATATTTGAATGGAAAATTTCTTGGTGTGTGTGTTATGTTGGGATTTATCTATAAAAATTAACTAATTAATTAATTAACTGAAACATTGTGATTCAATACCTTGACTTTCATGTCCTTTTCCTTGTTGTAATACTAATAATGATTCTGGTGATAAAACAGGATCTGTCCATTACTTACAGTACAGGGTTGGAAGTCAAAGATACATGGCCCTACCATAGTTGGTTGTGTTTTAATTTTCTCATTTTAATATTTTATTAATAATTTAATAGTAAAGTGAGTAATCAGACTAATATAAATTATATTTAATTTTTTAAATTAAATTGTAACTTAATCCGATTCATATATAAGAATTCAATGATTGATTTTGGTAAAAAAATGTTAGTCATGGTATTATTAAATAATTTTTTAGTAATTAATTAGAAAATAATCAGTTATCTTTTATATCTATTGACTATCAAATATTACAAATTGGTCCATTGACAATCAAATATTACAAATTGGTCCATTGATTAACTTTTTTGATACAAAGTGGTCCTGTACCGTTGAAAATTTGATAGGAAACTGGTGTGGACGTTAACATGCTGACTTGAATTATAGAGATCGGAGATGCCACATGGTTATCTAAGTCAACATGTTAACGTCCACATCAGTTTCCCGTCAAATTTTTAACGACACAGGACCACTTTTTATCAGAAAAATTAGTTAATGGATCAATTTATAACATTTGATAGTCAGAGAATGTAAAAAAATAATTGAGGTATAATCGATGAACCATTTATGTAGTTTACCCAATTATTAAAAGGGAAATAATTGTATAAAACTGACTTATTCATCCTAAGAAATCTTGATTTGCACAAATTTATTTATACTTAAAAAAATAATATATTTTACTATATAATTATTTTTAAACCATTAAAAAATAACATAAATACAAATAATTCATTATTTATTTATTTATTTATTTTTCATTGATTATGGACCTTCATATTCAAACCTCTATGTTTACCAAGAGTCACCCATATTTAATTTATGTATCGGTCAAATGATAATTGGAAAGAGAAAAAAAAAATAAAAATATTGTCCTTTAGTTCCAATGGAACTACTTTGATGGAGTTTCATTCAATCTTTTGAACTTAGTCTTGTTGACCTAATTGGCACGAATCATAACTATATGGTCGTACAGGAAATCCATTAAGACAAAGTATTACGTAGTTTTCTCTAAACAAATGAATTTTTTATTCATATCAATCAACGAACAACCCTAAAAATCGATTGTTGTTCGTACAAAAATTTTATCGTTGCTAATTTTAGATTTATGTTTTGATGATCATTTGAAAAAATTCAAGAAATTTCTAAATTTTATTGGTATATTTATCTTCATTCATTTTTCTTTATATCTTCTTTTTAAATTTGTTGTAATTATAATTTTTCTATAAATTTAATAAAAAAATCAGTAACTATTTATAAAAAAATTATAAACAGTTAGACACCCTGAAGCTCAAATTCTCCTTAAACCAAGTTCCAAAAAAATCATTGAAAATAAGGGATCAATTTAAAATTTGACCAATAATTAGAGGATGTCTATACAATAAAACCTATTTTAATATATATTAATGGATACATTTAAAATAGAATCACATTTTGAAAATAAGGGATCAATTTAAAATTTGACCAATAATTAGAGGATATCTATACAATTAACCCTATTAAAAATAATTAACATTTATAGTCAAAAAAGTAATAAACCATTTTTGAGTATCAATTTTCCTTTGAACTGGTCCAGCACAGCACCCTTATCTTTCAATTAATGAAGACTTTGAGCTTGACTAATCTAACCCCCAATTCGGTGGATCAAAGAGTGCGTAGCCACCTAATCCAACGAGGGCAAATAAGTAAGATACGGATAGATTGGAGTTTAGTGGTCGAGTTAAAGACTTGAGCCATTGATTGAGGGACGAAGGGTTACGTTTAGCGGAAAAAATTATTAGGTGAAACTTGTTCACCACGTTATTCATGGTCCTAATTAATTAGGACCGTTGATCTTAAATTTTTTAAGTGAATCATCACCTCTTTTCTACATATATTTAGTAGGTGAGTAGTTATTAGATGATTATTTAAAAATCAACGGTCCTAATTATTAGGATCATAGATGACGTGGTGAATAAGGTTCACCTAATAATCTCTCATTTAACAGAGTTGTCGAAATATGAGATTAGATAGAGATATGTTTAAGAGGAGTTAAAATTTTGGGTAAACTACATAAATGATCCCTTGACTATACCTTAATTATTTTTTACATTCTCTGATTATCAACAAATTGGTTCATTGACTAACTTTTTTAATACAAAGTGATCCTGTGCTGTTAAAAAATTGACAGAAAACTGATGTGGACGTTAACATGTTGACTTGGATTATAGAGATTGGGGATGACACATGGTTATCCAAGTCAACATGTTAACGTCCATATCAATTTCCCGTCAAATTTTTAACGGTACAAGATTATTTTGTATCAAAAAAGTTAATCAATGGACCAATTTGTAACATTTGATAGTCAAAAAATATAAAAGATAATTGAGGTATAATTAAGAGATCATTTATATAGTTTACCTTAAAATTTTTAGTTTTTACTATCAGAATAAAAATGAAAAAAAAAATAACGAAAAAAATAAGTATTCGATAAAACTTCTCAAAATATCTGTAGAAAAACAACATCTAACGAAATCTAACTTTAAACCAAACTTTGTCTAAATAAAAGTATAAATGTATAATAACAAATGAAATGTTAAACATTGTGCTACAAGTTTCTTAATTCTAGTATTTAAATTTTAAGGGTTTAGTGTAGATGTCTAGAATGGTTTAGGGTTATAATTTAAGGTTAAATTAGGGTTAAGGTTAAGGTTTAATGTTAGGATTTAGGAAATCATAAATATAATGTATTATTTTAGATTTAGGATTAAAGTTTATAATTTGATTTTTTTTCACCTAAAAAATATAAAATTTTTATCTTATTTTAACTTAAAAATAAATCTACTAATTATTAAGCATTTAAATTATTTAATTTTTTAAATTAAATTTATAAAATTATAAGTATCTAATAATTTTGTTTTAAAAAATCTAATCATATAAAATCACTCAAGACAACTGGTTTACTGCTTTCATTACCAACCTTCAATAATAATAATAATAAAACCAAACATAGAATTTTCAAAGGAACACATTTGAAAAGTCTTTTCTTTTATTATTGAAAGAATCCAAAATCTACTTTTTGAGGTTTGGAAAAAAAGCTTAAAATTCCTTTTTTTGTGAAATAAAAAGATTAAGAAATCAACTCTAACAGATTCCATACAAAATTTCTCCTATGGGAAACAGAATAAAGCTTTTGCTTCCTCTCTATGTTCTTATCTTTCACTCCCTATCATTTGAAACCTATGCCTCCATTAACATGGATTCCCACACCCTATATCCAGGTCAATCACTCTCTGGTAACCAAACTATAAGCTCAAGTAATGGAAGATTTGAGCTTGGTTTCTTCAAGCCAGGTAACTCCATAGCTTACTATGTAGGTATCTGGTACAAGAACATATCAGTTGAGACTGTGGTGTGGGTGGCTAATAGAGACAAGCCACTCCTTGATCCTTCCGGTTCGAAGCTTGAGCTCACTCGAAAGGGTAGCCTTGTTCTTTACAACCAAGATGAAATCCCAGTTTGGTCATCATCAAACACCATGGATGGTTCAATTGTTGCGGTTCTTGAGGATTGTGGGAATCTTGTTTTGAGAAATGGTTCGAACTCTTCGGTTGCAGTATGGGAGAGTTTTGATCATCCTACTGATACATGGTTGCCTGGTGCCAAGCTTGGAGGAAGTAAGATGAGCAAGAAGGGGAAAGGGCAAAGCTATGTTTCTTGGAGCAGCTCAGATGATCCTTTGCCTGGACCGTTTTCCCTGGGGCTCGACATGGACGGGACCGGGACTTACCATGTACTCAAGAATGGGCATAGGCACTGGACTTGTGGGACATGGCTAGAGAGAGTTTCCTCTTTTAGTACTGAAATAGTGGATAGAAACTATACCAACATGGACTATGTGTCAAATGAGGAAGAAACTTACTATAAGTACTCGGTCACCGGCTCCTCGGATCTTGTAAGATATAAGATGGATGTATCAGGGAAAGTGCAGAAACTCGTATGGAAAGATGATTCTCAGAAATGGGAAACTATTTGGGAAAAACCAAAGGAAGATTGTGAAATCTATGGTTTCTGTGGAGCAAATGGTGCTTGCAATCAGTTTGGTTTGCATCATTGTAGATGCTTGGATGGTTTTGAGCCTAAAATTCCAGGAGAATGGAATACGGGAAATTATACGAATGGTTGTCGTCGAAGATCTCAACTGCAATGCAATGAAGATGGAAAACATAGCTTCCAAGTGATTCAAAACATAAGACTACCGGCAAATGAAGTGTCGTTGACAAATGTTAAGAGCTTGAAAGAGTGTAAATCAGCATGTTTAAGAGATTGCTCTTGTATTGCATACACCATTGGATATTATGGTAACTGCTCTGTATGGCGAGAAGATCTGTTGAACATCCAGTACCTGTCATATGGTGACAAGCTCAGAAAAGATCTATATCTCTGGCTTCCGAAGGCGGAATTGGTAGCTTCGAGCAATAAAACGAAGAGAAGAATAGAGTGGTTCACTATTAGTGCAGCTGCTGCAACTGTGATTTTGATTGCTATCTTGGTACTCATAGTTTCAACACGCAGGATGTCAAGTTCCTCTGATGCTAAACCAGTTGATGATGTTCTGGTTCTCTTTAAGTTCAGTGATTTACGGAGTGCGACAAAGAATTTTTCTGAAAAATTAGGTGAAGGAGGCTTTGGTTCTGTTTTTAAAGGGACACTTCCGAATTCAACTGCTATAGCTGTAAAGAGTCTCAAATGCCAGGACCAAGAAGACAAGCAGTTCCGCACTGAAGTAAGCACCCTAGGGACAATTCATCATGTTAATCTTGTTCGCCTTCTCGGGTTTTGCCTCAAGGGGATGAACAAGTTTCTGGTCTATGATTACATGCCGAATGGTTCCTTGGACAGTCATCTGTTTTATAAGGATTTGAAGATCCTAGACTGGAAAACAAGGCATCATATTGCAATGGGAGTAGCTCGAGGATTAGCTTATCTCCACGATAACTGCAGAGTATGCATCATACACTGTGATATCAAGCCCGAAAACATTCTTCTTGACGTGGACTACAATCCTCAGCTTTCAGACTTCGGCCTAGCAAAGCTGTTCGGCAGGGATTTCAGCCGTGTTTTGACTTCGATGAAAGGAACCAGAGGCTACCTTGCACCCGAAATGATTTCAGGTGAGCCCATCACTCCGAAATCTGATGTTTTTAGCTACGGAATGTTGCTTTTGGAGATTATATCAGGAAGGAGAAACTGGGAGGCAAGAGATGATGAGAACAACAATTACTTCCCAGCTCGCGCCGCCATCTGCGTAAGCAACGGAGCGGATGTAGTAAGTTTATTGGATCCCAAGTTGCATGGGGATGCAAATGCAAAAGAAGTCATCAGAGCCTGTAGAGTTGCATGTTGGTGCATTCAAGATGAAGAGCAAAATAGGCCATCTATGGGGCAAGTTGTTCAGATCCTGGAAGGAGTCCAAGAGATCAATAGGCCACCAGTCCCCTGGTTTATCCAAACCATCATAAACTGTTAAAGGGCTTTCCAAGTTGTCTTTTATAGATGAGAAGCAATGTACTAGTAGTTCCTTATCTCCGAGTTTCGATTTACCGAAACACCATTAGAGAAGCTTTTACGCTTCTAGCTTTCCTGTGAGATGCATATGGAAATTCTATGGGAACAAAATTTTACATATATAACCAATTAATCCAGAATTACTAAGTTTTGGTGCAACCTTCATGGATGGAAAGAACAGAATTAACTAACTTTTATCACTGTGGACCTAGCTACTGGCAATGGCATGCCGATCAACAAAAACTTTCAGTTTCATTCAAGTTAAGTTCTTCAGACCATATAATAGTAAACCAATGCCAGAAGTATCAGCACAACCAGCGAAGCAGGAGCGACCCATGTCCAGTAGTTGGTCAACTTGTTATGTCTCAGGATAGCCAGACAATGGAGCTGGAACGATTAGCTTGTCTAATACATGGCTTGCTGATAAAAGTTGCAGGGAATATATAAAGATAGTTCCATTAATGCTGCTGCAATTTTCTTGGTAAGCTAGATTCTGCTTGTTTCATTACATTAAATAATCTAAAGATCTCTGCATTTAACTTTGGCAGATCTACAGGAATGAGTTATATCTTGGCAAATTACAGTTGTAGAGTGGTAAACAAATGCACATGTTTAATCACAGAGAAAGATCTCTCAATCAGCTATAAGATTTAACTACATATGCCTCACTAACAATCTTCCTATAAAGACTGAGCTATACAAAAAAGAAGAGCACACTCGCTTCAATTTCAGAAGAGAATCGGCAGCTGAATTATTTGCTGACATTATCTTGACATCCTGATTTGCAGTTCACAAAGTTTAGCTTAACGTCCAGAAACGAATAATGAATTGGTTGATATTTGGTTGCCTTCTAGTGGAACCTTTTTCATCTTTGCCTTATCCAAGCGTGCTCGTCGAACAGCATCTTGAATTTGACGATCATGATCCTTGAGCATCTGATCCATGTTGCCTGATGGAACTAATAATGGACCAGAATAATAAATTTTGCGACCTTTGGAGCCATAACCAATCTGGAAACAATCATAATGGAGAAGTATGCATTAGATACTTGAAAAGAAAACAAGTTGTAGCAACCAACCAAAAACCATACTTCACCCCAAGAAAGAAAAAAATCGACAAGACTCGTTTTTACACAGTTTTGACCATGAGAACCAATCATCATGGCAAATACCTGTTTCACTACTTACCAGAACTGGATCTTTGATGTTAATTCTTCCATCTTCTTTCTGCTGCATATTATGTTTCGAATCCTGTTGGAAGGTTTCTGATGCCTCCTTAAAGGAACCAGGAAATCTTGCAAATACTTTTGGAGCTTCTCGTTGCGAAGAACCAGTTCTCTCTCTGCGATCTTCAGATATAAGATTACTTCTCCTTGCTGCCACCAAACCTTGCATCATTAACAAGTCAGCCCCAGTATAAAGTTTTGGAGCATCATCGAAGTTTTTTCCGGACTTGGCCCATGCAGCTCGGTGAGCCAGTGGCCCCGAATGAGAGGCTCTCTTGTGATGACTCCCCTGTGCATCCGCACTTGATTCTACTGCTTCTGATGGTAGAGGTGGATCTATAGGAAAGCCTGAGGCAACTTCTTCAGGATGAGGATTAAACTTCTCACTCCGACTCTTAGAATTGGATTGACCTTGCCTTTTCTGGAATTTCAGAGTAATATTTTTAAATAAAAATTGCTACTAATGCCAAACAGATGGTGTTGCTCTAAAAAAGGAAAATTTGATAAAAAAGAAAGACAAGCTATATAAAATTACTCAAGGATGGCCATCACCAAACATGTTAAGAGTGAAAAGTGATGAAATGGCAAGTATTAACCAAATCTTAAAGTTACCTGCATTGACGAGACTAGCTCAGCATTGGCATCAGGCGCTGGCATGGCTCGAGACTCTCTTGTTGCTCTCCTGCCAAGGTCGGGTCTCTGACCTTTGGTTCCTGATGTTCCTTGTCTGCCAATAGAAAAAGTAGTTTATTAGAATTTTAGCACCTATTCAAAGCACTAAAGATTCAGGCCATTAAGACAGCAGTGGCAGAACATGGAAAGATAAGACTAAGAGTATCTCATCTTGTCAAAACAAAGTATTTGCTTGCTGGAATAATATGCAATAACTAGTTTTTTGGGTGATCCTTTCGAATCACTCGATTTTTTGGAAGTAAGCTCCCGCATAAGTATGATAAAGTTCGAAGAAATTCTCCTTCAGAAGCATGGGATTTTCCAAATTGCACAAGCATCTTGAAAATTTCTAGAAAGAAAAATAAATAAGGTTAAGTTCTTATTGTAATCATAAAATATTCACCTTCTCGCTTCCTTGTCCCTCATTTTTGCATCAAACTCTTTGCTAGGAGGATACTTGGGCAAGCTTGAAGGATTGCAGGGAAGCGGATTTGTGGTAAAGAACTGAAAAACACACAAGTAAAAACAAGTCAAGAAAATCGGATACTTTGTGTGTGTGTGTGTGTATATATAAATTTAAAAAAAAATTACAACAGAGAAGCAAAACAAAATGATGTAGGAAAAAAAGCATGGAATAACTTCACAAATTTGCAGGCATAATTGACAGTACTATTCCAAAGTTCTGATCCAATTGTCAAACTAATAATACAAGCAACTTGTCTTTAGATACTATAATGTGTCATAGCCTCCAAAAATTGTGTTACCTACTTTTAGCAACAGTGAAAATTTTCTTAAAATAGAAAATAGAGAATTGAAAAGGAAAAAGAATATAAGCCTCATTTGTACCAACATTCACCCTGTGGTACCATCCCCCTGAAAGACAGAGGAAGATGTTTCCGGACATGCAAGGATTATATTTGCCTAAAATATAATAAAACATAATTTCTCAAAAACATGCCTCACTCTTGAGAGCAGAAGCTGCAGATCCGCGATCAGCAGGGTCAACAGAAAGCAATGTTTCCATGAGTGCTAATGCCGGTGCAGGAAATTCCTTAAATGATTCAGCAACACAGCGTCTATACGGCTGTTGAGGCTTAAAAATTGTAGCATGAGGCAGCTTTGATTTTCTCCAATACTCTTCAGAAGGCGAGCCACAAAGTTTGAAAATTTTATGCAACTGTTCCACCTATAAAGCAGAAAGACAAGGACCTCAATCATTCATTTAATTCTAAAGCTCTAACGACAACACATGACACATTCTATCACTAAAGTTTCTGCTTAAAACTTTTAGTACTTAGTAGGAAACCTCTCATTGAATAACAAAAGCATACCTCAGTTCTTCCGGGCATAATGGGCTTGCCAGCATATAATTCAGCAAGTATGCAACCTGTACTCCATAAATCCACGGCAGTACCATAGTAAGTGGCTCCAAGTAAAAGCTCTGGTGGTCTATACCAAAGAGTTACAACACGGCTTGTCAAGGGCTGACTTTGATGGGGGTCATAAAAACTTGCCAGACCAAAATCTGCAATCTTCAAGATGCCATTGTTGTCAATTAGAAGATTTGAACCTTTTATGTCACGATGTAGGACACCATGGCTGTGACAATGATCAAGACCACGCAAAAGTTGCTGCATGTAGCACTTAACCTGCCCAAAGATCAATAAAAAGAACATATGAATACCTCATAGATGACAAGTATAAATTTCTGGTTTGCAGAATATTCTCAACTTCTTAAGAAGGCAATTTAGGGGGGGTGGGATCATGGAATCCCAATGTATGGGAGATCTCTTATAGGAGACATCATTAGTCTAGACCATTGTTACTACTTACAGAAAAAGTAAATTTCGGAAGATATCGAATTGCAACTAAGAGAAAAATAACAATGGCAACACAATCCGACATACCTGTGGCTCTGTAAACTTCAGACCCGGGTGTGAAGCAAGACCAGCCAAATCATGTTCCATATACTCAAAAACAAGGTACAAGCTGCAAGACATCCTTGAGGTAACCAGACCTTCCAGCTTTATAACATTTGGATGGTCAAGTCTACGTATTATGTGAATTTCCCTCGCCATAAATCGAACACTCTCCGGCTCAAGGTTGTCAAATCTTACTTTTTTCAGAGCAACAATTTTTTTCTGATCTAAATCACGAGCCCTATATACATTACTATAAGTCCCCTGGCCAATCTGCATAGAAAATATAAGTTCAGGTAACATATGTGGTTACTAGCCACAAGAAACTGTCGATTTAGAGCACGGTGATAGGTTATAAGATAAGAGACATCACATTAAATGGCTGTGGTGAAGAATCAAGAAAATAGACGGAATTCCAAAATCCTACATGAAGTTTCATCATCACAACAAGACATCCAGAAGTCACCAATAGAAAGGGTGTGTCCCTGGGGTGAATAAAATATTAAGATGCCTTAACGTTGAATAAATGTAGATAGAGTTTTTTTTTTCTTCTGGTTGAAAATTGATACCGTTTTGATCTTAATTGAACCTGATTTAGAACAAGGTGATATTCTAATTGGATGGAAGCTTATTAATCATGAATTGCAACAAGATGTTTTACAATCTTTAAAAGATGTCCAAATAATTTATCTAAAATAAGATAAAAATGTTCAAATGGATGTCAATGAAGTGTGATACCAAATATAATAGCGCAAATGTGAATATTGACAAACAAAGCAGAGAGCCAGAGACTAAAAGGAACTACTTAAAAATTAACTGATAGGTCAAAACAGGAAACCATCAATGATATTAGCAACACAAGGATCAAACATTCACAATGAACAACACCCTAAGCCAAGAAATAAGTTAAGTAAGAGCATAATTACTTTATCCAGCTTCTCAAATGAGTCTGCACGCCGTGGCACCCATCCTCTGATTGCTTCTCCTGCCACCGAAGCTAACCAAGCAGGCCACCCTGCTGCTACCTGCTCACCTTCTGTAGCTTTCGGGAGACTACCCATCCCGGGGTGTTGAGTAACAACATACTCTTTCTTCTCCCTCTTCCTGTCCAAATTCTCACCATGCAACCGAAACGAACCATTCACTTGTTTATCAATTAACATTGTCCGCACTTCATTATTATCAGACCGGTCCTTTGCTCTATAAGGTCCCTCCCTCCTAGAAGAAGTAACCCTTGATGCCCTAACTTCGGAGAATGCTTTACTAGAAGGCCTCTCTCTAGGACTCTCCTTACTATCTTCAATTGCAGAAGGCTTACAACAAATGCTACCCATCATACACCAAAACCACCCTTCAACAAAACCTTCTTCGGTTCGTCTAACAGTAGCTAAATATCCTTCATTTCTTCAAAAAAAAATCTTATTTCTTTTTACAACATTATCCCCCTCATCGGCTAATCCATTCCCATCATCTAAAAAAAGCTTAGAAAAACTCAACCAAAAACGGAAATCCCAATATTCCATCCAAATTCAAATGTTATAAAAAAATCCCATTTCTGCACCAGCATTCTACCAAATGAAAATAATCAAGAATCTGTGTTTCTAGAAATAGACTTCACTAAAAACCAAATATTATACACATACTATCCAATCTAATCAAAGGGACATGTGAACCAAGAGCCTACTTCTCTAGAAGCTCTCCAAAACTACAACCTTCACTCAAAATAAAATCCTGAAACAAGCTTTCAAAGATGACACAAACTAATGCAAATTCAAATACCACCCTAGAAAATGATAACTCTTAATACACTCAAATCTTCTCTACTTTCCTTATCCAATCAAATTATTCAAAACCAACAAATTTAAACTACCTAAAAGCTCAAAAAAAAAAACTTAAAAGCAATGAAAGTCTTCACCTTTTCCAAGTACCTTTAAGAAAAATACACCTTTTGCAGCTAAAAATGATTGAAACTGAGAAAACCCTAGAGAAAACTAAGTGATCAATGGTTTGCAACAACAAAAAAATGTAAAAGAGAGAAATGGATCCAAGGGGGGGAGCAAAGAAAAGAAGGATTCATTTTAAATTATTTAAAATCAATTAATTAATAATTTTTATCCGTAAAATAAATACTTTAACTCAAAATAAAATATTAAATTAAATTAATTCGAAAAATAAATATTAACCTTTGTTAGTAAATATATTTCCGTTCTTTGTTTTTCAGTTTGGCTAGGGTTACGTTCCACTCGCCGAGACTGAGAGTGTGGAAATGTTGAAACAAGCTTCGATTAAGACAGTAAGAAAACATGTTTGATAGATTTTGTTTTTTTCCTTACAGTTCTCAGTTCACTTCATAAACCAACACTGTTGGTCTTAGGCTTAGCTGACAGACATTACTATCTAATTGACTTAGCAACAACACTAATCCTAAGTATTCTGGGCCCACTGCTACAAATCATGGGGTCAAAAATGGATTAATTATTTAATCCACACCATCACACTCTAATTAAAATCCTTCCTCCCTAATTATAATTATTATGACCTGATTAGTTTAGTTTTGTGTTAAAATTGTAAATATTTTAATTTTAGAGTTTAAATAATTAATTTTAAATTTTAAATTTTAAATTATTAAATGTATAATTTAAGATTTATGATTAAATTTAAAGTTTAAAATTTAAAATTTAAATTTTAAAATATTAAAAATAAAAAAATTAAATTATAAATATAAAATATAATATAAAATTTTATATCTATATATACTCCTATATATTTTAAACATAAAAGATGAACTAACATAGTGGACCCCTAAAGCTACCCCACACATTAACAATGTATCCCACTGTCAATGGAAATTCAATGCGTTAATATTATAATTAAAGATTTATATTTTATAACTTAAATATAAAAGATTGTATAAATTATTTTATATGATTTATATATTAAAATATAATACTTATTATTATCTGAATTAATATTTATATATTATAATAGAAGCGTTTTAGTTGATGCTCAAGGATTACTGGATTAGTATTAAAAATATTAAAATAAAAGCAGGTATTACATAATAAATCTTTATATTTAGGGTAATTAAAATTATTTGACTCGACTACTCGATGATTTAAAACAAAAATATCGGATAATTTTTTTTAAAAATATTCAACCCGAAAATTAATAGGCCGGGTTTGGGCCAAAAATCAAATTAGTATAGGTGTTTAATCGAGTCTAATCAAATTAAAAAATTTAAATTATTTGAGTTTATAAATTTTATTTACTTATTTTTCTTGAATTTAATCTAGTTTATGAAATTAAGGTAAATTTTTAATTTTTATACAAATTTAATTATATATATTTCTTCATATATGTTTTTATATGGATATAATTTAACGAATTTCTATAGTATATATAACATATATATTTCTTCATATTTTTATATGTGTTATACATAATATATCATGCGGAATTAAAAAAATATCGACTTAAATATGAAAAATGATCAACTAAATATTAAAATTTTTGAGCTATTCGAGTATTTATTTTATAAATCAAATTTTATTTGCATTTTTCGAGTCGAGTCAATACGAATCGATTTTTTCATCTCGAGTCATTTCAGATAATTCAAATTTTTTGAGTCAAATTGAGTTTTACCTATATTACTCCAAAAAATTGAATACATCGCGTCGAATAAACTCTAATTCATCTATTGCTTCATAAATGTTTTTAATCCTTTGAAAATATACAAACACCTCGTAGACAAATCAATTTAAACTTATTTTTTAAAATAAAAATCATCCGTTCTTTACCGTAATACTTATTAAAATTCATTTATTATTATCTTTTTAAAGTATTTTAGAATCAAAATAGGGAATAGTTATACTAATAGTACTTCATGAAGCAAAGTCCATAGACATGGCCATTACATCACTGTAAAACACAGACAAACAGACAGACATGAACAACAAAAGACACAAATTATTCGTCCCAAATTTCATTATTCTTAGATCCCAACATTCCCATGATCAGGAACATCATGGTCCTAGATGTTAGCTTAATGACCACATGTGCAGGTTGTGCAGCTGCAGTTAGCTCCGCACTTGCAGCCGTTCTCCGACGGAACCTCGGTCACCACCGTGTTGATGTAGCTGCAAATAAATTAACACACAGTATAATTTAAGCTTATGTCTAATATTGGTTTGTTTCTGAGTTCAGAAGAAACGCAAAACTTTATACTAGGAGGTGATCTTATAAAATTTTCAGAGACGAAAATAGATTTTTAATAAAAAAAATTAAAATTAAGTCATATAAAATTCAAAATTTCAATTCCGATCCACTTCGCTTCAGCCCTCTGAGTTCATGGAAGATTTAAAAGTATACCTCTTCTCGGTCTCAATAACCATGGTGTTTCCTTTCTTCCTGTAAGCATAAAAACAACCCTTTAATTTCAATGATAAATGATGGTAAACTCATGTTCTAAGTTACCAAGAACATAGGAAAACAGTTGGTGCAAGAGACGTTAACATAATCCAAAACCAACAGCTCAATGTTTACTATAGATGATAGTCGTTCGATTACTTACACGCACTGGCTCTTGTCGGCGCAGTCGCAGTTGCCGCACTTGTCCGACATGGTGAAATTCGAGAGAGTTTTGTTGATGGTTTCTGAGAAGACTAGATTGAGCTGGGATTGCTATGCTTTTGAAGCATGAGCATGCATTGCATTTATAGACGAGGAAAGGAGAAGGCAATGGTGGCAATGGCATGGTGCCGTGCTTGGTTTATACGTCCCCACAATAATTTTATGTCACACGTATTAAACGTCGAGAAGAATACGATCGACGTCTCGAAAAAAAATCGAAAGGAATATTTTGGTAGTGGTGGGATGACTTTGGCTTTCCTTTCTATCGTCCTCTCGTGTCCATATCAGTTCTCCTTTTTCAAAAGGGAGATATATTCATATGCATGCATAGAATATTGATCTTTCTCTCCATGTTTATTTTTTATTTTTAAAATTTTAGATCGAATACTTACGAGATCATTGTTAATTTTAAAATTATACTATCTATCTGAAATTTATTTATTAATTAAGTAATCGATGATGTTTAATAATTTATAATATATAATAAAAAGATAAATCAAATGAGTGATCTAATAAAAAATAATAATATTTAGTTTAAAAACCTAAATTTAAATAATATTGTCTACAAAATAAATGTCGTATAAAAAATGAAATATTAAGAAAAAAAATCTAACCCTAACTACGATCCTAATCATTCATTGCGCCTTTGATAATGAGCCCATTTATTACTTGCTACTAAATAAACCATCAAAAATGAATCGGAGCTAATCAAAACCCGACCCGGGATTGAATTAGGCTGAAAAGATATTCATTATATATTTCCACGTCAGCAACAATTTCCTCTAATCTTTCGCCTTGGTCTCCACGCTTCTACGAGAACGACCACACGTGTACATCCAAAATTAGGTCCACTTTTATAAATCTCATTCGCCCACGCCTCAAAGCGTTATCGAACGGTCAATAATCAACGATGCCGTCAACGTTTTAGTAAAATTCAACACTGTCTTACACGGGAAGCTTTGACCTTTGACCTTCCGTATCCAATTAGGGTAATTTACGTTCTAAATCATTAAACTTTAACATTATTCTAATTAACATCACAAATATTTAATTTAATTATATTATATTATTTAATTTTATGATTTATAAATTAAATTATTTATATTGATACTATTAAATGATTTTAATAAAAAACTGAAATTGACAAATTCTTTACATTTTTCATGTATAATGTTAATTTTTAATTTAAATATATTTGTTAGAATTAAAAAAAATTATTTTTTTAAAGTGGATTTTCCCCATTGATTGTAGTTTTTATTTTAAATAAAAAAGAAATAGAATTTGAGCGTCTTTTGCGGTTTTATTTGATGACTTTTCTTGTTCTTTCTCACACTTTTCTCTCCTCACTTTCTCACTGTCCAAACAGGAAACGATTCATTTCTACAACTCCGAATTCCAGTTTGTTAATGGACCCCGAAGTGATCGAGATCCCTCCACCGGTTCGTAGCTCTTTTAGGTCTAACAAGAAAAAACAGGTCAATAGTTTATTCTTTTTTCTTTTAAAAAACGATTCTTGTTGCTTTTTTTTATCGTATTCTTGAAAAAAATGATTTTTTTGAGTTATGAATTCGTTTCAATACAGTGATCGTTCGGTTGACACTTTTGTTAATGTAATTTTGAATTTTTGATTGATCGGTTTATTGTGGATTTTCTTTGTTTTGGGGGGATTATTTAGTGTTGTTTCTTTTTAGGGTTTAAAGGAGTTAAATTTGAATATCTACCGCGAAAATTTATGATTTCAGTTATTGGGACTTGGGAGTTGGGGCTGCGTTCTTTCCATCATGATAGTTTAAAGTTACCAAATGTTGCTGGTGCTGAACTTTGGTATTTGAAAAATGATGATAGAAGGAAGTTGTGACTGTTAGACGTTCTTCCCATATTTGTTAGGGTGCCATTGCTTGCTGGGGCCTTTCTTTTACTGTCTCAGGAATTTAAAATAAGTAGACTTTGCCGTTGTAATAGTTGTGCTCGTTAATGTAGGTGATGGTTAATGAACATGTGTTCTGAGTTTAACCTTTTTGGAGCACTCTTTATCAGTCCCTTTGGTAGATAAACTACTAATAGTTTCAAATGGGGGGCTCTGGAGATTCATCTTCCATTTGGTGTGGATTGTGGTGTTTTATAGCCATTTTATGTAATTATTAGAGATCTGCTGTTTGTTTTGATGCGGGGGGGGGGGGGGGGGGGGGTTATAAAAATGGCTTGATTTCATGTTTAGTAGAAGATAGTACTATTACTAAGCATTTAAATTGATGTTAAAATCTGTAATTTCTCATGTCTGAAAATGTTTGATAATAGCTAAAATTTGGAAGTCTAATGAGATTGACATTGACATTGGATTGAAATTTGAATAGAATGCTGGAAAATAGCATATTGTGGCCCACTTTACTGAGAAACATCTTATATATCATACTAGTTTCCTTTCTAGAAATAGAAACAAGTGCATGTTTAGCTAAGCCTTATTCTTTATCAAGTTATGTGTTTTTAACCGTTTTCTCAATCAATCTTGTTTCTTTTTAGAAAAAATCTTCATTATTGTTTACTAGAAAATTTCTGTTCCATATATTGGTAGGTTGTTATCCATGAAATAATTGATGTTGATAAGGATGAAGATTCAAGTGATATAGTAATCCTTGATGAGATGGTTGATGTAAGGAACAAAGGGAAGGCAGTAAAAGGTAGCTCTGGTGTCTATAGTGCTATTCAACTTGAGGTATGTGAGAAATTAGAGTGTTCTTGCCGTAGTTACTGTTGACTGTGCCTAATATCAACTATAAACATGTGCTTGGACCTATTTTTTATTGTTTAATGTCTCCCCATTTCTCTACAGGACTTTGTAGCCAAACCTGTTGGTTCAATAAACAAGGTTGAACCTTCAAAGCACTCTACCCAAGGATCACACAATGTATATAGCATCGATTGTGATTTGGCCTATGATGATGGTTTCTTTGAGAACTATTACCTTGGTGATCATATGGATGTTGATGAGTATGCCATGTTGCAAGCACATTTTGATAATTTTGATATTCCTGCTGGAGTAGAGGCATCTGTCCCTTGGTTTCCAGACTTTTCAGAGAGTAAAAAGAATACTTCTCTTGCAAACAGTCAATCAAGCGTTAATGGAAATGACCTATCTCCTTCGTCTTGGTTGTCAGAGCCTGCTCATAAGAACAAGAAACCAGCTTCAGTTGGTAGTTCAGGTTTCCTGAGCCCAGTGGATCCTTTAAGTCATTCTCCTGGAGGAGCAGGTGTTCCTTCAACCTTTTTATTTTCGCAAGGTTCACAAAGTAAGAAGCCAGCTACTTCACAACATAAATTGAGTAATAAAAATATTCCAGTTTGGAATTCATTCCAGTCTTTCCAAGCTGGTGGTTCAACTAACGGTAGTAGTGGGAGTCACACTGATCCATGGATGCTCCCTCATGCTGTAAATCCAACTTATTGGGATAACTTTACTTCTTCTGTAAAGAAGTCGATTGGTGCTGGTAGTTTGACATTCCCAAATATTCCTCCACCTATGGGGACATTAAATCACACTACGATTGTGGGACCACCCATGTCTTTGTTTTCGCCCCCAATGAAACCAAACTATAATCCCAATAAGCATAATATCTATTCAGGTTTTTCTGATCCAGTAGATGGTGCTTACATTACTCCTCAAGAATTGGCAGATATAAAAAACCAGAGAAATGTAAATGAAGAAGAAATCCTTGGTAAGTTCCGACTTTTTAAACAGTTTGATACTGTTGAATATTTTTCAGACCATCACTATGCTGCCAGCGGATCTTCTACAAAGCAGGTGAGTAGCATTCCAAGATATATCATTGTCTTCCATATTTTATAGTTATGCTCTTAAGTTTTTCAATTGGTAAACTTTGTCTTTGTTACTTCTCTTTGTGGCAGCCACAGAAGAATTGGGCAAAGAAGATTCAAGAGGAGTGGAGAATGCTTGAGAAGGATTTGCCAGGTGAGTTTTAAGTGTTGTATTCTTCTCCGAGGGAATTTCATTTACATGACTTGTTCTTTCTTCTATCGTCCCTTATAAATAAATACTGTTGATTAGTGGAATACAACGAACTTGAATTTTGACTCAAAGTGCATATTAAGTTTTGCGTGAAATGTTAACAACTGATATCTTCTACTTTGCTTGCTTGTGACAATTTCCCATTTACCGAAGTAATGTATAAATAATATTGTTTCTTAATATCATTTCTGATGTTTCAACAGATACTATTTTTGTTAGGGTGTATGAGTCAAGGATGGATCTCTTAAGAGCTGTGATTATAGGGGCAGAGGGAACTCCTTACCATGATGGTCTCTTCTTCTTTGATGTTTTCTTCCCTGCTAGCTATCCTAAAGTCCCACCAGTATGTAATTGTTGTTTATAAATTTGATTGCATCACGTATGATCATATTTCCTGGTATATAATTTTGGCCTGATTAGTAGGTCTTCCTTTGCAGCATGTTCACTACCACTCTGGTGGACTTCGACTGAATCCAAATTTGTATTGTTGCGGAAAAGTATGCCTTAGTCTTCTTAACACTTGGTCTGGTAATAAGAATGAGAAGTGGATACCTGGCATGTCTACCATGCTCCAAGTTCTGGTATCTATTCAGGCTCTAATCTTGAATCAGGATCCGTACTTTAACGAGCCTGGTTGGGCTCATCACAGAGGGACACAACAAGGTGCACTATTGTCCCGACAATACAATGAGGATACATTCATTTTGTCACTGAAGACAATGGTTTATTCAATGAGGAGGCCACCAAAGGTAAGTTCAAGGCATTTATGTTAACAAATAGTATAGGGACATCTTAGTACTGAATGTAAGTTGGAATGTTTAATAGATTATCCTTTTCTTCTCTTCGGCTTAAGATTCTAATAAATCCATGTTTGGCTGCAGCATTTTGAGGATTTTGTAGTGGGTCATTTCTACCAGCGTGCTCAGGATATTCTCGTAGCATGTAAAGCATATATGGATGGTGCTCAGGTAGGTTGCCTGGCAAAAGGCGGTGTTCAAGATGTCGATGAAGGCGACAAGAGCTGCTCAAAGAAGTTTAAGGACTCTGTTGCTGGATGTGTAAATATGCTCGTGAAAGAATTTACAGCACTCGGAGCAAGGGATTGTGAAAAATTCCTTACTGTCCCCCAAAGCCGGACATAATCAAGCTGATAACATTCTCAAGGTTTCAATATTGTGAACTACTTTCTAAAATTAAAATTTTGAAACTCGATTAGGAACTGGTTTCTTTTATGAATATGCATAGCCAGCAGTTTAAATGGAGTTCTTGGCAAGTAATTTAGAATTGAATTGAGCAGTGTCATATGATTTTCCTTCATAGGATGCTCACGTATAGTCTCTGACGTTGTAAATTGATGCATATATGGATGGGGGTATCGGTTCTTTTCCGAATTTCAATCTGTTACTGTTTGAGCTTAGCATGTTATTTTGATAATTTAAGGATCATATACGTCCGTTTGGATGTATTAAAATATATTCATGCATCCTTTCATTTTCCAATTAATAATTTAATATCTTTTACTAGCAGAAAAAACAATAGTGTTGTTTTCAACAGTGACAATGCAGGCGTGTTAAAGAAAAGCATATAAGGTGAAAAATACATCCCATTTGGAGGAAATTTCAATGGCTTTTGGAAATTTTCATGCAATCCTTATCAATTCTATAATAGAAAAACATTTCGATTTTGGATGCTTCAACTATATAACATGTAAACACAATAATGATAAGTTCAACAAAAATCATTTAGACATCAAAAACTGATTGTCTTCACCAAGGCAATGAAACTTTCACTGTTTCTATGGCTATGCACACTCAAAATTTCCTTTCTGTTAATTAGTTTCTTAGTGAAACCCGTCTCATCTGTTGTAGAATCCTACTCTGATCACTGTTTTTTGGTTGTTCCTGCGTCGGTCCCCTCCGAACCTCCTGGTTATGAGTCTGGTCCATTTGGTCGACACCAATATGGTTTTTACTATTCTGATGGAAATTTCAGGGTTGTCAGTGCAAACATAACCAGGTATACAAATTCATTCTCGTTTTATACCACTAAGGTGAACCGAACTGATAAAGACGGCGTGTTCATGATCGAAGGAAGCTTCGAGTTGCATAGTCCATTTTATTTCAGAAGCTTCTTAAGTGGAACATCAAAAGATTCAGCTGTCGTGCCTCACGAGCCGCCTGTGGTTGCGGAGTTTAAGAATCCGTTTGTTTTGAAGCTGTATGGCTTCTGGTCCGAGCCTTCAGGGAAACTTTGTATGGTTGGAACAGGTTCTGCATACTTAAAAGAAGGTACTCTGCTTACACCTGCTGCTGTTCTTAAGCTTTATAATATTGAGAATTCTAGTAGTATTACTAGTTTGATTACCGGAACTTTGGAGAGTTTGAGTCCTAGCGATGATAACAATTATTTTGAACCAATCTCCTTATTGATGCATCCACAACTGAATTACAAGTTCTCCTTTGATTCTGGAGATTCTGTGGACGAATTTTCCGGTGAAAATGATTTCGAGAAGAATTTATCGATTTACAGTGTACTGCGAGGAAGATCCTTCTGTTCAAAGTTCTCAAGCCTTACAACTGGAAAGGTATTTAATCTGCAGTATACAGACTGCATATCCAACAAGAAGTGCTTTCCTTTGGGTGGGGTGATTGAGGATTTGCCTGGTTCAATGTCTTTAGAAGTCATTAATTGCACGGATGTTCGAAATCGAGTTCGGATTTTCCTGAAGTTTGAAGATAACATCAAGTTTTCAAGTCTCTATCACCGTTTCAATCCCAACACAACATTGATTGGAGAAGGAATATGGGATGATAAGAAGAATCAGTTGCATGTTTTGCTTTGCCAGTTTCTCGACATCACAAACTCTTGGTCTAATGCCAGTGTTGGGGATTGTACAACAAGGCTAAGCTTGAGGTTCCCTGCAATCTGGTCAATCAAAGAGACTAGTACCATAATGGGGGAAATTTGGACCAACAAAACCAAGGATGATTCAGGTTACTTCGAAAGAATTGTGTTCCGAGGTACCAAGAATCGTATCGAGGCTCCTTACAATTTGAAGTATGAATACACTGAACTTGACAGGGTAAGGGTTTCATGTCCGGAAAAGAAACTTGACAGAAACAAGAGACAAAGGTACCCTAGTCCCTATTCTTACGAGATGAAGTTCAACATGGTGGTTAAAAGTTCGAAAGGAAAGATCGGCTGGGGTTCTGCCGATGTTCTAACCATCGATAATCAGTTTTCCATGGAGACCATTAGTGTAGTTTCTGATAGTACTATCAATGGCTTCGAGAGGCCTACAAAGTGGGAACCTCAGGGCCGAGCTAATATTAGCTACAAGATACATATTGAATTGCACACTCGTGCAAAGTTAACTGATGAAAGTTATGCATCTGTTGTACCTGATGAGAAAATGGAGATTACTGCTGAAGGGATCTATGATGCTGACACTGGAGGCTTGTGTATGGTCGGTTGCAGAAAGTTTGCATCTATCGATCGAGCTGCTGGAAATGCTTCTATGGACTGTAACATTCTTCTGAACTTTCAACTTGCTCCAGTAAAGGGGTATGAGAACGGAGGGTACGTTCGGGGAAGAATCGAAAGCACACGGAAGGAATCCGATCTTCTTTACTTCGATCGTCTTGATGTGTCTTCAGTTGCTTACAGTAGGGAGCAAGCAAGGCATTCAATTTGGGCCATGGATCTTGAGATTGCCATGGTTGTAATTTCTCAAACACTTACATGTCTATTTGTGAGAAGTCAGCTCTATCATGCGAAAAGGCATCAGAAAACACTCCCCATTACTTCACTTGTTATGCTTGTAATCCTCACCCTGGGACAACTGATCCCTCTGGTGCTCAACTACGAAGCCTTATTCGATCGAAAACACAATCAGGATACCTTGTTGTTTCAAACCGGTGGATGGCTAGAAGCGAATGAGGTAATCATAAGGATAACTTCAATGGTAGCTTTCTTGTTACAATTCCGTATTCTCCAGCAAGCATTTTCAAGTAGATCAAACCACGTGAACCACAAAGGCCTATGGTCTGCCGAGAAAACAACCTTGCTTGTCACATTATCATTGTACATTTCCGGTGCATTCATTGTTCTGCTTGTTGACAGAGGGAACTATAAACGTGAGATCGTGTTGCTTCCCATTAGTCCGATCAACTACTGGCAGCGTTCGGCGTGGGACGATCTGAAATCGTATGCAGGTTTAATCTCAGACAGTTTCCTTTTACCTCAGATACTGTTCAATGTGTTCTCAAACTCAAGAGAATATACGCTTAGCCCTGCATTCTATATCGGTACCAGTTTGGTTCGATTGCTGCCACATGCATATGATGTTTACAATGACCACAGCTATGTTCAATACAAAGGAGCATACATTTATGTCAACCCTGCGGATGTTTTCTTCTCCATTGGTTGGGATGTGATTATCCCGATTGGTGTTTTGCTGTTTGCTGCAATCATTTACTTGCAGCAGCGATTTGGTGGTTGCTGCATTGTTCCAAAGAGATTTAGATGGCGGGAAGGCTATGGAAAAATCCCAGTGGTCACTCAATCTCAAGTCCCTTAGAAGTTAAGTGCTTCATTTGGTGTATGTTACAAGCTGTTTCGGTAGCTTTTCTTTTTTCCTTTGTTCGTCATTGTTGCAACCAAGTAGTTAACTAGCTAGCTAAGAACTCTGGCAAGTTGACATGAGTTCGAAATGTTATTATTCTTAGGAGATTCAGTTCAAACAACTTATTTGTAAAGAATGTTATTAAAGGAGTAAAAGATAACAAATATTATTATAAGATCACATGTTGGAGACTGCACAACAAGGTTAAGCTTTCTCAGCAATCTTGTCTATCAGAAACACAAGTAGTCTTGTATGTGAAATTTGGAGTGAGAAGCCTAGGAATGAACCTGGTTTCTTTGATTGGATTTTGTTCCGTGACACCGACAATAACAGGGGGAAATTCAACTTCAAGGTTTGAGGTATGAATACATGGAACCGGACCAAGTGAATAAGTCATGTCCAAAGAAGAGTATTAATGGGAACAGGAGTAGACAGTACCTAGATGGCTATTCTGCAGACATGGCTTTTAGTATGTCAATCAAAGGTTCTAAAAGAGGAATCGGATGGGGTTCTTCGAGTCCTCTTGCGGTTGGGGATCAGCCTTATCAGATCTTTCCCTTTTTAACACCATCCTCAAGCTCAAGGCCTAAAAGTTCCGCCGTTGAATTCGATGTTGGTGTCACCTTGCTTAGTATCAGCATATGCTGGTTTGATCCTTGATGCCTTTCTTTTCCCACAAATCATCTTCAACATGTTCCTGAACTCGAAAGAACCATCTCTTTCCCGATTCTTTTATATCGGAATCATACTTGTTCGCCAAGTTCCTCATGGATATGATCTCTACAGACCACACAACCATGTCGATATGACCAACTCGTACATTTATGCAGATTACTACTTAACTGCTTGGGACTTCATTATTCCTATGTTGGAATTGTTCTTTGCCGCAACCGTATACTTACAACAGCGACTTGGCGGTCGTTGTTTCCTTCCGAAGAGGTTCAAGGGATCAGTCACATATGATGAACTTCCAGTGGATTCAGAGGAGCAATCTCCATTGAAATCTAGCACCTAGAGACAGCTTTTGTTAGTACTACATACCATGGAGATGTTTCGAGTGCTGTTTACGATGCATGTATTCGAATATATGAAAAAAAACTGGTACTTGTATCAGAAGCATGTATTCGAATATATGAAAAAACGTGAAAAAATCAAGACCCGAACTCGAAAAGTTTCAAAACATGCAATGTTCATGCATCTTAAATACATTTTCTACAAACAGGGCCTGTTAGATGATTCCTGAGCCAATGATCAATGCAACTCAAATGAAACATGTGTTTACAATCCGGAAAAACCCTGCACGATTCACCAACCACATAATCATCCAAGCAAATTGGGCAGTCTCCGGATTCTAGCTGATGTTTATCGACCCGTAAACCGTCGATGGCAGTAGTTTCTCCAAGGCCAGCTGCCTCAAACTTGTCTGCCATTAATTCTCTCCAGGGAACCTTCAATCGTATCCAAAGGTTGCAAATAGCTAACCATTATCGCACCGTAAGTCACGGTTCGGACTCGATGAATCCCTCTTCTTAGCACATCAGAAAACAACATCTCGAATGCAGGCCAACCGAGACATTCAAGGACAATGTACAGGAACACGAAGACGATCGATGTAACAATGATGCAAGCTCCTACAACGCAGGATAATTATCACCTGAGATAAATTAAGCTACTTGCCCTGATTCGATATCGAGTTGATCTATGACTTCGATTCGAATCTGATTGTAAATTAGTTTGAAGATTTGAATGAATAACATGAGCATTAATCCTATAAGAAAAACGAAGATCGATGTCTGAAATTCATGAAGATTGTGAGTAATATTGGAGAGTCCGTTGCCTGATAATGGTGGTGACGACATTGATGAATTTAATGAAGCTTTTTTATATATATAAAAAAAAAAAACAATTTTTTAAAGATCAAAACTGGTGATTTGATCACAATTTTATAAAGATCATAATTTTAAGGTATGGGGATTAACAAAGTTGGTTTTTTTATAATAATTGAACAAATTTGTTCTTAATCTCCATAACTATCTTACACTTAAAGCTCGCTTTTTTCCCCTTCAAAGGAAAAGCTTTAAGTTGGGTAAAAACTAAAGTAATTATAAAGAGATAATGGCCAAAACTGAAGTGATTATTTTCAACAATAACTAAACTGTTTGAGTTTGGTTTTTGTTTAACAGTATGAGAGGAAAAGTGAACTATTGATAGTACTTTGGTGACCATTTTGCTTATTACAAAAGTTCAGGGGTTTTAAAAGGAATTATTAACAAATATGGTTCTTAGTGAAGAAAAGATTATGGTTCACTCAATTAATTATGTTCGATCATTTAAATAATTAAATTTTTTAACACGGAAAGATTATATTATAATATTTTTTTTATTTTTTCGATTTTTAAGACTTTGTCTAAGAATAGATGATAGTAATAGAAGGGGATTTCCCTTTTCTAAATTTTGAAAGGTTTACATTTTATTCATCAAAATTTTTAAAAATTTTAATTTGGTCTCTTCAAAAAATTTAAAATGTTTATCAAGTTTCTATTGTTTTAAATATTTTTAATCAAGTCTCTGTTTAATTTTTGAAAATTTCTCATTAAGTCTAATTTTTTTTGAATTGACCCCCTCAATTTGTTATACTAAGATCCGTGTTCTGCTATTGTCACGATTAATCTAAATCGACCTGAGTCACACACCTGACTTCTCACACCTGACTTTAATAAGTGAGTCTCCCAACGAAAACTTTTTACATACATAAAAGTCTCGAACTTAAAATATATTTAACTTAAACGACATCAAATTGTTGACTATTTAAATTAATCCCGTTAATAAAAAATATATATGATAAATATAATAATAAATTTAATCATCAACATTTACCTATTAATGCTGAAGCGGACAGGTTGGCCAAAGCAGGCAGTAACAGGCAAAATGATTTTGCTCTGCTAGTTCCTTAAAAATGACCCTGGTCCTCCAGGAATTTTAGGTAGGGATAGAAAAAATCCGAATCCGACAAATTTCAATCTGATATAATTTAATCTAATCTAATTATAAAATTTTAAAATCGAGTCGGATTTGTGAAGAAAATTTTCAAAGTCAAAATGAGTTCGGTTTTAGGCTGAAAATTTTCGAACATAAAATATTTTAAACTATATATAACTTTTAAGATGTTTACAAAACAACCACCTTTATACATAGGGTTCTTGCTATTCTTAATTCATTGTTTTGCTAATATTATTTCAAAAAAAATCGTTCCTAACTTATATATAAATCGCTATATCTAAATCGTCGATCTCTCCGCCATGCAATTCCGACAAATCGGACAAGTTATATGATTTCTCAACCAGCTATTTAAGCACTCGGAATGGAAGACATGGTTACAGACAGGGAAAACACGACACATCTCATCATCTTCAAAACCTTCCAAGCAAATCACACATTCATCCAACGTTGTTGTCCCAAGCTCTTGTAACTCACACATGGAGAAACTTGTTCCAACAACTCCGGACTCAGCCCCGGGTCTCGTCGTTCAGCCAAATACGCCATGAACCCGTGGAAGATCTCCGACACCCAGAGATTGCTCGCCGACATCGATTCATGTGACCAATTGGAACCGTCGGTTAACGACGGGTGGACGTAATTGGCTAATTGTCCCGATTCGATGTCGAGTTGATCGATGGCTTCGATTCCGAACCAAGTGAAAACTTGGTCGAAGATTCGGATGAACACGACGATGAACAATCCTACGAAACAAGCGGAGATCAATGGAATAAAAATGTGAAGATCGTGAGTAACGTTAGGGAGTTCATCGGTGTCTGCTAAAGGAGGTGATGCCATTGTTGAATGTAACAAAGTTTTCTTTTTTAAAAATAAAATGTAAATTTCTTTTTTTTTTATTTATTAAAACTGGTAATTTGATCTCAATATTATAAAGATTAGATTTTTAAGCTTTGGGTCTTAACAAAGTTGTTGTTTTTAATAATTTTCGAACAAATTTGTTCTTAGTTTCCATAACTGTCAAACACTTGAAGCTTCTGTCTTTTTTTTTTCTTCAAACAAATTTTTGTGAAGAAATGGTTAAAGACAAAAGCTTTAAGTTTTCACCATTAATTAATGTAACAAAATTAAATAAATCAGGAGATAATGGACAAAAACTAATGTAATTATCATTAAGAAACAAAGTTAATTGAGTTTGGTTTTTGTTTAACAGCCTGAGAGGAAAAGTGAACTAACTAATGTTTTTGGTTATCAAATCATGGTGATTGGTGACCACATTGCTTATAACCAAAATTCAGGGGGGGTTTAAAGGATTTATAAAAATTTTGGTTCTTAAAAGAATTTAGGTTAAATTATGCCCATAGCCACTTGATTATTAGTAAATTCATATTGTGGAATTCGGTTTATGAAGAATTATGTTTATGATACCAACTAGTCGAGTTCGATCATTTAAGTCACTTTGTTGTTAAGGGCTAATGGGAATTGATGTTTGGATTTTGGGTTCGAGTCGAGTTTAAATTTTAAAATTTTTATAACAACAAAAATGTTAAACTAAATTATTTTTTTCTTTAACTAAGTAATTTTTATTGTTTTGTGATTTTATTTTTGATTTTCTTGTTTTTTCAATTTTTTTCTTCGTTTTAAATTTACTTTTAATTAAATTTGAATCGTATCATTTATAATTTCAATTAATTTTTGATGATAAACTTTATATATTTTGAAATTTAATCTCTTAACTTTATATTTTATTCAATTTAATCATTTAACTATATACAAATTATATTTTCCATCAATTCTTTGTCCACAAAATCATTTAAAAAACATTATAAATACATTGTATAATTTCAGATAATGCATAGAATATTATTAAACACTACTGGTCATTGAAGCTCCTTTCATTGTTGAACTCTAAAAATTATCATACGTTTATTTTGGTACCTATTTTTTTATTAATATTTAAAATATAAAAATAAATTAAAAAAAAAACGAGTGAACGAGTCATTTATAAACAAGTTTATTTGTAAATATAAATAAATTGAACACATATTTATTTATGTACGTCCATTTATTAAACGAATATAAAATTTTTGTTTATACTTATTTATTTAAATTAATAAATTAATATTATATAAATCATCCATGAATAATTCACAAATGATACATCGAACATTATATTCATTTACACAATTATTAAACGAAAAAGAAACGTTTAATCCTATGTCGTTTCAACGTTAAACCCTCTAATATACCCTCCTAGAACTGTAAGCCCTAAGTTCCCAATCCCAAAGCCCTAATCTTTAACCTCCATGAAACTTCCTTTCCGTCGCGACGGAACCCCAAAACCCCGCGATTTCTGATCCTTCATCCTAGACCTGTAAGCCGTATCTTCCCCAGTTTCCCAATACCCCAACCTTGTTCGAAATCCATTTCAATGGAACTCCAAACCCCCACCGGTTCGCAACCCATCCTCTACGAAACCCTAACCTTAGACCCGATTTCCCTCCCTTCATCCCCTGTCGCCGAATATCCGCCGTCCAATCAATCTCCTTTTGATCCGTACACTGTCTACCGCAACGAAATTTCCCTTTCTGCTGAAAATCCCGTCTCCGTGGACTCAGCTGCGCAGGACTATTTCTCGCTTGATATTAATGAACCGGATGAGCCGGTATTAGTTCAGACTCCAGTCTCGGCCTGGGATGAACCGGAGCCGAAGACACCGGCTACTGTGGATGAGCCGAGGCTTGAGAACAAATGGTGGTTTGGTGGGAATAGCAAGTTTAAAAGTCCAATGCTTCAGTTGCATAAAGGTCGGTGATAATTTAAGCCCTTTTAATGGAAATTTTGAATTTCTTGACTATTTTTTTATGTTTGTTATTTTATTTAACTTTGAACGTTGTGATGATTAATTTTAGTTAGCTATAAAAATTTATATGTGGTGATTGAGCTGAGTTGAACTTCAGGTTTTGATCCCTTGCAATATTCTTGGCCAGCTTGATTGCTGTCATATTTTTCAATTGCCTTCACATTGATACTTTCTTTTCTTTTGGTAATGAATGAATATGGTTGGGATTGAAAATTTTAAGTTCTTAAATTGAGATTTCCTTTGATAAATTATGCATCTTTCCTTTGAATTCAGTGCCAATTCTCCATAATTCAATTCAACTTCTCGTCTGCTGTTTATGTCGGTTTGTGTGATTTTAGGGAAAAGTATATTAATTTGGTGGACATGATCGACCGGAAAAGAAATAGTGGGCTGCATGTATAGTTTTCAACTTTTCACTGTTGTCCTGGATTATTGAAGAGTCAGTCGGACTGTTCGTCCACATATGCATTAACAGTGGTAGGAATGATACCTGGAATCGATAGAGGGGCTCCGGGCTCATGAATCCATCACATTGGGTGCTTGTTGTTGGTGGATGGACATGGTATCTGATTTTATGGTCTGTGCATTGTAATCAGATTTTAATACTTTACCATGGTGGGCATTGCAGAGATTGTGGATTTTTGTGATTTTCTGTCTCCAACTCCCGAAGAGCAAGCAGCACGTGATGCAGCTGTGCATTCTGTTTTTGATGTTATAAAATACATATGGCCTGCCTGCAGGGTATGATTTGCAGCTTCTCTTTCTTTCATACTCAAAAGCACACACATGTAAAGATGTATACATAGTGTACAATGCCAAAAGGTAACAAATTGTTGCATTTCAGCCAGAAGTTTTTGGGTCGTTCAGGACAGGGCTTTATTTACCAACAAGTGATATTGATGTGAGTATTATGCTTCCTTTATCCCATAAAATCTGTATGGCAAGTCAAATTACTTTAATGTCTAATCTTGTTATATTGTAGCACTCTTAACTTATTTGATGGGTTTTCACCAGGATGATGAAATTTAATGTATAGATTTTCTCCTATGGAAATAAAGCAATGGGCAATGGGAAACAGACAAAAAATTGTATTTTCTCTCATCTTGTATGATTGACTTTCTTAAGCCATTTGTATATATTTTATGCAGTTAGTGATTCTAGAGTCCGGTATAACAAATCCACAGACTGGTTTGTATGCCCTTTCCAGGGCATTATCTCAAAGGGGGATTGCAAAAAAGATGCAGGTATTTAATTTTTTTAAATAGTTTATTCATACAGTAGAGTATATTTAGTTAACGATGCAATTCCTATCAGGTGATTGCAAAAGCTCGTGTGCCAATAGTCAAGTTTGTAGAAAAGAAAAGTGGTGTCGCTTTTGATATAAGGTACTTCTGTATTCCTCTTGCATTGCTTTTGGATTGATTCAAATTTCAAATTGTTTTGTTGCTTGAAACTTCGTTTCATTACATATATTTGTTTGAAAAAATTCCTTGTCCTCTATAATTTAATCAAAAACTCATCTAGAAATTTCTCTTTGACTTCAAACATTTCTGAACTTGTTTTAATTGTGGTACGAATATCATCATAAATGACACTGGATCAATGCATAATTTTTAACAGTATGGCTTTTTGCAAGATATTAGGGTAGGATTTTAAATCTGTCTTCACACTTTTCTTTTTAGATCCATGAAAATTGGGAGGTCAATGTATTTGGAAATTCCATGGAAAAACTTTGTATTTGGATATCAGTAATCACTGAGGAAAAATAGTTCACCAAACATTATTTTATTTCAAGAAGATGAGATTGCCGAGAAATCATGAACCAGAAATCTTCATCATTAAAAGTTCACTTGATTTGGATTCATATTTCTTTAATTTTCATGATTGACAATATCTGGTGGGATGCTCGGATTTTGATGAGGGCAGAGACATGTTTAAGTTCTTTGTTTGTCTGACGTTTAGCATAAGTGCACCAAAGACAGTTGTTTATCTCCATTTTGTTTTGAAATGGAAATTTAAAGACTATGTTTCATGTTTTATTTTGCAGTTGTGTCTTGCTGTTTAATATTTAATTGGGTGTTCAATATTGCAGCTTTGATGTCGATAATGGACCAAAAGCTGCTGAGTTTATCAAGGTTTGTTGCAATTACCGACTTTCTTGTGCTTTGATGTTCCATTTTTTAGTTTTTGATAGTGTTTCTTAAGATGTAGTTATTTTAATATCTTTTTTTCTCAGATGAGGTCAATTATGTTGGACCATACACTTTTTCATTTTAGGAATTCTTCTATTAAAATTTTAGTCGAGGATCATGTTCTTTTATTGACTTTGATTGGCTGCTAGAGTTATCTTCACTTATGAGAATCAGTGCTTACTTTTCTTTTGTTTCCTGTGTATACTTCTGGATTCGTCGATTAAAGATTATGTAAATCATTTTGGTCCGACTGCCTCATGTTCCGCATAATTAGGAGTTTTGTGTTTTCCTGTGGTTAATTAAAGCTCTGCTTTATATGTTTTTTGTATGTTCCATAAACTTAAGACTTATCTTAGATTTTCCCCTTTTCATTTTTCTAATTTAAAACTGTGCTTATGTATATTCTCTTAGGGAGCAGTACAAAAATGGCCCCAATTACGACCTTTGTGTTTGATCTTGAAAGTATTTTTACAACAGAGAGACCTGAATGAGGTTTGAGTTTTGTCTATATTGAAGCACTGTTCTTTTTCTTCAAAAAAATTATTGCCATTCCTCTGTGCTTTATTTTCAATGTTTTTGAAACTATGCAGGTATATTCAGGTGGAATAGGTTCATATGCTCTCCTTGTAATGATCATAGCCATGTTACAGGTAAGCAAAATTCTCGTTTTTACATTTTCAGCATGAGCGACAAGATGCCATGGTACTTGTTCTTTAAGACTTTTAATAGCATAATAAAATACATGCAGCAATATTTCTCAGATTTTGACAAGGCTTTGGATTCTAGCACCCTTTCTTTTGCTCCTGTTTTATGTTGTCTAACCTATCTTTGCCTTTTTGTGCTTCAGAATCTGTGTGAATCACAAGCTTATCTGGAACATAACTTAGGGATGCTCTTGGTATGTGGGTATAGAAACCATACCTTTCCTCCCTCCCTTAGCCTGATTTTTTTTGTGATAAAAGAGAGTAGAAAAGAAAAGTTGACATTCAATCTTATAAATGTTTTTGTTTTCGAAATCAGGTACATTTCTTTGATTTTTATGGTCGAAAATTGAATACTGTTGATGTTGGTGTGTCATGCAAAGATAGAGGCACTTTCTTCTCTAAGAGTAGCAAAGGGTAAAAGGAAACATTTTCCGTCACACTGAATTGATTACTTTTCATCCTCAAGTACTGGTGACTAAAATTGTGTATTCTTCTTTTTGGTTTGATTCTCCTTTAGGTTTTCAAATAAAGGACGGCCATTTCTCATCTCCATTGAGGACCCACAGGTGGCCTTGAATTTTGCTACTTCTTATGCATGCTTCCTTTGACTGCCAAGTTATGCTTTTGTGCGTGTTTTTGTTCCATTTATTTTTATTGATCTCTTCCTCATGACGAAACAGACTCCAGACAATGACATCGGGAAGAGCTCATTCAACTATATCCAGGTTAACAATTTTTGTCTTTCTAGTTCACTGTATTTTAAGGGTGAAACCCCACAACCATGGCTGGCCTCTTCCCCCTTTTATCCAAATCCATAATTAGTATTCCGTTTTCATGTAATAAACAATCAAGTATGTCTAGGAGAATTAAGTTGGCTTCATTTCAACCTTCTATCAAAGACGAGGGGAAGTTCTGGCTCCAATCGATATACCTGTAGTGAGAATGTTGTGTATTGTCTTGCAGATTAGGTCAGCTTTCGGGATGGCTCTTTCTACCCTGACTAATCCAAAGACCATCATGTCTCTGGGTCCCAATAGAAGCATTCTAGGTACCATAATTAGACCAGATCCGATTCTGCTTGAGCGCAAAGGAGGACCTAGTGGTGACGTCACTTTTAGTAACTTGCTTCCCGGTGCCGGGGAGCCTATACAAACACTTCAAGGAGAGCAGCAGGACATTTTATGCAATTGGCAGTTAGACGATGAAGAACCGCTGCCTCGAGGGGATGGAAACACTGGAGATGTTAGTGCACAATCCTCTGGGAAAAAAAGGAAATCTTCTTCCAAAGAAAGGCACCGAAAGAAGAAAGTAAAAGAAAATGGTGATGTAAGAAACTTATGGGATGAAGAAACAGACACAAAGAAAGAAAAGAGTCACAGGAAGAAAAGTTCTAGACATAAAGATAAACACAATGATTCCAATGGTCTTGGTCGTCATCACACTGGTTCGTCCTGGAGTCGCTAGAACGAGCATACTCTACTGCCCTTGTGTTTTTTATCGTCCCCGTCAATCATTCAAGATCCGGCATGACTCAATACGGTGATCTATTTGCACCGGTGTCCAGGTCAATTTCTTGATTCAACCATTTCTTCTGGGACATGGATGGGTTTAAAGTTCATTACAGTATCCCCATTGTTCTTAAAACACTTCCATATTGTCAAATGTAACCATTAGTTAGTTATATCAGTGCAGTTCAAGTCTTAAAAAGGATTAATGTCAAATGACTCGTGTTTTTATTTTTATTTTTTGCACTGTACCATCTAGATGATGATAATGGAAGAAATATAGCTTTTCTGGAATTTAACTCATCTCTGGATTATAGAATTTATGCTTATTTTCCATTTTATGTTCTTTTGACTTGAAAATTTTAATTTTGAGAAGTAGTTTTCGAATTATCATAAAGGATTTATATTTATATACTAACGGTAAAAATTGAAACTTTTCACAATTGTTAAATTAAGGTTAGAGGTTTAAAGATTTAGTAAAATTATTGTTAAATTAAGGTTAGAGGTTTAAAGATTTAGTAAAATTGAAACTTACGTACCTTGAATTATAATCTTAAATATTAATTTCTAACAATTATCTTTAAATTTTTAACCTTATACCTAAACCCTTGAACCATACACTACCAACTAAAATCTTAAACCCTAAAATTTTAAACACGATTTTTTTTGTTAAAGTATAAAAATTTAGTATTAGGCTTTTGAGAGAGAATAGGGTGGAGTCTCTTATGTACAAAAGATGATGCGGTAATATCATTCGGTAATTTGCTTGTACGATATCATAAAAAGATCAATGTTATCGTATTTGTTCTATTATCACGATGATATTAAATATTTAAAAAATTAATTTCTACTAAAAAATTATTTAATCTCATTCATAAATAAATCTGTAGTTTAATCTTTTATTTATTATTTCTAAACTCCCCAGCAGATTTAAAATATTCTTCTAACATTAATACATGCCATTAAGATTTCATTATGTTAAACCGATATATAAAGTGTGTATATTGAACCTGAAAATATCATTAATTCACAACTATCATGGCACCTTATATATAATCATCTTCCCTGCTAATCAACTTATTGCAGAACACCTACTATCTCTTGTCAGAAAAACCAAGAGAAATCAAAAGAAAATAGTGTCTGCAATGGCAATCTTGAGTGTTCATGCAGTTGTTACAATTATGGTGATCCTGGTAAGTGTTGCAGTTATGGTTCACTCAAATAATCCTGACTGTGAAAATCTGAAATTGATCTGCGAGGACGAGATTCTTAAGCCTATATTCACCAACGAAACTGTGTCTGTGAGCGAAAACTGCTGCACTCAACTTGGTTATTCAGGTCGTGACTGCTTGAATGGCTACGTGAAGGCAGATCTTGAAGATCCTTTATATAAAAACAATACCAGACTTTCCCAGGAAATATTATCCAGGACTGAACAAGTCTGGAATAATTGCACACCATTTTTTGATAATTCTGATGATTGTAGCTCCACATCTTGGCCATATTGGATTTGGTGTGTGTGAGATAAAGAAACTAACTCTCCATGAAATTTTTATTTATATATGTATAATGTGTGAGGAAAAGAAAGAGTAATAAGAGTGTGGATTGAATCAATCTTACAAGACTTTTGGAAATAAAATATTTTTTATGTCTCGATATGTTTTATCTTATGTTATTTATATTTTAAATGAAAAACTAAATACGAACTTCTCGAATATTACAGAAGATATCTCAAATATGAAATATATTCTTCTGAAAAATGGATCAGTAGGGATACTCGAAGGTCGAGTAAGTAGGCATATGAGTGAGGACGGAATAAGTGTAAAAAATATTATTACTTGAAATAAAACTTGCATTGCAAGGTGTATATGGTTGTTGCCTATATAAACCGGTTCTTTTTGAATCGCTTGGATTTTTTTTTTTTTGAGTTTTTAAATTAATAAAATTTTATTTATCCAAAAAAAACTAAATATGAAATCTTAAACTACCTAGAATTTCAATGATTCCTCAGAATCCATCACCTTTTAGCTTAGGCAAGTGCTAAGCGAAACAGAAGAACAGTTTAGAGAACTTTGTACTTTTGTCTGGTTCAACTGATCTAAAACCAGTTGAAGTCTTTGGTCATGTTCGTTACACGTTACTGTTCATCATTTGCGTGTTATACTTGCCATGGTCCAACCAAGGGAACAACAACAACTTTCAATCTTCAAAACCATAATCTAGAAACAAATAATAATTTTATAAAAAAATATAATATTTACTTAATCTTTTTAATAAAATACATGTATCTAGTAGATAAAATAATAAAAATATTATTTTATTATAGAGAAATAATTTTATGAACTAGTTATATTTTCTAATTAAAAAATTATATATCTTAGAGAAATTAAATTAATCTACTTTAACTGTAAATATCAAACCGTTCATTGGCTTTTCCACGCCCAACTCCCATGGATACATATCTACATGTATTTTATGGGGTGTCACAGTCTTCTAGATGCTCACATTCTTCTACATTTATTATATGTTTTATTTTTATAATATAATTTTATTTTTTAACTGGTTTTTAATTTTGATTTTTAATAAAATTAAACTGACCTATTGTTAAAAATATTATAATTAAATGATCTGATAACTTCTTTTTGGGCATGAAAATTCCATGTTATGATCTCACTTAAATACCTAATTAATGGTCAAATACCCCTTCTAATTAATTGTGGAATTTCTTTGTTTTGTCCATGGATGGACTGTGGTTGAAACAAATGACCGCTTGTTGTTTGATAAAATGTCCAACAGAAAACAATGGTGGATTCCTCAGGCCGCAGCTGTTTCTCATGGTCACCCACTGAAAATTACAAAAGTCCATCTCGACTTACTTGCCCTTTATAAATATTACTCTATCTTCTCTCAAGTTCCTCCATTAAAATCCAACTTTTTGATATCCTATACACAAGCACTAAAAGGGAAAAAAAGAAGAAAGAAGCAAGCTTGGATACCAACTTTTTGATCAAAGAGTTAAAACCCAGTTTTCATTTTTGTCTGTTTCAGCTTCCTATTTACCTGTAAGTTCCATCTCCATCTATGTCTCAAGTTCTATCCTTTTCTCTCTCTTGGGTGTATTTGTTTGACCATGTTTTGGGGTGATTTTTTCAGTTGGAGTTATTTATAATGATAAAGGATGGATTTATTGAATGTTTTAGAGATAAATTTGGTCTTGGAAAAGGGAGAAGAGGGAAGAAATAGGAAAGGAATTTGGTTAATTATGGCTTAGCATAGTAATGTTTGTTACATTGTTTTCCTAGATATGTAAACTTTATTGAAAATTTTCTGCTTTACTGAAAGATCCTAATTTGGTTTACATTATCTTGGTTTCTCTGTATTTGAAATGATCCTCTGTCTTTATGATTGGCTATGGGTTCTAAACTGTTTATATCTTGCAGAATGGCTATGGAACAAAATTTCTTTGAGTCTAATGGAGATAGTTCACTCAAGCACAAATGGAATTCGATATCGGAACCAACGGAAGACCTACAAAATGATTCCGGCTGCTTCGATTGCAGCATTTGCTTGGAGCCGGCAAAAGACCCGGTTGTCACCCTCTGTGGTCACTTGTACTGCTGGCCATGCATTTACAAGTGGCTGCACGTCCGAGCTTCTTCCCCCGATGCAGACCCGAAACAGAAGAACTGTCCTGTGTGCAAGGCCAACATCTCTTCCGGTTCATTGGTTCCTCTCTACGGTCATGGCACATCTTCAAAGACCAGTTCCTTCTACATCAACCATTACAACGATTCCACATCTAAATCACGAGAACTTCGATCATTATCGAGCGCAAGCATTGCATAACCAGCAATACTTCCCTCACCCTTACGGAGGATACACAACCTTGGCGTCATCCGACATCGGTGGTATAGCTATGACGAATGTCTTCCATCCGATGATTCGAATGTTGGGAGAAATGGTGTATGCTAGAATGTTTGGTAGCTCAAACACAAGTATGTTTGCTTATGCTAACCAAGCTTCATACCCTTTTTCTAGGAACAATAATCTTAGGATGAGAAGGCAAGAAACTAAGGTTGACAAATCTCTTAGTAGAGTATCCATGTTTCTCCTCTGGTGCATCATTCTCTGTCTTCTCTTGTTTTGAGAAGTATCGAATTTTAGCTTGTATGGTTGCAAAAGGAAAATATTGTTCGAAATGAAACGAAGCGGTTATATCATGTTCGTATATGTTATTTTTCCGATTTTATCGAAAAACATGTCTTCAAATCATAATTACATCTTCTAATCAAGTAGTTCTCCTTGTTCAAATCCACAAGGTTGGGGGGATGAATTCATTACACGACATCATGTGTTAATTAAGCTTGAAACAAAGACATTTAGGTATGGTTTTGGCCATGGTTTCAAAATATCAAGAATCTGTCTAAATTGACTAAAATTACCAGAGCCTTTGATTGTGAAAGTCCCCTAAGTTGATATTACTCATGTTACTCATGTTATAATAAATAATTAATACAAATGTTTATATAAACTATTATAAATAATTTATAATTTATATTTAAGATTCGTAATTTTCATTTGATAGTTATTTTTAACAAACTGAACTAGAAAAGTTTTGTAATTCATGATGGTCGATAAATATTTATAAAATATAACATAAATTAGTTAGTTAATAAATCAGATATTTATAAATATTTTTTCTAAAGTTTTAGAATTTTTGCACATGACTCTGTGGATTAAGGCACAAATTTGAATTCCAATGTGAAAATATTTTAGTCGGTGATCATATCATCTGTCAAGTTGGCAGCAGACTCATCTGTTACCCATAATATTTTATGTATAAATTTTAATTTAAGATTTAAAATTTAATTTACATTTAGGATTTATAATTATAAATTTTAATTTTAAAACTTAAATAAACATGTTTGTCGAGAAAAAGTTTTATAATATTTATGCATCAAATGTTAATCACTAATCTACATGTTTATATTTAATATATTGAGGTAAAAGAAAATTTTCATAAGTATTTTAGTTTTAGGGTTTAAGAATTTAGAATTTATTAATAAAATTTAGGGTTTATATTTTAAGATAATATGATTAAAAAAATTAAATTTTAATTTAACATCTTTAAAATTTAACTTAAAATTATAATTTTTAACCACGTCTCAAAAATTCTAAAACTCTAAACCTCACCTTAAATTATGAATAAATTTAAATATAAAACTGAAATTAAAATTTTAAAATCTTTATCTTAAAGTCGTAACATTAATATTGGATCATTAAGACCTAATTTATCACCGACAGACAGCCTTAAAAATGTTCTCAAATTAAAGTCCAACTACATTAACTATCACATGCACTTGTTTTTCTTTTGTCTTAAAAGATAATTCCTCCACCCGTAACCGTACAAATAAAATTCTCCCGTACTCGGTAGGACGTGAAGAAACGCGTTAATTTTCAACATAATTTTTCTTTCTATTTTTAGCCAATTATTTTGAAGATAATAATGGGATAGAAAAAAATAAAATAAAAATATTTAGATCCAGATTGTAATAATATATAACCACCGACAAACCGCGTTTTGGGTCTATAAAATGGAAGCTCTTTGTTCGAGAATTATCGTAAAAGTGAAGAAAATTTATTAATGGGGACTTTCATTATTCCCTTTGTTTCGATTTTGCTATTGTTTTTCTTTGTTAGCAGCAGTTTCCAAGGAGTCAATGCTCAAGTTACTGGTTGGTTTAATGCCCATGCAACTTTCTATGGGGCTGATCAAAGTCCATTTTCTCTGGGTAAGATGGCATTTTATTATAGTTCAAAACTTCGAATATATATGGTTAAGATCTATTTACGTAATATAATAATTAAAAATTTTATATTTATATTTATATTTATATTTATATATACAATTTATTAATTAGATAGTGATGATATTATAGGCGGGGCCTGTGGATATGATAACACCTTGCATGCCGGATTTGGAGCAAACACAGCGGCACTGAGTGGAGCACTTTTCAGAGACGGCGAGGCTTGTGGTGCTTGCTACCAGCTCAGGTGTGACTATAGGGCCGACCCCAAGTGGTGTCTCCGACGTGCAAGCGTCACCGTAACCGCCACCAACTTCTGCCCTTCCAACAACAACGGAGGGTGGTGCAATCCCCCTAATCACCATTTCGATATGTCACAACCCGCCTTCCTTCGCATCACCCGTCGAGGCGATGAAGGCATAGTTCCCATCCTTTACCGGAGGTACACCCATCGACACTTTGTATATATAATATATCAATATAAATAGAATTCGTCGTCTCATTTATATGTTTTTTATGTCTCGTCGATAACTTTATATGTATATTAATATTTTTATCTTATCGATAATGCACGTGACGTAATGTACAATTATTATAAAATATATAATAAGCGCAGAAAAAAGATATACGAATTTTATCGGCACCGTTATCAATATCTTTTGTTCACCTATGTAGGGTTCCATGCAAGAGGAGAGGTGGAGTCCGGTTCACGTTGAAAGGGCAATCAAGTTTCAACATGGTGATGATTTCGAACGTCGGCGGCGTCGGCAACGTGAAGACGGTGTGGATACGGGGTTCGAGAACCAGAACATGGCTGCCGATGAATAGAAATTGGGGTGTGAATTGGCAGAGCAGCATGGATCTACGTAACCAAAGACTGTCTTTTAAGGTGACGTTGGTGGATGGCAAAACATTGGAATTTCTCAACGTTGTTCCTTCGACGTGGAAGTTTGGACAAACCTTTGCTTCAACACGACAGTTCTTTTAATTACTAATACTGCACTATAACAAATTAATGTCTTTTTTAGACCATTATTTTTTTAAATTAAAGGTTAATTTTAAGATTAAAAAAGGATAATAACATGATAAATACGTCATTATTTTTTCTGAAGTTTCATTTTAAGTATTTTATGTTAGCTAAATTTGAACATGCAGTGCTCCTGAAATTGAGAGCATTGAATATATGTAATATTTCTATTTGTTGGTCATATATACAAGTAATTTGATCGAATAAAAATCTAAAAGTTATTAGTATTTGAAAAAAATATTTTTTTTATAGTTTTTGCAAACTTTATTTAAATATTATTAGTATTAAAAAAATATTTAAGTTAACGAATCTAATTTTATAATTTAAATTTTATTTATTTTTTAAAATTTGAATCAAGTTTATCCTGAATTTTTTTAATATAGGTGATGAAATAAAAAATAAAAGGTAATATTAATTATTATTTTATTAAAAATAATAATTTAATAACTAAAACAAAAATAATTTAGTGATGATTAATGATATTTATCTTGAAAAATTATATATTTAAAATAAATATTTTTAATACAATTATACATAAAATTTTAATTTTGATTCAATCATCTACGTTAAATTTTTTATTTTGAGTTATTTATAATATTTTTAGAAATAAATATATCCATTTATTTTTATATCATATTAATTCCACGGAAAACACCTTTTTCAAGAAAATCAATGGCTTTGGATAAAAGATATGAAAGTGGCCAAGTGGACACTGGGAGAGTAATGTCATTTTCAGTATAAACGGCGTAAATTATAATAATAAAGTATTTATTTATTATTATAAATTAAAAATAATAATAAAGATAAAAAGTAATTCCTTGGTCTTATAAATATAATTTTTTAATTTTTAATTATATTAAATATTTTAAATAATTAAATTTTATAAAATATATATTTACTATTTACTTGATTAAATCTTTAGAATATATATTTTTACATTTTATCGATAATAAATTTTAAAAAATATAAATTAAAACCACAAAATTAATTTAAAAACTAATAAAAGGTATTTATAAAAAATAAAGAATAGTTTTTAAGTAAATAAAATAGATTGTCCCATAATGCCTTGTTTTATGAGTGGAATGTTGTCTTTCGGCTAGTGGGCTTCAACGGCTAATGTAAAAAACTTCATATTTTCGATTCATTATCTAATTTTATTTTTATTTGAATATAAAATGATATATATAATTTTAAATATAATTAATTTAAGATCATATTTAATGATGAAAATTAATTTTTTTATAAATATTTTAATTTTAGAATTTAAAGGTTAGAGTTAAAATATAGTGTTTAGGATAATATATCAAAAATTTTAATTTTAACTTGTAAATCTTAAATTTTAAAAAATATTAAATTGAACGTTCAATCATTTTACTGACATCACTGATATTTGAATCTGTGATTTTTAAGAACAACAATCGTTCTTTTAATCAATTACACAATCGTAAGAGTTTTTTATAAAGCAATCTTAAAAACAGATAATTAATCTAAATTAAGCTAAATAATGGCTCCCCAAGCCAAGCCAAAATCTAAGCCACAACAGAACATGGATTTCTTAAGACAAATCTTTGTCTTAAAATGAAAAGAATGAAGTACACAACAAACTTCATTCTAAATCTAAAACCCTTTCTTCTCTACTTTTTTTAACCCTTCCTCAGCTTCTACTCCACTCCCCCAAAGGCCAAAAGCTCACCCTTTTTCCTTTCTCATTGTCTCTCTCTGTAAATTTTCTTCCTTTACATATGCTTAAAACTCTTGTTTAATTCTAAGGAAAAAAGAAACAATGAGGGGTTCTTTGGGGGCAGTACTTGGAAGGTATCCATCGAGTGATGGAACTACAGAAAATGAAGGGATCATTAGGCACAACAGGAAATGTAGAGATGTTGCATTTCTTGTTATTTTTATAGCATTTTGGGTGGCTATGATTGTGAACTCTAGCTTTGGGTTTAACCAAGGAAACCCATTGAGGTATTGTTTCCTCCCCTTTTCCCATTTGGTTTCCTTAAATGAAGTTTATATTCTTGCTGAATCCTCAAATGGGTACCTTTTATTTTTGGTGTAGATCCTTTGTTTTGGGGGTTTTTATGGTATGTTTTGTAAATCTCTTAAAACAGTTTCCTTGTTTTAGTTTATTTATGGTTATAGCTGTAATGGGTCTCTATTTGTTTTGTCAAGCAATATTGTTTTTGCTTAACATGCATTTTCATTTAGGTTTTTATTGTTTCCCATGTTGTTTGGTTACTCTGAAAATTGAGGGAAATAATATAAAATGACTGGCACATAACTGGGAATTGCTTTCTCAAAACAAAAGATAAAAGTATTTCTGTTTGTTAGAATCTGAGGCTGGCTGACTGGCTAATGGGATTATTCGCAAGTTTCACTAAGAAATGAAAGTGCTTTTGAAGTTAAAGACATGTAAAACATAGGCTTCAATTTGATCATAATAGTTTTCGACCACATTGTAGATCTTTATTCCTAATCGTCGATTCTAGTTGTATGTTTATTGCTTCTGTTCGGGGAGATACAGCTGCAGGTAGAATCATTGGTCATCCTAGCTTGTAAAGGTCTTTCTAGATTACTAGAACTTCCGGTGGATATTAATGCAGCTCAGTTCCTATTGAAGTTATGCTTGCCAGCCACCAATTGTCTAATACTAAAACTGCATTCTTAGTTATGTTTTCAGATGATACGAGCATCTAGTTTCAGGTTTCGTGTTGCTAATATGTACATTGGTTCGCACTTGTGTATCATTAATCTAAATGATGCTGTTTGCCTTTTCATTTTGTGTATTGTAGCTTAATTTAGTTTTACCTACTCCGTTTCCGTTCAACTTTTTTTTTCTTTTTTATTCTCTCTTTTGGATATTGATATTATTTTCTATGTTGGATGGCGACATCAGGCTGACATACGGGCTGGACTACAAAGGGAATGTATGCGGTGACAAGCATGCTCATCCTGGCCTTCATCAGTTGGAACTCAAATATTGGTTGAATCCAAATCAGGTTTATCAAAGTGGTGTGAAGGACAGCCAATTCGAACTGTCTAATGCTCGGAGTATATGCTTGTTGGATTGCCCTACTCCATTGGAAGATTCACTAAGTTGGGTTTGTGATTATCCAGAGCCAGAGGGGGATATCCACCTCTCAATGGATGATTGGATCGATAGAAATTACGATTATTATGAAATTCTTTCACCAGAAATGCGAAATGCATCTCTCCAACTTCAGGGTCCATGTTACCCGCTTATATTTCCGAGTGTGAATGGTAGGTAAACTGGAGATACTTGTTCAATAGTTAAATATTTATTTTATCAAAGCATTACCATCTCATGATTATTATGTTTGCCTTTTCAGTTTACTGGAGTTGCCAATTTATTGCTCGGGCTTCAAATGCATCTTTGCGGCACTGGAAACAGATGGGTGGAGTAGATATCAATGAAGATATTGTAATAGATAAATCCATTCACAGTTTCATTAATTCTCGGTCATCTGTCTTAAGGGTTGAGCAACTTACCTACCATTCATTTCTGTTTATAAAGGATGTATCTTAATTATGTTGCATATATAATATTAATATACATATATCTAGAACTTGAAGTTAAGCTCATGTATTTGCAGCGTTACATGGCTGATATTGGAAAGGCATGGCCTGTATTTATAGTTTGTGGTGGGCTATTGCCGCTATTTCTTTCAGTAGTATGGTTGTTAATGATTCGCCATTTCGTTGTTGCAATGCCTTGGATCACAGTTGCCCTCTTTAACATTCTCATGATAACGGTGACGATGTTTTACTACTTAAAAGGTTAGAAGTATACTTCTTACTGCTTTGTCTTCTTTACTGTATGCTATGGATTTCGTGTATGTATTTTGAATGCAAGGTTAACTACTATTTTCAATACAATGCTAAATTTTTCCTTTTCTTCTTACTTTTAGCTGGATGGATCGGGAATGATGCCATCACCCCTATCATTGGTGATCACGACCCATACATACATGTTTTTGGACGGGTGGGTTATTGCTTTTGTCTTTCTTAGGACGCTCTTATTATAAGGGGTATATTGGTTTTTGTTATGTATTAAACTTTTGCTTCTTTCAGGAACTAAGTCATTTACGTGCTGTTGCGGTTCTTATGACTTTTGTTATGGTTCTTTCTGTCCTAACATCAATTGCAATTGTTCGGCGCATCCTAATGGGAACATCAGTCCTCAAGGCAAGTATGCTCTGATTACCATATGTAGTTCTTTCTGCATCTAGGAGCCTGCAAATAATTCAATCACTTAAGACTATTTGCGTTAGCATCAGCTAGTGCGGCTTAGAATACTCATTAAAGACTTACATTTTTAATTTTGTTACACAAAATCAAAAGAACTAAGGGTTGATACTATTCTTCCGACTCTACACAGGTTGCTGCAAAGGTTATAGGAGAAGTCCAAGCACTGATGTTTTTTCCAATCATACCTTGTTCGATTCTTGCAATTTTTTACATGTTCTGGATATCAGCTGCCCTCCATCTGTTCAGTTCCGGTCAGGTCGTCCAGAATAACTGTAATACCAACTGCTGTGCTTACGATCTTGTGTTGAAAAAGGTGAACTGCGATCGTTGCTGTGGTTATAGCATCCGTTACACCCCTCATATTGCTGTTGCAATCTTCTTCCACCTGTTTGGTTGTTACTGGGCTACGAAATTTTTTATTGCATGTTCTTCCACTGTGATTGCTGGTTCTGTTGCCTCATACTATTGGACTCGTGGTGAAACAACGGTAAACTACCTAGCTCCAATATAGTTTTAGAGGGATATTTGCTGTTTTTGTGGGAAACATACAACTAATTTACCATATTTCAAATACAAATGTTGAAGACCTTTAACATAACGTTGAACAGCTTAAGCAAGGTTGACATATTCTTTAGTTACTTTGCATATACGTCGAAGTAACATATCAATTACTGCGTATTTATTTGTAATTCATTAAGTAACACAGTAAAGAATAGGTTATGGATTTGCACATCATGTTACATACGAATTTGTCTCTTTTCGGGGTGGGGTGGGGGGTTCTTTTGAAGGAATTTATTCAGATGATTTATTCTTTCACTGAGTATTTTGTGGTTCGCTCTTGTAGCCAGAGATCCCAATTCTTCCAGTTGTTGCCTCTATGAAGCGGCTTGTAAGATACAGCCTTGGTTCTGTGGCCCTTGGCTCATTGATTGTATCCTTCGTGGAATCAATTCGTTTCATTCTTGACTCATTTCGTCGGAAACTCAAAGTTGCTGACACTACACCTGATAGCTGGCTTGGAAAGATTGGGTATCATACTTCACAGGGATGCCTGAGATGTATTGAGTGGACAATCAAATCAGTGAATCAAAATGCTTATATAATGGTAATCTTCTAGAACTATTTTTGGAGAAAAAAAAACTAAAATCGTATGGAAACGAGTACCTCAAGAAAAATTAATATTCGGAACAACATAGTCTGTTCTTATCTCCAAATATCATGATCTTGTTTATAACACATTGAATACATTCTAATAGGACTAGACATCAAGTTGCTGTTAGTTCATTTATTCTGTGTTTTCTTTCTAGTCCGATTTTTTTTTTCTTAAATTAATTAACTTATTGTCCTTGCAGATTGCCATAACAGGGAAAAGCTTCTGCATGGCTTCTGCAATTGCAACAGAATTAATCATGAATAACATTCTTCGAATAGAGCGGGTTAATGTGATCGGAGATGTTATCCTATTTCTTGGAAAGTTGTTTGTCAGCCTTTCGAGTGCTGTTTTTGGTTTCCTTGTGTTGGATACTCACAAGTATAGCTCTGGTCATAACAAATTATCCTCCCCGTTGTTTCCCGTGCTGGTATGTTACCTAATAGTTATCGAGAAATTTGATTTTTATACATGCAAACACCATGACCAAGTGAACATATTAAGCTCTATAATCACATTGACGATGAGAAACCGCTGCCTACACAATGTTTTTACAGGTTTGCTGGGCTCTAGGTTATGTTGTTGCAACTCTCTTCTTTGCGGTGGTGGAGATGTCGATCGATACCCTAATTCTTTCGTACTGCCAGGATTCAGATGAGCACCAAGGGACAGCCCAATTTGCACCTCTCCTTCTCGTGGAAACGCTCGATGACCAAAACAACGCACAGAGACTTACTCAATGATGTTATAGACTATAGTTATTATCGAATCCATGAATCTTTAATGTAATATGTTGTCATTACATCTCATTCTCGTTGTCATTTCAATTTCTGGTTTCTCCTTGGATAAATCTATGAAAACAATGTATATATTTGATAGCCATTACCAGTAGGTTTTGGTGTGAGCAATATATGTAGCTATCTTATTTGCAAAACCAACAACTGTACAATGATCATAAATATAGCCTTCTAATTTGGAAAATAATTAAATTAAAATATATTTCCGGGTAATTGGATAGCTTTCACAACGTACACCATATGATTCACAGAGCCGAAGTCATTGTGCACCGGAGATTTCGAATCTGACATGTTTTTTCATGCTGTCAGGCCCTATCGAGAGGCTAGTTGAGCAATCATATTCAGTGCCATTGTTATACGACTCATACAGCAGTTCTTCAAACTCTACCTCGTATAGATCACCTTTTTTTCGTTGATTTTTCACCATTGCCCGCAATCCTTCTAATTCAGACACAACTTCCTTCATACTCGGTCTGTCTTGTCCCTTCACTCTCACGCATCTCCTAGCTAAAGTTGCCACTTCCTTGAGCTGCTCTATGTTTCTATCGTTCAGCACTCGTCTGTCGATAATATCCAGCAAGCGTCCCTCTTGCATTACAGAAACAAAGTACAGAGACAGATTCCTCTCGTGTTCTGGCCTCGCGAAAGAAATCGCTTTCAAACCTGTTAGTAGTTCGGCGAGAATAACCCCGAAGCTATAGACATCACTCTTTTCTGTCAATTGACTTGTATGAAAGTATTCAGGATCCAAGTAACCTAGAGTCCCCTGCACAAGTGTTGTTATCTGTTCTTTATTCGAAGGGACCAATCTCGATGCACCGAAATCGGATACTTTTGCATTGTAGTTCTCGTCTAAAAGTATGTTGGTCAACTTGACGTCGCGGTGTATAATCGGAGGAAACGCGGCGGAGTGCAAATAGGAAAGGGCTTCCGCCGCTTCCGTGGCTACTTTCAAACGAGTTTCCCATGACATAACAGATGCATGATTGGTGTTGTGCAACCAATCGAAGAGGTTTCCATTCCTTACATATTCATAGACTAGCAAAGGGACTTGTGTCTCTAAACAACATCCCAAGAGTTTCACCACATGTCTATGGTTGATTTGGGACAACACAATAACTTCATTAATGAATTGTTGAACTTGGTTTTGATCTCCGATGATAGATTTCTTTATAGCAACGCTACGACCATCTGCCAATATTCCTTTGTAAACAGTACCCTGACCTCCTTGTCCGAGGATTCGACTTTCATGGTAATTGTTCGTCGCTTTCTTAAGTTCTTCGACCGTGAAGATTTTAGCTGTCTCGCCATACTCTTCACGTTCCGCGAGCTGTTCCAGCAACAAAATCCCACCATTTTGCTGGAAGTTGTGCTGTTTTAATTTGCTGAGCTTTCTCTGCCTGATCCCCAAATACAACCATGAGGAGCATAGGAGTGAAAATAAGAGGCTTGTGCATGTACCTGTACATATGGGAAAAAACCTCACATATAGTTATAGCAGAGGGACTAAAATATAGTACTTTTATATATACCACCAACCTAGAGTAACAGCAAGAATTGGAAATTGAGGATTGGCTTTAGGACTGCAGCCGGTTCCGGTTTTCCGACCATCCCCCTCGAAACCGTCGGGGCATGAACAATTATAGCTTCCAACAAGATTATGACATATTCTGCTGCAAGGCTTCAGTGTCTCGCATTCATTAATATCTGCAAATTTTCAAACATTTTAAGGAACGAAAAGTGAAATATTTGACAATGTTAAAGTATTGTCCTTACCTTGGCAGCCATGGGAGAGGTAAGGGTTACCCTGGAAACCATGAACACACTTGCACAAATATCCACTGCCATTTTCTGGAACAATACAAGCACTGTTTTCCTTGCAAGCATAATTTTGTGGATCCATTCTAGCTTCTCTGCAACTTTGGTTCCCAATCGTCCAATCAAGAACGATTGGGAATTCGTTTTTGCTGAAATCAGGGTCCAGAAAATGTGATAGAGTGAAGTTATAGGCTCCATTTTCCACGGCAAATCCATAGCTGCAAGGATTGAAGCTCAACACCTTGGCATGACCCCAATAGCTATCGAAACTTAATCTATAATCCGTCACTCCTTTAGGTATAGCCGTCTGGCAGCAGCCGATGCCGAAGCAAGATCCGTTTACAACATCGGTCATGTTGTAACAAAACGACATGCATCCGGTCGAATACGTCCGCCCGACGAAACTCTCAACATAAGCGTATGTGTCACAACCGATGGCCGTGAACATGTTTCTTGTATGAGATATGAAGAATTTTTCAAGCGTGAACCCCGCGTTGAAATAATGACTACTCCCTGATGAATTATAGCAGTCATAGCCTACTGGAAATTGGATTCTCAAATAACCATCGACGGAGATGTGGAGAACTTCGATATCGCTTGTGGTTAAGAAGGCTTTCGGAGAGTCGAAACTGGTGTTACAACGAATGAAAAAGCTGTTATTTATGTAACATTCGGGACTGCCTGTTCCGAAAGGGTAAGGGATGGTGATGTTGCCGCAGTGGCTTTGGCACCCAGGTTTTGGTTGAGTTGCCACTGAAGTTGCCATGATTGTTAGAAACAGAACAAGCTCCATGAACATGCAACGTAAGCCCATCACCGTTTTTTCTTTCTTTAAATCGGAGAAGAGCCTTCAGTTTGTATGTTATTAAAGGTCTGTTGCGTGTGTTCCGATCCCACCAGTCCAGAGAGAGCTTACTCTGCCGTTCATCTGGCTGACTGGCCTATTAATCAATGGTGGACCTTCCCTTGAACCAGTCACGGAGAAGATTAAATGCCATTGTAGTTGGGAAGTAGCAGTGCCAGTCATAGTTGTTAGGTAGGCTAGCATTTAACCCAGTCGAAGCTATCAATGTATCATTTATGTCAAAAGTATTGAATCCAGACTTAAAACTCGATTCAACTCGAAAAAATTTCAAATAAACTTTGAGTAATAAAATGAAAACTCCAATAATTTAATTTTTTAATAATTAAAAATTTTATTTTTAAATTTAAGACGAGTCTTTGATATATATATATATATATTTTGATAGCCACCTCCTTTCTCTCTACGTTGAATACTTCAAATCCTTTTTAGCTTTCGTCGATTTCAATCGAAAATTTTATCGGTTAACTAATAAATTTTATAATTTTTTTTACGTATACATTATTTTTTCTTTGAGAATAATAAAATTATCTCGAAACTTAAAACCCCACAACCTCTGAATTTTAACCTTTAAATTTAAAATTTGTAAACTTAAACCCCTAAATATTTATAATAATATTTAGGATTGATTTTGAATATATACAATAGGTAAGATCGTATGAGATATTTTTTTAAAAAAAATTAACAATGATTTATTTGAATAAAATAATATAATATAAAATAAAAATGCAGGTGTCAATACTTTGGAACGACTTCAATAGCTATCGAAACTTAATTCTCAATCTGGCAGCAACCGATGCCGGAGCAAGATCCGTTCACCATTTCGGCTGCATTGTAGCAAAACGATATGCATCCGGTCGAATGCGTCCACCCAATGAAACCCTTGATGTAAGCGTAGGTGTCACAGCCTAGGGCTGTGAACTTGTTTCATGTATGAGATATGAAGAAATTTTCGAGCCTGTACCCAGCGTTGAAATAGCGGCTACTCCCCGATGAATTGTAGCAGTCATATCCTACCGGATATTGGACTCTCAAATAACCATTCACGGAGATGTGGAGAACTTCGATATCGATGGTGGCTAAGAAGGCTTTCGGGGGGTCGAAACTGGTGTTACAACAAATGAGAAAGCTGTTATTTATGTAACATTCGGGACTGCCTGTTCCGAGAGGCTAAGGGTTGGTGATGTTGCCGCAGTGGCTTTGGCACCCAGGCTTTGCTTGAGCTGCCACTGAAGTTGCTATGATTGTTAGAAGCAGAGCAAGGTCTGTTTGCATTTATAGGGAAGATTATCTGAATATTCAAATCCATTTCTTTGGTAAAACACAAGAATATTCAAAGTCGTTTTAGTTGGGGAACAGCAGTCCAATGCCTTTGAATGTACGCCATTGCTGTACTTGTATTGTAAGCTCTATCCAATGGCGGGACATAATCAGTGCAAGTGGCTTTGAAAATATCATGTATATGATTAAGATGAATGTGCAACCCACCATTTTACACCGGATGACCTCTCTTTTATGAGATTAATATCCCTCCTCTTTTATGAAATTAATATCCCTCGTCTCTCTCATGAAAGTGATCATCTGTATCCACTGTGAGGGTATCGGAGAATGGCATATCTATTTCTCGACATGGTCGAACCATAGGTGAGATTCCCTTATGAAATTTAAGTTGCTTTCAACACATTTTTCCTGAGAGTGAAGAGACAGAAAAGTAAAAGAATTTCATTTTCGATTCAATGGGCATTTCGCCCTAACAAATTAACTCTACAATTTCTGATATCGGAAAATACATCGGTATCTAAATTCATGGTGTAGTTCTTTTCCCCCTTTTTTTCTCTGAACAAATCTATACTTTCCTCAATGCTCAAATGGAGTGGTTTTTCCATTTCCCCCACGTCCAGTGAGCAGAGATGCAAAGGAATGAAACTCAGCTAATAGTACATATCTCACTCTCTGTACACAATTTAACCAAAGGACCCTTGATGTTTCCCTAACATTTTCTTCCTTCGGCTCGTTAGATTCGAACCGGCAATCCAAAATTTTGGAAAGTTCTGATCTCACCTCGTAGCCCGGCAGTCACAATCACCATGCCCCAGGCAGAGATGTTTGGGTTAACACCAGGGGAGAAGTCCACACTGATCTTGGGGCTTCTGGCCCGAGTTGCCAAAAGAAGTGTCTCCTCTGGCCATGTAGCCGAGATTCTGTCAAAGAAGTAGCTATTGGTTGCACTATAAATGGTTCCATGGAGAGGGCTATTGGTGCACCCGGATGCTGATAACGAACCCTCATTTCCACTGTACTCCTCAACGGGTGTAGGAGGATGATTGGCTGTTGAAACTTCATCGATAGGGTCGTCAAAAGAATTTTGATCATTCAATTGAGAATCTCCTAGTCCCCATGTGTCACTCATGCCAGGCCACGGGATGGCCACCGATACATCTTTACAGTGAAAATGTTCATAAGAGCATGTTGTGGTAACTACTTTGTTTCTGCTAGGCCGTGATTCCGCTTCTTGTTTCCACACATAAACATAAGAGTCTTCGCTAGCAGAGATGACATATTTTCCGTTTGCTGTAACAGAAGCTGAGATTTGGCTGTTTGTGTTCCGAAATCCTGTGGCGTAATCAACAGCAACTTCAGCTGAATCAGCACCACTCCACAATTTTATATGAATACATATTAGACAACAACATTGAAACTTTTTCAAGGGCAACAAGCAAAGTTAGCTTCCAAATCTAAAACCGAAACACCAACTTTAAAGAGTTGATATGCGGACCATGATACACCAGTACATACCATCTCTATTAGTTGAGGTACGTACGAATATGAAGAGTCATCTTCAGTCTTCCCTACTTCCTAGCTCTCAGCGAAAATCACTATCTATGGTCAATCCTTTCCATATCCAACCAACCTTGTATTTAATATTTATATTGTACAAATATGAATATTTACCTTTAAACTTGTGAATTAAATCAGACCCATCAACAACACGAATTCGAGAATCTGCTGATGTGATGAGTACTTCTGATGAACTCCCGGGTGCAAACTGTTTCAAGAAAGCAACCAATTGGTGAAGAATAGAGTGAATACATGGAGAAAGAAATATGCAATAGACTCAAGGAATATTAATTCAACTAGAAAAGGATTTATGCTTTCCCTCCACACAAAACAGATTACCTGGAAACCTGTAATTTTCTTTTGATGAGATTTCTTCTTTTTATTCTGCAAATTGATTTCACTTCTTGGTTGTAACTTGTTCTCTGGAAAAAAAATGTTTACAAGCAAACATTTAAGAAAACTTCCATGGCAAATGAACTATGTGCAGACACAAGAGAGTTGTTAGAACTCATGAACTCGTACCTGAAGTATCATATACGCGGCAGCTTCCTTTGTATGAGCCAACCAGTGCACCCTTCAAAACAATTAGAAGTTCCATGAGCTAAATTGTATGTTATATAGAATGAACTCGAAATTGATCATTGCCCAACCTGGCCATCAGGTGTATAACAGGCAGCAGTGACCATTTCATGCAGATCATTCCAATCGACGACTTGACGATCAGGAATGCTCCATATGCGAACTTTAGCGTCTAGTGATCCACTAATGAAATATCTATCATCAACGGGATTAAACTGGATGCAAGTTACTGTGTAAAGGAAGATCCACCAAAAAGTGATGCATGATTAGCAATATATAAACCTATTTCACGAGACGGAAAAGGATAAATATATATCTTATTACTTTTACGGTGGATCTTTGAAGTACTGATTCCATTGAATCTACACTAATACTTAAAAGAGTCTTTTACGTTTTTTTTTCTTTTCTTCTAACTATACATAGCTTATTGCAACTATGAAAACATAAGTAAATTTCATAACATTTACCACCACTTCCTCAGGAAAGGGTAAATGTTTAGGGGGGGGGGGGGGGATAAAATTGAAGACATGAAATTTACAAATTACTTACCATAATCACTGTGTGAAAATATTCTCAAACAAGTCTTGCTAATCAAGTCCCAAAGCCTCACTGTTTTGTCCATTGAAGATGAGAGCAATTGCTGAAAAGAACAAATAGAAATCTTACCAGAATATCCTCCGGCAATTTATGGGTTCATGATTCTAAAAGTGGTTAAGCAGTGAAGCTGGAAACATTCATAAAATCTTTTTAACAATAACCTCTCGAGAAGCATCCTTTAAAATTCAAAGGACTTTTAAGGCATTCAATTATGGTTACACGCCATTAACATTTGTGAGTGTTTTACCAAAAATTGTGGTGGTAGAAAATTAAACATTTCTAATCTTTTAACTCAATATTAAAGATGTGCAGAACTTGAAAGTAGTCCTATGATGATCTGAAAGAGTGTAGAATCAGAAACAGTAACATTCATGAGCGCTTTATACAAGGACCATTAAGGGCATCATTTGGAAACCTTGACCATAATCCTAGGCAAAGGAAGAAGGGATCAAAGACCATAACCAAGACCATAGAAAAGGGATAAAGACACATCAAATAGAAAGATCAAGCCTCTCGCCAGAAAATTCACTCTTTAAACAAACAGAAACTGATGTAACTCAACACTGTGAAGGTACACTTTTCAATAATGCTCATGTTGCATATGGCAAAATAAATGCATAGCAAACTTGTTAGATCATTACCTTCATGAGCCAAAATACAGCCTACGAAAATAACCGGCAAGAAATATAACTTATGGTTTCCAGAACTCAAAACCTAAACATTTAAAATTTCTACTTCTTGTTTTCCAACCAATTTAGAAGAAATTCTACTAGATTTTTGTATTTCATAGATCCTTTGCTGCTCAAGATGACAAAATACAATTTTGTCAAGAAAGCATGGAGACAAGTAACATATTGACCATTTATTTCCTCACCGAGTGAAAAGCACACAAGCAATCACAGTGGTTCTTACATTTAGATGAAATTCACATTTACACAAATACGTCATGCCTTTTTCAAAAATAACATTACATAAACAGCATTGCACACAAACTCCCTAGCTCAGAATTTCAAATTCAACTTGCCACCAAAATTTGATCAAGAAATCCATCTCACACAGCACTGTTTAGAAGAGAGAAAACAAAAATGCATTCATTTGTCTACTTTGGGCTAACATGACAATATACCACAAATGTTTGATTAAAGGAAAGCTCAATAATGATCAAACTAATCACTCTATATTGATAGATATTTCTCAACATACATGATAGCATTAAAGAATGATGACTACCTGAGATTTGGACCATGAGAGGTCAAGCACATCATCGGAATGTCCTCGAAAAGAACAAAAAGGTTTATCTGAAAGCCCAAAAACAGTCTCTGGCACAACCATGTGGTCCAAGCTCAATGACTTTCGGCTTATAGACAACCTTCCTCTTCTCTTCTTCTCAGGATGGTGATCTGAAATTGGGGACAAAAGAGTAGTTGCCGGAGATCCATTAGCCACAAGCAGAAAGTTCAAATTCACATCATCGGCCTTTTCCATGGACAACTCCCCTTTCCTCTCCGACTCAACTACCTTCCACACACGAATGTCACGATCCTCACCGGCGCTAGCAAGGTATTTTCCATCCATACTAAACTTAATGCTCCAAATAGACCCAGTGTGAGCTTGAATCTCTTGACTCTTGTAAAGAGCAGTGAGCTCTTTACATGATTTCCCATACTGATTCACCCTCACACGCTCTGGCCCATGAAATGGAACATCCTGGCTATCGTCCGTGGCGGAACTAGATCTCCTCCCACCCTTCTCCGATGAAGAATCCCTCTCGTCACTGCTCCGCCTTTCCTTAAGACCAATCACATTCACACTACTCGCAACACTCTTTATGCTCTTAAGCCAACCCACTTTCTTCTTAAACTTAGAAACATCACCACCACCACCGTTGACATCCAAATCTGCACTATCCATATTATTACCCTCTTCCACATTCTGCCGCCGCATCAGTTCCTGAACTATAGGCGACTGCCCGACGCACATCTCGAACTCCTCCATGGTCAACTGCCTTCCAGTCCCAACTTCCTTCAACTTATTCCACATCCCATCTTCTCTAATCTCCTTCACCACAAACTCTTTCCCATTATCAAGGTTCTTAATGGTACACACTTGTACACTTGGATTCCGAATCTCCACCGTGGTGTCTCCGCCGTCAAATGATTTAGACACAAGTTCCCCATTCATACTCGTACTACTCCGCCCAGTGGGCGGCTTATTACACATAGATCCATTGCTTTCACAGGTTCTTAAGTTAGGAGCCGCAACATTAATACGATCACATTCAGTATTATTATTTACAAAAGATAAACCAACGGAAAGAATCGAAGAAGAAACGGAAAGCTCATTACAATCACCATTTGACTTCGATCGTAGAATTCCAGAAAAACTACGATCTTGCCCTTCCAATTCCTTTTTTACCAGCCGATCCGACGAAACTGATCTTCCCTGAAACTCGGGTCCTCTCCCTCCGGCATCGACAGCACCCACTTCCGTTTCCAAGCCGGGTCTTGTCCGGGAAAGGCCCGAGTCGCGGCTGAGCCCCATTTCACGGAGCAGCCGATTTCTTCTTTCGGAAACGGAAGTGGGTTCGGAGATCCAAACATCGAACTTGGAAACGGCCATGGGGAATTTCGGGACGGGGAATGGATGGCGAGCATTGCTGGAACGGGTAATTGGGTCGGAATCCGAGTCGGAAGAAGGTGAGGTTGAGTTAGAACATGAACAAGAATTAGAAGAAGCAATGCGATCAAGGGATTCGTAGAAATACTCTTCTTCTTCTTCGTTTACTTCAACTACTTCTTCCCCTTGACCTTCGTTTACTTCTTTAGACTCTTCTTCTTGGGTCAATTCCTGATCTTTCTGGTTCTTATTGCTATCAATGGGGTTTTTGCTCATGCTTTCTTTATGAACATCATTCCCATTTCAATTCCGACACAGAACCATCAAAAACCAAACCAAACAAAATCTGGGTTCGGATTGAATCAAAGGAAGGAAAGGGCGGAAAAAGTGTTTGGAGGCAGAGAAAACCAGATCGAAACGAAAAAAGAAAAAGAAAATAAAGGGTCGGTTTGAGGAAGGACGAAAGAGAGTTTGTGGGGTTTGGTTTGATGTGTTTGTGTGGGAGAAATGAAGGGGAAATTGATAGTATGATTTTGTTGTGTTAATGAAATATGAACCGGGAAAGCTTGATGATTTTCCCCCTTCATAATAAAATATTCTCAGTAAACAAACAAAAGGAAACAATACAAGAGGTTAAAGAAAAGTATTTACTTTCAGGGATAATTCTCAAAACCACCCATCAATTTTGATCGATATGCAATATAATATAATTTTAATAAAATATATCTAAAAAAAATAAATTTTTTTATTATTCTTTCAGTTTTTAGGATATCGTCTTGATTAATTTGGATTAATATTCGAATTATCTTATTTTTAGTGTATTAAAACATTTATTTATTTTTTCTGTTAATATTCAATACTAATGTGAAATTTCGAGAACCAAATAAAATAAAATTATTGATAAATTTTTAAAAAAAACAGTGACCTTAATTTGTATGATAGACAATAGTTTTATTTTATAACATGTCTGGTCAATTCAAAAGTAGGAAAAGGAAAAGGAAATAAAGTTTTAGAAAGGCATCACTTTCAAACATGGAGAAGAATAAAGTTTAGACATTTAACAAAATGTTAAATAAAGTTCGGATGTATATACATTATAGGTTATTTTGATTTTTTAATATATTCATCGATATTAAATTTATTTATTAAATAATATATATGTTATAGAGATTTATTATGATTAAGTTTTCTTTTGTTGCTGAGGTGATAAACGAGCTTTAACTAGCAAACGACTGTTGTGAGAAGTTAGAAAATCCAGTTACGACCAAACAGCTGTTTGAGGGTAAAAAATGATAGATAAATACTCGTTGATGATAAAATCGATGATGTTCGATAAAAAAATGAAGAGAGAAAAAAAGATTATTGGGTACACTGACCGCAATAAAAACACAGTCTAAAACTTAAACATCTAACCATATAAGATTTAGTGACTCATTTCACTAGACAATACTCAAACTTTAATATTTATTCAATTCTTAATTAATTAATTAATTTTTTTTAATATAAACACAATGATTGTATGGTTTAAAAAGTAAAAATGGGCCTAAAGATCAAACTTTTGAGAGCCCAAAAGTTTGGCATTTGGTGAAAATTGTTGGAAAGAGAAGAACTCAATCTAAGTAACTACCAACTGTTTGTCTTCAACCCCCAGCCCATTACCATTAAGTGAAGATGACATATCCCATAGCTTAATATTTCAAACACTTTGGGGGACCAGTTTCTATTAATTTCCCTCTCTTTCTTTCTCATTTCTTGTCTAGGTTACCCTTTCGAGTTCAAGGTGTTGTATATATAAAAATTTCAACTATAAAAATTCACCTACTAAAATTAAATACGTGATACGAGTCGATCTGAAATAACTAAATACGAACTCTACGGATGAAAAATAGTTCTTTTCAAGAAAATTTGTCTCCCGTTTATAAATTCGTCTCGACTTGAGATACAAAAGGAACTCATATGACTTCTCAAAAAAATTTTAACAGACTTTTTATCTATATCTAATATATATTTTACGATTTATATTTAAGATTCGAGTTTGTCGGAAAGGGTTTGCTATAGTTTGAGTACATGATAGTTCATAGGTACACAAATTTTAGGGTCTCCCAAGGTGGGTGGCCTAGTCTTAGAGACCTAAGCCTTAGGTTTTGGGACAATGTTTGTCCAACAACATTGAAGAACAAAGGAGCATAAGACCAGGGTAAGTCAAAGACAGAGAAAGCTTTCCTTGTCTTCAATTTTAATCATCATATATTGCCTTTAATCACGTGCTGATTGTAAATGCCTTTGGTTTCCACTCCAACACCAACCATGCCTAGATGGATAGACTTATTCAATATAGGATTAAATTCGGGTTTAATTTGATTAACTTAACTATTTAATTTAATTCGATAAGTTTAAAATTCAAATTTTAAAAATTATAATAATTCGTATGAAACTTTTTTATAGTGTTTTTTAAATAACCCTTTTTCATTTTTTTATATTGATGTATTATTTCTATAAAAAGAACAGAAAATTATAATTTAAAAAAAAATAATTTAGTATTGTGTTTTTTTAAAATATTTGATGTAAACATGGGGTTATGATATTTATATATAATTTTTTATGAGTTTAGGGTTTAGGGTTATATTATTTTAATTAAAATACTTTTAAATTAAAAGAATTCATAAATAATAAGTTTTTTTTGGATTAGGGTATACTTGTTTGAATGTGTAAACATGGAGGATTATATATGTTATTATACAAAATATTTTAACTGTCACGTAATTTTTTTAACAGTTGTTAACGGATCAATGATCAATTTGAAACAAAACTAAAAATTTAATGATAACATTAAATCAATTAAAAGTTTAGATATCAAATTGAATAAATTATCAAAATTCAATTAGCATTTATGTATTTTATCAAAAAAATCTAAAAAATATATTATAAAAATTATTTTTTTAGATTTTATTCTAAAGGGAGATAATAAATAAAATAATTAATGGTACATTATAATACACATAATTAATTATGATATACAATAATACATGACGTTTATCGTAGAATCATCTTGATGATAATGATGATAACAACAACAACAACAACAACAACAAGAACAACAACAACAACAACAACAACAACTTTATTTTTCAAATATTTTTTTCTTCTCTATCCCATGAAAATTGGGGTGATTTTTAAAAACTAATTAACAACTTGCACAACAAAAATTAAATATGATTGATTGACAAAATAATAAAATAAAATAAAATAATAATAGAGGGCCATACATATATATATATATATCATATGACCTTGAAAAATGAACACAACCCCAAATCAACATGCTTAGTAATTAATAATATAATTTTTAGCCTACATAGCTATCAAAAATCCCATTTTTAACCTAAAAATCTCCATCAAAAAGGGTATAATTACAACTCATTCTTGAACATGAAGCATATGAGGAGCTCATGTAAGAATTTTATGATATAATATAACAAAAAGGGAAGAACCCATGGAGCTAAATCCTACACAGCAAAGGAAAGAGTAGGTGGATTTTCAGACCAAAATTAACTACATATTAATCCATGATTAAAATAATGTCTGAAAATTAATCACAAGGAAACCAGACATGGGGAGTTGCTTGTTTTTGGTACTGTTTTGTTTAATAATCAAGAATGATGTAATAGCACATGCAAAACAAGATAAAAAGCAGTCAAGTAGGGTAGGTGAGAGTTTATGAGGGTAGAGGTTAGTATGAGAAATTATATCCAATTCATTGGGGTTTACAGTTTATTTTTATATATAAAATAAAAACATGGAGACAATAAATAAAAAAATTGCAAGAAAATGGAGAAACAAACATGGGATAGTGGGAAAAGTGTAAGAAGAAAGTGGAAGCCAACTACGAAGCTAGACATGAGAATAATAAAAGAGAAAATATCAGCCTGATAATTAATTGATCTAATAGGATGAGACGCTAATTCTTTTAGACAATAAAAATTTAAATTTTGATTAACAAGGTTTGGTCTAAGTGGTAAACAGTTTGGTTCCGTTTAAGTAAGTTTCGGATTAGAGGTGTTGTATACGCAGAAAATCTTTATTAAAGAATTCACCCATCAAAATTAAATATATAATACGAATTAGTCATGATTAATCAGGATTAAGTCGTGAAAATTGAAAGAGTAATAAAAAATCTAAATCTTGAAATTATGATTGAAAAAATGGGTTATAAAAATTATCTTCATATTATACTTTTATAAAATTCGACGGTTAATAAATTAGATACGGATGATTAAATTAAAATAATAATATTGGGATTGTCCAAAATACCAAAACCAAGTGGAGGGTGATATTTATTGCAGCTAGTGCTTAGGTAACCAAGTTATACCCAAAGTCATATCATTGACTTGCATTACAGTGGTATATTTTTTTTATATATATTTTAGTATATAATTTCTATAACGAAATTGTCAGTGTCTCAGACAAACCAAACTAGAGTTGGTCTTGTCAAAGTATATACTTTTTTAGGGATAATCAATTTCTAGTACCCGGACTTGGTAATTTTCTCAACTTAGTCCCTGAACCTTATTTCTAGACCCATCTTAGTTTCTAAACTTGGACTTTTGGTCATTTTGTTGATGTGGTATTCTAATATTGTTACCTGTCATAGTCTCAAACGTTATATAATTAAAATGATAAAATGTGAAGGAAAAAAGTTATTAAGTTTAAAGACCAATGTGGAAAAAAATAGGGATTAAATTGTGAAAGTTGCAAGTTTAGGGATTATAAGTTACTTTACCCCTTTTTATGAAAAAAATAAGAAAAATATAAGTATAATACATTATTAAAAAAAATAAACGACTAAAGTAAATTTTAGAAGGATTTTATGAATTGAGAAATATTTATTACCGCGGGTAATAATTGGTAGCTGAGTTGGAAAAAAAAATTATTATCATTATTATTATTAAACATTAATTATTTTTATCGATCCTTTTATACAATTAAATAATATAAATTATTAATAAATCAATTATTAATTTTGATTATTATAATTTATTATTAATTATCAGCTAAATGATAAAACAAAATCTATGACTAAAAATATAATTAGAGATTTCAAAAACTTGTAGTCCACACAATGAATATCAAGTGTGATAAAGGACACTAGAATGGCTTGTCATAGGATTTGACAAGAACAAGATGAGATCAATTTTATTTTGGAAGCAAATCTATAGGATGGTCCATTTCATATTCCATTCATGCCACTTCATGGGCCATTCCTCATCCATCTATTGGTCGAAATAAACCATTTAAAAAAATATTTTTATTTTATTATTTATAATTAATTACATATAATTTTTAAATTGACTTTTTAATTTAGTTAGTGTTATTATTGTTATAATTTTAAAATAATTTATATTTATGTAAACATAAAATATCATTTAGTACTTGAAAAGTTTGGTGAAAAATATTAATATTTTTAATTAAAAATGTAAAATTTTAACTTAAATATAACATTTTTTTGCATCAAATTAAAATTCTGTTTTTTTTAATATGAGTATATATTTATTTCAATATTAAATCTCCAACCTGGGTTCCTAATTTTGTGGATAGGTTAGACTTGATTTTGGTGGTCCATTAATTCATTGTTGGGCCTACTATTTACTCTTCACTTATTGCTTCCATTGTTTTTTTCTTATCACTAAATTTATATAATAATATCGTTTTCAAAGCTCGAATTTAAATACGAGTTTAATGTATCTCGTCTTATATTTCGGCATTATTTTGATTTTGATTTCGAGTTTGTGTATTTACTTGTGATACAATGCACCCAAAGTTCATGTCCTTAAGTGTAGGTATCTTTCAGCAGTAAAGAGAGGTCATTAGGACAGTTGAAAGCTGGCTATGAGATTGTGGGACAAATTTCAGACATGGAAGATTTCCAAACTTGATTTAAGGCAGCATGTGCAACTGTATAAATGTACACTTAATTGCAATAAAGGGGGGGGGGGGGGTTGTAAAGAAATTTAGAGGGTTTCACACTTTTAGAAGGTATCAACTTCATTGCTAATCAAAAGCCTTTTATGTCCTTTTTGCCTGCCAAAAACCCAAAAAGTATAGCAAAGATCATACTAATGATGTTCAAAATCATATCTTGTTTTCTTTTCATTTTCATTGTTTAAGTTCGAGAATGAACTCGACTGATGATTCTCGTTGAAAAGAAGATGATGTTTATTTTAAACGACTCGAGTTCGGGCACTGATGTATGTAAGGTATGTGTTTTATCAAAGAGTTAAAAACGTAAGAATAGATATTACCATGTAACTACATCAATAGATTGCTTGCACAACAAGGAATAGTTGAGTCGGAATTCGAACTTTGACCAACAAAGATAAGAGTCAAATACACTAATAAAGATAAATTATGACGTGGGTGACAAGGGTTCACGTATAAAATATGCAAAAGATAATTGTTCATTATCTAACGGTACGAGATTCTCCTTTGAGGTATGACGCTTCTAGTGAGTGAGCTCTTCTTACTCTCTACGAGTTAAGGTAATTGACTCGAGGAGATCTTTCTGTATGTCAATGGAGAGTTTTAAGCAGCGTTTCAAAATTGATATTTTTTTTTTCATTTTCTTTCTTAAAGTAACACGTTTTGTTTTTGTTTTGGTATTGTAACCCCATGGATTTTTCTTGATTGCATTTTGCTGTTATATAAATTTGAGGATTGTCTGAATTTCGACAAATCTAAAACAACCACTTGTGTGCGTCTGTAGTACAATGATGACCAAGTTTGGACAACTATGGTATGCCTGCCTGGTTGGTTTTAGAAGAACAAAGATGGTCAGAATTATTACATGTCATTGCTGGGTTTTCCCTTTGAATTGAAACCAAGGATGCCTCTATCACATGTGCTCAAGTGATCTGAGCTTATAGTTGGGGAGCAGTTATTTAATGGTCTTTTCCGGACAAGCTCTGCTGTCTGGTTGAAGCTTTCCTGGTAGGTTTGGTAATGGCTTAAACAGATAGAACATGTTACAGCAGTATCAGCAAATGAGTTGTCACTCCCTTGGTGCCATCAGGAGTTTACTTGTGTAAGACAGATTCATCGTAAAAGTCGACATTGTTAGGTTAACTTTTGCTCAAAGTATAGTGAAACTCGAATTCGTGATACGATCGGGCACACTGTTAGTGCTTGGAGGTTTCTTCTTGATAGGCTTCCTACTATGCAAAGAATCAAGTTTTCAGACAGCAGCTTCATTGAAGATAATGTAAGTGGTTCAAGAAATAATGTCGAATCGGAACATCAACACCAACCTTTTTGTTATTCATATGTATACCAGAAACTTCGATTTCGGAATGGGGGAGAAAAAAATTATGAATCTGATACAAAAATACAATCAATAGCCTATGTCAAACCCTTGTCACATGAATTGCAACTCAAAATACCAGACATTAGGTCCATGTAGCCACATCTAGTGCAATAAGGTGCAAACACCAACTTTGTAGTCTTGTTTATTTGTATGTCGCCATGCCGACAGCGGCCTCTCCGCCGTAAACCTGGAAGCTTTTGTCCCTGGCACTCGAATAGCAAATGTAGTAGAACTTGTTGACTATGGCATTTAAGAAAATGAAAGCTGCCCCTGCAGCAAAAACACCTTTCCTCACAGTTTCACAAGAAGGAGGCTGCTCGCTGAAGATGGTCCGGTATTTGGTGTGGTAGGCATTTCTCACCGATCCGGCCAGCAAGCATATCTCGGCAATCAGGAAAAACAACCTGTGACACACAATTCCAAGAAGAATACATGAAACAACCAAATCTAATGTTTCCTAAAACTTCAATGACAATGTGACATACCAGCAAATTATGAAAAGAATAACTGCCCAAGCCCTGGAACCACTGGGATTTAAGCCCTTCCCGCAGCAGAAGCATCGGCTCACGGCCATTACAAGGGCTTGGCTAACCATGAGGAACAAAAATGCACCAACACCATAGCCTGTTGCTATGTCTGAGTCATAGACACAATAGTTATAATTAACTTCAGTGTCTTGGGAAATCTTGGCCTGGACAAAGATTCAAACACACAATTGTCAATTTGCAGGTCTTGTTGGTTATTAACGCCAGATCCACAACTTTCCCAATCTCCATAACCAAATAATACATAGATCTACTCCTTTTCCATGGCAATTCAGCTTAGATCTGGTAAATTTATAGACAATTTAAAATAGTAACTAATAAAAGAACATGTTTTTAAACTACCCTTATTCCTTGTTGCCTAAGCACAAGACAAACATCAAATTAAGACACTTCCTTTCCTTTAAAAGCAGCAATTTTCATGTATAGAACTAAAAAACCAGAGAGCTAAATCAACATTTACTGGTGTTTTCCGGACAAAAGATTTGACTTTCTTACATTTTCCTTGAATCCAGACATTGTATTTATACTTACAGTGCTTCTTCTTTGCTCAGCTGCAACAGCTAAACCAAAAGCAATGAGATCAAGAACAAAGACAGCAATCAGAAGAAGCTTGGAAGCCATTGATAATAACTCTGTTTTCTCTTTGGTTTGCTCTTTCTCTCTCAAACTTTCCCTCCCTAAATATACACAAAACAAACCACTATCAGTAATGAAGAAGCAAACCAAATGGTTAAAGTGAATAGATTCTTTTGAAAAAACATTGTTTCTTTCTGTTCTGTGAATTTCATTTTCAGAATAAAATGACACCTCACGTTAGCTTGAAAATGGGGTTGTCACCTTTCTTTTAATTATTTTTAAACATTTTTTTTAAAACGAACTGTTTTCAAATCATAGAATCTGTTGAAGCATTTGGTATGATCATAAACTCTAGCAATGGACCGGATCCAAAACCGGTTGGTTTATCGGTTGGTCTATCAAAATTAAGTGTACGACGCTTGTTGATTTAGATTAATCGTTTAAAGTTTAGAACCGGAAAGGACAATAAAAAAACACAGGGTACAAGGTCATTGAAGAGGGGAGATGCTTGCCTGGAAAGTCTAAGTTAGTTGAAAGGGTACTTTCAATGAAAGGGAATAAACACCCGCCATAATTAAATGCCTTTTTAGAATCCCAACTTGGTGAGGGTACAAGTAGGATGGTTAAATTATTCGAATTTAATACGTTTTAATTCGATCTGAATTTATAAAGATAAATTTTTAAAATTTGAGTAAGATTTAATATAGAAAAAGTTTCGACCCAAACAATCGAATAAAAATACAATTTTTTAGCTCAGCAATAAAAATTACAAATGTTTCAAAAAAGACTCAAATGTGTATACAAATGCAAATTACAAAGGCATACAATAAAAAAAATGTGTTTTTTAATCCTTACAACATGATAATATCAAACAAAGATAAATTACATTATGAATCTCTCTTTCTTTTGTTTTTTCAGTTCCATGAATCCTTGAATGGCAGCAACATCAAAAGCCTTATTGTTATGTTCCAGGCAAACTTTCGAATCACTCGAAAAAAAACCGAAAACCCGAACCAGAAGCATTGTGGAATGGAAAGAACACACACTAAGCAATATAATAGTTTTTGCTTTTTCTTCCAAAGAATAGGAGCTTTCTAAACCCTTTGGCTACTTTTGGAGGTGTTTGATCATTGTTCCATTTCTTCCTGCTAAGAATTGGTTCCTTGTCCATTCCATCATTGGGAGGTGGAGTTGAGATCTCTATTTCGGAAACTCTACGAGGCTGAAATTTCTCATTCATGGCACCCATCCCTTCGATATTTACGGTTGAAAACCGAACCGACTTGACTGGCACTGGTGGCACAGGATGAACTGTTGTCTCGGGAATATCTTTACCGAATCCTTCCGGTGCTATGTTATCTTCAGAAACAACTTTAGATGTCTTCTTGGTGAATTCTTCATCGCCTTTTATATGATCTATTTGCATCGGCTTATCTTCGGTAGCTCTATTTCCATTCGAACTTTTGTCCTCTGATGGATTTTGTTTTGAAATTGTGTTTCCATCGGGTTTTTCTATCGGAGTAGTCTGCAACTCTCGAATGTCCTTGAAATCGTCGATAATGTCAGTAGGTTGAGTTGCTTCAGGTGCTGCTGGTTCCATTGACAATGCTTCTGTGACCACTTTGGAGTCCTTTTTTCCTTGTGCATTAGAGCCATTTGGAACTACTTTATTTGTGCCACTTTTTATATCTGAAGCTTTGACTATTTTTGTGCTTGATTTCTTATCCTTAGCTGGAACTGTCTTTCGAGCTGTTGAAGAATTGTTTTCCTTCAATGTTGACTTTTTCGGCTGGCTCGATTTCGATTCAGCTGATGAGACCTTTGATGCATTCCGAGCAGTTGCAAGGCGTTCTATGGTGGAACTTCTAAGGACTGGCTTTGGTGATTTCTTAGTTCCCTGAGTCGAGGGTTGGATCTTCTTTGTCGAAGCTGTCGAAGTTTTATTTTCTGTTGAGCTCCTCCGGGAAGTAACTGGAGTAAGACCACCACCAGCACTCCTCTCGGCTATCCTCTTCTGACGCTGGAGCCGTAACTCTTCCATTTTCTTTCGATTCTCCTCTTCCTACATCAAATTAGAAAGGCAAAGAGAAGAAATCAGAAACAGATCAGCATTGAAGTCTACTTCTATATCATTTGATCAAGGAACCGACTCGAACCTAAAGGACAAAGGGTTGTAAATACCTGATCGGACTTAGTTTTCCGTATAGCGGTTTTGCTTCCTGCTGGTGGTTTCCTGCTCTTTGATGCTAAGTCAGATTTGCTCTTGACTAGAGGTCCATTTGAAACTCTAGAACGAACTTCTTTGTTCGGAAATTTCCCAGGGATTTTAGCATTAGGACCATTGTCACCGGCACCAGTTATTTCAGTATCATCGTGCCTTCCAGCAACTTTAGCAGATAATGCATTCATTTCATAGTCAATCTCTGGAGCCCAAGATGTCATGGCATTCTCTGCAGCTGAACCACGCCCTGTCATCATGTAAAGGTCATCTGGTTCATATGAAACTGAAGGAGCTTTCAGCACAGTATCCGAATTGCCATTTTCCTGTTGAGTAGCTTCGATTTCAGGAACTATGCCTATACCGATCCTTAACCAATCGTCAGATTGATATTCTCCCACCGATGGACCTTGAATCATGAAAGAGTCATCGACAAAAACATCTTTTTTGCTTTCACCAGCTAATGATGAACCATTTTCTCCATCAAACATTTTGAGACCCATCATTTCATCCTGATTTGTTGATTTATCCATTTGTTTGTTGATAAACCATTCACCTTCTCTGCGACTTTTGGCCAAGGTAGGTTCTGCAGCATAATCGGAGATATTAGCTCGGGAACTGATACCAGAATCATTGCCTTGCAACAAAAGCAACTCCTCGTTTGTGCTCTCTCTTCTCTTAACAACCGAGCCACCGAGTTCATTAGTTCCGAAATTCCTGCCTCGAGTTTCACCTTCATGATCCCTACCAATCTCTGAGGCCAGAAAGGGATCACTCGTGATTGTTTTCTGCTTCATCACTCCCTCGGTCCCGTTGCTTGCAAAATATTCCCCTTGCAACCTTGCAGGCTGTTTATCTACTTCGGAATCCAAATCCTTGTCCTGCAAGAGAAGGTTCTGGAAAGCGTCCCAGGGATTGCTTCGTTTTTCTCCCTCCAAATTTTTAGTTCCTAGATCATCTTCATCATATGACACAGTGTTCCGATGCTTGCTTCCATCATGTTTCTTATTATGACGCAAGGTAGACTTAGGTTGTTTCCCCAGTGATCCAACAGCCTCCTCCACTTGGTGTTTGAGAGAATCTCCATCAATGAACTCTTGGTCATCGGAATCACTGCCCTTACCCTCATTCCTCTCCGAAGAAATGTAATTAATGTTACGGATGACGACTTTTCTCGACGATGACTTCTTTCCATGTTTTTTCTTATGCACTTCCTTTTCTGGTTCACTCTCAGAGTTGGAATCACTAGACTCAGTGGATTCATCTCGCTTACCTTTGGAAGATTTTTTCTTGCTCCTGGAAGATGATTTATGACTTCTACGATCATCCGGTTCCCAACCACGAGCAACACTCGAATCCTCTACATTCAGAGGCCAATGCATATTCCCCGGATAATATGGGGAGGGACCAGGCATACCAGGGAAAATGTACCCTTGATATGGAGGCATTTGTTGAAATCCAGAACCTGGAAAACCTTGCATGTACTGAGGAAAATGGGGTGGCCATGGCTTTTGGCCTTGAGATTTCCCATCCATGGATGCTAAGCTACCATCTGTAGAACAAGTTAAAAGATTTCGAAATATCAAATAATAGTTTCGGAATAAACAAGTTGAAACAAACAATTATTGGAAATCATAGATCACTGATATATATCATCATCTGAAGCAGAAGAATATTTTGGTATCAATCCTTACCAGGGTTGATATCTCCACTCCCGGCTTCTGAGGCATCAGCCGAACCGGTTTGCTTCGCGGTCGAGAAATTTATAGTAGGATTTTGACTAGGGTCGTTTTCTTCCCCAGCAAGTACGATCCCGGATGTTCCAAGGTAAGACAAGTCTGGTCTAGATGCTTGCATTGCTGCTAATTCAGCCATCCAAAGCCTATCTTCATTCTTTCTCTTACATAAGTCCATGAAATTAATGCAAGCTTCCCTGACAGAAAAGAAGAAGCGAGTAATCGGCAACCATATCCCGATGAACATCATTTTGATCATGACAATGGTAATCTATACCTTAAACGAGAAGCACCGAAAGTGTCAGCAAAAGAGATGAGATCATCTATATTATCAGGTTCATATCCGGCAACCAAAGCACGAGCATAAGCCATTGCCTGCTCTTTACAAAGTACTTTCTTCCTAGTCTCCAGAACTCGTTGAAGACGAACCCTGCATATCGACACCAGGGTGAACAATGAATGCATTTTTAAAAGACATCAAGCTAATGTCGCTAATTTCAGGAACAAGTAATTTACTTTGAAGTTTCTTCCGGAACATCGTCACCGTTTCCATCGGATTCACCTTTGGACTACATGCAGCAACATAATACAATTCTGGGATTAAATTGTGAGCTATCAAAGGAAGCAAAACAAAATGGAGAAGGCTGAAAAAACATACCTTAGATGAAGCATATGACTTTTGGAAATTTCCTGAAACAATAGACTCGGTTCATGTTAATTCCAAATCAGATCAAATCATACAAATTTCAGACAACAGAAATCAAATATTGGACCAAACATAATCATACCATCTGCGTCTGTCCTCCCGGAAGCATTTGCTTCGTTCGATTGAATCGAATTCTCGATCTGCTCAATTTCCCTCTCAACTGTCACAAATCTTTCAAGAACTTCTGGGGTACTAACAAACCTCACAAACCTGTTAAAAAACACATTAGAAACCATTAACACAGGTCAATAACACAAGACAAAAGATCTAGTTTCTCCCTATAGGTAAATGTCCCTAAACACATCATTGCAAATCCAAAAATAAACCAGATTGCAGCAAAATGTTTCCTCAAATTTCAAAACAAAGGTTGAATTTTTACCTTTGGAGAGTTCCCTTTGTGAACCAGGAAGGCATTGAGCCCACTGGACGAAGAGTAATAGAGTAGCCTCCTTTTGAAATTTGATCTTTAGCAGCTTTAAGGTGTGAAATGAAGGGCTCCAGCAACCCTGATGCCAATTTCTCATTAGCTTTCCCAGCAAAAATCACCAGATCACACCTTCAAAACCAAAAACCCAGAATCAATATCAAGGAAATATTACAATTTTACAACTCATGCAAAATCAAAGAACCAAACTTTAGCTTTACCTGGTTCTAGTTGGTGAAATTTGGAACAAAGCATAATCTAAACGTGTCCTGAAGTCCATTTCTGTAAGCCTATAGAAAGATACCACCAGGCACCACCGCACCAGCAATTCCTGAGAGAGACAGACACAGAGACAAAGAAGCAAACACTATATCTTCACAGGTTGAATTCATCCATTGCTAATGTTCTTACAGGAACACGTTGTGTTTTACTGACAGACTAGAACATGTGGAAAAGTTTTATGAACTCAGATAATGTAAGAGAGTTTTTCATTGGATCTTGTGCTGTTTCTTTCTGCAGGGGGTTGTACTTTTGGTTAGCTTGGAAGAATGAAACACATAATGGAAGTAAAAAAGAAATGATAGTTGCTACTGAAGAATTAATGAAACTGAAGCTTCAGCACATGGGAAAGTTCTGAGGATCAACAAGAAGATGTAGGAGACAAGATTTTTATTTATTTTTATGAATCCTTGGTCCCAGTTACCGACAGTTGTATCCATCAATTTCTCTAAAGGAAAATATTTTATTATTCAAGTTTGTGTTTTGAAAAATGTTCGTTAGTTGAGAGGTCGTTTTTAAGTTTTAAGACGAATGTTAAAGTTCGAATCTATATAAGATAAGATGATATGAATATATATAAGATTATCAAAAATCTCTTAATAAGTTAAAATTTAACTATCATATTCGAACAATATATCTAAACTCTTACATTAAATTACTTATAAACTGATTATTATATTTTCTTAATGGTAACCAAAATTTTTGTATCAATTAAGATGCTTTACTTGCTTAGTAATGTTGGTGGTGGGTGCACTTTCAACTCAAAATTTTCCAAGAAAATAAATTAAAAAAAAAAGGATTTTAGGGTCAAAATAGACCCAGCAAAGCTACTCTTAATCTAGGTACTTGGTCATTATCATGGCCAAAAGTGTCCTAATAAATCCAGCTAAGGAAAGATAAAATTGTTGTTTCATGATAAGATTCCCCATCAACCCCAAATGACTCAAAGCAACAATTTTTAGTCATTTCTATTATAATGAAAAACGGGAATTTAATGCCATTTTTGTGTACAAGTAAATTCATTTAAAGAAAAATCAACCCAATTTTTAATAATTTTACAAGTGATTATTTGATTATATCATGATTAATGCCGATAAAACTAAAATAATAAACATCTAAAGTACAAAATGCAATATAAATGTAATTATTAATTAATGTAAACATTGTAATGATGTAAAGTTGAGAGAAAAAATATATTAATATGATATTTACGACATATATTCACGTCATTTATCTTACCTACTAAAATCCACCGTCAGCATTTTTTTACATGTCAACATAGTATCATACTGGTCCTAAAACATTATGAAACAATTTAAATTTTGTTTCTGTCAAAAATTTCAGTTTATTTTGATATTCTAATATGTTTTTATTTTTTAAAATTTTAATAGGAAAAAAAATGCCCGAAATATTATTGATCAATGCGGTAGCGTACAATAAGATGCCGATTGCACTTTAATACAACCCAAAAGGTCCCGCCACGACCCTAACCGATATTTGTGGTAAATAGAGATCATAACGAGTCGAACTGAACTCGGAAATAGTGTTATTGAGTTCAGTTTGAATTTAAGATTCGACGAGCTTGAAATCAGGTTTCAGTTCGGTTCAAAAATAATATTATTGGACTCGTTTCGGACTTGAAACTCATCGGACTCGATAGGTTCAGCTCGGCTTGACTCGAGTCGACTCAAAATAAATAATTTTACTATACTTTTTTCCTATAAAAGATAAGTCTTGTTAAAAAAACCTTTTCATAACCCACATCGAAATGAAATTCAATATCAAGAAAGAAAAAAAAGTGTTTAATTTATTTTAGTTAATTTATATTTAGTGGATTTCTCTTATTTTATTTTATTGTTTTTTTTACTAAAGAGTTTTTCAAACTCGTTAAGATCTCGAACTAAACCCAAACTCGAGTCGAATTCACTTAAATCGAACTTTAATTGAGCTGAATCCTAATAACTCATAAACCAATTAAACTCATTATCATGTCGACAAACTTACACCGAAACGAATTTAAAAAAAAACAAAACTATAGTCACAGCTTTAATATACGCAAGTCAAATTAAGCAATTCATCATTCTCTAAATGTTTCTTTTAATGGACAGATTATATGGGCTATGCCTTTCCAAAAAATAATGAAAAAAATCGGAGAGACCCAACATTGATTCGAAGCCCCAAAGCTATTGCCACCTTTGAGACTGTGTTGATTAAAATATGAAAATATCTTAAAATAATTAAAACAAAATACTTTTTAAATCAGTAGCAAGAGACCGAGATGAAGATAGGATGGCAAACGAGTTATTCGAATCAGATAGGATGGTAAACGAGTTAGTTCAAATAATTTTGGTTTAGGTCCATTCAGTTTATTTGAAACCAGTTTGGATATGTTCAATTTGGTTAAAAATCAAATCGGGTCTAATATCAATTCAACTAAAAATTGGATCAAATTTAATTTGATTCGGTTTATTTTAAGTTTCAGATCAAGTTTAGATATCATATTTTACTCAACATTGAATCTCAAATAAGATAAAATCAGTTCAAATCTCGAATCAATTTACCACCTCTAGACGAGTACATAAAAAATCGGGTTTTAACTAAATTTTTGTACTAAAAATAATTAAAATTTAATGCGTAATGAGATTTATCGATTTATCTAATATTTATATATGTTTATTTTTTATTTTATAATATAATATTTTATAACTAATAAATAAAAATCCAACGCGTAATTAAGACGATGCTGACTAATTCCTTCTGGTTTTCCGTGGTATAATAAATGTAGGCTTTGAAACTGATATCAGCACATGCCTTTTGGACAGCATGTTTTTCTATGTCGGGTTTTTTTATACTTGTTTTTGCTTGAAAGAGCCTTTAAGTTGTCTTAAATTTTGCACGAGGCGTAATTCTTGACTCTTGAAGAATGTTTTCTGTGTTAATAGATTCCTTTGTTTCTAAGGTTGAATGTCAAGGAAATAGCTATAAAATCTAGGTTTATTTGTACTTAAGATTAGACATATAATTATATTTTTAATATAATACTAAAAAAATTTATATATAATTCTCCTCATGCCTTACGTGGTAACTTCTTTGGAGAAATTTTAAAAGAAATATTGAAAAAATTAACGATCCAAAAATTATAAAATTTTTGGATAATCCATGTCTTTAATATTGTTATTTCGAAAAAATCATCGAATATAAATCTTTTAAGATAATATTATTTATTTTCTATTAGTATGATCTCAATATAATTATTACTTTTATCTGCTTATAGAATTATAAAATTCAACCCACTTTACACATAAATATATATACGTTTAATTAATGAATATACTAAGATTATGTCCTTCGATTAATGAATATATTCGTTTAATTTGTAGAAGTGTTAAATTGTATGGTATAATTAATGACTATACTAAGATTATGTCTTCAATTAATAAATGTATTTTTTTTATTCATTACTACAGTAATTACAGTAGTATTTGTTTTAGAGTATACTCTCAACCTTTAGACATTGATCGCTCAATCACTGTGCTGGTATTACTGGTGCTCGAACCCGTGACCTCTAAGAACAACAATCGTTTCTTTAACCGATGAGGCTAGTTGATTCATGCAATTAATAAATGTATCAGTTAAGACAAGTATAAGTGTATAACAAATGTGTTAAACATTTGAGAATTCATTATATTTCATCCGTCTCATTAAAACTGTCATACGTAGAGATGAGCACGGGTCGAATATGATCAGATTTTCAGTTCACTTGTACTCAATCTGAACATTAATATTTTTCACCCGTCATTCGATTGAATTTGGGTTTAGGGTAAAAAAAATACGATCCGACCTCACTCGAGTTATTAATTTTTAAAAAAAATTAGGAACTATATTAATTTTGTATGAGATTCATTAATAATTTTAAATGAAGTACTCTAATAACAATAGTGATATACAAGTGATTCAAAAAAATATAACTAAATTAATATACTTTTCATATATGAATGGTGACTAAATTAATATATTAAATTCTTTTTTAATCCTCTAACCAAATTAAGAATCTTCATTAAAACTTGTAACATTTTAATTCAACTTTCGATTTTTTTACTAAGATCCTCAACTAAAAAAATAATATTCTTTAAAAGAGAAATTCTAAATCGGTAAACATATAGGAATTCGTCTTAATTTTCTTTAGCTTCCATTTTCCGTCGTTTTGAAGAATGGATTACTTTTTCTTGCCAGTTGGGTCGGTGAGAGAAATTACCAGTTCAGTACTAAGAAATTCCTTCCAACAGAAGCCATAACGGTGTCGACGGAGATGTTTTTTTTTTTTTTTTTTTTTTCTGTGTGTGTGTTTTGTCCAACAGTCAAAGCAGACAACTCCTAAGTTTACATATCCCATGTGTTTTTCATGTTTTTCCTTCCCTTCGGGGGGAGGGGTAATCCCTTATTTATTCATAAATACCTTTAATTATATTTAATTTATTAATAAAATAAGAGGTCTCTTTACATCTATTTTACGATTACGTACGAGGTTATTCATCCTAATAATATTATATGTTTAATGGTTAAATATATTTTCTTGTATTACGTCAACAATGGTGAAAAAATCATAATCTAATTAGTTTTAGGGTTTATAGATTAAAGTTTAAGGATTATTGATCGAATTTAGAGTTTATAAGTTAAAATTTAAATTTATAAGCATATTACCCTAAAATCTAGATCATAGCCTCTAAACCTTAAATTCTAATATTAACATTCAAATCTAAGTTTTAAATCTTAAATTAAAATCATAAACCATAAAAATAAAACATTGTGAAAACATTTTATTTCTGCTTCTAATATATTAAATATCAATCCTATAAATTTTGAGCCTCAATTGATGTGTAACCCTATTTAACTTTTTAAAATACTTTCTTTGAAAATTAATAAAATTAAACAAAATTAAAAAAATTAATTTAACGTCCCTTCCTTTCTTAAAAAAATAGTTCAACTCATAATATTGTGAATAAATTAAATTGGGTTAGAAAGATTTTTTTAGTATTCGATTCAAATTAATCAATTAATAAGTTTGATATTGATTAGGGTATTCATAATTAGCCGAGTAGATACCCAGAGGCTCAATAAACTCGTAATACAAGTCAATAAAATATAAAGAAAAATAAAAAATAATAATAATATTAGACTTATTGATTCTTTAAGTACCCATTAAATCAATTATGAATATTCCTATTATTAACAATTAAAAAAGATAATATTCAATAAATTTGTGCTTGTAACCTCAATTTCTCAATATATTCAAAATTCAAATACCATAATTTTCCCTTCAAAAGGAATTTCAACATAACTTATTTGAAGGGTCAATGAAAATTCCACATTTTCCCACCCAAGATTTGGTCAAGCTTTACATTTTCCCTTTCCTTGTCAAAATCAAACGTACACACTTGTACATTTTCTTCTTTTCAATTCAACTATAGAAGTAAAATTCTACTGGCACATGAAGATCCCAACAGTTAACCGACATCTTTCCGTTAAGACACACCTATATATAGACAGACAAAACAACATATAATCTTACAATTCAAGACATCAAAACACATAATTACAGTTTCCTTTTGTTCTTCCTCACCGTCATGTCGAAAACCATGTATACACAACGTTATTCATCGGCAGCCATGAAGATGATGAATTTCCATCGGAATTTTCTCGCTCTCCAAACACCAACCAATCCTCCACACATGATGAACAAAGGTTGTGATGTGTTTATTAACCATCGAGGTATCGACACCAAGAGGACGATAGCTAGCTTACTATACGACCGCCTTTTTCGGCTAAACCTTCAACCTTTCTTGGACAATAAGAATATGAAACCTGGGGATAAATTGTTCGACAACATTGATAATGCGATCAAGAATTGTAAGGTAGGTGTTACGGTTTTCTCGCCGAATTATTGCAAGTCTTACTTCTGTCTCCATGAATTGGCCCTTTTTATGGAGACGAAGAAGAAGATTATTCCGATATTTTGCGACGTTAAGCCTTCGCAACTTGTTGTTGTTAACGACGGAAAAGTTCCGGCCAAGGATTTGGAGAGGTTCAAAATCGCTCTTGAGGAGGCAAAGTTTACCGTCGGCTTCACCTTCGACTCTTTGAAAGGGTAAGAAGATAATCAAATTCTTTTTATAAATTTAATTTAATTGATTCATACTATCGTTTTACTAATTTATATTTTGATTCTACGTAGGAACTTGTCGGACGTAGTGACAAATGTTTCCGATATTGTGATCGAAAGTTTGACCGAGATGAAAAGCGATAAATAGTGATTAAGAGCTTGGAACAACACTCAAATCACTCGATTCGGACTCAAAAATCTACCCATAAATCAAAAATACTAATGATTTAATTTCATTCATTTGCATTTTACTTTGGTTCCATTAATTTGCATTAATTGTCTTACATGTTCATAGTATTCTTTCCTTGGCTAATCTTGTTTTCCATGTAGACTTTGCAATTGTAACAAAAAATCAAACTTTTTTTATTCATTTATACAATAATACTCGGTTGTAATAAGATTTAAATTAATTAAATTTCGTATTTATTTATATTTTTGTTTCATTTTGAATTCTCAATATAATCACTGAAATTCGAAGTCGAAATAAATAAATATCTTTGATCACAAAATCAATGAAAGGTTCTCAGAGTTTTATTTCATTAATGTATTATATCGGTGATTTTTAGATAAATCGAATTTGATGTTCAATATTTAAAGATGGGTCTCGAAAAATTATGAATCTTCTTATCTTGACCAATTGACTAAATGTGTTTATTCAATGTATCATAATATATTTAGAATCCAACAAAATCGAATTTTTTAAACCCGAAATTTAATCTCATTGATCTATACAATCATTCATATAAATAATATCCAATAATTCTAAATTGTGAAATCCCTTTGGATGCTTGTAAGTGACTAATATTATTTTGGTTCCGACAGTTCAAGACTATAAGCCTTTGTTCGATTCTATACAAAACTGTATCGAACTCTATACAAAATTGTTCGACACTTCTAATGAAGTGTCACACAAGTCGCATGGGTTGAACGTACGATCGAGTCGAATGGCGGAGATGTATCAACAAATATGATTAGAACAAATGTGAGTTGTTCTAAAATTTTCATTTCAAATTTTATTTTGTTTCTTATAGATTTGTCATAGATTTTTTTTTTGAATATATTTAGTGGTCGGATGTTAATCTTTTTAATGAGAGCACCCGTGTTAAAGAAATTAGTCATTATATTATTGATTAGATGTATTCATTATCGGGTATTCAGTTCCTTCACGTATTAAATTTTTAGTTATATCGGTTATCAAATTGGGTTGTACTCTTTTTCTCCAATTAGACGTTAAGGAGGTTTTTAATGAGATACCTATTTTAGTTTAAATAAAATTAATAAATTGATTTTGCCAAGTTCATAATTTTTTTAAATAAAAAACACATTAAACACACAATTTTTAAAATTATAATACATAAAAAACAAAAAAATTAATAATTTAAAGTTAATTTTAGAATATTTGTATGTATATATATACATATTTATTAAAATTTATCACTAAAGTGATATTAAAAATATTAATTTCATTTTTTTTCTTTCAGTATTAATAAATTAATAAAAATATATTTAAAATTATTAAAACTTAAAAGTATATAATACGGATATAGAACTGATTTATATATTTAAATTTAATTTTAGGTACAAATATTAAGGAATTTAAAATAAAATATAAATTAAAACTAAATATATATATATATATATTAAAATTAGATGAGTTGGATACCCAATAATTAAAAAAATTAATCCAAACTCAACCCAATTAATCTTGGGTCAAATATTCGATCTTGTCAAATAATATGTTAAGGCTTACCTGATATTTTTATTTTGAGTAATCAGATTAAATCAATTAAGTTAAATAATTTTAAATATAATTAAATAATTTTAAACACCCTTACTATTGAAGCAGTGGTTCATGCATTATTATTTTTTGGACCATATGAAGCAGACAGACCAGAAGTGGCAAACGTCATGGCCATCCAATCTGCATTGAGACCATGGTCTATACGGATGTCCTGCTCGAAAAGTAATCGATACGTCTTAAAATCAAATAACTTTATTTCTCGAACATATGTTAATACAATTGATCTTATATTAATCCGACAGGTCGATCTAAAAAGTAATAAATAATCAATTAACAGAAATCTAAAAAGAGCTCCTTTGCCTTTGTTTATTACATAAAGGAGTAGAGACAGTCATCTTTCTCTTAAAGTGTTCAATTAGGATTGGTTCGGACAATCACTCAGAATACAATCATTCATCTTTATGAACATAAATTGTTATTATTATTATTACATTTTCCTTTACAAATATTTATTTTATCTTAAATAATTATGATTTATGATCGAGCTTGAATTAATCAGTTTGTAAATTTTTAATATGTATGAATAAGTAGAATTTATAAAAGTATAAATATGCTTTAGTTAAGTTAGCTATATAAAATTAGTTAGTTGTAGTTAAGTAAAATTTATACCGATAACTATCTTTAGTTAATTAAATATAGATAAATTTATATTAGTATAAATATATTATATATATACACTGAATCAGTCAATAAAATATATAAAATTTTATTTTTTTAATAAAAATCTAAGATTTATTTTTATATAATTCTATATTAGTAGTCGTTTATATACAAATACAAACAAATATGTTTGAGTAGTGGAAACTTTTTTTTATTATTTTTAACATTTAAAATAATTTTTTATATATGAGACAAGATAAAATATGTAACCTTTTTTTTTTCTTGGAAAGTGGAGTGCATAATTTGCATGTTCCATTTCGTCTTTTATCTCAATTTATCGTTTTATTTTATATATTTTATTTGAATACATTTATCGACATGAATTAAATAAAAAGTAAAAATTATATTAAAAAAATATGGGATAAGATTTTGGAAAAGCAGTGCGGGGATGATTGGGAAATATCCGTCCACCCATTCCATGTATCCATGATCCAAACAAAAATAACTTCAAGAAATTAAAATTTTAATTAATAATATAATAAAATATTTATAATATAAATAAATATATTTATAAAAAAATTAAATTTTATTTAACATGTGTATAAAAAAATTTACAATGGACGTCGAACACGCTGAACTTCGTTAATGATGAACACCGCTGAACATTATTAAACTAATTAATAAAGTTTAAAAAATTTTGAGGACTTAACATATAATTATAAATTATTTAAAATATTTTTTATTAAATTATTTTCTATATATATTATTTTATTTTTTAAAATAATTAAATAAAATACTAATTTAAATTAATTTTAAAAAATAAAAAAATCCTAAACCCAAAAATCAAAATTCAAAATTCAAAACCTAAATCACTAAACATTAAACTCTAAACCCTAAAATATAAAATCTAAAACTAAATCCAAAATCTAAAATCAAAACCCCTAAAAATACTAAACCATAAACACTAAATTGAAACCCTAAAATAACCAAAACCACTGTATCCAAATCTTAAACTAATTTGGGTTTCAAGTTTAGGGTTTATATTTTTTAGAGTTTCAAATTTTTTATTTTAGGGTTTAGGTTATAGTTATATTTTTAGATTTTTAGATTTTGTGGTTTACGGTTTTTTTTGTTTTAGGGTTAGAGTTTATGATTTAGTGTTTTGGATTTTAAGATTCAATGTTTAGTATTTTTAACTTGAGTTTAGGGTTTTAGGTTTCAAATTTAATATTTTTTATTTTTAAATTAAAAATAATTTAAATAAATTATTTTAAAAAATAAAATATATATATATAAAAATTTATTTTAAATAATTTAAAATTACATATTTAGTCCTTAAAATTTTTAATTTTTATTAATTAATTTAATAGTGTTCAACGGTATTTATCATTAATAATATTCAATAATGTTTGACGCACGTGATAGACTCGTCCATAAAAAAATATTATCCTTAAATCAGTGTTTTCATTGATATTGTCTTGGTCCCTATACTATGATTTTGGTCCTTATTCTTTCCGCTCATTTTAAATACTAATAAATTAAAATTAGGTAAAAATATGTTTAAGTTTGTGATTTAATCCCCATACTTTATTTTGATTTAATTCGATCCTCGGATTTTATAATATCGTTAGTTAATCCAAATAATTAACATCACTACGTATTTTGATTAAAATGTAGGCTTGGATTTGATATATGAATTAAACTCAAATTGAAGGACCTAAACCACAATTTGACCTAAATGTTTAGATCAAAGTCTACTACTGAGTCAAAGCTGGCTCAAAATCTTCATACAGTGAATCTCCTTTGTATTTGTCTTGTTATTTTAATGCATGAATGGGAACCGAAAGAGAGAGGAAAGAACAAAAGATTCTTCATTTGATTTTTCAGTCACTTTTGGTTTGATATAGAGAGAGCTGCAGGTTTTGGTTGTGTTCAATCGGGTCAGCAACAATGGCGGAAGATTTAGACATTGAAGCTGTAACAATGACTGAAGTTAACTCGAAGGCAGACGCCATCTTCAAGAGTACAAACGAATCGGTTCTTTTAAAGGTATGAACACTGGTTTTTTTTAGTTGAAAAGCTGGGAATTTGAGCTTTAAATGATTGTGTTTTCATGGTTTATTGTTCTGCAGTTTGTTGATGTTGTTTATTCTGTCAAATTCGGGCAAGGGGGAAGTTGTTTTCGAGACAAATCTAGTTCCGGAGAGAAAGTGATCTTAAATGGGATCAGTGGGGAGGTTGAACCGGGAGAAATGTTAGCCATGCTCGGCCCGTCGGGAAGTGGCAAGACGACGCTATTGACCGCATTAGGCGGTCGACTAGGCGGTCACCTCACCGGTACCATAACTTACAATGGCAAGTCTTTTTCGAACTCGATGAAGCGGAACATCGGGTTTGTCACACAGGATGATGTTCTGTACCCTCACTTGACCGTAACCGAAACGCTCGTTTTCACGGCGCTTCTTCGATTGCCGAATAGTTTTACTAAACAAGACAAGATCATGCATGCTGAAGCTGTTATAGATCAACTTGGACTAGTTAACTGTAAGGATTGCATCATTGGTGACCCGTTTCTGAGAGGAGTTTCGGGTGGGGAACGGAAAAGGGTTAGTATAGGTCAAGAAATGCTTATAAACCCGAGCTTGTTGTTCTTGGATGAGCCTACGTCGGGTCTGGATTCGACTACCGCGCAAAGGATCGTGTCTACGTTGTTGGAGCTCGCTAGAGGTGGAAGAACGATTGTGTTAACGATACACCAGCCGTCAAGCAGGCTGTTTTACATGTTCCATAAGGTTCTGCTGCTATCAGAAGGTAGCCCTTTGTACTTTGGACAAGGATCGGATGCTATGGATTATTTTTCGAGCGTCGGATATGCCCCGTCCGTCACCATGAACCCTTCGGATTTTCTATTGGACCTTTCAAATGGTAAGCTTTAATCTCAATTCTGCATTTTGATCTTGGACAGAGTAAATTCTGCAATATTGAATCTTGTAATGTTCATACTTTATATAGGCGTTACATCATCGAATGAGTCACTAAAGGAGCAAAACTTGGTGAAGAAAACACTGGCTTCGGCATACAAGAGTAACATTGCCGAGAAACTAAGGGAAGAGCTTAACAATGACGTCAATCGCCATCCCGATCAAACCGAAAACAAGAAGTTCGAAAGGTGGCCGACGACTTGGTGGCAACAGTTCACCGTGTTACTTCAAAGGGGAGTGAAGGAAAGGAAACACGAATCGTTTTCCGTATTCAACACTGCCGAGGTCCTTGTCGTAGCTGTCCTACTAGGACTATTATGGTGGCAATCCGATATTGCACACTTGCAAGACCAGATTGGATTCCTCTTCTTTATATCAGGATTCTGGGGTCTATTCCCTCTGTACCAAGCGATTTTCACCTTCCCTCAAGAACGTTTAATGCTCGAGAAAGAACGGTCTTCGGGAATGTATCGGCTATCTTCGTACTTCATGTCGAGAATCGCATCCGATCTCCCCATGGAGCTTATTCTTCCCACAGTTTTCATCACAATATCATATTGGATGGCAGGGCTTAAACCTACAGCAGGCAATTTCCTATACACCTTATTTGCACTCCTTTTATGTGTCCTAGTCTCACAAGCCATGGGGCTGGCCATCGGTGCCTTGGTGATGGACCTCAAAACGGCGGCCATTCTCGGTTCGGTCATCACGCTCGCATTCTTACTCGCCGGCGGCTACTACATTCAACATGTTCCGAGTTTCATATCGTGGATCAAATACATTTCGATTAGCCATTACACGTATAAGCTCTTCTTGGGGTCTCAATACCAGGCGGATGACACCTACCCATGTGGCAAGCCGGAAAAGGTTTGCTTGGTCGGAGAATTTCCGGCGATAAACAGTGTTGGGCTCGACGGTCAAGTCGTCTCGGCCGTTGCCATGGTTCTGATGCTCGTAATCTACAAGTTCATTGCTTACATGGCCCTGATGAGAATTGGGGTGACCCCAAAGTTGGAGAAGTAGCTTACTCTCAATCCATTATTACATAAAACTAATGAATTGTATTAATTAAACTAGAGATGCCATTTGTCTTATTATACTAAAACATGAGAATTTGAATTTTATAATATTATATTTGTTTTTTTTATAACATCAAAATTTAAACTCTTAAAATTATATATTTATCATATATTATTTTTAAATATTTAAATTGCTTGAAATTATTTCATACTTATTGCATTAAGTTTTAAAATAATTTATGTAATATAAAAAATAATTTTTACAATTAAAAATTAAAAAGATGAGTATAGATTCATGGAACAAGATATTAATTTAAATTCATATTCGTTAAGCTTTTTGAATTTTTATATATTTTTTATGTCAAAATTGTATTGCTAGTACTGCTTATATTTTCTTACTCATTGATTTTTTTTCTGTGTAATTTTCTTCAGTCAACGTATTTAGAGAAAAATCAATTTCTAAACTAATTTTTTCCACATTCAATATTGTTTATTTCTTACTTTTCTTTGCCAAAATAAAATTAAAAAAATCAATTGAATTAATAACAATCATAATTATTAAGAAAAAAATCATCTATTTCTTTTCGAATTTGTTATTAATACTATAATCACGTATATTTATAATTATATACAATCGAATAAATTATATAAATGTATTTAAATTTAAATCTGAATAAATTTAAATACGTGAGGAATTTTTTTTCGTTTCCATCTCATTCGAAACTCAAAAGCTGACCTTTTGATTCTGTGTAGACAGAATAATAAAGAAATCAATTTGAAAAAGAAATAATAAAAAAAACAAAATTATGTGTTCAAGAACCTCCAAACTCTATGAAATAGATCGTCAGTGACGAATATATAGTTTTATTTTAAAAAAACAAAAATTAAAAAATTAAACTTTAAATTATAAAAAAATAAAATATTTATAAAAAAATCTCCAAAATCATAAATCTTAAACTTCAAACCATTTATTTTCTCCACTAATCAGTTTATGATTTTAGGGTTTAAAATTTATAATTTTGGATTTTAGGATTTAGAGTTTAATGTTTTGATAGATTTTTTATTTTAAATATTTTGTGTTTTTCAATTATTTTTTAAATGTTTATTATAATATAATATATTATTTACATATTTAATATTATTGATCATATAATTTTTATTTAATATAAATATTTTATTTATTAATTATATATTAATATATTATTATATATGGCTATATCATAATATTCTGTCAAATCCAAACAGAAAACATTAAATCAAAGAAAAAAATAAAAGTCATAGTCTTTCTGAATTAAGGTTTAACTCAATAATAGGTGACCAAAGTATATATCTTTTCTGAAATAGGTGTTTAATGTTTTTTTTTTTTTGCTAAAATAAATGATTAAACTATATATTTTTTCTGAGATAGATGCCTAATATATTTTTTGACTGAAATAGGTGCCTAAAGTTTTATTCCCTTAGTGTTTTAAAGTATAAGTGTTAAAAGAAAATTGTTTAATTTATAAATAAGTACCTAAATTATATATTATTTAAAAAATAGATGCCTAATGTAATTTTTATTAAAATAAATACCTAATTTTTTTCTTATAAGTAATTTATATTTCTTATAAGATATAAAATTAGTTATATCTTAAATTAATCATTTAACCTTTTAAATTATTAGAAAAAATTATTTTTAACAACACTAAAATAAAAAATAATTAAAATTTATATAATTTTATATTAATATTTTTTATATTTTCCACAACAATCATCAATGGGACAAATCGATTCACTTGCAAGGACATGCCGCCGGTTCACATGGGGAATATATACAAAAATTCTTATATTCCTATTACATTTATAATTGTATCGAAAAAGAATTGAAAATATTAATATAAAATTATATAAATTTTAATTATTTTAGTGTTGTTAAAAAATATTTTTTCTCATAATTTCAACTACTAATCAAATTTAAATAAATTATTAATCAATTATAATAAATAATTTAATAGATTAAAACGATGATATATAAATAATTTTACATCTTATAAGAAATATAAATTACTTATAAGAAAAAAATTAGGCATTTATTTCAATAAAAATTAAATTAGGAACCTATTTTAAAATATATATATATATAGTTTAGGTACTTATTTATAAATTAAACAATTTTTTTTAACAGTGTTACCTTAAAATACTAAGGAATAAAACTTTAGGCGCCTATATGAGCCAAAAAATACATTAGGCACTTATCTCAGAAAAAAATATAATTTAGGCACTTATTTCAGCCAAAAAAAACATTAGACACCTATTTCAGAAAAAAGTGTATACTTTAGGCACTTATTACTGAGTTAAGCCTTGAATTAATGATTTTTAAATTATAACCGCAACCTCAAACAATATTATTTATAAAAGGCTAAAATTTTAAAGTTGAGCATAAAAGAGGACTAAAACCATAATTTAAGCTTTTTCTATGGGTTATGACGACACATTTTTATAGATTTTCGCGACGGTTCATGTACCACCTTTGGTCGGATAAGGTCGGCCTTAGGATGTCAACCACGTGGCGGGTTTTAACGGTTTATTACAAAAGTGGGTCCCACTTCCAAAAATGTTCGAAAAGGACGACCGTACTTATCCCTCGTCTAAAACTATCTATTCTCTAGGGGTAAAAGACAAAAATAAAACCAGTAAATATTAATATTACCAAACCAAAATTTAAAAGTTTATATTAAATATAAAAATATAAAAAAAATTATTAAGAAATATTTTTTATATTTAATTTTATGATTTATAAAGAAAGATGTTTGTATCAGTTATATGTTTTATTAGAGCGTAAGCCTTTATTTTCTTTATTAATGTCGGATTCTTAAGACTAAATTTTTTTTATTTTGATAATAAACAAATACTTAAACTTAATTAGTTTATATAGTTAATGTCAATGTTTTTTAAAACTATAGACATTCATTTAACATGCATAATGAAATCTAATTAAGAATTATTAATCATCTGTTAAAACACTATTTTTTAACGTAATAATATTAATTCGAGAAATATAAAATTTACGTCATATTTTAATAATATTAGAACGTAATAATCCTTTTTTTTCTCTATATGTAAACTGATTCTCTGTCCTATTTAACCACGTGCCCTATCCCTTAACTCATAAAAAAACCATTCTTTTCACCGCTCTTTTATTCTCCCTGTAGATAGAACTAATCGCTTTTCTTTGTTTGGTTCTCGAGAAAATTTTTAACAATCATGGGAGTCCAGGAAACAGATCCTTTGTCTCAATTAAGCTTGCCGCCAGGGTTTCGGTTTTATCCTACCGATGAAGAGCTTCTAGTGCAATATTTATGCAGGAAAGTTGCAGGACATCATTTTTCTCTGCAACTCATCGGTGAAATCGATTTATACAAATTCGATCCATGGGTTTTACCCAGTAAGTTCGTCAAATCCAGAAAAAAAACTCTTCCTTTCCTCTTTTGTGTTTACTGCTAGTAATAATTAAAACTCTAATCTCTTTTAACAGGTAAAGCTTTGTTTGGTGAAAAAGAATGGTACTTTTTCAGTCCCAGAGACCGGAAATACCCGAACGGGTCACGTCCCAATAGAGTTGCCGGATCGGGGTACTGGAAAGCTACCGGAACTGATAAAATCATTACAAGTGAAGGTCGGAAAGTTGGCATAAAAAAAGCTCTGGTATTTTACGTTGGGAAAGCTCCGAAAGGAACTAAAACGAACTGGATTATGCATGAATATCGAGTCACTGAAATTTTTCGTAAAAATGGTAGCTCAAAGGTAAGTTCTTTAGCTTGAATTATTGAAATAATTATAGAAAAATAATTGGTTTTTATTTATTTTTTTGTATTGTTTTAGTTGGATGAATGGGTTTTGTGTCGGATCTACAAGAAGAAGTCGAGTTGACCGAAAACGTTTCCGATTGTTTCGAGCAAAGAGCAAAGCACAAATGTGTCATCGTCTTCGTGTTCTTCCCAACTCGACGACATGCTTGAGTCATTTCCCGAGTTGGACGGCCGTTTCTTCGGTTTGCCGCGGATGAACTCGTTGAAGACGCTTCAAAACATGGGTGTCGGGACTTTGGATTGGGCGAATCTAGGAGGGTTTAACTCGGTGTCCGAGTTGGTACCCAGTGGAGAAACTCAATCTCAGAGTCAGGTGATTACGAGTTATAAAAATATTAGCATGCACGTCCCCGCAGTGCCTCCTACACTATGTCAGATGGATATTTCGATGAATAAGGTTCGTAACTCGGTGGAAGAGGAAGTGGAAAGTGGAGTCGGAACTCAGCGAGCTGATAACTCTGTGATTTTCCAACACAACTCGAACGTTTTGAACACGGGCAGCTGCTCTAACTCGATGGACCCGTATGGGTTCGGGAACCCGACTCAGACGGGTGGATTTGGGCTTAGACAATAAATATATTAGGTAGTTAAAAATAGGCTTAAGGGTTCAATAAGGATTTAAATTTTTGGAAAAATAATTAAATTCCTAATTTTTTATATTTAATTAAATTTTTTTCTTAATCCGTTATTACATGAACCTATTGTATAACGTTGGTATATTTAGTTGGGCTTCGATTGGATTTATTTAAACCCAGCCCAATTACTCATCAAGCCATTTTAAACACATTGCCCTTCGGTTTAATCTAGCAAATATCAATAATTATCGTATTTTTATTCGAATTAGACGTTATATTAATGTATGAGTAAAAATCGAGTAAATTAATCTTTTAAAAATAAGATTTAAGTACAGAAAAACAACAACTATCCGTAGTTATCAGTTGATCAGACATCTAATTGACATAAAATAATATTTGAGATTGTAATAATGACGAGGATTTGCTATATTGTTTAATTAATTAATTAGGATTTATATTTTGTGGTTGCAACAAGCTAGGGATTAGGTGAGTCCAATTCAATGTAGGGTTTCAATTTCATGATTCCAGTTTTCATTAGATCTCTGTCATCGGTCCATGACAATGACATGAAAGACATAGGGTCTAAAACGATTAAATAAAAACGAATAATGGTGCGTTTATATTTGTCTATTTAATTTTAATTAATTAAATAAATAAATATGAATAATTAAATGAATATAAATTTTTATTCGTGTTTATTTGTTAAAAAATATATTTTTTTGTGTTTGTTCGTTAAAATGATAAACAAACAAATATAAAATGGCATATAAATAAATTTAAACAAACATAAACAAATGAACGTATATAAATAAATTTGATTTTTTAAAAGTATAATAATATTTTTATGAAAAGTAATAAACATAAATACATATATATATATATATATAAACGAATATAAGTAAACGAAATATTAAATATTTACGAACATAAATAAATATACAAACCATTTATTTATATTTATTTAAATAAACAAATATAAATAATATTTGATTTATTTTCGGTCTTTGAGACGCTTTTGTCGTTATATTCAGAAATGGCAAGTGAATTTTTTTTGATATTTTTTTCCTGTATTTGTCTTTAATCCCATCGCCAAAGCAAGCCAACACTGTGCCAAGATTCCTTATCGGGTACAGAAATTTGTGGCCCTTGATTCTGCCTTCTTGGCCTTTCTTCAGCTATATTCATTCACACCGCGTTTGGTAGACCAATGAAATTGGAGACCCTGGTAATTTAGATTAATGTAGATTTATGAGAGATTCATTAATTGACTAAATAATTAAAAATATTTATGTTATTTTATTTATATAAAATTTAAATTCTGATATTTAATAAAAAATAAAATAATTTGTACGAGCCTTTTAATTCAAATGGTTAACGGAACGATTATTATTTTTAGAGGTTACGGATTCAAGCACCAATAATTGCAGTAAAGTGATTGAGCAATGAATGTCAAATGGTTGAGATTATATTATAAAACAGATATTACTGTAATCACTATTAGCTAAATTAAAAAAATTGATACATGAATTTTAAAAATTTAGGCTATGGTCTAAAGGCACAAAATTTAAGATTTATGATAAAAAATGAAATTTTATTTAGTTAAGTTGATTTTTCTTTTTTAGGCCAAAATTAGTATATTTGGACGAACCATGATGGAAAACTGAATGGAGATAAAATATTGAAATTAAAAATGCGTGGCTTATCAAGTATATAAATTAAAAAATCATGAGGTGAAACTTAATTTATTTAATATTTAAATTTATAAAAATATAAATTATTATTAAATTTTAAAAAATAATATCGTAGACTCATCATTCTTTAATTTAACTCATATTTGATTAAATATTTAACAAGTTATTTTATTTTTTATTTAAGAACTTATTTTTTTACGGAAACTAAATTTCTATTACACCAAAACTTACTAGATATTTAAAGTTTATAACATACTTCTAGGCCTAAAACGCTCCGTCCCTGCTAGTATCTACTGGGCATATTTTATCGTTTAAGACATTCTTAAGCAAGTACCATCAGAGTTTTTATTGGATGTTGTTTTTGAGTTGAGAGAAGAATTGTGTTTAAGACATTCTTAAGCAAGTACCATCAGAGTTTACTTTATCTTTCGGGTATATAAAATTTAGAGAATTGTGTTTATCTCAAATGATTGTTTATCCATTATAACGATTATATATAACGAGATTTTTTTTTTAAAAAAAAGTGATTAATACTACGATATGATTATAGTTTCAACCAGTGTTAACGTTTCGTTAGCGGGAGTCAATTTTCCAACATACCCAATATGTTCGGATTCATAGCTTTTTGGACATATAAAATTTGCGTGCAAGCATCGATTTGCGGCTTTAGGGGGGCTCAATAACAACATGAGGACTGAGGAATTTAAAACTAATTAACCTTCATCTAGGGTTTATATATGTCACTGATTATATTGCACGTCTGTGATAAACAAGTAAGGACGACGATGAAGCCGTGTTCGGTTCCTGACAAATCGTAAAAGCTTGGCATTTCATGTTCATGTTCGGATTCATGGAATCTTTTATAGAACTCAGAACAAACCCTACTCTCCTAGTCCATATTTTCTCAAAGCTTGGTATTTTGATTTTTTTATTACATCGATCGATATCGAAACCAACCCTAAGGTTCGAATTTTTTTGATGGTTATCAAGCTAGAGTTGACACATGAAGTTTTCGTAAGAAAAATTTTAATCTGTTATTTTATCGTAAAAAATCAATGATCACATGTATGATCGAATATGATTTTCGGTAGCTTAATGATAGGGTCATGCAAATGCGACATTGTCTTTCTTGTGGCGTAATATTCGGTGATTATGCCGATATAAAACTTTATTGGCGCCAAATCTTCATCGTGGAAATAAGTAAATAAATAAATAAAATTATGCCAAAAACATTGAACGAAAAATTTGTATCCAAATGGAGAAAGACATATTGTGTTAAAATACCTAAAAAGAGAGGATATTTGTCAAAAACACCATTAGGGTTCAAAGGGGAGCTATCATGAATTAAGAATTGTCATTTCAATATCTTAAAACAATAAATTTCATTGAATCGAGACATATCGAGTCGAATGCGTATATTAGATTTACACGTAAGTAATGCAAAAATTTCGAAAGTTAATTACTTCATTAGTAAAATAGATTACTTTTGTTTTTCTTATTTTGAATTCGAAGAAATCTTTCAAAAATAGTTCACTCATCAAGATACATGCATGGAGTATTAGAGATAAGGAATTGAGTTTAAAACGTACGAAATTGTGCAATCTTAATAGTTTTGTTCAGACAGGATTAAATATTGTTCAATTTACATCTATTACACGAAGATTTTCTCTGTTTTTTTTTTTTTCTGCTGCATAAAGAAAATTAAGGGGATGGTTAGGTTTACTATTTGAGAGCGAAAGAAGATGACTGATAACATAATTTGGTAACCTATCATCTTTTCCCATTAACTTAAGGCTTATGCAACTCACATGGGTAGACATTATAGCAACATTAATATTAATCACACATGTTATGTAAGAAAAATAAATAAAATAAAAAGGAAAAAAAACTTTGACTTTTTTTCAATAATGTGTAAATTGTCAGATTAAAAGTGTTGATTTCTATAGTTTCGAGATCATGTATTATGGAAGTCCGTCAGGGTGGATTCATTCGTTTTTAGTTGAAGATGGGTTGATCGTCTAATTTTTTTGGCTTGTTTTTATATATCAATAAGGGTACTCTTTTTCTCAGCTTAAGTTTAGGGAAGTTTTTAATGAGGCTTATACCGATATTATCTGTGTATGATGATTATTAAATACAATCATATCAATTCAAAAAAATGATCATAGTAAAAAAAAATATTCATTTTAAGAAAGTTGAGTTTAATCGTAATATCTACAAAATATATATAAATTATCGAGGGTTAAAAAAAATTTATAAACGTATATTATATTATATTTACATTTATAGTTAAAAGAAAAATCAAATTTGAATTATGAGGTGGAATTGTGAAGTAAAAACCATGGGTGAAAATCTTTTATCTTTTTTTATCATGCATTCTTTAATGCTTCCTTTGAAATTTTTTTAAAAAATTAAAATTTTAACCCTAACCTTTATTTTCTATATCTTAAACCCTAAACCTTAAAAAATACACTATATCCCTAATTCCTTAAACCCTAACCATAACCCATAACTTTGAACCCTAAACCCTATATCATTTAATTTGAACAGAGATATGAAAAAAGACATGAGAAAGAGATAGACGATTTACACCCAAAAACCATTAACAAAATATGGAGCAAAAGTGGGATCCACAAAATCATACAAAATATCACAAAAAATTATTTGGGTCGACATTGATATCTTATATATGTGACTTACATTTTATTTTTTTAAAATATCAATTATTTTTTTTTAAATTTTGGATGGGAAATGTGACTATTAGAGATAAATAAATTCCCAATATGTCAACCCATACTTTAACATAACATAAGGCAAATTTTGGACCTTACATTGCATTATGTATACATTTTCATAAAGAAGCTATAGATATCATGTATTGTCCATTATTATTTCTATACATGTGTATTGTTTTCTTTTAGTATATGATATGGACATTTTTTTGAATATCTTAATTGAACATGAAAAATTCATTTAATTTTATCAAATATTTAAACCTTGATCAGTCCTATCGAGTATCAAATATGAAATGTTAACAAGAATTTAATTCTATTTTAGTTTTCAAACGATTTATGACTTAAATATTGAGTATGATTATGATTATAATCGAAACGTTAAAAAATAAAATATGATATTATGTATTTACGTTTAAAATAGTGATTCAACTCGTTTTAAAAGTTTGATGGTTAAATTCAATTTTATAGGTCAAAAAGTTAAATTTATCTTAAAAAGCAAAGGTTAAAATTACTAAAAATATAAATTTATCATTATGACTAAAAATATAATTTTAAAATTATTATAGTATAAATCATGGTATTATTATAGTATAAATTATGACTAAAAATATATCTTTTCTATGATTCTATTTCCCTTTTTTAAAAATTATTAGATAAATCATGTTTATTATGTATTCGTGATTTTATCTAATTAAATTCATTTATCTTTTTTTTAACGTGAATCATCATTATTTTTTATATATAATTAGAGAGTAAACAATTATTATATAATTATTTTAAAATGATGATCAATTAAATGTATCATAAATGACGTAATAAACATGATTTATCTAATAATCTTCGTTAGAAAGAAAAAGGAACAATGAGACAAAAGAAAACGGCATGCAAAAAATTGACACTTGATGTGTCCCATGTGTACATTATGGAACCAGCATTTCGACCCCACACCTTTGTGATCTTTAGGGCATGCACAACGGTTTTGGCCAGTGAAAATATCAATACAAAAATCTTTTGATTTTTTTTATTTAAATTTTATGCCACGTTGTTTTTTCATTTAATTTCTAAAAAATTGTATTAAACATATAATTTTCTTGTTTATTTTTTTTTATTATTTTCAATCTCAAACGCGATTAAATAAATTGAAAGTTTTAGCTTCTCTTCAAGTACAATTTTTCCATTCAACCCTATATTTCAACTGCTCCGTTGAACGAAATCTTACTCATTATTTTATAGTATAGATTTGGTCAAGAGTAATTTTGATCAAATTCCTCTCCTTAAAAGTTTTAAGTTTTCCTGTATTTTATATATTTTCTATTAATAATCTAATTTTATACCTCTTACATTTTTAATATATTTTTTAATAGTTTATACCCTTTATATGAAATTTTTGGTCCGTCCAGTTGGCGTGGATTATTCTTCGAATTTAAACCCTTGAAATGCACATTTTGTGTATTATATACCAGCTAGCATTGAAGTTTTCCTTCATTTTTATCAACTCAAGTGAAGTAGGAGCAACTGTTTACTTTGAATAAAATGTTCCAAAACAATGAAATTGACGTGGAAATGGTCATGGGCGCTTTAGGACAAATGAAGGAGGACTAAGAAACAATGATTTCGACATGAGTTCGAATAATCGAGTATAAATTTAAATTTAAATATTTATTTTAAGAATATAATTATTTATTTTTAAAAATTAATTATGACTTTTTTTGAGAAATAACTGTTGAATAAAATTACAAGAGTAGACTAAGCATATTAACAGGTGATTTATCCGAAAACTAAAATCATTAGACTGCGTAATATACCACTAAAACATAAAATAGGAACATACAATGAGAGAGTTAAAATCTAATTTAAACAACTTAAATAAATAGATAATATATCGACAATGATAATATATCGACAAAACTTATTTTATTACAACCTAATAACGAACTATATTTCGTGATTACAAATGCATACAATTAAAAAAAAATTAAAGGTCTAAACTAATAGTATATAATATGATAATTAACTAATCGTTTACTAAAAAAATAACGTTAAATTTAACCTAAAAATATGCTAAAAAATAAAATAAAATAATACTACAAGAGAAAGAAAACTTCTTATCATTTTTGTGATGTGAATTGTCCATAGTATCCCTGATCACGAAAAACAGGGGGTTTGGGTGGTGGGATTTGCATAACAAAAGCATGACCTAGGAAGCGTAAAGCTTATACCCACACTAAAATCCCTCCATAGGGCCAATGGGCCCCACCACCCACTCAATTCCCACGTGTCAACCGTCCCCACATTTGGGAATTACACGTGTGGTTCCTTCATCGTTCATCCCTTAGCTTTGCATGTAATCTGCCAACCATGGCCGGGTTATTTTTTTAACCTCGTTAGTGAAATGACCAAACTGACACTCGGACCAGTCACGTGGCATGTCGGGATTAGGTGGATTAAATAGTAACAGATGCCAACTTTGGTGTATTGAATCCTGGTCCACATGTCCATAGTCTTGTTCGAATACCCATTTATAAAGAAAATGGTCATGCCAACTCTATGCTACATTATTTTTTTTTCCCTCAGGAGCCTTTAGAGGAAAAAAAATAACAAAAATTCTATGATGTTCTTCTTCTCCGGTAAACTTTCTGAATCCAAAGTTAAAAACTCTTGATTTCGTTACTGAATTATATATAAATAAATACGTGTGTGTATATACATATATCCGAAGGTGTAGCAATGGAGAGCACGGACTCGTCCACCGGCTCACAGCAGCCGAACCTCCCACCGGGGTTCCGGTTCCACCCGACCGACGAGGAATTAGTGGTACACTATCTCAAGAAAAAGGCTACCTCAGCTCCTTTGCCGGTTGCTATTATTGCCGAAGTTGATTTGTACAAGTTTGATCCATGGGAATTACCAGGTAAAGTTAAATTATTTAATGGAAAAGGGTATACATGAAAAGTGGAAAAAGTATTTTTTTTTTGAAAAATTTGATTTTGGGTTTTCAGCAAAGGCAACGTTTGGTGAGCAAGAATGGTACTTTTTTAGTCCGAGAGACCGGAAGTATCCGAATGGAGCGAGGCCAAACAGAGCGGCGACGTCGGGGTATTGGAAGGCGACGGGAACCGATAAGCCGGTGTTGACATCGAGCGGGACTCAAAAGGTTGGTGTGAAGAAGGCACTGGTTTTCTATGGAGGGAAGCCACCTAAAGGGATCAAAACGAATTGGATCATGCATGAGTATAGGCTTGCTGATAATAAGACTAACAACAAACCCCCTGGATGTGACTTGGGCAACAAGAAAAACTCATTAAGGGTAAACCACTTTTTTATCAGATTTTATTCATTTTTACTGTTCTATGATTTCAGAAATTGATTTGTTTGTAAAACATTTTTTTTCTGTTTGTAGCTTGATGATTGGGTGTTATGTCGAATTTACAAGAAGAACAACACGAATAGACCTCTGGACCACGATAAAGATGACTCGTTGGATGACATGCTCGGTACCGTACCGCCTTCAATGTCGATCGGCAGCCATCACAACGCGAAATTCCAGTTCTCGACGAAGGGAACGAGTTTCGGCACATTGCTTGAAGCTCAAGAGCATAGCCTATTCGATGGAATGCTGGGGAGTACCGATGGGATTAACAATAATGGTTCAACTTCTCATCAATTGGGATGTTCAAGCTCAAAGGGAGACTTATCCATGGCTAGCCCTCTCAAAAGGACCCTCTCATCGATTTACTGGACCGAAGACGAAACCGTTGGGCCTTCAACGAGTAAGCGATTCCACACGGACAGCAACGATGGCGGAAGCTTGGAGAAAACAGACGGGAACAGTTCGATCGCCACTCTACTCAATCAACTACCGCCAACCCCTCCGTTGCAACAACAGCAACAAACAATGCTGGGGGCGATCGGAGACGGGATGTTTCGTCCTCCATATCAGCTTCCCGGACTCAACTGGTACTCGTAATTCGATTTCCATGCAGCGGAATTCGATAGATGCACCATCTATATCCAGTATATATGTTATAGTGATGAAGCATTTGGAATTACTGGGATACAAAGATTGAGATTTTTGTTTCTTAGGGCATAGATTAGATGAGTCAGGCCTCATTGTTTCTTTCAGTGTAACATGTAGCTGTTAAAAATTTCATCTCTTGAGGCCATAGGTAAATTTTATAATATATAGTTGCATATATTGTATACATACATATACATATACATATACATATAAATACATATAATGAGAAGTGGAAACTTGGTGTAGAAAAAGAAAATTAATAATAAAACCGATGAATATATGATAAAAAATATTTTCTTTTTTAAAATATCCGATATTTTTTTTATCGTTTTTTCTGGTTAGTGAAACTTTTAAATTCAAACTATGATTAGTGTATGATAAGTGATAAATAATTTAGTTCGCTTAAATAAAATTTTCGATTTGAGATATATATATATATATAATCTCTGTTAAAAATTTCACTCACTACAATTAAATACGGGACAGAAGATTAATAATATAATTAGAGAGCTATAACTATCATTTACCATTAATAGGTATGAATGCTTAATAATTGGTTGATAAGAGTTGAAATATATGGGCCCATGTTACTATTTTTAACCATTTTTTATTTATTAACATAACTTAATAAACTAAATATTCTTTTTTTTTTAAAAATAATTAAGCCCGGCCCATCACTTGATTTAATTTATTGCTAATCTATATAACCTACTTGATCAATGTTTGGCTTAAAAAGGAATTATAAATATTTAAATAATATAAATTAATTTTCAAATAATTCTTTTCCTTATTTTTTTCACTTGACAAAGATAGTTGATCTCCTCGACAACGAAGGATAACAATTTTAAAATGTTTATATAAAAAAATTATCATTAATGTCTTTAATTTTGATCATCGAATTTTTAAAATTTATATTAAAATTATTAAAAATTTAATTTATTTTTATTATAATAATTATTATTTATAATTAACGGTGACTGATATGATATAATCACGTATTATAAACCTTAATAAATTAATATGCTCTAGTCACGTATTATTTATCATTAACGGTGACTGATATGTTTAAATACATTTAAATTTATAATTTTAAAATTTATGATTCGAATTAAAACTAAATTAATCAAAAATACAGATATTTAATAGATATTTAAGTACGGATGTCATTTTCTTAATGACCCTTAAATTCCATGACCTAGCTAGAGGTCACATAAATTGATAATAAGAGTCTACCTCACAAAATTAAATGGACATTAATTGTTTTTAGCTATGGGACCATTTCAAGGAATCATTATCTTTAAACCACACAAATTAAAAGCACTTTAATTTCATTCCTTTCAGAGGAAAATGTACAAAAAAACTTTATAATATTTCACATCAGTTACTAATTAATTATAGAATATAGTGGGAAATTAATTAAAAGTTAAAACCCAATTTATCATTTTAAAAAATGGATTATTATCTTAAATGCGGACCTAATCCCATAATTAAAATCATATAAATCTCCTCAAATATGAGTTTAGTCTAGCATGATCATCTCTTTCCATTTGATTTTTTTATTAAAATTCAATTTAATATCGATCGATTGAAATGATTTTTTTTATTATACTATTGATTTACTTGTTTTATATCTTTAAATTGAATTTAGATATAAACTTATATTTACTGTTTTTGTTTGCGATTGAGTTATGGTATTAATTATGTTGTCAACGTGTCTTATTGTAATATGTTTTTTTATTGTTGTTGGAGATATTTTCTTTGTGTAATCTTATTTTTGATCTAAAAACGTTAATTTCCGTATTCATTTATTAATAAGAATATGTTCAGATCAAATTTATTTACTTGAATTATAAACTCTTATTATATTTTTATTTTTTTAATAAAATTAACATATTCATATTAAAAATATATATTCGTGGAAAACCCTTATGTAAAAAACATAGTAAATAAATAAATTTATAATAACGATATCCGTAATTTTTAATGAAAATATGCATTTTATAATTTTTATGGAGTATGATTTATATTTTATTTATTTCGACTATTGTTTACATAAATATGATTAGCGTTAATCGTGCGTGTATGTTGGTTTTTAAGGATATACGTATGGTATACGAATACACTGTATATATACATGCAATGTACATACGCATACTTGTGATATACGTCCATGTTTGACGTACACGTATGTGATAAAAATGAATATATGTGAAGGTGACTAGATAAGAGATTGACTGTGAATCTATTAATCCATTTGTTCTAAGAATAAGCAAATTCAAATTTTGTTTTTTAATATTATTTCCTATAATTTTATGGGAAATAATAATTTAACTAAAAAAATAAATAAAAAATACTTAAATTCCACATTTAATTATCTAATTACGCATAATTCATAAATATAGATAAGATCAAGCGATAATATTAACATAACCAACTGTTAATCTGAATTATCTATTTCAATCATCCAACGATTCAAAAAATATATAAAACTTAAAAAAATTTATTTCATAAAATTTGATCATATTCTACATATATATATATATATATTCGTGTTATACGTTTATATAAATTTCAATATCTTTATATTATATTCATTGTCATATTCAAGATTTAGTTGTACAATTTGCAAAATCAAAAGAGAAAAAGAACTCAATTAATACGCTGTACTCTCAATTAATAGGTTGTATTATTGAGGGTGGCATAATGTTGACGAGATCGTATCATACAACATAATGTTACAAAAATCGAAAAAATGATTGAATCAGTTAAATCATCAATTTTTTATTCGATCGATTAAATTATGATTCAATAATTAATTACCTAATATCCCTATACACTCTTTTATTAGAGGTAATTACATTCGACTGTATTTTAGTTTATAGACAAATTTTTTTGAAACAAATTAAAATAAAAAATCTACAATCTGCGGAAGAAATTTTGATTTCAAGGCTTTATGTTTTAGAAAAGCAACACCGAAACGGTGGAAGAAATTTGTGAATGTGGTCCGAGCAGCAATAATTTACGGTCTGAAATTTAATAATTAAGCTAAGAGTTATGATTAAGGGTGAATAATACGGGTATCGGTTAATTTGAATAAAATTGGTTTCGGTCTCGTTAACTATCAATTTTTAAAAATTGAAATCAGTCTCAATCCCGATTATACTGGATCCTAAATTTTAAGAATCGGTCCCGTTATTGGTGGAAACCGATTCCAATACCGGGTACCCGGTTAATTAGTTTATTCTTAAAAAAATTCAGTAATTGAATAAAAAAATTCAACCACCAATAATAATATTAAATAATAAAATCAGAATATTGTCGGCTTGAAAATTTAAATTTTAAAACTAGTTATACTCATACTATTCATACATACAAAGAAAGTTTGATAAGAAAAATAAATAAAAGAAAAACAATGTTAGATATTTAGTATTGGTCCTGGTTCTATTGGGTACCCATCGGGTACCGGGTCCAAAAAATCAAGATACAGTCCTGATCCCGATTATGACGGGACCTAAATTTTGGATCTAGTTACGGTTTTACTAAAATCAATATTAGATAAAAATCTATTAGGTCCTACTAAGTCCAGAACCAAGATCGAGTAATTAGTTTTTTTTTTCCACCCCTAATTATAATAATTTATTTGTTAATTATTTTATGTAAATTTGAATTTTGACATATATTTTAAAATATTAATATAATATCATTTAAGAAAAATTTAATTTGTAGCTTAACAAGTGATTTGCACAGCTGCAACAATCTGACAAGAGATGGGTCTTAGCTGTCTGCCTTATTGGATGAAAAAGTAGGACAACTCAAAAGCACTAACCATTAACTCCACTCAATAATTAGTTTAGAGTTTAGGGTAAACTCTTCCGTTTAATTTTTAAACGTGAATGAAATATACGTATTTAATATATATATATTTAAAAATATAATAAAATAATTAATAAATTCGTTATTTTGAGTCGTGATATATTTATTAGTATTTTCGAGTTTATTAACATATTTATTATGATAGTAGATCTAATAAATATAAAAACTATTACTAATCATTGGTTTAATCTCCGATCTATATTAATAAAAGTAATCTTAATGTCTTCAAACACATTTTGATTGGTAAATTTCTAAATTTTGAGTTATCTTTAATAAATAATGGGTGGATGTGGTCCATGAAATTTAATATAATTGATTTAAGAAATGAAAATTAATAAATTTATCTTTTAGTGTGGAAGTCAAAATTCATTAGTGGAGTTGGATTAGTGGTCCAACTCATTGAAAGGGGAATTCATAATTTCACTATCAAGATAAGCATTTGTAATTCATAAATCACATGTAAAATCCCTAATAAAAAAAATAATTTGACGGATTATGAAAGTTGGTTTAAGTAATAAATAATTTTATTTTATTTAAGTAAGTTTTGAGTTTAAAATGTTGTGTATGTAAAAATTTTTTTGTTAAGACTTATCTATCAAAATTAAGTGTACGATACGAGTCAGTCTGAATTAGTTAGAGCAAAGTCTTAAAAACCGAAACAATAATAAAAAAATCAAATTGACCGTCAAACAAAAGTCGATGAAAAATTAAATTCCTGATAGATTAGAGGGACTAAATTCTTATTTTTTTTGGTAAAGGGATGAAATTTAAAATTAGAACATACAAATTTTGCAGTCAAAATATTAGAGTCATATCCATGAAATGGTCAAAAGTCTCCAAAAATCCATTCCCAAGAATCAAAGATACAAGCTTCCACGAAAAAACAAATATTTTATTTTAAAATTGGCATCTATATAAGCATAACAAATCAAAATGGAACAAGGCATGAATGGCCAAGTCACCTACTCCACATTATGCAGTTGACCATCATCCTTGAGGAACAACCTACACAAGGCTCGGAAATTCCACCACCGGCCGGAGATGCAGCGGAGGAGAATCGGAGTCGTAGGAAAACTTACATCACATCCTCATCATCGGGACATCGTCTGAGGTGTACATGTTCAAGCCGTCCGGGTTCAGCACCTTGTAGGAGGCATGGTTACATGGTGCCAAAGCAGAGCATGAGGAGATTTGGTGCTAACAAGGAGATATTAAGGAGGGCATTGGCTCCACCACCAAATCGGAAGATGAGAATTCGGCGGTGGAGCTTCAAGCCGACACCGAGCAGGCTTTGTAATATGTCCATGGCTTAAGGTTCTGCAAATTTATGATCAATTGAAGAATATAGCTGAATTTTGTATATTTTAGGATGGAGTTTTCTGCAATTTTTTTCAGCTATCTGAAGCTTCATATAACTTGAAAGCTTTTCTTTTCTTTTCTGTCATGGATTTGTAAATGAATTAAGTTGATCGAATAAGATTTTGTTCGTGTTTGTTTTTTATTTATTTGAAAATATTTATTTTCTTGTTTAACTTTTTAATATGGTATTCGTGTTAATTTATTTACTTTAGCGTTTGTAAACATATTCGTTTAATGTTTCAAACATGTTCGTCAAAATGGTGAAATTACGCTATTACTCTTTAAGTTTCTTAAGCTTTATAGTTTGAACTCTAAAGTTTATCATATGTTCAATTTAATTCATACGTTTACAATATTTAAAATCTAAAAAAGAAAAGGAGAAATAAGTAAACAAACTTATAAACGAATCAATAAATGAGCATATAAACATGTTCGTATTATAAATGAACTAAACACATATATGTTCGTGTTTATTTGTTTATTAATAAATTTTATATTTTTTATTTAGTAATTGATAATCAAAATTTTAATATACGTATATAATCATTAACGTTCGATCCTCTAATTTATAAGGTGATTTTATTTTTGACAAAGCCTATTTTTAATTCTATCTAAAGAAGAGAAGACTCTAAGGGAAAAGATTTTTCTTTTGAGTCTTGAACTCAAAATCTAAAAAAAATAGATATGAGTAGATGAATAGTTCTTACCAACGATCATCAACGCTCACTTAATTTAATCGAACTAAATTTTGAAGTTGTCTATTAATCTGGTTTTAAAAGAAATTTGGGCTTAAAATAAAGTTATGATTTTTAAAGCCTATTAAATTGGGCCTAAGCAAAACTGTTTGAAACATGGACGACGCCATCTTTCGTCAAACTTAACGAAGACGACGAAGCAGAAACACTAGATCCTTGGGAAAACAGAATCCATCGACAGAGAGAAAAGAGGGAATTGGAGCATAAGCGAAAACTACACTCCAAATCTCACACTCAAATAAAAATTTAACCTTTTTCCTACCCATTTCTACATTTGATCTATGGATTTTGCAAGTTTCTTGTAGATCGAAAAGGAAGAGACAAAATGGCGAACTATTTAGCTCAGTTCCAAACAATCAAGAACACGTGTGACCATCTCGTTATTGCTGGTAAACCTATTGTTTTTGCTTTTAATTTGATTTGAAGTCTTCAAATTTAACTCTGGGTTTGTTTGTTTTGGAATTTTTATGTTGTTGGGTGAGTGAGATCAGGGATGTGTTTACTTCAGTGATAGATTTCTGATGTGGAAACTCTAAAGGTTGATGATATTTGTTGGTTAAATAAAGGATTGGTTAAATGTGAAGAGTTGAGTTGAAATTCATAATTGTTGGTGATCATGTGCTAAATGAAGTTAGTACTTTGGTTATAATTTCTTGGGATTTTTTTAGAATTACGGTGAGTTAATCGAAGCAGCAATTAGCTTCGTTTACTTGTATCGATGTCAATGATCTTCTGGTAAATTTTGTTGCTTTTAAGTTTTTTTTACTGATCTTTTCGCCTTGTGGATCAAATTTAGAAGTATATGATCTATGGATATCAGATCTATCAACTCCAAAGTTTGCTTCTTTTCTAATTGTTTGTATTTAGTAGTAATTTGTAAACCATGTGTTAGAAGAACTACCTGTTATGATTCTCTCCTAGCTAGAGATTTCTAACTATATTTTGCCATAAACTGCATTACAGTTGAAGATGTCAGTGACTTGTGGCCTACTGTCAAGAATAGTTTTGAAGAGCAGCTGCCTTTCAAAAGAGCTTTCTTAAATAACAAGACCCGAAATCCTGTGTTTGTAGAGAACTTGCCGGCTGAATTCATATTAACCACTGATGCAAGACTACGTAGTAGATTTCCTCAGGAGCAATATTTATTCTGGTTCCGAGAACCGTATGCGACTCTGGTTCTTGTTACGTGTGAGGTACATTTCATATAGTTTGAGATATTTTATTAAAGACCAACGAATTTTTATATTCATGACCATACTTTGAAAAAAAGATAGTTCTTTAACTTCCGTAATAACTTGGATCACAGCTTAATCTTTTTGTCCTTGTTCATTTTCCATTTTATATATTGCTTATTGTTTAATTCACATTCTTATTCCCAGGATCTTGATGAGTTCAAGACCATTCTTAAGCCACGCCTGAAATTAATTGTTCAAAATGATGAACGTGAATGGTTTATCGTATTTGTATCTAGAGCCCATCCAAGCAATGATAATGCCACTAAAATGGCAAAGAAAGTATATGCCAAACTTGAAGTTGAGTTCAACTCCAAGAAGAGGGAAAGGTAAGGTTGCAGCTCTCTGCAGCTTATATATATTCTAATTGATGGCATGACTAGTATTTATGCAGCCACTAATGACTTTAGCATTGAAATAATGCTGTATAGGTAGGATTCAACTGTTGGTTTTAATTCTAAAATATTGCTAGAGAATATATCAAATATTTGCCATGATTTCCCCCTCATAGTGTTACTGGTTTTATATTCTGCCATAAAGATTAATTTCCTTGGTATGTGGCATTTTTTTGCATTTAACGAAGAACTTGATGTTGGGTGACATCTCACCCATGTTGCAAACTATTGGAAAAGAAACATGTGAAAGTTTGAAGTAGCACACTTATTGAAACTTGTGTTTGATTTTTCCTTGTCATTTACTGATATTCAAACTATGCTTAACTTAAGGTGCTGCAAATTTGACGTACATGGTCCTGAAGCAACTTTTTGGGAAGAGTTAGAGGCCAGGATTATGGAGTGTGTCAGAAATACATTGGATAGACGTCTACAGTTCTATGAGGATGAGATACGCAAGCTTAGCGAACAGCGTTTCATGCCAATCTGGAACTTCTGCAATTTTTTCATCTTGAAGGTTGGGTCCTCTTTTGATCCAGGGACAAACATTATGATTTTCCATTTCTATTTTTTTTTTCTGAAGATTGTGAAAGAAACATGAATTTACCCAAGAGATCCTAACTTAAAAGTCTTTTTTTTTTTCCTTTGTGGGATATAATCCTAATTAATATATTAAAAAATATACATTTAATCTTATTTTCTCCGACTGTTAATTCTTCAATTTTCTTTTCCTTAGGAAAGCTTGGCGTTTATGTTTGAGATGGCTCATCTTCATGAGGATGCCTTGCGTGAATATGATGAACTAGAATTGTGCTACTTGGAAACAGGTGTGAAATACATATGCTGGTGTTTTGAGTGTCAGTTTTATTTGTTTCTACTTTTCTGCTGTACATTTTTTTAAAGTTTCTATATATGTTTCCTAATAGCATTATATTTTTGTATAAATAAGAATTCACTGTTGTAATGGGAATATACGTGGTACTTATAGTCAATGTTGTATGAACCAGACTAGTGGTCGAACTGGGCAGACCACTGATTCCTGGTACTTATAGTCAATGTTGTAAATTGTAATGTGAATTTTTATATATGATTTAAGTTTTACCTACAGTTTTCTTACATAGGCATCCCCTAAATATTAATGGTGGTAGATTGTTAATGTGATATGCCTGCATACTTCACCCTTTTATTTTCATGTTGACTGGGTAGATAGGATATCTGAGGTAATTTATTGTACTGCTAAATTTTCATGTGTAATTATTAAGAATTTGTCTTTAAATGCTCCCTTTTATTTTAAATTCTGATAGTTGCTTTTGGGCATTTCTTCATCTTATTTAATATATATGTGCAGTTAATATCAGTGGGAAGCGTAGAGAGTTTGGAGGACTAGACCATGGTGATGACCAGGCAGCACTGCTTCTGCCTGGAAACAAACCATTGACACAGTTTGTTCAAGATGACTCATTCAGGGAATTTGAATTCAGACAGTATCTCTTTGCATGTCAATCAAAGGTTTGGTGCTGCTAACTCTTTACGACTTTAAGTACCTTATGTCGGACAGTCTGACTTTGAGACTAATTCCTCAAGAATGTGTTTGTCTATTGCAATTTTTAGAACTTCATCAAAATGCCATTCTAAATGGGTTGAAATTGTGTGGTTAAATGATCAACAACTGTTTCCTTTATTATGGAGCATTTTATATAACTGATTAAAACAATTTCCAAGTTATTTTTTTGCCTTCTTGAAATGTTCTATAGGTGCTTCTTTCTTGTCATTGTTTTATTAGTTTCAGATTGTAGTTGGCATGTCTGTGTTTGTACCTAAACCATGCCTCACTGATTAAATTGCAGCTCTTATTCAAGCTTAATCGTCCTTTTGAGGTTGCTTCAAGGGGCTATTCATTTATAATTAGTTTCTCAAAATCCCTGGGATTGCATGAGGTATTTAATGATGTTTTCTTTTGTTTGTAACAATTTTTTAACTGTTTTATTTTCCTTTTGAAAAAAATAAATATGATTCCTCTTTTCTTGGGATTATTGTAGAGTATTTTACCCTTCTGTATGCGTGAAGTTTGGGTAATCACTGCATGCTCGGCTGTAGTCAATGCAACAAATTCTCAATATAATGAAGGAAATGCGGCACCTGAAATAGAAAGGGAGTTCTATCGCCTTCAAGGTGATCTTTATTCATTATGTAGGGTTAAGGTATTTTTTTTATTTCTCATCTTAAATGGAATTCCGTTTTTCTTATTGTTTAACATCCGCTGAAACATATTGACGATTGTGGCAGTTCTTGAGGCTTGCATATCTAATTGGATATGGAACAGAGATAGAAAGGAGTCCTGTTAACAGGTATGCATTCAAGTTTTGGAGATCAAATCCACTTTTGACTTCCAATGAATTTGGTTACTTCATAATTTAGAGAAGGCTAGTCTTGTGGTCAAGTCTGATGTTTCACCATCTAATTGAATCATTTCTTTTCTTTTTGAGCAGTGCTTTATTGAGCATGCTGCCCTGGCCCAAGCCAGCAGTTTGGCCTTTGGTTCCAGAAAATGCTGCCTCTGAGGTGCTTCAGAAAGAACAGGCAAGTTATTGTTCCACATTTTTAGAACTCTAAGATCGGCAAAGGGACACATCAGTTTTTTTAGTTTTTTTTTTTTTTTTTTTTTTGGGGGGGGGGGGGGAGGAGGGAATACACCATCTTAGTAAAAATTTGTGTTCCGTCTGTCGAACAAGTACTGCAGGGCTTCCATTTCTTCCCATTTTATATTTTCAACATTTGTAACATTATAATTCCAAGTTTATAAACCGTTGATATGGATATGGATTTATTTCTTGGAATATTACCAATAAAACATTATAAGGCATAGAGATTTGAAGAAGAAATAAATAGTGTGATTATGATAATAACCCACCTTTGTTCAGTGGGCCTTTTCAAGGCAGAAGCTTATAATAGATCAGCTTAGCCACATCCATGTATTTTGATGTCTGTATGCTTAAAATTGGCATAAAAATGTTGTTTCTGTGGTCTTACTTTTTCTTGCTAAAACTTGTGAAGGTGCTGTATGATCCTACCATCTGAATAGTAGTATCTTTCTAGATTTGGTGAAAGCAGTTGATAAATGTTCTCATAACTGTAGGCTTTATGCAAATCACGACTATATTGTCCATTAACATCTATTTCACATTTAATCAACTATACCTTACTTAATTGGTTCAGATGATTCTGCAAGAAAATCCCAGAGTCAATCCCTTTGGCATTGAGAGGAAACCCTTGCCACTTGAACCTACTGCCCTTATACGTGAGGCAAATCGGCGAAGGGCTTCCCTTTCTACTGGAAGCTCATCCGAGATGTTTGACAGCAAACAAAGCTTTGCTGATGGGTAAGGAAATCTCAAGAAACAACGCAATGTTGCTTTAGCAATTTTTCGAACATGAGTATTATTAGATTGAAAGTTTTCATGTCGAGAAAATTTACACCTTTTGTTTGTTATTAAAGGTTTTTATGTCTAATAAATGTATTTGTGCTGACAGATCAACGGCAGATATATCATCAAAGACATCCCCATCAAGTAAAGCACAAGCAATTTCAATATCTCGTACTTACTCATCTGCTGGAAATTTTGAGAGCTCGATTGATCGACCCATGAAGCTAGCTGAAATATTTGTTGCTGCTGAACATGCTTTGAAGCAAACAATTTCAAATCCTGATATGCAGAAAGCTTTGTCATCTATACAGGACATTGAGGTATCGAATTGAGGCTATACACATGTGAACTGTTAAAAATAACAAAAATGCTTTCTCCTTTGGTTTTCAGTTAGAAGTATGTAGTTTAAACCATATATCTTTATTCATTTTATATTCCTGGATTTATTTGACTCATGTGGTGGGGCACTTATATTCAATATTTAATCTACACTTTTTGTCTCATTAATTCCTATTTGGGTCATGGCAGCAAAAATACATGGATCTCACTAAAGGTGCTGCTGACAATTATCATCGTTCTTGGTGGAAAAGACATGGAGTTGTCCTTGATGGTGAAATTGCAGCAGTGTGCTTTAAGCGTGGTAAATTTGACCTTGCTGTGAAGTCATATGAGAAGGTTTGTGCTCTTTATGCGGGTGAAGGATGGCAAGGTTTATTGGCTGAAGTCCTGCCCAATTTAGCTGAATGTCAAAGAATACTCAATGACCAAGCTGGGTACTTGTCATCTTGTGTGCGGTTGCTTTCACTAGATAAAGGATTATTCTCAAACAAGGAACGCCAAGCTTTTCAATCAGAAGTTGTTAGTCTTGCACATAGTGACATGATGCACCCCGTCCCACTTGATGTTTCATCTTTAATAACATTTTCTGGAAATCCCGGACCTCCTTTGGAGTTATGTGATGGGGATCCTGGTACCTTATCTGTAGCTGTTTGGAGTGGCTTTCCTGACGACATAACTCTTGATTCTCTTAGTCTCACTTTGATGGCTACATTTAATGCTGATGAAGGTGGTAAGGTATGGCTTCTAAGACATTAGACAAGATGATGCTAGCATGTATTAAGCTATTTCATAGCATGATATTAACTTGGTTATTTGATGTATATTTCAGTTAAGAAGCCCTAGTGCGACTGTACTAAAGCCTGGTAGGAACACGATCACATTTCCTTTACCACCACAGAAACCTGGTTCGTATGTCTTGGGAGTTCTTACTGGACACATTGGGCACTTGACTTTTAGATCTCATAGTTTCTCCAAGGCAGGTCCCGCAGATAGTGATGATTTCATGAGCTATGATAAAACGACACGGCCCATCTTGAAGGTACTCTTTCTCTTTCAGATTTTAAGTGCTGTCCTCTTACTAATATCGATAAAGCTAACTGTTTATAAATGTTAGAAAGTATAGCTTGGTGAGATTCCCAACTGTAAGTTCACAAAGCCTGTTTATGCTGTTATTCTTTTAGTTCATTCTTCTAATAGAATCTTCTCTTTACTTAGGTTTCCAAGCCAAGACCTCTAGTTGATCTATCTGCAGCTATATCATCTGCCTTGTTGATTAATGAAGCTCAGTGGATTGGAATTATAGCGCAACCTATAGAGTATTCCTTGAAAGGTGCTGTCATGCACATTGATACTGGTCCGGGTCTGAAGATCGAAGACTCGCATACCATTGAGGTGGAAACCTACAGAAGTGCTGCTCATAGTTCCACTGATACAGCAAACTCTGGTGATGCTAGGAAAGATGATAATAAAAACTTTGAGCGGCTAAGTCTCCTTGATGGTAAAATAGAGTTTCCTGATTGGGCCAGTGATGTGACCTCAATTCTTTGGATTCCTATCCGTGCTATTGATGATAAGCTTCCAAGGGGGTCATCTTCAGGTCTGGAAAAAAGACTAGAAAATTTGTGACGGTTTTAATTTTGAATACAAACGTTTGCAAAAAAACACATGTTTCTCCATTGTTTGCTGCATCTGTTGGCTACAATGTTTATGTTATGTTGCGTGCTATGGCAGGTCCCCCACAGAAACAAAGTATTGTGGACGGAATGCGGACAATAGCTCTGAAACTGGAGTTTGGAATATCAAACAACCAAATCTATGACAAGTACTATTTCTCCTCGCATTTTTAATTTTATTTTTCTATATTTGAATTCACACTCTCTATCTGAACTTTATTAAATGATCTACCATGACATACAGGACCATAGCTTTGCATTTCACTGATCCTTTCCATGTGAGCACGCATGTTGCCGATCAATGCAATGATGGTACTTTGCTTTTGCAGGTATTATGTCCTTAGTTTTCAACCACATTCTTGTTTCTATGCTTTCACAATAAATTTTAAGGAAGTGATATTCGTGTATGAACAATAGGACTCTATCACCTTGTTTCTCATTTTTATATATGTCTAGCACTGAAATGCAAGGCAGCAGCATGCCCAGACGCATGCCTTATAACACTGCAGATCTTATTGTATGACATCTCAAAATGTGATATATTGTAAGAGGTTTTGATCTTACCATTCGTGGTGTACGGTGAAAATAGAATTCTGTGTGTTACAAATTTCCCACTACACTTTGTACTTTTTATGAAGCTTGCTTTGATGTTATTTACAGGTAACACTGCATTCCCAAGTGAAGGCCACATTAACCGTTAATGATGCTTGGCTTGATCTTCAAGATGGATTTATTCATGCTGGACAGAGTGATGGAAGACCAGTTTCTTCCTTTCTTCCACTTGAAATATCTCAAAATTCAAGAGCAGGACTCCTATTCTCTGTATGCTTGGGGAAGGGAACTGCTGAAGGTACAACCATCTTGTTTTTCTAGGATAGTGTCAGAATATTGGGTCGTTTCCTTCCCGATTACCATATGTCAAGTAGTCGACCTCTTGCTTTTACAGATGAAAATAAGTTGCAACCTGAAAGCATATTAAACATCAGATATGGAATTGCCGGTGCTAGGACCATTGGGGCACACCCACCTGCGGTTGCAAAATCAAATGATACCGATGGTACTAGTCATGATTTAATCTTCCGGAGTGCACTAATCTTGCAACGGCCTGTCCTTGACCCATGCCTGGCTGTTGGGTTTCTACCTCTTCCTTCTGATGGTCTACGAGTTGGGCAGCTTATTACCTTGAAATGGAGAGTTGAGAGGTTGAAAGACATCGAGGAGAGCAAAGTTGCAGAAAACAATGTAAGTCGAAATTTGTCCTATTCTTGGTCAAACCATGGAACCTTATAACTCATGTTTATTGCATTTTTGACAGGATGAGGTGCTGTATGAAGTGAATGTGAATTCCGATAATTGGATGATAGCCGGGAGGAAAAGAGGCCGTGTTTCTCTCACCACAAAGCAAGGTTTACAAACTGCTTCCCTTTTCTCTTCCAAATGATAAATCCTGATGGCTTCGTATCCGAGTTAAGAAAGCACTCGTAGTGTCATGTTTGTCTGTCTGTCTGTCTGTAATCGCCATTGTATTTCCAATTACAGGTTCAAGGATACTTATCTCCGTACTATGCATGCCACTCAATGCCGGTTACGTCCACCCCCCTCACCTCGATCTACCAGATATCGACAAGGCAAATATAAGCTGCAGCCCTGCTGGACCTCACCTTGTTTGCGTCATGCCTCCTGATCATAGTTCATCCTTCTGTGTTCCAGCATGATCGTCATGGCTTTTCATCATACAATTCAATACCTGGTCCTAAACTTTCCACTATGTTCAATGAAGACCATCACAGATTTAGATTTAGACCAAGTTTTGTTCCTTCATTTGTGTAATGTGTTGTGGTTCATGTACAGAAGAATGATGTATCATTATATACAGACCACTCCGGGGCATTCGGTTGCTTCATGGGAAACTTTCGACTTCGATAACGGTTCAAACGAAAACATTATGTCAACTTCATCTTTTAAAGAAAGTTGTTCGAAAATATTGAAACTAAGTCATCCAGTTGATCACTGCCCCGAGACATTCGATATCGTCATGAAAGCAAACAATCGAATAAACAGTACTATCGGAAATATTATACCAGGTTCGAAGGTTGTGTACTCCGGGGACACTTGACCATGCTCGGAAACAATAGAAGCATAGCAGGGAGCTACTGTTCTTATACATGAGGCAAGTACCTATGAAAATTTTAATGTTTCTTTCCTTCAAATTCTTTTAACAAGGGCTTGTTTAGTCTCAGTGGGGATTCACCCGTGGGTCTAAACTTTTCAAAGTTTATATATTTATCTTTATTTTTTTTTAATTTTTATGAATTAATCTTTAAGTTTTATAACATTTAAGTTTTGTGTTTACCTTAAGATTTTAAAATTTTATGTCCCCATCCTCAAATAAATTTTTAGATCCGCTACTGTTTAGTTTTATGCTTAATTTTACTAATATTAAGAGTTCATGATTTTTCAAACATTTAAATCCAAATATGCATCTTTAACAACAAAGATCTTATCTTTACATTTCCCAGAAACATAGAAATAAAGACAAAAACACAGAAGAAAGGTTCAAAAGAACTGTTTGGTGGGAAATGAATTCAGTAGAGAAGACAAAGACACATCCACATGGAGCAATTAAATGGTGAGAGAAAAAGAAGAAGAAATGCATTAAAAGCAATGGGGCTTAGATTAGGGTTTTGAAATTAATTAATTAATTATGCAGTATTCTTTCAGCTTTTTCTTGCTTTCATCTCAAGATTTGCAAGATCTAATTACTAACAAAATTAAAAAAAAAATGAATGGATAGATTCTTTAGTACGGTTTACATCCGAGATTTACGATTCTCCTTTTCAATAATATTAACATTAATGTTTAAATATTTATCTTATCATTGCATCCAATATTTATTGACGGTAATATTTTATTTTTAATTATTCCTTTAACTGATAAGTTATTGTATCTCTGTTCCAAAATTATTGTCCTGCAGTTTTAGTATCTGAACAAAATGCATGAAAGTATTGAATCAGACTGATGGAGTAAAATTCAGACATTATTCATGTGAAATGGGGCATGGTTTTTATGAAAGGTTGTTAAATTATGAGTTAGAGATGGAAAAATAATATCTTTTAAATAAAGTAATGTATTCGAGTTAAAAAAAGCCTCTTCAACTGAAATTTGATTCGATTTAATTTTAAATATAGTCAGAATATTTATAATTAATAGGAGTATGCAAATCAGGTTCAGTTAATTGAAAAATTATTTCAGTTATTTGATCTCAAATAAATAGTAATTAAACTAAAAATTAGTAGAAAATTCAAGTCGGTTTCGAAGATTTTTTTACTTATTAAAATATCAAATATACTAATATAATAAATTTAATAGTTATTCGGTTATGATAAAAATACAAAAATAACTAGAAAGTAGAAAATAAGAGTTCACACTTTATATTTATCAAACTCAAGACCATTTTTTTTTAAGAATTAGAGGTGTATTAAAACTGTTGGATTATAAGATATTTTAATACATAAAATTTATAAATATTATAGATAACCAATCAAATTGATTAACTGATTTTTATCTAAAACAATAAATTATAACCTAACCAAAATATTTTTTTTAAAATTATACTAAAATTGAATTTTTTGAATTAAAAAATTAATTATTTAAAAATTTTAAATTTATTTTAATTTATCATTTTTTACATAACTCAAATTATAAATATTTATTATCCAAAAATGAGTGAGATAATAATTAGGCTATAAAAGTTTGTTATTAGTACTATATATGACATGTCACCCATAACTAAATAGCACATGGTACATGTACCATTGACAAAGATATGACAACACACCAACCCTACAACTTTAATCACATCTAACCCACAACCACCACCAAGACCCATCCCACCTACATAAATATATTAATTTTAAAATTTAATGATTTAATTTACATTAGGGATAATAATTAAAATTTATATTTTATGATAACATGGTAAAAGATTTAAGTTTTAACTTTATATCTTAAATTTTAATCATAACCCTTAAATTATATGCTCATAAACTTAAGTGTCTAAATCATACCTCTGAATTAAATTCTTAAACCATAAAATAAAGATGCTTATAAAATTTTTAAAAATATTATTCGATAATCATATTTATTTTTATATTCCAATTCACACCGAATTGAACTTTAAATAAAATCAAGCATTTTTCGAACACTTGATCTATTTTCATAATATATTTTCAGTATTGAAAATTGTTTAAAAAATAAATAAAAAATATTAGCAAAACTTATTGTTTATTTACAAAAGTACTTTTGCTTTGAATTACAGTAGTATATTTTCAACAAAAACATCTGGTTTGGCTTCGTCTCCCCAGAATCAAAAATTACTATCACTTTAGCTATAATGTTTATTTCTAATTCGAGTTTTTTCTTTATCTGCTTGATTTTTTAAGATTTTATCTTATGTCGGACATCTAGTTTTGATGGATTAATTTTTGGTATTTTCCACGTCAGCATCTCCAGTCCAGACGGACCTCACCGGGACCCAAGACATGTTGGTTCGGCTTCCGGAAGGACACCATGTGGCTGCTAACCATGAAGGCAGTTACACGCTCGGAAACCCTAATGTCTTCCATCTTTAATTCTTGTAACCGCCGCACGTATTCAGGCACATGCAGGAGGTCCCACAGGACTCCCATCCCGCCGGGCTTCAACACCCTCACCATCTCCCCCAGCACCCTCACCCTCTCCGCCGCTGCCTCCACTGTCCGATGGCCGTATTCTTTCCCTACTGTGTGCACGAACACGGCGGAAACCACCACGTCGAAGTAGTTGTCCCCGAACGGCAGGCTCCTCACGTCGCCTTCTCTGCACGTCACGTACTCCCCCACACCTGTTCCAATTTTTCAAATCACCATTTTCAGCAAACAAACAAAAGAAAAACAACCCGACCCGACAAAGCGGTTCGTTTAGAATGATGGGAAAACGAACGGTCACAAACCTTCCATGTTGGCGGTTCGTAGCGTAGACAACGTGGTTCGTTTAGAAGGATCCAACCCGACAACTCGACCCGAACTACCGCTTTTCTTAAGTTGTGTCGCCACCGCATTGAGAAGAATACCTCTGCCGCACCCAATATCAAGCGCCAGCTTCACTGTTGACCAGTCGTTAACCGATCCCACCATCCGCTGCGCCATGTCGTAATGCAACGGCCCAGCGGAGTAAAAGAAGTTAGCCGCCGCGAAGAACAAGCACACTGCCGAAATCGCCGTGACGCAGCCACTGAACCCGGCGGAGAAACGGGCTGCGCCAGGACTCGAGAGGAAAGCTTGGAAGAAGTGGAAGATAGATTCGAAGTAGAAAAGGAAGAAAATGGAAAGTAGCGAGAAAATAACAGCATGAAATAGAAGGAAAACGAGTGTTTGCCACTGGTCCATGCCATAAATAGCATAGATCTGAGTCCAGTCTCTGCTACTATTGCTTTTCCCCATTGATCTCTGCAAAAAAAACCCCAGAAATCTAAAAATACAAGAAAGCAACTCGAAATTTGAAACACTTTCAGAGATGGGTTTACGTTAAATTGATTTGATCAATCAAATTAAGCTCATTTGCTGGGTGAGTAATCCGAAAACTGAAAAAGAGATAAGATCAGAGAAAACAGGGTCTGATCCAAACAGAAAAAAGGAAGAAAATAGAGGAGAAAGGGGACAAATGGAAGAAGATGAAACTGCATAAATGTCAGTGGTACTGGGATTCAAAGGATAAAATGAGCATGATCTCATATCATATGCAAAACAGCTAACAATTTCTTTTCTTTTGAAATGTCACGCGCTTTCAAGATCTTTTTTTGTGGGGTTGATTTGAATTCTTTTGGGAACTGGGAAACAGAATTATAAAAAACTGAAATGGGTTTTGAGTTTAAAAATTGCAGTGGGAAAATCCAAGGATTTTCTTAGAGAAAGAGAAGGAAAATGAGAGTGATTGGCGAGTGAGTGAGGTTCTGTTAATGTATAATTCTGTATTTCTAGTGCTGATTGGAGGATTTGTTAATAATCTTTTAATATATTATTATATTCTTAATCAGAAATGCTGAAAATATCGTTTTAAATTAAAATATTATGTGTTAAATGAGTAAGGACAAAATATTACATCTAAGTTTGAAAAAAAAACGTTTATATTATTATTCTGACAAAAAAATAATTAATATTATCAGTTACTCATTTGAATATTATATTAAATTAATTAATTTATATTAATAAGGTTGGTCTAAATAATAACTAATTTAATATTTTTTAAAATAAATTTTAAGTTTAAGTTTTTTTGTGTGTTGAAATTTTTGTTCAGAGATTCAATCAATAAAGTTAAATGTTTGAGTGAAGTCTCGAGATTTGAAAGTAGAAAATAGTTTTTAAGTTAATATTAAATATTAATTAGTTTAGGGTATTTTTTAAATTATATAAAAATAATTTTATTATTTAATTTCTTAAAATATTTTAAAAAATCATTTAACAACAATAGCATGTTGTAATAAAGACTTTATACATAAATTTCATTAAACATGAATTTAATCATCAAAATGGTTGATTTTAATTATTTTATTTGATAGATTTTTATAAAAGATGTCTTGTGAAGGTTAACTTCGATGAAATAAAGTTTAATTTACTTAAAAAAAATTAATTAGAAATAGTTAAAACTTTTGATTTGATTTGATATAAAAAATTAATTAAATTAATTTCAACCTCAATTTTATATATTATTTATTTTCTTACATTGTATGCCGTTTATGTCAAAATTGGAAGCCAGTGTCGTGAAACATGGGGAGCTGTCGGCAAACATAGTTTTCAACTCTCAAATATCAACGAATCTAATTAAAAAAAAATCAATTAATAATATTAATGAAGAGTTCATGTGTGATGATGACTCATTCCTTGACGAAGAAGTTATCTTCTTTACCCAATTTTGTTGGCTATAGTGATGGATTGATTTCATTCGATGAAAGAATTTCTCGTAACCTTCGATTCTAATTTATATTTTTAATGATTTATCAATAATTTAATTTTTTTATAATTTAAGTGTCGATATAATCAATTTTTAAATATTGTAAAATCGGAACTAAAGGTGAAGTCAATCATCAGGCTTCGTAAATTTTCACGTATTTCAGCAGACACTTCTCGAGTCAATTGTTAGTGTTACTGGCAGCATATCGGCATTCTTCTCAGAATACGCTCGCTCTAGAATAGTTTGATGGAGAAGCTACAAAGAAATGAGAGGAAAACATTATAAAACTGCTTATTACAGGTAACTAGAAAAAGGTTTCGGTGGAAACATGATGCAAAATGTTCGAATCATGTGATACATCAAAACGATGTGGGATTACTTGAAATGCTTATTTTCCATCACCAGCTTACTGTTATAAGATTACTGTATAATACTCCAGTATTACTTCATTGGCAAGGTAGAGGAAGCCTCCGATGATTTTATCATGCAATATTGGTCCAGAACAAGCAATTATCCCCCGGTCAAGACCTTTTAAGTACAGTTCCCGAAGTCCAAGGGGTAACCTCCTGCATCGGTTACAACCCCACCAGCCTCTTCTACGATGACAACACCAGCAGCATGATCCCAATCTTTTCTTGGTATCCGGATCAAAGGTTGCATCCATGCTCGACCACTTCCTTTCCTTGCGTACATCACACATCCTTTTTGCCAAATATCAGAAGACGGTGGAGTCTTTGGCATAGTTTGAAGAAATAAGGACCGTCCGATGTCATGCGATAAAAGGAGGAACATTAGTGATTGATTTATTGCCTAAATATCGTTTTTAGGAGAAATTATTAGATAAATTATGTTTATTACGTTATTTATAGTTTAATTAATTAGATTTGTTTATCTCAAAATAATTATTCATTTTCTAATTACATGTAAAGAATAAGTAATGATTCACTTTGAAAATAATAAGATTCACGAATTTGATTGACTAAAACTATAGATGATGTGATAAATATGATTTATTTAATAATTTTTTATTTTTAACCCTTAAATTAGATATCTTTTTGTTTGCTTTTAATTTTAGATTATTTTTTGTTAAATAAAATTTAAAAATATCACTTTTGTCATTTTAAATTTTTGATTTTCTTAAACTAAATATTTAAATATATTGTTTTTTAGCTTTTAATCTATCTATTAGTCAATTTTTTAATGTATCAACGTTTTATTAAAATGGGAGGTAAATAATAAATATATATTGTAGGGATTTTTATTACAAGGCCTAGTTTGGGTTAGAGGTTTGGTTGTTGGGCATTTTTGCTTGAGCTTTTAGGTTCAAATCCCCTGTTGCAAAATATGGGGTTTTACATTGTCTTCTTTTAATTATGTGGTCACCACCTGATTGGAGGAGAAAAATAAATTTAACAAATTAAATATATAAATAATATAGAGTAAATATGTAATTATTTTAATTTATTTTTAACTGTCACGTTATCAGTCTGTTAGTTTTTAACGGTCGGTGGCTATATTGATACCATTTTAATAGTTGACTGGTGTATTTGACACGTTTTAAAGTATGATGGTCATTTCGATACTAACCACATAGTATGATGATTATCTGTGTAATTTACTCTTTAAATTTTTATATTATCAATGGAGCAAACTAAATTAAAAGAGTTATCTTATAATAAATCTTTGGTATCAAATATAAATTAATCAGTCAATAAATTAAATTAAAAAATTATATAAAATTAAATAACATATCATTATTTTTGTATCCATTTATATATTTAATTTATTTTTTAAATCAAGTTATTCACAACCTATAACGATGATTAATTTATTAAGTTATAAATATCTTTTTTAAAAATAAATGAATAATTATGAAATATTCATTATAAAAATCAAGCACTCCAAACGAAGTGCGCAGTCATGGGTTTTCTTTTTAGATATTCTAAAATTTTCAAATAAATCTGAGAAATTACATAATTTCCTTCATAATTATTACGAGTATACAAAATTATTGGTTGAAATTGATTACAACGTGCATAGGAATAAATCATTGAACAGTATTGGCAATGGCAGTAGGATATTTTGGTTCAGCAATGGCCAAGAATTAACATAGGAATAAATAATATAAGAATATACTATAAAAATATTATTAAATTTTTTATTATATAAAAATATTACATGCATTTTAAAGGTAAATATCGAGATTCACGGATAATTTAATATTTAATATTTATCATTAAATATATTTAATAATTTTAAACTCAAGGGTAAGGTAATTCATGACATGGACGACGAGCACATATCTCTTTAGGAGGTTGTTCTCGAGTCATACGATGAGTGTAGATATCTTCTGCAAAAGTGAAACCCCATTATATATATATAATTAGAATATTATGTTATGATACATAATATGTATAAAAAATTATATAATTATCCCTATTTAAATTATAAAATTTACGATCTAAATAATCAAAAATTATTATAAAAAATATTGATATTACTTACCTTTCACGATCAATTCTCGAGCCATACCGAAAGAGGAAATGAAGAGAATATAAGCCGAAAGAATGCATAGTATCACAAATAAAGATTTCATTTTTGTTTATGCATCTCCTCCCTCTAGAGTGGTATTTATAGGCCAATATTTCCGGTGTGTACATTGGCCAAATCGAGCAAATTTTTTTTATCTCCTTATTATATCTTTTTTTTATGTCTTTTATAGATTTTTTAAAAAAATAAATTTTAAACTCTAACCATTTTTTATATCCTAAACCCTAAACTCTACACTTTTAAAATATAACTCTTAATTTCTTAAACTCTAATTACAACCCTTAACTTTAAATCATAAACCTTTAATTTAAAATAAAAAGCATAAAAATATAATAATAAAGAGAAAGACGATTTGCGATTGATACCACACATATTGTCGGTCTCCTAGTCAACTATTCTGTTTAGAAAACCAGCAAAATTGATGAAGGGAGGAGCAAGGAAATTTCCATGTTGCGGTCTTTTTAGGCTATATGTTCTCACTTCGGAAAATTAGAATTAGGGGAGGGAAGAAGACTCAAAAGACTAGCACAAATATCTAAGAAGTTGTCAACTATATAATTTATGTAACTATCATAATGTGGATGGACAGAAATATTTTACGTAGAAAATATTATTCAAATATATTAAAAAATATTTATTAAATAAAATAAATATTTTTAAAATAAACTATATTGATAGTTATTAAACTTTTAAGAACTCAAATAATAAAACACTATAATTGAAAGGTTGTTTTTTTTATTTAAACAAAAAATACTTAATATTTTTAGAGTATACTGTCACGCCTGAAAAAAGGCAATAAGTATTAATCTCGCATCGAAAAAGAAAAGAGAGGTCTTAGAGTATATAAACGGTGGCACTGTCATCCTATTAGACATGTCTTTTAGGAAGAAGGTAATGTTCCTGTGACAAGTGGTATTAAAGCGACCCTTTGACTGCCTGATTTTACGTCGAGCGCTCATGAAAGCGGTAGGCAGGATGAACAACCGTGACAAGAAGCTAATCACGAGGGCTTCACGAGGTTGAGTGAGGGAGAATATCACGTCTGAAAAAAGGCAATGAGCATTAATCCCACATCGGAAAGGAAAAGGGAGGTCTTAAAGTATATAAACGGTGGCGCTGTCATCCTATTAGACATGTCTTTTAGGAAGAGGGTAATGACCCTATAATAATACTATATTAATAGTTACTAAACTTTTAGGGTATTTTTCATTTTAATCATTAAAATTATTTTTTTTAATATAATCATTATCGTTAAAAATATTGACATGTTTCGTTAAAGTTTTCTTTTTGAAAAATGAACTTTAATTTTTTAAAGTTTACAACTGCGATGAATGCAAAAATTATGATGAATGTAGACATCGTTGATCAAATCCAAAGTGAGAATAATTTGTTTGGTTAAAATATTAACATAGTTTGATTTAAAGCTGATCAAATGATCAAATGGTTAATAATGTTAGATCAAAAAATTATTTTTTTTAATTTTTATTTATGAATGTTAACAGTAAGATCAACTTAAAAATAAACTATATTAAACTGCTGATAAAATAAATCTATTTTACCATTAAAATCTATCAAAAATTGTTCTGTCAATTAAAATTATAATCTTGATAATAATTATAAATTTTAAAAGTTAGGATTTTTTGTGAAAAGACAACTTTATCGTGTTGTGTCAGTATTTTAATGGAGTTAATGATAATGACTAATAAAAATAAATTAAAAATTTAATGATTTCATGAAGGATTTTCGATTCTAATAATATTAAAAGTAATCTAAAAATTTTATGATTATCATTTTAGTTTATCTTATTTTTTAATGATGGGTCAGTACGTTTGGTGCATTCAGCCATGGTCCTTATGATCGTGTATGACTCAATGAAATTGGTCTTTACTAATATCGTTTAAATATAGACAAAAAAACACGTGATTAAAAAAATTAAATATTAATTTTTATTATAATTTTAATATGCTTGAACGAAACTATTTTACATAAAAGATGTATTTAATAAACCCAAAATTATTTATGATATAATTATATATTTTATGTAAGGATGGAAAAATAATTTATTTTCGATGGGTTTTGACCTGATTCGGTAGATGCGATTTTATATTACAAAACAAGTTAGAGTAAGTTGGGTTATTTAAAAAATAAAAGTAGAGTAGGGCATGTTTGGATTAGGGTAATTTTTTTATTTAACTCGATCCGATTTATATAATATAATATTTTTATATATTATATTAAATATTTTTATTATTTTTTGGGTCGAGTCAAATTTAGTCATTTTTTATTAAAATATCAGAATCAGATCAAAATTAAATTATTATTTTTATTATGTTGGGTTGGATTAAAGATATGATATATTAGAATCAGATTAAAGTAAACCTCTATATCAATGAAAGAGAAAAAAATATGTTAATTTGGTAAGTTTAATAATAAAAAATTCATCAAATTCACATGTAAATAAACATAACTATATAAACATTTGATTGAATAATCGAAAGAAATCGAACTTATTAAAGTTAAAAGTCTTTCTTCTTAGATCCATAATAGAGTACTCGAATATTAAGAAGTCAAGAATGTGAATTCTTAACCATTCTTTATTACAAGGAAATTATAAGTAAACCCATCTAGGCCATATTTTATCTATTTTAACTCCCAAATCTTAAACTTTCCCACCATAGCATGGGAAGGGAGGACACAGCTGGGTAGGAGGTTGTTCCATAGCCATCCTATTTGGTCCATAAGTATAATTGTCTCCTGCAAAATTAAAACCATAACATATATAAAAATAATAATAAATTACTATAAAATATTTAAATGCGTTTACGTTGTTTATCTTTCTCGATCAATTCTCGAGCCGTGCTGAAAGCGGAGATAAAGAAGATATAAGCGAGAAGAATGCATAATATCACAAATAAATATTTCATTTTGGATGGAGTTTTGGTTAGGCATCTCCTCACTCTCCAGTGCTATTTATATCCAATAATGGAGAGTTCACAAGTCAATTATTATGTCTATAAAACCAGAAAAAATATAAAGGGAGGAGTGAATAAATTTCCATGGATCCATTTTCAACAGGAAGAGTGAAAATATCAAATTTGGTCACATTCACCATGTGAATGAGTGGAAACATTTTATATAGAAAAATTATTTATAATTTTATAATTCACTCAAAATAAATTTTATTGTTTAAATAGTGTATGATCGATACTACTACTTAAGTTACTGTATATTAAAAATAAAAGATAAAAAAGTTAACCGACTCAAGAAGTTGGTGTAACACTGGTGGTCAGTCTAAGTAAAGTGAGTGACTAAATATTAGGAATTGAAGTTGGTTTATTATTAAACCATGAACCACAATGTTAGTCGTTGTTCGACTAAAATATTTTTAAAAAGTATTTAGGTGACCAAAACGTAATTCCTGTTTCAGGTTTACAATTTGGATAACTAAAATGATCAATCTACCCAATGACGACTACTAAATCGGGTCAATTGGTTTTAGTCGGATTTTTAGACCGATTTTTTTACACCTTATATATCATTCTATATAATATGTATATTTCGTTTTTGGTGAATTGTGCGATAATTCACATCTTATTTGTCTTTCTTTATTTCGGGTTACTTTCAGTTCAATTGAAAATCGGTTCGGTTGAAAATCAATTTGGATCTATTTTCAATTAACTAGAATTCGGATTGGTTTCGGTTCCATTTGGGTTTTAGGTCAAAATCAAATCATTACATTCAAATTAATTTCAGATCTCAATTTAAGTAAATCGATTCTATTTTTAGATAGATTGTCTAGGTTTACTTTATAGTCAATGAGCTTAATTTTGGGTGGAAGAATCTGAAATTCTTTTGTGGTCCTTAATACACAAACAGTTGACTTTGTAGGTAGCATCTTTTATGGACTTTCCAGGATAGTTTTCAGACAGAAAAATCCTTTGTCGATTTTTTGGGTGTGGAAATTTTTGTGTTCAAACTTTCAAACCGTGTCGATTTTATGAGTCAGTTTTTGTATTTTTCTCTATTTTCTTGCAAGTTGATGCCAATGCAAATGCCGATTTTGAGATTTTAGAGACATGGAGCAAACTGAAAAAATAAACTCATAATAATAAATGTTAAAAAAAATAAATTTAAAAATGTATATTTCTAATAATAAATATTAAAATTAAATTTTATAAGTGAATATATATAAAATATTTAATTTTTAAACTTTTAAGAAATAGACCCTGAATATTTTAATGTGTATAAAGGATGTGTTATCTATATATATCTCGCTTATGCCCTGTTAGCTACACAAACTCCATTTCCATTGACTCAACCAACCAACATCAAATGGCCAACATTTTCCTCAACTCAGCTCTTCTTATCATCATCCATTTTGCTATATCTACTTTCTTTGTGAAATCAACCACTATACTTACAGACCAATCCGCACTTTTTGCCTTGAAAGACAGTGTCATCCGTGATCCTGAAAATGTTTTGACGACTAATTGGTCAATTTCTTCCCCTGTTTGTAATTGGTTTGGTGTTAGTTGTGGATACAAACACCGCAGAGTCACGGCTCTAGACCTTACAGGGTTGGCACTCATGGGGACCCTCTCACCCCACTTAGGAAATTTGTCATTCCTTTCTTTTCTTTCTATCAAAGATAATAGCTTTCATGGTACATTACCGGTCCAATTATCGAATCTGCAACGACTGAAATATTTGGACTTTGGTAACAATAGCTTCAGTGGAGAAATCCCATCATGGTTAGAATCATTAACTGAACTTCGGGTGTTGAGTTTGTACTATAACAACTTCACGGGTGTTATTCCATTCTCGTTAGGCTATCTGCCAAAGCTAGAGGAGTTGAACTTGTATGTAAACCAGCTTTCGGGTTCAACACCCTCCTCTGTCTTCAACATATCCTCGTTGCAAGTTCTTGATCTAGGCACTAATATGCTCACCGGTTCGATACCCTTTGTTCCGATCGATTTGATTTCTTTAGAACTCATCAATTTCAACTTCAATAATCTCACTGGTCACATACCAGAAGATATGTTCAATCATCTTCCGAATTTGAAACAATTTTTCGTGTCTCTTAACATGTTGTCTGGAAAAATTCCAGTCAGTTTGATCAACTGCAAAGAGTTAGAACTTTTATCCTTAGTAGCTAACCAATTGGAGGGGAGTCTACCAGGAGAAATTTGGAATTTAAACAAAGCTTCAATACTTCTACATCGCTGGGAACAAGCTTGAAGGTAATGAACACCAATCCTTTTTTAAAGCTTTTCAAGTACTTGAATTTTTCAACCACTTGATGTGTGAATGCTTTCGTTTCATGTGAAATTCCAGAGCAGATTGCGAATCTCACTTTGCTCAAACGCTTCGATTGTTCCCGAAACGACTTCACAGGTACAATACCACAACAGATTGGCAACCTCAAGAATCTAGAATTCTTGAGTTGGGGAGATAACAAGCTTGCTGGTTCAATTCCTCCTGCAATATTTAATATATCCACTCTGTCTACCATTTCTTTTGAAAGTAATAATCTCTCTGGCAGTCTTCCATCAAACATGGGGAATTCGCTTCCAAACTTGCAGGAACTATATCTCGGGAATAATCGACTAGTTGGTTCGATCCCAATATCTATTTCCAATGCCTCTCAGATTACTATACTTGACATGTCAGTTAATTACTTCTCAGGGTCCATTCCTGACACTCTTGGCAATTTAAGAAATTTAGAGAGGCTCAACTTGAATGCTAATAATCTAACATCTCCAAGAATGAGCTTTCTTTCTTCTCTGACAAAATGTAGAGGCTTGGAAATCTTGGACTTCAGCGGCAACCAATTGATCAGTGGTGAACTATCTGGTTTGGTAGGAAATCTCTCAGATTCTCTTCAGCAATTCATTGCTTCTAGCTGCAACATCAAGGGGAGCATCCCGAATAAATTTGGCAGATTAAGTCGGTTGATATCCATAAAGCTTGATGACAATGAATTGACAGGAATGATTCCTACGACCATTGGGGGGTTAAAAGAGTTGCAGAGTCTTTCTCTGGGGGACAATAAGTTGGAAGGACCGATCCCCTCCGAGTTATGTCATCTAAACAAGTTAGGATTCTTGGTCTTGACCAACAACAGATTGTCTGGACCGATCCCTGCTTGCTTGGGTAATGTTGTTTCTTTGAGGCAACTACTCCTTGGATCCAATATGTTTTCTTCTTCGATACCATCAACCTTGACAGGGCTTAACGATCTGCTGATCCTGAACTTGTCTTCCAATTCTCTCAGTGGTCCTCTGCCAAATGATATTGGAAAGTGGAAAGCTATGACCAGTATCGATTTTTCAAACAATCAGTTCTCCGGTGAAATTTCAAATGGGGTTGTTGATCTCGGTGACCTCTCGTATTTTTCTTTATCCAACAATAGAATCACAGGTTCTATTCCTGATTCATTTGGTGACTTGTTAAGCTTGGAATCATTGGATTTGTCCAGAAATAATTTATCCGGAGAGATTCCAAAGTCCTTGGAGAAACTTCGTTTCCTCAAATATTTCAATGTCTCTTTCAATAGACTTGAAGGAGAAATTCCCGGTGGAGGATCATTTGGAAACTACACGATCGAATCATTTAAGGGGAATGGAGCATTGTGTGGTGCAGCTCGACTTCTTGTTCCGGGCTGCAAAACTAAACCTCGTAGAACTTCCAAGGCAAGAACTAAGCTCATAACGTATGTAGCACTGCTAAGTGCCTCTATGATTTTGGTCATGGCTCTATCCTTCATTATCTTGAGAAGGTGGAGGAAGAAAGAAACATCGGAAACTCATGAAGACTTGTTGCCAACTCAAGAAGACTTGATACCTCTGAGAACGTGGAGACAATTTTCATACCAAGAGCTTCATCAAGCTACTGATGGATTTAGTGATCGAAGATTGCTTGGTAGTGGAAGTTATGGTTCAGTATACCAAGGGACTCTGTTAGATGGAATGAAAATTGCGGTAAAAATCTTCAAGTTAGAGTTAAAAGGAGTCGTTAAGAGCTTTGACGTTGAATGTGAAATCCTTCGCAACCTTCGTCATCGAAATTTAACCAAAATCATCAGTTGTTGCTCTAATAATCAAGATTTCAGAGCCTTGGTGCTGGAGTTTATGCCTAATGGGAGCCTTGATGAATGGTTGTATTCCAACAATCATTTTCTGGATATCCTTCAAATGCTGAACATATTGATAGATGTTGCATCTGCTCTCGAATATCTCCATCATGGTCATACAACACCAATGGTTCATTGCGATTTAAAGCCCAGCAATGTTCTATTAGATGAAGATATGGTTGCTCATTTGAGTGATTTCGGAATCGCAAAACTCTTATGTGAAGAGGACTCAATGATCCAAACCATGACCCTTGCAACAATTGGATATATGGCACCAGGTGATACTTATACTTTTACTCTTTAGTTCCATTTTTTATAATAACACTATTGAATACTGATAAACTGTTTTCTTTCAAATTCATCTACAGAGTATGGATCAGAAGGAATTGTTTCTACAAAAGGCGATGTTTATAGTTTTGGAATTCTTATGATGGAAACTATTATGAGAAAGAAGCCTACAGATGAAATGTTTTCCGAAGAAATGAGCTTGCGGAGTTTAGTGAAAGAGAGTTTACCATCTAAGCTAAACCAAGTTGGAGACACCAATTCTGTAAGCACTACTGGGAGGGAACATTTAAAAGCCAACGATTGCGCATTATCTGTTTTGCAAGTTGCCCTAGTGTGTTCAGCAGAGATACCGAGCGAAAGGCCTGATATGAAACAAGTTGTGACAAAGCTAGAGAAGATCAAAGTCAAGTTATTGAAGGATATGATGGAGTGAGTTTGTTGGCAATGCGTTGTTTTTTAATTACAAAACACAGGTACTGTCTGCTAGTCGTTTTAAGGGTCTGTCATATTGTCAAGCAATGTATTTGATAAGTATTTTATGGACATACTTCAACTTATTTTCTAAGCAATTTGTGACTTATATTTCTACTGTTTTTGTCCGAAAGACAATCATTCCATTAAGAGAATTATGCAAATAGCAACTCCATTGTTCATCCTACTCAGCTAAGAATATGCACCAAGGAAGTTAAGTTTTGAGACAAGCAGTTTCTAGGACACAACCCCTTGTTGAATTGAGTAGCCACCCAATCCGCTGCCTTATCGGCTTGTCTATGAATCATTCTAATCTTCACCTCAGATATTTTCTGAAACATTTGTTTAATATCAACTGCAGGCTTAGTGCTCCATCTAACCTGGCAAGACTAGAGAAAACTTGTAAAGAATCAATTTTCAAAATGACTTTCTTAAATTTACTGTTTTCTGCCAGAATCATAGATATTTACGGTTTAAATAGATAGACAAAAAAACACGTGATTAAATAAATTAAATATTAATTTTTATTATAATTTTAATATGCTTGAACGAAACTATTTTACATAAAAGATGTATTTAATAAATCCAAATTATTTATAATATAATTATATATTTTATGTAAGGATGGAAAAATAATTTATTTTCGATGGGTTTTGACCTGATTCGATAGATGCGTTTTTATATTACAAAAGTAACAAAACAAGTTAGAGTAAGTTGGGTTATTGAAAAAATAAAAGTAGAGTAGGGCATGTTTGGATTAGGGTAATTTTTTTATTTAACTCGATCCGATACATATAATATAATATTTTTATATATTATATTAAATATTTTTATTATTTTTTGGGTCGAGTCAAGTTTAGTCATTTTTTATTAAAATATCAGAACCAGATCAAAATTAAATTATTATTTTTATTATGTTGGGCTGGATTAAAGATATGATATATTAGAATCAGATTAAAATAAACCTCTGTATCAATGAAAGAGAAAAAAATAATAATTTGGTATGTTTAATAATAAAAAATTCATCGAATTCACGTGTAAATAAACATAACTATATAAACATTTGATTGAATAATCGAAAGAAATCGAACTTATTGAAGATAAATGTCTTTCTTCTTAAATCCATAGTAGAGTACTCGAGTATTAAGAAGTCAAGAATGTGAATTCTTAACCATTCTTTATTACAAAGAAATTATAAGTAAACCCATCTAGGCCATATTTTATCTATTTTAACTCCCAAATCTTAAACTTTCCCACCATAGCATGGGAAGGGAGGACACACCTTGGTAGGAGGTTGTTCCATAGCCATCCTATTTGGTCCATAAGTATACATTTCTCCTGCAAAATTAAAACCATAACATATATAAAAATAATCATAAATTACTATAAAATATTTAAATGCGTTGACATTGTTTACCTTTCTCGATCAATTCTCGAGCCGTGCTGAAAGCGGAGATAAAGAGGATGTAAGCGAGAATAATGCATAGTATCACAAATAAAGATTTCATTTTGGATGGAGTTTTGGTTAGGCATCTCCTCACTCTCCAGTGCTATTTATATCCAATACGGGAGAGTTCACAAGTCAATTATTATGTCTATAAAACTAAAAGAAATGATAAAGGGAGGAAATAAATTTCCATGGAGGACCCATTTTCAACAGGAAGAGAGAAAATATCAAATTTGGTCACATTCACCATGTGAATGAGTGGAAACAATTTTTTTTATATAGAAAATCACACTACAGCATAACAGGTCATTTTCGAAATTTTTTTAGTCCTATTATGGCGGTTTTTAGCGTCGCTAAAATTTTTTCGATGTTTAAAAAAACGCCACAAGAAGTACCTAAATTAATATTTTTAAAAAGTATTTAGGTGAACAAAACGTAATCCTCGTTTCAGGTTTACCATTTGGATAACTAAAATGTTCAATCTACTTAATGACGACTACTAAATTGAAAAGATTTATTTTGAAATACCAAAATGTTAAGGCACTAAAAATTGAATGACAATTCAAGTAGTTTATCCTAATATTTATTATACATTCTCCAAAGGCAAATCTAAGTTTTAGTTTTCAATAATTTAGGGACTTTCATTACAAATTTAATCTTCAGGTTTTAAAGACTTGTTTGGTTTAGAAATTTTGAGGTTTAAAATGCTGCTTGCTTGGGTTTACTTAGAAGTGATAAATGGGTCATTCAGTTTGGATTTGGTTTAATTTATTTCGATTTTGACTATAGTTGATTTAAATCCGGATCGGATCAATTCGCGTTTGCTTTACATTTTTGTTTTTAGTTTGGGTCTACGTTGATTTTGGTTCGGGTATTGGGTCGAGTCAGTTAATTTTTGGTTCGATTATTTTGGGTCTATTGATTTCAAATCGGGTCAATTGGTTTTAGTCGGATTTTTAAACCGATTTTTTTTACACCCTATATATCACTCTATATAGTATGTATATTTCGTTTTTGGTGAATTGTGTGATAATTCACATCTTATCTGTCTTTCTTTATTTCGGATTACTTTCAGTTCAATTGAAAATCGGTTCGGTTGAAAATCAATTTGGATCCACTTTCAATTAACTAGAATTCGGATTGGTTTCGGTTCAATTTGGGTTTTAGGTCAAAATCAAATCATTACATTCAAATTAATTTCAGATCTCAATTTAAATAAATCGATTTAAATAAATCGATTTTATTTTTAGATCAGATTGTCTAGGTTTACTTTATAGTCAATGAGCTTAATTTTGGGTGGAAGAATCTGAAATTCTTTTGTGGTCCTTAATACACAAACAGTTGACTTTGTAGGTAGCATCTTTTGTGGACTTTCCAGGATAGTTTTCAGACAGAAAAATACTTTATCCATTTTTGGGGTGTGGAAATTTTTGTGTTCAAACTTTCAAACCGCGTCGATTTTATGAGTCAATTTTTGTATTTTTCTCTATTTTCTTGCAAGTTGATGCCAATGCAAATGCCGATTTTGGGATTTTAGAGACATGGAGCAAACTGAAAAAATAAACTCATAATAGTAAATGTTAAAAAAAATAAATTTGAAAATGTATATTTCTAATAATAAATATTAAAAAAATAAATTTTATAAGTCAATATATAATATAAAATATTTAATTACGTCCGCTTCGTCGAGTCCCCCTTTTTTTATTTTTCTTTTAGTCTTTAGGGAGGCAAAGCTTTACCTTACTAATAAAATAAGGCTCGCACAGCATTCCTTTCTATTGCACCTAAAATTTTTATTTCTGCTAGTATTTCACGCGTGTTTCTATTTATGGTTCCTATGGAGCTACATTGAGTTAGAAGGAAGAAGTGCCCTTACCGCTAGGTTGCTTGCAATAGCTCGCTTCCGAATCTGCTTTCTTTGGTTCTGCAATATCGAAATATTAAGATGGGAACGAGATTTGGGCGTATCTGCTTTCATCGCTTGCCGCATATAACAAGTCTAGGATTGAGAAGAAGCCACTCTTCACTCATCTTTTTATGTAAACAAGCGGTAGTAGGGAAAGATTCCGTGTACCTTGTTCAAGTTGCTGCTTTTGGAATTTATGTTGGAAAGGAGGTATTTCATTCCGGAGGCCTAATTCGAAGGGTTGTTGTCCAGTTCTGTTAAACTCGATTGTTGAGGAATCCCCTTGAACAGTTCAAGAGCTCTACCTTAGTCCGAGGGGTTGGGGTTTAGTACGATTGAAAGGAAACTCGTTGAAATTGTACGACGAACCTTTTTGTTTCAGGCGTACTACCTTGATATGTTACGGTCTTTTTCGACCTGTTGGTACTCGCCGTCCTTGGTAGGAATAGATTAAAAGTTTAATCCCGAAATAGATTAAAAACAAAGTTTAATGATAACTTCTGTAATTTACCCTTAATTAACCCAGCAATCTAGAAAAGCAGCAAAGGATTTAAAAAAAAAAGTGTTTCCTTGTCTTTAATTTTGTGTCATATTCACTTCTAATTTTCCTTTCCACAAAGTCTAATCTCTTGACCTTTAACAATGGTGAAACGTCACCACAATAAAGACCAAGAAAGGGAGAAATTATATAATGGGTAAAATTTACCATGTCATTTATAAGATCAACCATTAATTATAATATTTTTTTGTTATATATTTTTTAAGGTGAATTTATTGTTAATTTACTCTAAATATAATTTTTTCAAATGAAGATTCACTTTGAAAAATATATGAGATGTAAAAAATAATGATATAGACAATTTTTAGTGATGGGATTTATCTATAATATAATTTCTCCAAGAAAGGAGAACAAACAAGTTATTATTTTGGAGAGATATTTTTTTCTCACTAAAATTATTACACTATTCGATAATATTTAAGGTTAAAATAGGTTATAATTTAAAATATTAAAGAACACATAAATTAAAATATTATATTATTTGATCATATTTTAAGTTTTGTGTTTTTAGATAAAAATTAAAATTTATAAAAAAAAACCACCGACATAAAATATTGTAAAAAATATAAAATTTTAGGTTGTGCGGTAATATTTTAAATTTTATGTTTTTTAATATTTTAGATTATATTATTTTTTATTAAATTAAGATGTTATACCTAGACTCACCTAAATTAAAGCCATACTATTTTTCAAAAATAATTGATGCCATATATTTCCATAATTATACTCTTTTATTTGAAAAAAAATATAATTAATGAAGTAAAGAAAATTCAAAATAAAGAAAGCATTACTTCCAAAATCAAATTATAATTAATTAACATGTCTTTGTAAAATTTTGTAATCCTCCAATATTTTTGGGACATTTTAAACTGTTACCTCTTACATAATCTGTTAAAAAAAATTTGATAGACCAATCAAAATATGTTACATGTCATTATATTAAAAATTTATGTGTTAAGTAAAAAGGATATATTATATTAAGTCTTTTAAATTTTATTATTTTCATTTTAGTCTCTAAAAATTTTTATTTAATCCAAAATTAATCTACTTTTCTTTCTAATTTATATAATGTACTCTAAAAATTATTTTAGATATTATATAAACGAGTATAATTTTAAGGATTTTGTACTATATTCATCCCGATTGGGACAATAAGACCAAAGTCGTCTTATAACACGCTGTGGATGATAGATAAATAATAAATATAAAAATTTTAAGTAGGTATAAAAAGGGATAGCCACACTTGCCCTCCTCTTTGGTACCATTTATATTGTAAATAAATTTCAGGGTTTACTTTTTTTTAACCTCCACTTGGTTAAAATATTTAAAATAATAATAATATCCAAAAGTTGTAACTTCAGGGTTTACTTTTTTTAACCTCCACTTGGTTTCATTTTGTTCCATTTTTGTTTAAAATAATAATAATATCCAAAAGAATAAATAAAAACAAAATATTAATAAAAATTAAAATTAAAATAATTCTATTTTTATTAAAAATTATTTATAATTAAAATAAAAATTAAAGTGTCCTTATAATAATAATAATAATAAAACACAATAATAAATAATAAAAATAATTATGTAAAAATAAAATAATAAAAGAAATTAATTAAATAAAATATTTATATATTCAATTCAAAACAATATTTATCTATAATATAAAAATATTTTAGTAGGTCCCACAAGATTTTATCCAAAAGTGGAACAGTTTTTCACGCATCTCTTTCTTCAACCTTTGGTTGTTCGTATCTCTTTCAACCTTTTGTTGTTCTTCATTTGTACTGCAATTTGTCTTATAAAAATTTTTCGTAGATCACTGCAGATCCGTCGTTGAATTTATCGACTCGGCCACCCAAAACCAAATGGCCTACATTTTTCTGAACTTAGTTCTTGTCATCATCCATTTTTCTGTGTATACTTTCTTTATTGAATCAACCACCCTTCTTACAGACCAATTAGCTCTTCTTGCATTAAAAGACAACATTATCTAACAATGTCTTGACAACCAATTGGTCAACTTCTTCCCCTGTTTGTAACTGGTTTGGTGTCAGCTGCGTATCCAAACACTGCAGAGTCACGACTCTAAACCTTTCTGGATTAGAACTCGAGGGCACCCTCCCACACACTAAGAAAATTTGTCATTCCATTTTTTTTCTTTCCATCAAAGATAACAAATATCATGGTACATTACGGTCCAATTATTGAATCTGCAACGACTGAAACATTTGAACTTTAGTAACTATTAGAAGTATAGATAAAGGTTGTTATCAGATCATAATCAGACTTCTTTAATTGTGAGGTCATAAGTTTAATCTATAAAAAAAAATTAGTTAAATAATAAATATTTTTATATTTATGGTTGTTTGATATTGAAAACTATTGTTATGACGAAAAAAATAATAATGAAACATTAAAAATAAAAATCTTGTTTAAATTTTTTATCGCTTTTCATTCATGAAACATGCAAATAAGTCTTCTCTTTTTTTCTCATTTATTTTATTCTTATTCTCTTTTAATTTATTTACAACACATTATCAGTTCTTGTTGGTGATTATCAAAAATAATTTTAATACGATATTAATAACTACATCATATATTCTACCATTTAAAAGTTAATATATTCTTATCTGTTATTTTATTACTATTTCATTCTAATTTTTTTCTATCCATATTCAAGGTTAAGCTCAGTAAAATTGAGCGTTGCGAGGACAGGGCATGACAGGATCTGATGGTGGATTCATCCCATTGGCTTTTGGAGGAGAGCAATTACGCATCTATTTTCAAAAATAAAAGATTAGTGTTAAATTATTTGTTAAAAATTAATTTAATTTATAAAATAAAATAAAATCTATATACACATTCGATAAAATAAATTATTTTTGACAATTTTCAAATTTTGAATTCGCTATTGAAATCTCCAACATTATCTAAAAGGATGATTTTTATAAAATTATAAGTCCATATTAAATATAATTAAAACCATTCATATATTCTAAAAATATCTGGATCTTAATAATTGTAAATTACTATAAAAATATTAAATGTGTTGATGTTTATCCTTTACCATCCATTCACGAGCAAGGATAGAGCTAGGATCAAACATTGAAAGGGACATAGGTCTATTAAGCTTTTAAATCTAAAAATTAGGAGGGACAAAACCTTAATTTATTATTATTTAAACTAATAGGGACCTCAAATACAATTATACTAAAACAATTTAAGAGAGACAAGGACTCTCCCACAATATAAGTAGTTTGGTCCCTATTCGCGAGCCATGCTAAAAGTGAAAGATGAACACAAAGAACTCAAATTCTTTTTTATTGTAATTATTTATATATTGGTTATGTATGAAAACAGTAAGAAATTATGATAAAATGGTTAAATGTGTTGATATTCTTTAACTTTCGCAGTCAATTCTCGAGTTATGACGTAAGAAACAACGATGAAGAGAATGAAAACGAGGAAAAATCTTACAAATAAATATTTCATTTTGAATACTAACTTTTATTTGTGTTAGATATCTCCTCTTTCTCTACTTGTATTTATAGGACAATATTTCGACTGTGCACATTGCATACAATGAAAGTCACACTACTTTTCAAAGATGATACATATTCCATACCATATTTTCATAAAATTTTATTAGATGTTTAAATGAGTCATGAATATTCAAAATTCAAAATATTTTTTTTAATATATTGATGTAATTGTATGATAATATCTATTTATATTTATTTAATTTATGTTACCATCATATTATGGATGGACAGAAATGTTTTACGTGGAAATATTGTTCAAACCCGTCATAGGCCAATATTTCAAATGTGGAAATTGGCTGAACCATACTACTTTTCAAAGAGAATGAAATTTTCATAGTAGAAAATGAATGAAGGAAACAGATTTTTTTATTGATCACTTCAAATCAGGTATAGAAATAAAGACGTTATATTGTGCAATTTCTTTAGCCTTGTATATAACATTCAGTCTTCATTTGAAGATATTACGGAATAATTAATAAAATCTCTAAGAGTATTGTCTTTCTTTCTCTAAATCTAATACCACCTAATCTGCTGCCTTATCGTCTTATCTATGAATCATTCTAATCTTCACCTCAGATATTTTCTGCAACATTTGTTTAATATCAACAACTGCAGGCATAATACTCCATCTAATCTGACAAGACTAGAGAAAACTTGTAAAGAATCAATTTTCAAAATGACTTTGTCAAATTTACTGTTTTCTACCAGAATCATAGATATTCACGGTTTTCTATGTTATTTGTGTTGGGTAGAAGGTGGGAATTTCATACCTATCGACTGATATTTATAGGAAAATATTAAAGGTTTATTACGCTTTTTCATCCTAAATTATACTTAACAGACACAAGTGAAAACTTTACTAAGGTAGAATGTCCAGTTTAAGTATTAAGCCTTTAGTTAACAATGGACTTTCGCAGAAATACTTGTGTCCGTAAATTCACTTTCTTCTTTCATTTTTTTCTCTCCAGGAAACCATAAGCATCAAGCAGTATAAGAGACAACTTTATTTATCATTTTTTTTTTCAGATTTAAGATTGATAGACTAATTCTCTCAAAAAAATATATCGTATATAACTCTACATTAAGAATATAATACAAGTTATTATTTTTTTCATTTATTTTATTTTTATTCTCTTTTAATTTATTTACAACACGAACACACTCATTTATTATGGTTCTTGTAGTGTAGACTTTTATTTTGAGAGATTATTATTTTTTGTTTAAATTAAATTATTCATTATCAATAATAATAATCAATATTTTGTGGATGTTTTAAATACGAGATAAATAATAGATCTTGAAATATATTCTATTTCTGAGAATATAAATTAAATTTTAAATTTATAATTAAAGGACGAGATAAACAACCAAACAATGATTTATTTTGACAAAAACAGTAGAAATATAATTCACAAATTGCTAGGAAAATAAGTTGAAGTATGACCATAAAATACTTATCTCTACAAAGTCAAAACGAGTAGAATATTTGTCTCGAGTCGAATCATTCTATTTTTTTAAATTAAGTCGAGTTTTGTTCTCCTCTAAATATTTGTACTAATCTCTTTTTTTTTTTTTTACAAAACCTAGCGTCTATTTCTACCTAGAAGGGGAGGGGGAGACTCTAAGGGAAGTAATGCTCTTTGTGGGTTGTGAACTCGGGACCTAGAAGGAAGGAATGAGAATAGATGAACAGTTCTGACCAACCGATTATTAACGCTTACTCATTTATATTAGTCTTTTGAGTCTTCTTCCCTCCCCTAATTCCAATTTTCAACATATAGCCCGAAGAGACCGCAGCATGGAAATTTCGTTGCTCCTCCCTTTATCAACTTTGTTGGTTTTCTAAACAGAACAATTGACTAGTGGATCTACAATATGTGTGGTATAAATTTTGTTTGAAAAGTAGTATGGTTTAGCCGATGTGCACACTGGAAATATTGGCCTACGACGGGTTAGAACATTTATAAATATCTTTACGATTAATCTTTTCCTTCACTCAAATTTAAGGACATTTTTAATAATGTTCATAAAGAATTTTTTATTTTTATAAAAAAAAAACACATGGACTTTGATATTACTTTATTATTGACTTTACATATATTACTAATTATTTTTATAAAGACATGTTAATTAATTACAGTTTATTTTGAAATTAGTGTTTTCTTTCTTTTGAGTATTTAAAAATATGTATAATTTAAAGAAAAAAGTATATTAAGTATTTAATGTTTTCCTATAAATATGAGTCGCTAGGTAGGAGACTGGAGCTTCCCACCCCAAACTGATCCCCTCCCAAATGAAGTCTTTGTTTTTGCTCCTCTGCATTCTTCTCTCTTCTTTCTTCTTCTTCTTGCCCATTTTCATCGTGGCACGAGAATTAATTGGAAAGTGTAAGTATCGTCAACACGTTTAACACTTTTAAACTATTTTATAATTATTTTTATTCGTAAGAAAAATACAATTATATTTAACCTGCGATGACAATTTTGTAGATCCTATAGAGAGGGCTGGAGATCTTATCATGGTTTGTCCCCCCAACACTACGTATTGCTATTAAATGTGTTGATATTCTTTACCTTTCGCAGTTAATTTTCGAGCCATAATGTAAAAAAAGACGACGAAGAGAATAAAAACGAGAAGAAATCTTACAAATAAAGATTTCATTTTGACTACTAATTTTTGTTTGCGTTAGATATCTCCTCCGTCTCTACTTGTATTTATAGGCCAATATTTGGACTGTGCACACTGCCTACAATAAAAGCTACACTACTTTTTAAAGATGATACCATATATTTTTAGAATTTTATTGGATGTTTATAAATCCGGTTATTCAAGTATAACTGCCGTCTATCTAGTTTATTTTCTCTCATTTGAAAATTTTAAAATTAATTGAGCCATGAAAATTTAAAATATTAATTTTTATTATATTGATTTGATTGTATGATAATATCTATTTATATTTATTTAATTTATGTTACCATCGCAATGTGGATGAACAGAAATGTTTTATATAGAAATGTTTGAATGTGGAAACTGGTTGAACCATACTACTTTTCAATGAGAATTGATGAAGGGAGGACTGAAGAAATTTCTCTGGTAGAAAACGAATGAAGGAAACAGATTTTTTTCATTAATCACTACATTTTTACTGACCACTTCAAATCAGGTATAGAAATAAAGACATCAGAGACAAAACAATAGGAAATTGTGAGGTGTATCCTTGAGAAGACGTTATGTTGTGCAGTTGTCCTTAACCTTGTATGTAACATTCGGTCTTACTTTAAAGATATTACGGAATAATCAGTAAAATCTTTTAGATTACCATTTTTCTTTTTCTAAATCTAACACCACCGAATCCGCTGCCTTATCGGCTTGTCTATGAATCATTCGAATCTTCACGTCAGATATTTTTTGCAACATTTGTTTAATATCAACTGCAGGCATAATGCTCCATCTAACCTGACGAGACTAGAGAAAACTTGTAAAGAATCAATTTTAAAAATGACTTTCTCAAATTTACTGTTTTCTGCTAGAATCATAGATATTTACGGTTTTCTAGTTTATTTGTGCTGGGTAGAAGGTCAGTTTTTACCCAAAATTCGGGTTGGTTGAAACCTTCGTATGTCCATATCGGGTAGGTGGAGGGTAGAGGCGAAAAATAAGTCATTCGATTTGGGTCAATTTTAGTTCGATTATATTATGTTTGTAGTTCGGTTCGGGTTAATTCCAATTCAATTAAAATTCGGTCTATCTTCGGTTCAACTAAAATTCAGGTTTGATACTCGAAATCAATACATTCGGTTCGATTGAAAATTGATTTTTAAGTCTATCTTTAGTTTAACTAAATTCAGGTAAAAAATTTAATATAATCTCTCCTTTCAAATCTATCATCGTTTTTTATTCGTGGATAATTTCTTTAAAAATGATGATGTGACATTATGAAGTTGTCACGTGTAAAAAAATTAGAGAAAAAATATTTATTACATCTGCTAAAATCTTATTGGATCACACAATATTATTTTTATTGTAAAATTTCAAAGGACTAGAATGATAAATAACGAATTCCAAGCTTGGGATCAAACCAGTCGAAAAATAATGAAAGAAGCCCCTAGTGAAAATTTTACTAAAGTAGATCGTCATTTTAAGTATTAAGCTATAATTTATTTATAACACGTTATCAGTATTTATCGGTAATTATCGAAAATGATTTCAATATAATATTAATATTACATATACGATTGAGGAATCAGTTTTTCTTTTACATACAATGCTGAGTAATCAAGCCTTAACCATTCTTTATTGCAAGCAAGCAAATTATAAAGAGAGATTTATCCGCAAAATCGAGCGTTGAAGGGACAGGGCTTGACGGGATTGCCCAGTGACGGATGCCTCGCATAGGCTTTTTGATGGAGTGCAATTACAAATCCATTTTGAAATATAAAAGATTAGTGTTAAATTTTTATAAAAAAAATAATATATAAAAAATGAAAATTTACGTACCCGTTTGAGAATTTTTTTTATTTTGGATACTCAATTTTAAATTTTTAAATCTGCCACTGAAATCTTCAACATAATCGTGATGGAAGATTTCTACAAAATTATAAGCACATGTTAAATATAATCAAAACCACTCATATATATATATATATATATCCGGATATTAACAAAATGATTTCTACAAAATTATACGCACATGTTAAATGAACTCGACTACATGGTCAAAGACAAAATTTGTTTAGTGATATATTTAGCTCTATTAAGAGTCATATTAGATTAAGAATGCTTGACCATAAATATAATTAAGATAGACACATAGTAAATGAGTGAGAAATTTGTTAATTCTTGAACGTACATGTTCTCTCTTGCTAGGGAGGTATAGTTGATGTTTTGTTGAGTTTTTGAGGTTATTTGGATGAATAAAGTTTCATTTATCAAAAAAAGTGATAATATATTTTAAAATAAATTCACTTATAACACTTTTGATATCAACTTATTTCAAAAGATTACTTTAAATATCATTAAAATAAATTTATTTAATCTTTTTATGATATAATTATCCGTAAATAACTTCACAAATTTTAATTTTAAAACATTATAAAAAACGATAGTAACCGGAATAGTCTCTGAGGGGTGTCTCTTCCATGAGATTACTTGTCCGGTTCATGTATACAAATAGCACAAAGAAAGACTTTATATCGGAAGGTATCAGTTTCGTGTTTTAATTGTTCATCTCTTCTTTAATTACGAGGTCATAAGTTTAATTTATATCTATAAAAATTTAATTAAATAATAAGTATTTTTATATTTATGGTTGTTTGATATTGAGAACTATTGTTAGTACAAAAAAAATAACAACGAAACATTAAAAATAAAAATCTTGTTTAAATTTGTTATCGTTTTTTTATTCGTGGATAATTTCCTTAAAAATGATGATGTAATATTATGAGGTTATATCATGTGTAAAAAAAATTATAGAAAAGACATGTAAATAAGTTTTTTTTTTCTCGTTTATTTTATTCTTATTCTCTTTTAATTTATTGACAACACATTATTAGTTCTTGTTAGTGATTATCGAAAATGCTTTCAATACGATATTACTGACTACATCATGTATTCTACAGTTTAAAAGTTAATATATTCTAATATGTTACTTGATTATCATTTCATTAGATGTATCGATATGAAGCAACTCTCGAATATAAAGACAGATTTATATGATGTACTTCATTAGATGTATCGATGAAGTAAACTAAATCCAAGCACTCTATTAAATTCTCAACACTCAACAGAAATTGAAATTATTTAGGAAGAAACAATATTTTTTTTAGATACAATAGAGAGTAATAAACTTTAACTAGTCTTAATCAGATACTACTGTAATCACTATAGCTAATTAAAAAAAAGTCTTAACCAGTCTTTATTGCAGTCAAAGTATAAAGGTAGATTTATACGCCAAAATCTCACAATTTCCGACCACATTCAAGGTTAAGGTCAGCAAAATTGAGCGTTGGGGGGACAGCCTATGACAGGATCTGATGGCGGATTCATCCCGTAGGCTTTTGGAGGAGAGCAATTACACATACATTTTCAAAAATAAAAGATTAGTGACAATTTTTTTTCCTAAAAAAAATTTAATGTATAAAAATAAAATAAAATCTATATACCCATGTTAAATATAATTAAAATCATTCATATATTCTAAAAATATCCAGATATTAAAAAAATGAACTTGAGTTTTTTTTCTTCTACTGTAATTGGATAAATATTGTTTATGTATAAAAATCATTGTAAATTACTATAAAAATATCAAACATGTTAACGTTTACCCTTCTCCATCCATTCGCGAGTCATGCTAAAAGTGAAGATGAACATAAAGAACTCGAATTCTTTTCTATTGTAATTATACATATATTGGTTATGTATAAAAACAGTAAGAAATTGTGATAAAATTATTAAATGAGTTGATATTCTTTACCTGTCGCAGTTAATTCTCGAGCCATAACGTAAGAGAAAACAACGAAGAGAGTGAAAACGAGGAGAAGTATCAAAAATAGAGATTTCATTTTTAATACTAATTTTTGTTTGCGTTAGATATCTCCTCCCTCTCTACTGCTATTTATAGGCTAATATTTCGACTGTGCACACTGCCTACAATGAAAGAGCCACACTACTTTTCAAAGATGATACCATATATTTTTAAAATTTTATTGGATGTTTACAAGTCCGGTTATTTAAGTATATCTACTGTCTATTTAATTTATTTTCTCTCACTTGAAAATTTTAAAATTAATTGAGTCATGAAAATTTAAAATTCAAAATATTATTTTTTTAATATATTAATATGATTGTATGATAATATTTATTTATATTTATATAATTTATGTTACCATCACAATTTGGATGGACAGAAATGTTTTATATGGAAATGTTCAAATGTTGAAACTGGCTGAACCATACTACTTTTCAATGAGAATTGATGAGGGGAGGACTGAAGAAATTTCCCTGTAGAAAATGAATGAAAGAAACGGATTTTTTTTGCATTAATCAATATATTTTTATTGACCACTTCAAATCAGGTATAGAAACAAACCCTTAGCCTTGTATATAATATTCGGTCTTTCTTCAAAGATATTACAAAAAAATCAATGAAATCTTTGAGAGTATCGTCTCTCTTTCTCTAAATCTAACACCACCCAATCTGCTGTCTTATGGTTTTGTCTATGAATCATTATAATTTTCACCTCAGATTTTTTCTGCAACATTTGTTTAATATCAACAACTGCAGGCATAATGCTCCATCTAACCTGGGAAGACTAGAGAAAACTTGTAAAGAATCAATTTTAAAAATGACTTTCTCAAATTTACTGTTTTCTGCCAGAACCATAGATATTTACGGTTTACTATGTTATTTGTGCTGGGTAGAAGCTGAGTTTTTACCTAAAATTCGGGTTGGTTGAAACCTTCGTATGTCCATATTGGGTAGGTGGAGGGTAGAGGCGAAAAATAAGTCAATCAATTTGGGTCAATTTTAGTTCGATTATATTAGGTTTGTTGTTCAGTTCGGGTTAATATCAATTTAATTCAAATTTGGTCTATCTTCAGTTCAACTAAAATTCAGGTTTAATATTCGAAATCAATACATTCAGTTCGATTGAAAATTGATTCAAGTCTATCTTCAGTTCAACTAAATTCAGGTAAAAAAATTTAAGGGGTTAATTTAAAAAAAAAACACATGTATAATTTAGGGAAAAAGTGTATTAAACCTTTTGTTTTTATTGTTGTTTGGTGCTGAGAGCTATTGTTAGGACACAAGAAAAACACAGAAACATTTAAAACAAAAATATTTCAACTTGGTTGCATGTTCTGAGAAATTTTAGGGTTTACTTTGATTTTTATGGTCTGTGATCATTCCATTAAGGTTTAATACCTACTTTAGCCTATTTTAATAAAAAAATGCAGGAGGTTATATGATTTTTTTCGATTTGTACAGGGGACTAATTTTTTTAATTGTATTGATTTTTGGATGAAATAAAATTTTATTTATCCAAAAAAAAAGAGAGAATTTTTTTACTAAATTAGAGCGGCCATCTTATTAAGCCTTCAGTTAACGATGGACTTTGGCAGCAATACTTTTGTCCGTATTCTAGATTGATAGACTCAGATTGGTTCTTTCTCGAAAATATTATACACAACTCTACATTGAGAATATAATATAATTTTTTTTTCATCTATTTTATTCTTATTCCCTTTTAATTTATTTATAACACGTTATCAGTTCTTGTTGGTAATTATCGAAAATGATTTCAATACGGTAGTAATGATTACATCTATCATATATTCTACCATTTAAAGGTTAATATATTTTGATCTATTATTCGATTATTATTTCATTCTAATTTTTTCCATCCATATTCGAAGTAGCTCTCGAGTCGACGAAAGTTAAAATTAACGTTGCAGTTCATTAGATGGATTGATGAAGCAAACTAAATCAAAGCAATCTATGAAAGGCCTAAGAGCAATTGAAATTATTTAGGATGAAGCAGTTTTCCTTTTACATATATACAATGGAGACTAATCAAATCTTAGCAATTCTTTATTGAAAGCAAAGTATAAATTAGACAGATTTATCCGCAAAATTGAGCGTTGGAGGGACAGGGCTTGACAGGATCACCCAGTGACGGATGCCGCGCATAGGCTTCTGATGGAGAGCAATTACAAATCCATTTTGAAAAATAAAAGATTACTGTTAATTTTTTTCTAAAAAAATAATTTAATATATAAAAAATGAAAATCTACGTACCTGTTTGAGAAATTTTTTTATTTTGAATACTCATTTTTAAATTTTTGAATCCGTCACTAAAACCTCCAACATGATCGGGATGGATGACTTCTACAAAATCGTAAGCCCATGTTATATATAATTAAAATCACTCATATATATTCTAAATATATCCGGATATTAATAAAATAAACTCGAATTCTTTTTTACTATAATTAGATATACATTGGTTATGTTTAAAAACAATAAAAAAATATGGTAAAAATGTTAAATGTGTTGGTATTTTTTACCTTTTGCGAGCAATTCTCGAGCCACATTGAAAGAAGAGACGAATAAAATAAAAATGAAAAAAAAGCAAAATCTCACAAATAAAATTTTCATTTTGGATAAATATTTTTAGTTTGTGTTACGCATCTCCTCCTCTACTTGTATTTATAGGCCAAAATTTCTAATGTGCACAGTGCCTACAATGAAAGCCACACTACTTTTCAAAATTTAAAATAAAAAAATATCAATTTCTTTTACTAGTATATTGGTGCGATTGTACGATAATATTTATTTAATTTATGTTATAATCACAACGTGAATGGACAGAAATGTTTTATATAGAAATGTTTTAACCCGTCGTAAGCCAATATTTCAAAATTTGGAAACTGGCTGAACTATACTACTTTTCAAAGAGAATTTATGAAGGGATGACTGAAGAAATTTCCCTGATAAAAAATGAATGAATGAATCAGATTTTTTTTTTTTTTCCATTAATCACTACATTTTTATTGACCACTTCTAATCGGGTATAGAAATAAAGACATCAGAAACAAAACAATATGAAATTGTGATGTGTCTCCTTGTTGTATGGAACCTGCATCCTTTCTGCTTGTAATGTTTCCGTCCCCACCTGTACTCCTCCTATCTGGTTTTCCTGAGTTTTGTCTCTACAGAATGGATTATTCTCGTTTTCCTCAGTAGTTGTGTCCAAGGCAGTATCCTTTCTGCTTGTAATTGTGCTGGCTTTTGAAGATGGTTAAATTATGTAAGCTTGGGATTAGTTTTATTCTTTTAATACAAAAAATATTAAATTACTCTTAAATAACATAAAAATTACTTAAAAACATCTAAAAATATAATATTTTCACTTTAAAAATGTTGTTTTTATAGTCTATTTCAAACAGACTCATTTACAACGCTTTCGGTATCAACTTGTTTCAAAAGATTACTCTAAATTTCATCAAAACAAGTTCGTTTAACTTTTTTTAATGATATAATTGTCCGTAAATATGACTTCACAAACAATAATAAAAAGAAAAGTCCCTAAGACCATTGAGTGTCCATTGCATCATTTTTGTGGTGTCTCTTCCATGAGATTACTTGTCCGGTTCCGGTCAAAAATGACTGCAATAGTCAGTCTTGGGGGGACAAACCTTGACAGGATCATAAGCCGTCTTGGTAGGATCTACAAAATTGTCATCGCAGGTTAAATATAATTATATTTTTTATGAATAAAAATAATTATAAAATACTATAAAAGTGTTAAATGTGTTGATGATACTTACCATTTCCAGTTAATTCTCGAGCCATGCTCAAAATGAAGAAGAAGAAGGAAGAAGAGAGAAGAATCCAGAGTAACAAAAAGAAAGACTTCATTCTGGAGGGATCAGTTTGGGGAGGAAATTTCCTACCTATCGACTCATATTTATAGGAAAATATTAAAGGTTTATTACGCTTTTTCTTCTAAAATTATACTTGTTTTCTTAATTCTTTTTAAATTATTTTTGATTTATTCTGTTCTTTATACTTTACGTTGTTATATAACTATTTTTAAATCAATCTTTATCTGATTTTTTATAGATACCAATCTAGTTAAGTAATAAATATTTTTATTTTAATTTTATGGTCGTTTGTTGCTGAGAGTTATTGTTAGAACAAGGGGAAAACAGCAAAACATAAAAACAAAAAATTGTCAACCTCATTGCATGTTGTAAGAAATTTTAGGGTTTACTTTGACTTTTATGGTCTTTCTTTTAATAATAAAAGAAGTTGTGTGATCATTAAATTAAGGTTTAATACCTACTTTAGACCTTCTATTTTATTGAAATTTTGATCATTTTAATATTTTTTTCTTTTATTTTAATCTCTCAACTTTCAAATCCGTTATCACTTTTTATTCATAAATAATTTTCTTGAAAATGATGATATGATCTTACGAGGTTATGTCACATGTAAAAAAAATAGAGAAAAAAAAAACATTTATTACATCTGGAAAAATCTTATTGGATCACACAATATTATTTTTATTGTAAAATGTCAAAAGACTAGAATGATAAATAACGAATTCCAAGTTTAGGGATTAAACTAGTCGAAAAATAACGATAAAAGACACAAGTGAAAACTTTACTAAAGTAGAATGTCCAGTTTAAGTATTAAGCCTTTAGTTAACAATGGACTTTCGGAGCAATACTTGTGTCCGTAAATTCACTTCCTTCTTTCATTTTTTTTTCTCTTCAAGAAGCCATAAGCATCAAGCACTATAAGAGACAACTTTATTTATCATTTTTTTTCGGATTTAAGATTAATAGACTAAATCTCTCAAAAAAATATATCGTATATAACTCTACATTAAGAATATAATATAAGTTTTTATTTTTTTTCATTTATTTTATTTTTGTTCTCTTTTAATTTATTTACAACACGAACACGCTCAATTATCATGGTTCTTGTTAGTGATTATAAAAATTGATTTCAATACAATATTAATGATTATATCTATCATATATTTTGTTAATTAGAATTTTTTAATCTAAGACGAAAAATCAAATATTATTAAAAATAAAATAAAATAAAATAAAATATATATTTATCATAAAAAATAAATATTAAATTAAATCAAACCGAATTTAAACATGTTGAGGTCTGCACAAACGCAATTTGCTTAAGACATGTTTTCAGACAGTCTTATGATGCTTGAGTCCGTTGGTTGTTTGTCTTTCTAGATACAACAACATATGATTTTCAATAATAACATAATTGTAGAAATCACGAACATAACCTTATCTTTTCGTCATCATCGAAAATAATATAAAAATTTCAGAGAGTTAAAAATTTAAATTATATGACATTCTATTTATAGGTGATTGAGTTAGATTAAACGTTAAAATTAACGTTGTAGTTCATTAGATCGATTGATGAAGCAAACTAAATCAAAACAATATATGAAAGCCCTACGAGCAATTGAAATTATTTAGCAGGAAGCAGTTTTCCTTTTACATACAATGGAGACTAATCAAGTCTTAACCAGTCTTTACTGCAAGCAAAGTATAAAGACAGATTTATCCGCAAAATCGAGCTCTGTAGGGACAGGGATGGACAGGATCACCCTTTGTTGGATGCGGCCCATAGACTTTTGATGGAGAGCAATTACAAATCCATTTTGAAAAATAAAAGATTACTGTTAATTTTTTTTTTCCTAAAAAAATAATTTAATATATAAAAAATGAAAATCTACGTACCTATTTGAGAATTTTTTTTATTTTGGATACTCATTGTCAAATTTTTGAACCCCTTATTGAAATCTTCGACATGATTAGGATGGATGACTTCTACAAAATCATAAACCCATGTTAAATATAATTAAAACCACTCATTCATAGATATCTATACATCTGGATATTAACAAAATGAATTTCAGTTCTTTTTTATTGTAATTAGATATATATTGGTTATATTTAAAAATAATAAAAAATTATTATAAAAAAATTTAAAAAATATTGATATTGTTTACCTTTCGCAGTCAATTCTCGAGTCAAACTAAAAGAAGAGACGAACAAGATAAAAGCAAGGAAAAAACAAAATCTCACATATAAAGATTTCATTTTGAATAAATATTTTTCGTTTGCGTTACACATCTTCTCCTTCTCTACTTGTATTTATAGGCCAATATTTTTGCTGTGCATACTGCCTACAATGAAAGCCACAGTACTTTTTATAGTCAACTATTCTGTTTAGAAAACCAGCAAAATTGACAAAAGAGAGGAGTAAGGAAATTTTCTTAAAAATAATGATATGATTATACGATAATATTTATTTATATATTTTTAATCTTTCGATTACTACACACAACTTATACATATGCATATTCTAACATAAATCTCTCAATATAAATAGTATTGTATTTTCAAATCAAATTATAATTAATTAACAACATATGTCTTTGTAAATTTATTAAAAATATATAATAAAATGTAAATTGACTAATACCTACTTTAGACCTTCTATTTTAATAAAATTTTGATTATTTTAATATTATTTTGGATACTAAAACCTACTTTAACGTGGTCAGTCAATTAAGGTTTGATACCTACTTTAGACCTTTTACTTTAGGTCCACTATGTCATGTCCCTTTGACCTTTTAACAATGGTGCAACGTCTAGGGTGCTTATCGAGCGAGTCGATCACGAGTTGGATATTGTTCACTCGTGTTCATTAAAAAAATTTATTATTCGACACGACTCGTTACTTGTTAAGCTCGTTAAAATTGTGTTCGGCTCGTGCTCGTTAAAATATTTTTTTGCTCAATTCGACTCGTTGCTCGTTAAACTCAACTTGTTGCTCATTAAGCTCATTAAACACTTACCTTATTTTTAACTAAAATAAAATTTAATAATACCATATGACGCTTAATATTAACTTAAATTAATAAATTTAACCAAAAATATCAAAAAAGAGTGTATAAAATATTTTTAAAGTCTAAGTTCAAAAGTAACATTCCATAAATACATTAAACTAACATATTAAAATTAAATTAATAATTCATACATTAATAATTATTATTTAAATTTATTTTTTGAATGAAATTATTTTAAAGTAATTATTAAAAAATTAATGAGCTGCTCGTGAACTTATCGAATCGAGTTAGACTTTGCTCGATTCAACTTGTTAAGGCATCGAGTCGAGTTTGAGTTCTAGTCAAGCATATTCGAGTCGAGTATTTATCGAGTTTTGACTGAATCGAGTTCGAACAACTCACGAACTGCTCAACTCATTAAGCACCCTTAGCAAGGTCACCACATTAAAAGAAAATGAAAATTCTTTTTAAAACTAATGAAGGATGGAAAGAACCAAAAACTTTAAAAGAAAAAAGAAAATGTATATTATGATTGATAGAAACTGTGGCCATGTTAGGTCTTTCTGCATATGCCAAAATTCAGCCCTGGGTGAAGGTATATTATGATTGATAGAAGGTGGAGGCGAAGGTCAAAAAATATATACGCAGTGGGTAGTACTAGTAGGCAGGACATGATAATGAAGTAGTGTACCTTGTAATTTGCGTAAATTTTGGGTAGTAATTTTTTATATTTAAAATTAATAATCGTCTGACTAACAAGGTGAACACGCATATTTAAAATTAATATTCCTTGTAGAAGCTAGGTAGATGATGAATATAAAATTTTTAAGTAAAATACGAAAAAAAGGTATCTACATCAGTTAGGACGAATCTATTTTTAAGATAAATATTCAAACAATAATATGATTAAATCTTATTTTAATTATTTTTATTTTATTCGATCAGTGCTAACGCTCTAATTTCATAGTAATTCTACCAAAAATGTTCTAACCTGTCGTAGGTCAATATTTAGAATGCGGACACTTGCTAAACCAAGATAACTGATACCATATATATTAGAGATTCAAAAGTCGATTACTTTCTTAATTTGATGAAGAGAGGAGGGAAGAAATTCCTAGGGATGGCAAAAATACTCATTTTCGACCCGATTCGATGCGTCTTGACTCGACCGGGTCGGGTTTTCTTTTTAAATTTCGGGGATCAAGGCAGGACAACGCTTAGAAATTATTATGTCGAGTCGGCTCGGGTTTGAGTATTTGTTTGAAATTCCTCGTCCCGCCTCGATAAATTTTTATATATTTTATTATATTTATAAAAAATATAATTATACATAAACATTTTTATGGGTTTTCAGTAATTTTTATACTTTTAAAGTTTGTTCTTATAATAAAAAATTATTAGATGTTGTTCAAATTTTAATATATTTGATTCTGTTAATCGATGATTTAATTTTTTTCTTTTAAATATGTAATTTATCATGTGAGTAATTTAAATTATATTATATTATATTTTATTTTTTATATTGATTTAAAGTTTCCTAAAAACCATAATTTATGATTGTGATAAAGGATTGATCGAATCTCTTTTATCATTGATGAAGATTTTTTTAATTTTTCAAATCGGGTCGAATCGAATCGAAATCGAATTTAACAAATAATATATCGGGCGGGACGGGACGGTCAAAATCCCACCCCGCCCCGCCCCACCCCACCCCGTTGCCATCCCTAGAAATTTCGAAAATGAATGCAAGAAACACACTTTTTGCATTAATCAATACATTTTTATTGGCCACTTCAAATCAGGTATTAAAACTAAACAATCAAAATGAAATAATGTAACCCTTTGAATTAAGAGACTCCAAAGGGTTACAAGACTAGATCACTTATATCTATAATAAATAAAGATTCGATCACAGTAGAGGAAATATTAAAGATTCGCGTGTCAAAGCATGATCGATCTACAAGTTTGACGAACGTATCATCAGGTTTATTTTCTTCTCTTGGTGTCCAAATAATATGAAATTTTGAGGTGTCAATTACTCAGTTATATTTTTTCTATTTTTTTATATATCTATCTTTTCGTACGCCTTTTTTTTCTTTTATTTAGTCGTTTGATTATTTTCTTATTTTTTTAATTAGAATTGAATTTGACGTCGCCATGTCTAATCAAGTTGACGCTCTTTTAATTATCTTATTGTTCTCCTTGTTTTTGGACCCTCAACTTGGATTTAAAATATAAGTTCAAAGTCACCTTTTTTGATCGTGATTGAATTATGATAACGATCGTGTTATAACATAAATTAATATTATAATATAATTTTTAATATAATAATTTTTTATCATATTCATCGTCATATTTATATCTATTTTATTTTGAACCTCATTTCAAATAATTTTCATTAACCAATACTTTTGATTGACAGCTTCAAAGTCAAGTATAACTAGTTGAAACAAAACCATAAAAAAATCTATAAAATTGTAAGGTGTCTCTTTGGAAAAAATATTATATAAACTTTAATTTGTGTTAGAAAATTTCAGAGTGTTTTAAAATTTTGATATATTTTCATCGTGGATTGAGAAAATAAGTTCATTTAACCTTTATTACGATATAATTATCTGTAAATATTTTACAAATTTTATTTTTAAAAAAGCCATGAGCTAAACAATAATAAGAATAATAATCCATGAGACTTAATTGAGTGTCCATTGCGTCAAGTTCTGGGTGTCTCTTCCATGAGATTACTTGTCCGGTTCATGTCAAAACTGACGGCAATACTTGGTCTTGGGGGGACAAACCCTGATAGGATCCCTCTTGGCAGGAACTACAAAATTGTAAGAGCAAGTTAAATATAATTGTATATTTTATAAATAAAAATAATTATAAAATAATATAAAAGTGTTAAACGTGTTAAATGGAGAAGAAGAAAGAAGAAGAAGAGAGAAGAATGTAGGGTAGCTCAAAAAAAGATTTTATATTGGAGGGTATAAATTTCGTGTTTTAATTGTTTATCTCATTTTTTAATTATGAGATCATAAGTTTAATCTATATTCATAAAAAATTTAGTTAAATAATAAGTATTTTTATATTTATAGTTGTTTGATATTGAGAACTATTGTTAAGAAAAAAAAATAACAACGAAACATTAAAAATAAAAATCATGTTTAAATGTGTTATCGTTTTTTATTCATGGATAATTTCTTTAAAAATAATGATGTAATATAACGAGGTTATGTCATGTGTAAAAAAATTATATAAAAAACATGTAAATATTTTTTTTCTTTTTTTTCATCTATTTTCTTTTTATTCTTTTTAATTTATTTACAACATATTATCAATTCTTATTGGTGATTATAGAAAATGATTTCAATACGATATTAATGACTACATCATATATTACCATTTAAAAGTTAATATATTTTGATCTATTATTTGATTATTATTTTTTTCCATTCATATTCGAAGCAACTCTCGAGTCAACAAAAGATAAAATTAACATTGTACTTCATTAGATGTATCGATAAAGCCAACTAAATCGAAGCACTCTATTAAATTCTCAACACTGAACAGAAATTAAAATTATTTATGAGTAAACAGTATTTCTTTTAGATACAACGGAGAGTAATCCAGTGTTAAATTTCCCACCACATTCAAGGTTAAGGCCTGCAAAATGGAGCGTTGGGGGGACAGGGGCAGACAGGATCTGATCTGCATTGCAAAAGATTTCTCCCACCAGCTTTTGGAGGAGAATAATTAACACATACATTTTCAAAAATAAAATATCAGTGTTAAATTTTTTCCTAAAATTAATTTAATGTACCAAAATAAAATAAAATTTATATACCCATTCGAGAAAATAAATTATTTTTGATAATTTTAAAATTTTGAATTCGCTACTGAAATCTCCAACATGATCTAAAAGGATGAATTTTACAAAATTATAAGCCAATGTTAAATATAATTAGAATCATTCATATATTCTAAAAAGTATATAGATATTAATAAAGTGAACTCGAGTTTTTCCTACTGTAATTGGATAAATATAGTTTATGTATAAAAATAATTATAAATTACTATAAAAATATTAAATGTGTTGACGTTTACCCTTCTCCATCTATTCGCGAGCCATGCTAAAAGTGAAGATGAACACAAAGAACTCGAATTCGTTTCTATTGTACTTATACATATATTGGTTATGTATAAAAACAGTAAGAAATTATGATAAAATTGTTAAAATGAGTTGATATTCTTTACCTTTCGCAGTCAATTCTCAAGCCATGACGTAAGAAAAGATGACGAAAAAAGTGAAAATAAGAAGAAATCTCACAAATAAAGATTTTATTTTAAATACTAGTTTTTGTTTGGGTTAGATATCTCCTCCTTCTCTACTGCTATTTATAGGCCAATATTTCGACTGTGCACACTGCCTACAATGAAAGGCAAACTACTTTTCAAAGATGATCCATACCATGCATTTTTAAAATTTTATTAGATGTTTACAAGTCCGGTTATTCAAGTATATTTACGGTCTATTTAGTTTATTTTCTCTCACATAAAAATTTTAAAATTAATTGAGCCACAAAAATTCAAAATTCAAAATATTATTTTTTAAATATATTGATGTGATTGTATAATAATATCTATTTATATTTACTTAATTTATGTTACCATCATATTATGGATGGACAGAAATGTTTTACGTAGAAATATTGTTCAAACCCGTCATAGGCCAATATTTCAAATGTGGAAACTGGCTGAACCATACTACTTTTCAAAGAGAATTTATGAAGGGAGGACTGAAGAAATTTCCTTGATAAAAAATGAATGAAAGAATCAGATTTTTTTTTTCCATTAATCACTACATTTTTATTGACCACTTCAAATCAGGTATTGAGATAAAGACATCAGAAACAAAACAATATGAAATTGTGATGTGTCTCCTTGTTGTATGGAACCTGCATCCTTTCTGCTTGTAATGTTTCCGTCCCCACTTGTACTCCTCCTATCTGGTTTTCCTGAGTTTTGTCTCTACAGAATGGATTATTCTCGTTTTCCTCAGTAGTTGTGTCCAAGGCAGTATCCTTTCTGCTTGTAACTGTACTTGCTTTTGAAGATGGTTAGATTATGTAAGCTTGGGATTAGTTTTATTCTTTTAATACAAAAAAATATTAAACTATTCTCTTAAATAACATAAAAATTACTTATAAACATTTAGAAATATATTATTTTCACTTTAAAAATGTTGTTCTTATAGTCTATTTCAAAACAGACTCATTTACAACAATTTCGATATCAACTTGTTTCAAAAGATTACTCTAAATTTCATCAAAACAAGTTCTTTTAACTTTTCTTTAATGATATAATTGTCCGTAAATATGACTTCACAAACAATAATAAAAAGAAAAGTCCCTAAGACCATTGAGTGTCCATTGCATCATGTTTCTGGTGGCTCTTCCATGAGATTACCTGTCCGGTTCCGGTCAAAAATGACTGCAATACTTAGTCTTGGGGGGACAAACCTTCACAGGATCATCAGCCCTCTTGGTAGAATCTACAAAATTGCTATCGCAGGTTCAATATAATTGTATATACATTTACATTGTTTATGTATACAAATAATTATAAAAGATTATAAAAGTGTTAAATGTGTTGATGATACTTACCATTTCCGGTTAATTCTCGTGCCATGATGAAAATGAAGATGAAGAAGGAAGAAGAGAGAAGAATGCAGAGTAGCAAAAAAAAAGACTTCATTTGGGAGGGGATCTGTTTGGGGTGGGAGAAAACAACAGAACATTAAAAAAAAATCTTTCAACCTCGTTGCATGTTCTAAGAAATTTTAGGGTTTACTTTGATCTTTATGGTCTTTAATTCTTTTAATAATAAAAGTTAGTGTGATCATTCGATTAAGGTTTAATACCTACTTTAGACCTTCTATTTTAATGAAATTCTGATCATTTTAATATATTTCTTTTAGTGTAATGTCTCAAATTTTAAATCCGTTATCATTTTTAAAAATTAGAGAAAAAAACATTTATTACATCTGGAAAAATCTTATTAGATCACACAATATTATTTTTTATTGTAAAATGTCAAAGGACTAGAATGATAAATAACGAATTCCAAGTTTAGGGATTAAATTAGTCAAAAAATAATGATAAAAGACACAAGTGAAAACTTTACTAAAGTAGAATGGCCAGTTTAAGTATTAAGCCTTTAGTTAAAGATGGACTTTCGCAGCAATACTTGTGTCCGAAAATTCACTTTCTTCTTTCATTTTTTTCTCTCCAAGAAACCATAAGCATCAAGTAGTATAAGAGACAACTTTATTTATCATTTTTTTTCCGGATTTAAGATTGGTAGACTGATTTTCTCAAAGAAGATATTGTATATAATTCTACGTAGAGAATATAATATAATTTAGTTATTTTATTCTTGTTCTCTTTTAATTTATTTACAATACGAACATGCTCAATTATCATGGTTCTTGTTGGTGATTATAAAAATTAATTTCAATACAATATTAATGATTATATCTATCGTGTATTTTGTTAATTAAAATTTTTTAATCTAAGACGAAAAATCAAATATTATTAAAAATAAAATAAAATAAATTATATATTTATTAAAAAAATAAATATCAAATTAAATCAAACCAAATTTGAACATGTTAAAACCTGCACAAACATAATTTACTTAAGACATCTTTTCAAATAGCCTTATGATACTCGAGTCCATTCTTTATTGCAAGCAAAGTATAAAGACAGATTTATACGCAAAATCTAGCGTTGGAGGGACGGGGCTTGACAGGATCATTAAGCGGCGGATGCTTCGCATAGGCTTTTGATGAAGAGCAATTACAAATAAAATTAATTGAGCCAAGAAAATTCAAAATAGACAGTATTAATTCGGGTAGAAGGTGAGTTTTTACCTAAAATTCGGGTTCGTTGAAACCTTCTAAGCCAATATCGGGTAGGTGGAGGCTAGAGACAAAAAAAAAAGTCATTCGATTTAATCATTTCGGGTTGAGTCAATTTTAGTTTGGTTATATTAGGTTTGTTGTTCGATTCAAGTTAATATTCGGTTTAATTAAAATTCAGATCTATCTTTAGTTCAATTAAACTCAAACAAAAAAAACTTAAAGGATTAATTAAGAAAAACATGCATAATTTAAGAGAAAGTATATTAAACCTTTTATTTTTATGGTTGTTTGGTACTGAGAGCTATTGTTAGGACACGAGAAAACATAAAAACATTTAAAATAAAAATCTTTCAACCTGATTGCGTGTTTTGAGAAATTTAAAATAAAATTTATTAAAATAAGATTTTTGTCCTCAATGGTTAGGTGCTTGTCCTACCCAACCTTGCCAAGGTTTGAGAGATGGTAAAATTACATCTAAATGGCTCGTGATCACTTATTTGGGGACTGTATTTTTTCATGACGACTATGGTTGTTTATTGTGTGAGCTTGCAGGTTGCAATTCAACAAGTGTTGGAGTAATATGTTGGGGTGTTGGAGGTCGGAGAAGAAAAATCCCTGCGAGCTGCAGTCGTGAGGCTTGCATGATATAATTTTAACTATAACATTTGGTGTGAAAGAAATACTCGGCTGCATGGTCAAAGACAAAGTGTATTTAAAGATACATTTAATTCTATTAAGAGTGATATTAGATTAAGAATGGTTGGCTATAAATAAAAGATAGATAGACACATAGCAAATGAGTGAAAAATTTGTTAATTCTTGAATGTACAAGTTCTCTCTTGTTAAGGAGGTATAATTGATGTTTTGTTGAGTTTTTGAGGTTGCTTGGATGAATAAAGTTTCATTTATCCGAAAAAAATGTTATTTTTATAATATATTTTGAAACAAATTCTTTTACAACACTTTCGATATCAACTTGTTTCAAAAGATTATTCTAAATATCATCAAAACAAATTTATTAATTTAACTTTTTTATAATATAATTGTCCGTAAATAACTTCACAAATTTTAATTCTAAAACGTAATAAAAAACAATAATAACAAGAATAGTCCACGAGAGGTGTCTCTTCTTTGAGATTACTTGTCCGGTTCATGTCAAAAATGACTGCAATACTTAGTGTTGGGGGGACAAACCTTGACAGAATCTGCAGCCCACTTGAAAGAACCTACAAAATTATCACCTCAGGTTAAATATAATTGTATTAATTTTTATGAATACAAATAATTATAAAATACTATAAATGTGTTACACGTGTTGACGATATTTACCCTTTCCAGTTAATTCTCGTGCCATGCTGAAAATGAAGATGAAGAGGGAAGAAGAGAGAAGAATGCAGAGAAGCACAAAGAAAGACTTCATTTGGGAGGGGATCAGTTTGGGTGGCGTATCTCCAGTCTCCTACCTAGCGACTCATATTTATAGAAAAATATTAAAGGATTAATTTTTTTTAATTATACATGTTTTCTTAACTTATTCTTTAAATTATTTTATAAAAAAATATGAAAGGTTTAATATATTCAAAAGAAAAAAACTAAATAACTTGAATCGATGCAAAAGTACTCGATTCATCTTTACTCAACTAACTCGAAAAAATTCAAATAAAATTTGAGTCGTAAAATAAAAATTTGAATAAATAAAAATTTTTAATATTTAAAATTTTTTGTTTTAATTTTGGTTTGTAGTTTGTAAATATATTTACGAGTAATTTATTTTTAATAATTCAAAGAAAGTAAAGTTTTTGTTTTGAAATGTGATAAATGCGATTATATTCTCTTTTAATTTTCCTTTCCACAAAGTCTAATTCCTTGACCTTTAACAATGGTGGAACGTCACCACCATCAAAGACCAAGAAAATCGAAGAGAGCAAGGAGTTGATTTTGGATGGTAATCTTTCTGCCCCACTAAAATTAATTTTTTGATTATAATTTATTTTGATATTTTAATAAATTAAAATTTTAAATTTATATTTAGAATTATTTGATTGAAGGTTTTTAAGATATATTTTTTAATATTTTTATTAATAATAAATTTTAAATTATAATAAATTAAAAAAATAAAAATATATAATATGTGATAGTTTTAGTGGGACAAATAGAGTACTATAATATGCATCTCATCCCTTTCAACTATTATTTATATACTAATATTTTAAATGTCCACACTGGTTAAATTGAAGGCGTGATTCTAAGGTGTGACGCTTAAATTCAAGTATAAAAAAAATTATAATTTAAAATATTATTACACAATCGAAATGGTATATTATTTGATAATATTTTAGGTTTTGTGTTTTCACGATAAATTTTAAAACTTATCATAAAATCATAAAACATGTTTCAAAACTTGTCAAAGAACCACCAAAATAAAATATTATATTTTTTTAAAAAAATTATACACCCTTTAATTTCTTTTAAATTATACTTATTTTTTTTTAATTTGTCTCTTAAATTATTTTTGACCTACTATATATTCTCTCTTGAGTCTCTTGAGTAAGGAAATTTCCATAGTGCTGTCTATTGAGTTTATATACTCTCTCTCTCTTTGGAAAATTGGACTTAGTGGAGGGAAGAAGACTCAAAAGATTAGCACAAATATCTAATAAGTGGTCAATTATATATTTTATGTTTCCATCACAATATAGATGAACAGAAATGCTTTGATCATCCACGTGTCACCATTTAATTAAATAATTATATTATTTTATTATAATATAATTAAGATTAAATTTAAAAAATATATAAAGAACATAGAGTAAATATGTAATTATTTTATTTCATTTTTAATTATTACGTTATTAGTATGTTAATTTTTAACAGCGTGTAACTATATTAGAATCATTTTAATAGTTAAGTGGTATATTTGTCGTTTTTTAAAAAACGATAACTATTTCGACACTAATCCTATAATACACGATGACTATCTATATAGTTTATCCAAATTTTATATGTGTCTATTTTTATAAATTTTTTGATCCGTCACTGCTTTTAGGTGAGTGAAACCATTTGCTCATGTGTTGGGAAGTTGGGTGCAACCAGCAAAATTGACAAAGGATGAACCGAAGAAATTAAAATTATTTTCGACAATTCTAAAATTTTGAATTCGCTATTGAAATCTTTAATATGATCTAAAAGGATAATTTTTACAAAATTATAAGCCCATGATAGATATAACTAAATAATTTATGTATTCTAAAAATGTCCAGATAATAATAAAATGAACTTGAGTTTTTTCTTCTACTGTAATTGGATAAATACTATTTATGTATAAAAATCATTGTAAATTACTATAAAACTATTAAACGTGTTGACATTTACCCTTCTCCATCTATTCGCGAGCCATGCTAAAAGAGAATATGAACACAAAGAACTCAAATTCTTTTCTATTGTGATAAAATAGGGGGGAAATAGGAAAAATTATAGAGTTTTTCGAATAAAATTCTTTTAATATAAAATTGTTATTCTTATAGTATATTTTAAAATAAACTTATTTATAACATTTTTTATATCAACTTGTTTTAAAAGATTACTTTAATAAATGGTATCTATATTTAACCTTTTTACGATATAATTGTCCGTAAAATATTTCACAAACTTTAATTCTAAAAAGTTATAAAAAAAACTATAATAACAAGAATAATCCCTAAGGCAGTTGAGTGTCCATTGCATCATGTTCCTGAGATTACTTGTCCGGTTCTAATCAAAAATGACGACAATACTTAGTGTTTGGGGGACAGGACTTGACAGGATCTCCAGCCCCATCAGGACCTACAAAATTGTCATCGCAGGTTAAATATAATTGTACAATTTTTATGAATACAAATAATTATAAAATACTATAAATGTGTTACACGTATTGACAATACTTACCCTTTCCAGTTAATTCTCGTGCCATGCTGAAAATGAAGATGAAGAGGGAAGAAGAGAGAAGAATGCAGAGGAGAACAAAGAAAGACTTCATTTGGGAGGGTACCAGATTCGGTGGCGTATCTCCTGATATTTATAGGAAAATAATAAAGGATTAAGACACTTACTTTTTAAATTATATATTTTTAATATTTTATTTATTTTGTCCTCTATACTTTATGTTGTTATAAAATTATTCTCTAAATTATATTAAATTTTCAAAGTTACCCTCTAAATAGGGGTATAATTTAAGCGATAAAAAGTATATTAAACTTATATAAGAGTGAAAACCATACTACTTTTCAAAGATAATTGATATTGTATATTTTCGAGCCTTAAAAGTTCAAACAGGAACTTAACGAAAAATCAGTTAAATTTTTATGAATTTGTTTAGGTTTAATATATTTTTTACTAAATTATATCTATTTTTTTAATTTGCCTCTTGAATTAAATTAATTGTAAGAAAATCTTAAAGACTTAATTAATTTTTAATTAAGGGTTAATTTGATCGTTTAAGCCTATTTCAAAATTCTATCGGAGGTTCACAAGTCCATTATTCAAAGTACAGTTGCGGTCTCTTTAGTTTATGTTCTCTCCCTTGGAAAAATTAAAATCAATGGAGTGAGAGAAAATTCAAAATAATGAAAGCATTAATTTCAAATCAAACTGTACAATTAATCTTTATAAAAATTATTAATAATATATGTAAAGTCAATAATCAAAGTTCATGTATTTTTTATGAAAAGAAAATACTTATAAGCATCGTTAAAAATATTTTTAAACCGAAAAAAAATATTATTTATAAAAATATTTATTAATTTCACTCATAGAGTTCTAAAGAGCACGAATACGAGTGGTTAATGCTTGATTTTCAATAGATTTTCTTAGAAGACTTACAATCAAAGACTTCGATAACTTGTCTTCAATCGTTTTATGAACATGATTAGAGAAACAAATTTCTGAGAACGAAAGTTTCTTGTCGATGATCACGTCCTTCACTGAAATCTCAACATTGATATTTAAATTACGAGTAGATTAAATAATCATTATTAAAATTTACTCTGATTTATTTTGGTCATTAAACTTTCAAATCGATCAATTTATTCACTGAATTTTATACATCAACCTATTTTAGTTACTTAATAATAAAATGTAATTTTTATTATATTTTATAATAATAAAATATATAAAGTCATTAAAATATTAATAAATTAATATTGAATGACTAAAATAAATCAATATATAAAATTAGTAAATAAATTAATCATTTTGAAAGTTTAATCACTAATATAGATTAAAAACAAAGTTCAATGATGACTTATAATTTACCCTTAAATTAACCCAGCAATCTAGAAAAGCAGCAAAGGATTTTGAAAAAAAAAAAGTGTTTTCCATGTCTTTAATTTTGTGTCATATTCACTTTTAATTTTCCTTTCCACAAAGTCTAATCGCTTGACCTTTAACAACGGTGGAACGTCACCAAAATCAAAGACCAAGAAAATTCACGAATCAATTTATTTTAATGGTTGAAAAAACAGTTATTGTTTTTAAAGATCACAGATTCGAGTTAACACTAATAATGCAGTATAGTGATTGAGCGATCGATATCCAATGATTGAGAGTCTATTTTAGAACATTGTAACAATTGTAGCTACTGATTAAAAAAATCGGAAAAAACAAAGAGAACAAACAAGTTATTATTTTAAACAGTAATCTTTTTTTCACTAAAATTATTATACTGATCGATAATATTTAAGGCTAAAATAAATTATAATTTAAAATATTAAAAAAATACATAAATTAAATTATTATATTTTACAATAATATTTTAAGTTGGTAATATTATTTTTTAACATTAAATTAAGATATTATACCTAGAGTCACCCATATTAAAACCATACTACTATAAAATAAAAATAAAAAAGATATCTACACTCTCTCCTCTTTTGCCATCCTTAATTCTAGTATGCATCTCCTCCCTCTCTCTAGGCCAATATTTCCAGTGTGCACATTGGCTAAGCCATACTATTTTTCAAAGAGAATTTATACCATACATATTGTAGGTCTACTAGTCAATTGTTCTGTTTAGAAAACCAGCAAAATTGATAAAGGGAGGAGCAACGAAATTTCCATACTGCGGTCTCTTGCGGCTATATGTTCTCACTTTGGAAAATTGGAATTAGTGGAGGGAAGAAGACTCAAAGGCTAATACAAATATCTAATTTATGTTACAATCACAATATGGATGGTCAGAAATGTTTTAACCCGTCATGGGCCAATATTTCCAGTGTGGACACTTGCTAAACCATACTACTTTTCAAAGAGAATTGAAGATTCAAAAGTCAAGTACTTTGCATTAATCAATACAGTTTACCCTAAAATTAACAAGTCCTTGTGATCGTTCAATTAAGACTTTCGCGGCAATGCATGGGTCCAATCTGGTGTGTATAAGAATTGGTGATCTACCCATCTCGGTTGCGCCTTCCTTGTTAGCCTCACAAAGTCCATTTCCATCGACTCGGACACCCAAAATCAAATGGCCAACATTTTCTTCAACTCAGCTCTTCTTGTCATCATTCATTTTTCTGTGTTTACTTTCTCTGTGGAATCAACCACCCTTCTTACAGACCAGTTAGCTCTTCTTGCATTGAAAGACAACATTATCCAGCCTCCTAACAATGTCTTGACAACCAATTGGTCAGCTTCTTCCTCTGTTTGTAACTGGTTTGGTGTTAGCTGCGGATCCAAGCCCCGCAGAGTCACAGCTCTAAACCTTAATGGATTAGAACTCGTAGGCACGCTCCCACCCCACCTAGGAAATCTATCATTCCTTTCTCTTCTTTCCATCAGAGATAATAGATTTCACGGCGGATTACTGGTCCAATTATCGAATTTGAAACGACTGGAACATATGGATTTCAGTAACAACAGCTTCAGTGGAGAAATCCCATCATGGTTAGGATCATTAACTGAACTTCGAGAGCTGTATTTGTACTATAACAACTTCAATGGTGTTATACCATTCTCTTTAGGCTCTTTGTCAAAGCTAGAGATGTTGAACTTTTTTCAAAATCAGCTTTCAGGTCCAATTCCATCCTCCATCTTCAATATTTCTTCGTTGCAACAGATTTATCTAGGACGTAATCAGCTCACCGGTTCGATACCCTCTGTTCCAATCGATTTGCTTTCATTAGAAGTCATCAATTTCAACTTCAATAATCTCACTGGTCACATACCAGAAGACATGTTCAATCATCTTCCGAATTTGAAAGAATTGTACTTGGCTGGTAACATGTTGTCCGGAAAAATTCCAGACAGTTTATTCAAATGCAAAGAGTTAATAGTTTTAACCTTGGCACTAAACCAATTGGAGGGAAGTCTACCAGGAGAAATTGGGAATTTAGACAAGCTTCAGTTCTTAGCCATCGGTGAGAACCACTTGGAAGGTAATGTACAATAACCATTTTTTAAGTGTTTGCATGCATTTTTCAAAGTAAATAATTACAAGGATATAAGATCAGTTTTTCTACAAGTATGGAAGAACTTTAAATTTGGTCTGAATTCTTTTATTACAGGTGAAATTCCAGAGCAAATTGTGAATCTGACTCTTCTCGAAACCTTAGAGTGTTCTCGTAACAACTTCTCAGGTATAAACGGGTAAATCGATACCTTCAAATTGTAAATGTGATCGCTCTTATTATACATATCCAAAATTACTCTGGCTCTAACGTTGTATTATCCATTTTAGATTCTTATACGAACACATCAAGTTATTTTTCCTTGAAATCTTAATCATTGTACTCACTTTTTTCACCGGAAGACATACCCCTGACTATTCTGTTCTTCATTGACCGTCACCGCCTCACCACCATACTCTAATGGACTTCCATTAAACACAAGTCTAGCGTAGTTTAGCTTTGTTTTCTCGCACATTGGACTGATATAAGTATTTGTTTGTTAAATTTATGGCAGGTATAATACCACAACAGATTGGCAATCTAAAGAATCTAGGATTCTTGGCTTTGGGAGATAACCACCTTGTTGGAACAATTCCCCCTTTGATATTTAATGTATCGACTCTGTATAGCATTTCTTTTGAAAGTAATCAGCTCTCTGGCAGTCTTCCATCAAATATGGGGATTTCGCTTCCAAACTTGGAGAGATTGTATCTCGGGAATAATCGACTAGTTGGTTCGATCCCAATGTCTATCTCCAATGCCTCTCAGCTTACTATACTTGACATGTCAGTTAATTACTTCTCAGGGTCCATTCCTGACACTCTTGGCAATTTAAGAAATTTAGAGAGGCTCAACTTGAATGCTAATAATCTAACATCTCCAAGAATGAGCTTTCTTTCTTCTCTGACAAATTGTAGAAGCTTGGAAATCTTAGACTTCAGCGGCAACCAATTGATCAGTGGTGAACTTTCTGGTTTGGTAGGAAATCTCTCAGATTCTCTTCAGCAATTCATTGCTTCTAGCTGCAACATCAAGGGGAGCATCCCGAATGAATTTGGCAGCTTAAGTCGGCTGATATCCATAAAGCTTGATGACAATGAATTGACAGGAATGATTCCCACGACAATTGGAGGGTTAAAAGAGTTGCAGAGTCTTTCTCTTGGGGACAATAAGTTGGAAGGACCGATCCCTTCTGAGTTATGTCATCTAAACAAGTTAGGATTCTTGGTCTTGACCAACAACAGATTGTCTGGACCGATCCCTGCTTGCTTGGGTAATGTTGTTTCTTTGAGGCAACTACTCCTTGGATCCAATATGTTTTCTTCTTCAATACCATCAACCTTGACAGGGCTTAACGATCTGCTGATCCTGAACTTGTCTTCCAATTCTCTCAGTGGTCCTCTGCCAATTGATATTGGAAAGTGGAAAGCTATGACCAGTTTTGATTTTTCAAACAATCAGTTCTCCGGTGAAATTTCAAATGGGTTTGTTGATCTCGGTTCTCTCTCTTATTTTTCTTTATCCAACAATAGAATCACAGGTTCTATTCCTGACTCATTTGGTGACTTGTTGAGCTTGGAATCATTGGATTTGTCCAGAAATAATCTATCCGGAGAGATTCCAAAGTCCTTGGAGAAACTTCGTTTCCTCAAATATTTCAATGTCTCTTTCAATAGACTTGAAGGAGAAATTCCTAATGGAGGATCATTCGGAAACTACCCGACTGAATCATTTGAGGGGAATGAAGCATTGTGTGGTGCAGCTCGACTTCGTGTTCCAAGCTGCAAAACTACATCTCCTAGGAATTCCAAGGCAAGAACTAAGCTCATAAGATATGTAGCACTGCCGATTGCCTCTACAATTTTGGTGGTAGCTCTAATTATCATCATCTTCCGAAGTAGGATGAAGAAAGAGACTCAAAAAGATTTCGTACCTTTAGGAATGTGGAGACGATATACGTACCAAGAGCTTCATGAAGCTACTGATGGATTCAGTGATAGAAGATTGCTTGGTAGCGGAAGCTATGGTTCGGTATACCAGGGGATTCTCCCAGATGGAATGACATTTTCGGTAAAGGTCTTCAAGTTAGAGTTAAAAGGAGCCTGTAAGAGCTTTGATGTTGAATTTGAAGTTCTTCGCAACACTCGTCATCGGAATTTAACCAAAATCATCGGTAGCTGCTACAATAATCAAGATTTCAGAGCCTTGGTGCTTGAGTTCGTGCCTAATGGGAGCCTTGATGAATGGTTGTATTCCAACAATCATTTTCTGGATATCCTGCAAAGGCTGAACATATTGATAGATGTTGCATCTGCTCTGGAATATCTCCATCACGGTCATTCAACGCCAATGGTTCATTGCGATTTAAAGCCCAACAATGTTCTATTAGATGAAGATATGGTTGCTCATTTGAGTGATTTCGGAATCGCAAAACTCTTATGTGAAGAGGACTCAATGATCCAAACCATGACCCTTGCAACAATTGGATATATGGCACCAGGTGATACTTATACTTTTACTCTTTAGTTCCATTTTTTATAACAACACTATTGAATACTGATAAACTGTTTTCTTACAAATTCATCTACAGAGTATGGATCAGAAGGAATTGTTTCTACAAAAGGCGATGTTTATAGTTTTGGAATTCTTATGATGGAAACTATTATGAGAAAGAAGCCTACAGATGAAATGTTTGCCGAAGAAATGAGCTTGCGGAGTTTAGTGAAAGAGAGTTTACCATCTATGATAAACCAAGTTGGAGACACCAATTCTGTAAGCACTACCGGGAAGAAACATTTAGCAGCAAACGATTGCGCATTATCTGTTTTGCAAGCTGCTTTAGTGTGTTCAGCAGAGATACCGAGTGAAAGGCCTGATATGAAACAAGTTGTGACAAAGCTAGAGAAGATCAAAGTCAAGTTATTGAACGATATGGAGTGAGTTTGATGACAAGGCATTTGTTATTTTAATTACAAAACACAAGTACTGTCTCCTAGTCATTTTAAGGGTCTGTCATATTGTCAAGCAATGTATTTGATAAGTATTTTATGGTCATACTTCAACTTATTTTCCAAGCAATTTGTGACTTATATTTCTACTGTTTTTGTCCAAAAGACAATCATTCCATTAAGAGAATTATGCAAATAGCAACTCCATCCTACTCAACTAAGAATATGCACCAAAGGAGTTGAAGGTTTGAGACAAGCAGTCACTAGGACATGTTAGGAAGGAGGCATCAATGCCGGAGATGGTGATCGTCAATGAATATGATCGAGATGGATTATACGAAAAACATAATCTAATGTCTAACAGACTAAACCAACTAACAAACTAATTATTAACTTCTAATAGGACATAACCCCTTCTTGAATTGAGTATCCACCCAATCCGCCGCCGTATATGAATCAATCTATAATCTTCACCTCGGGTATTTTCTGCAACATTAGTTTAATATAAGCTCCAGCCTAGGTAACTTATGCTGAACTTTATCCTTAATCTTGTTCAGAGACTCCCATCTTGTTTTACACCAAGTATTCTGGATAGTGGATCCCATGGTAGGTTCCAGGGTTATCAGCAGACATATGTTCAGCATCCCAACAATCTCCTCTTTTTGGCTAGCTGAAACATTGGCACTAAACACAATTGATATTTCAAAATTATATTTGGTCCAAATTATAGAAATAATATGACAGTTAAAAAATTATATAATTATATATTTGGTTCAAATTATTTACTTATTATATAAATTTGGTCTTAATTTTAATTTAAATAAATAAAATTAATCAATAAATCAAATTATGATATATGTCATGACTTGATTAGATAAATTTACTTAAATTTTAATTTATTTTATTTTATATTTTTCACCCAATTAAATCGGTGATACATGCCACCTAATTAGATGAAAAATTAACTAAATAAAAATCATGAAACTCAAACCTGTAACTTGTAGGTTAGATTGTACCATCTGTATTAGAATTTTATGAATTTTAAAATAATTATAAAAGAACGTTAAGTACGCGTTCATTACCGGGTGTCTGAGGTACTAGATATTTAGTTCTTTGGATGGTGTATTTATCGGCTCGTGATGATCGGGTATCCATTAATCGAGTACATATCGTTGATTTATTTTTTAAAATTTATCACCAAAATAAAGTATTAAGGTATTAATTTAAAGACTAAACTACATAGATGACCACTTAATTATGGGGTTGGTATATATTTGATCATAATTATATTTTTAATTTTAACAATTTTATCACGTAATTATTTAAATGATTTTAATCAAATCATCAATCGTTAAAAACTAACACAAGAATGACGTGATTGAATTATAAAAAGCAAGTGAACTTATTCAAGAGGAAATAATCTTTCTTATAGAAACCACGAACGCGAGCTCTTAACAAATTTTTATTACAAAGCAAATTATAAGCATAGATTTATACGCAGCGTGCGAAGTATTATCTAATTAACCCTAAAATCTCTCAATTTCCCACCACATTTAAGGTTATGGTAAACAATTTTGGCTTGAAGGAGAGCGGCATTGGACCTGGATAGGAGGTTGATTATCTGCAAAATTAAAAGCCCTCCTTATAAAAAAAAAAATCAGGATTTAAGGCTAAGGGAGGCAAAACGTAAATGTTTAGAAGTAGGAACAAATTCATAGAAAAATTAACTTCTAAAAAAATTAAATAGGAAGAAAAAATGAGAAAAAAAAATCTTTAGGAATGGGGTGATTGTCTCTCCCCACCCTCATGTGACTTCGTCCCTATAACAGGGTAGAACTTAAAAACTTTATACAATAAATAAGAATAAATAACTAAAATTAATAATAAAAAATAAAAAATTGTTAAATGTGTTTACGTTACTTACTCATCTGGATCAATTCTCGAGCCATACCGAAAGTAGAGATAAAAAGAGCAAAAGCGAGGAGAATGCATAGCATCATAAATAAAGATTTCATTTTGAATGATATTATATTATTACTAGTCACTTTGTAGTTTGGGTTAAGCATCTCCTCCCCCTCAGACTGCTATTTATAGGACAAAATTTCAAGTGCGCATATTCAGAGACAGAGTTAGGTATAAGATAGGGAGGATTGTTACGTCTCTTAAATTTTTTGTATAATTATATTTAGTTATTTTTAATTTAAATTTTAATTAAATAATATGTTTATCCTTTTTAATTTTTTAAATTTAAATATTTAATAATTTTTTGTCCATCCTAATATAGAATTTTAGCTCCATCTATGTGCACATGTGTACACTGGCTAAAATGGAAACATACTACTTTTCAAAGATAATTCATACCATATACTAGCGGTCTCTTTGGTTTATATTCTCTCACTTGGAAAAAAATAGAATTAAATGGAGTACAGAAAATTCAAAATATTCACATAAATTTCTAACCAAATTGTAATTAATAAATGGATAAAATAAAAAAATTACTGAACTTTGTTTTCTAACCTGTTTTGATCATTAAATTTTTAAAACGGTTAATTTACTCATTAAGTTTTATATATTAACTTATTTTGGTCATTCATTATTATTTTTATTAAATAAAAGAATAATTATAATAATATAAAAGCTAGATGTAAGATACAGAGCAATTCAGACTAATCAAGACAAAATCTTGAAGAATTAAATCGACTAAATTAGAGCCGCAAAGACATTAATTGATGCAATTGACCCTTTAAGAGAAATTTACGACAGATTTTAATTTAAAATGATATTTTAACTTTTAAAAAACTATATAACTAATAATAATTTTCTTTATAATCGAAAATATTTTATTTATTTTAAAAGTATCGATCAAAATAACTATATGATTTATATGAGTTTTCTCACTTCCTTGAGCCGTGTCGGCTGTTCGTTGTTGCGTGTTCCGACTTTTGTTTTGTCGACAGGTTTGAACTCAGGTGAGGTGTAGCTGAGCTTTGAACTCACGTGACGAATGATTTTCCTTCTATTGCGTATTTATTTGAGGACTTTTTATTATTAATAAAACTTATTTTGATTGAAAAAAAAATTAACTCAAAACAACGACTATGTTTTGAATCCGATCTGATTCGAAGAAAAAAATCCGATGTGTGTTTTGACTTTTGTTTTGTTTTGTGTCGACATGTTTGAACTCAGGTGTGGTGTAGCTTAGTTTTGAACTCTCGAGCTGAATGTTTTTTCCTTCTATTGTGTATTTGTTCGAGGACTTTTTATTATTAATAAAACTTAGTTTCATTCACTGTCATCTCTAAAAATAAATTCAGTTTCTAAAACTTTTATATTTTATTAATTTAGTTATAATTTGAATCAATTTAATAAATTTAAGACTTAAGTGATAAATAAGTGTTTAAATTATACCCCTTTCAGATAAATTTCTAAACTTTATTTTTGATCAAATGGGTACCTAACATTTTCAACATTAATGAAATATAGGTATTCACTGTTAATTTATGTTATCTAACACATGTCATCTTCTTAAATTTTTAAAATAATATTTAAAAAATAAAAATTAATAAAATTAAATAATCTTAAATTTAAAATCTTTAATACCACAAAACTTAAATTATCATAATTTAATTTGATTTATTATCGATTATCATGTTATCCCATTAAATATATTTTACATGGCCACTCAATGCTTGGGAGCCATTTGGGGATGCGGTTAATCAAGGCATTCCAAAAGTCAATTGTGTGATGTTGAGAGCAGTTGTTAGGACAAGGGGAAAAGCACCGAAATAGTCGAAATAAAATTTTTCAATTTCATTGCAGAAATTTCAGGTTTTACTTTGATTTTGTTATTAAATGTGATCATTCAATTAATGCTTAATATCTATTTTGGACCTTTTATTTTAGTGAAATTCTTACAATGACCCTTTATTATTTTTACGGTCACTTTAGCCCTTCAATTTTCAATTTGTTACTATTTTAGTCCATGGATTGTTTCCCTTAAAAATGAAAATATTTCTTTCTGCTGTGCCTTTCTTGGTAGCTTGACACGATCCATTTCCATTGATTCAACACGCACAATCAAATGGCCAACATTTCCCTCAAATTAGCTGTTCTTGCAATCATCCATTTTTCTATGTTTACTTTCTCTGTGAAATCAACCACCATACTTACAGACCAATCCGCCCTTCTTACATTGAAAGATCATGTTAACCATGATCCTCATAATGTCTTAGCAACCAATTGGTCAACTTCCATCCCTGTTTGCAATTGGTTTGGTGTTAGTTGTCGATCCGAACACCGCAGAGTCACAGCTCTAAACCTTTCCGGATTAAAACTCGTAGGCACCCTCCCACCCCACTTAGGAAAATTATCATTCCTTTCTCTTCTGTACATCACGAACAATAGCTTTCATGGCGAATTACCGGTCCAATTATCGAATTTGCAACAGCTGAAACATATAGACTTTGGTAACAACAGTTTCAATGGAGAAATCCCATCATGGTTAGGGTCACTAACTGAACTTCGAGAGTTGTGTTTGTACCATAACAACTTCAATGGTGTTATTCCAGTCTCTTTAGGCTATTTGTCGAAACTAGAGGTCTTGATCCTGTATGAAAACCAGCTTTCAGGTCCAATTCCATCCTCCATCTTCAATATATCTTCGTTGCAAGTGATTCATCTCGCATGGAATACACTCTACGGTCCCATGCCCTCCATTACACGTGATTTGATTTCCTTAGAATCCATTCATTTCACCTACAACAATCTCACTGGTCACATACCAAATGATATGTTCTATCGTGTTCCGAAATTGAAAGAATTGTCCTTGAGTGTTAACATGTTTTCCGGTAAAATACCAGACAGTTTATTCTATTGCAGAGAGTTGCAATTTTTGTCTTGGTCACTAAACCAATTGGAGGGGAGTCTACCAGTAGAAATTGGGAATTTAAACAAGCTTCAATTCTTCTACATCGGTGGGAACAAGTTTGAAGGTAATGAACACCAACCATTTTTGTATAGCTTTTCAAGTATTTGAATTTTTCAACCTTTTGATGTGTGAATTCTTTCATATCAGGTGAAATTCCAGAGCAGATTGCGAATCTCACTCTGCTCAAACGCTTCGATTGTTCCCGAAACGACTTCACAGGTACAATACCACAACAGATTGGCAACCTCAAGAATCTAGAATTCTTGAGTTGGGGAGATAACAAGCTTGTTGGTTCAATTCCTCCTGCAATATTTAATATATCCAGTATGTCTATCCTTTCCTTTGAGAGTAATCAGCTCTCCGGTAGTCTTCCATCAAACATGGGGCTTTCGCTTCCAAACTTGCAGGAACTATATCTTGGGAATAATCAACTTGTTGGTTCGATCCCAGCGTCTATTTCTAATCTGTCTCAGCTTACTCTACTGGACATGTCCTATAATTACTTTACAGGATCCGTTCCTGACACTCTTGGTAATCTGAGAAATTTAGAGAGGCTCAACTTGAATGTTAATAATCTAACCTCCACAAGCAGTGGCGGATGTACTTGGTATATAGGGTGGGCACAGGCCCACCCTGAACTTTTTAAAATTCATATATTTGTCTTTAATTTTTTAAAAGTTTATAGGTTAGTCCTTAAAATTTTTTAATATTTAATAGTTGTGCCCACCCTAAAATTTTAAAATTTTATGTGTGCCTACTCTCAAATATTTTCCTGGATCCGCCACTGTCCACAAGAATGAGCTTTCTTTCTTCTTTGACAAATTGTAGAAGCCTCAAAATCTTGGACTTCAGCGACAACATATTGATCAGTGGAGGTTTGGTAGGAAATTTCTCAGATTCTCTTCAGATATTCTCTGCTGCTAGGAGCAACATCAAGGGTAGCATCCCGAGTGAATTTGGAAACTTAAGTCGCTTGATATCCATAAACTTCGATGACAATAAATTGACAGGAACGATTCCTAGTACAATTGGAGGGTTAAAAGAGTTGCAAAGTCTTTCTCTTGGGGAGAACAAGCTGGAAGGACCGATCTCGTCTGATTTATGTCATCTAAACAAGTTGGCTTTCTTGGTTTTGATGAACAACAGATTGTCCGGATCGATACCTGCTTGTTTGGGTAATGTTGTTTCTTTGAGACAACTACTCCTTGGATCCAATATGTTTTCTTCTTCAATACCATCAACTTTGACAGGGCTTAACAATTTGTTGATTCTGAACTTGTCTTCCAATTCTCTCAGTGGTCCTCTGCCAATTGATATTGGAAAGTGGACAGCTGCGACTAGTATCGACTTTTCAAACAACCAGTTCTCCGGTGAAATTCCAAATGGGGTTGTCGATCTCGTTGACCTCACTTATTTTTCTTTATCCAATAACAGAATCACAGGTTCTATTCCTGATTCATTTGGTGACTTGTGGAGCTTGGAATCATTGGATTTGTCCAGAAATAATCTATCCGGAGAGATTCCTAAGTCCTTGGAGAATCTTCGTTTCCTCGAATATTTCAATGTCTCTTTCAATAGTCTTGAAGGAGAAATTCCTAATGGAGGATCATTCGGAAACTACTCGATTGAATTATTTAAGGAGAATGGAGCATTGTGTGGTGCAGCTCGACTTCGTGTTCCGAGCTGCAAAACTACACCTCATAGAAATTCCAAGGCAAGAACTAAGCTCATAACGTATGTAGCACCGCCGATTGCCTCAACAATTTTGGTGGTGGCTCTATTTATCATTATCTTTCGAAATAGGAAGAACAAAGAAACATTGAAAACTCAAGAAGACTTGCAACCTTTAGGAATGTGGGGACGATTTTCATACCAAGAGCTTCATCTAGCTACTGATGGTTTCAATCATAGCAGATTGCTCGGTAGTGGAAGCTATGGTTCAGTATACCAAGGGACTCTGTTAGATGGAATGAAAATTGCGGTAAAAATCTTCAAGGTAGAGTTAAAAGGAGCCGTTAAGAGCTTTGACGTTGAATGTGAAATCCTTCGCAACCTTCGTCACCGAAATTTAACCAAAATCATCAGTTGTTGCTCTAATAATCAAGATTTCAGAGCCTTGGTACTGGAGTTTATGCCTAATGGGAGCCTTGATGAATGGTTGTATTCCGACAATCATTTTCTGGATATTCTGCAAAGGCTGAACATATTGATAGATGTTGCATCTGCTCTGGAATATCTCCATCATGGTCATTCAACACCTATGGTTCATTGCGATTTAAAGCCCAGCAATGTTCTATTAGATGAAGATATGGTTGCGCATTTGAGTGATTTCGGAATCGCAAAACTCTTATGTGAAGAGGACTCAATGATCCAAACCATGACCCTTGCAACAATTGGATATATGGCACCAGGTGATACTTATAATTTTACTCTTTAACTTTTTCTTTCATGAAAACAAAGGAATAAAAACTATCATATACTTATTTGTTTTTTCATAAATTCATATAACAGAGTATGGATCAGAAGGAATCGTTTCGATTAAATGTGATGTGTATAGTTTCGGTACTCTTACAATGGAAACGATCATGAGAAAGAAGCCTACAGATGAAATGTTTTCTGAAGAAATGAGCTTGCGGAGTTTAGTGAAAGAAAGTTTACCATCCATGCTAAACCAAGTTGGAGACACCAATTCTGTAAGCACTACCGGAAGGAAACATATAGCAGCCAACGATTGTGCATTATCAGTTTTGCAAGTTGCCTTAGTGTGTTCAGTAGAGATACCAAGTGAAAGGCCTGATATGAAACAAATTGTGACAAAGCTAGAGAAGATCAAAGTCAAATTATTGAGGGATATGGAGTGAGTTTGATGACAAGGCATTTGTTATTTTAATTACAAAACACAAGTATTGTCTGCTTGTCGTTTTAAGGGTCTGTCTTATTTTCGAGCAATGTATTTGATAAGTATTTTATGGAGAATTGTGCAAATAGCAACTCCATCCTACTCAGCTAAGAATATGCACCAAGGAAGTTGAAGGTTTGAGACAAGCAATCACTAGGACACAACCCCTTCTTGAATCGAATAGCCACCCAATCCGCCGCCTTATTGGCTCGTCTACGAATCAATCTATCTAATCTTCACCTCAGGTATTTTCTGCAACATTTGCTTAATATCAGCAACTGCAGGCATAATTCTCAATCTAACCTGGTAAGACCAGAGTAAACTTGTAAAGAATCAGTTTCCTTTAGGGGTGATAACGAGTCGAGTTAAGCCTGAGTTTGGCCATGTTAAGTTCGGCGAGTTCGAAATTTTATGTTCGAGTTCGGTTCGAAAACAATATTATTGGGCTTAGCTTGGTTCGGGCTCGAAGCCCGTTGGGCTCAACTAAAACTCGACCCAAAATAGACAATTTTGCTAAACTTATTTTTATAAAAAATAGGGTCTCATTAAAAATATTTTTCATAACTAACACTGAAGCAAAATTCAATATCGAGAAAGAGAAAAAAAATATCCAATTTATTTTAGTTAGTTTATTTTTCATAGATTTCTCTTACTTTGTTTTATTGTTTTTCTTTTGTTAAAGAGATTAATTTTAGTATATATATATATACTATAAATATATATATACTATAAATATTAGTATATATATATATATACTATAAATATTCCGAGCTTGTTCACGAACTTTTCAAGTCGAGCTTGGATAGGCTTGACTCGGCTCATTAAAGTCTCAACTCGAACCCGAATTAAGTTCATTTGAGCCAAGCTTTGACTAAATCGAACCCGAGCAACTCGCGATCCGGTCAGACTCATTATCGCCCTTAGTTTCCATATTTACTCATATTTACTGTTTTCTGATAGAATCAGCCCCACTTCAGCTGCTTTAATCTCAGTCCTCATGGCAGAATCAGCAACAACAGACTTACCAGAACCATCAACAAGCTCGTCTACTATTACGAACTATCACACCAACCCCAGCTTGCCTAGTACTAGGGTAGAATGCTCCAGCAACATCCACCTTAAACCATCCTTCCTGGTAAATACAACTTGTTCTCCACATGTTGTATCTTCATTGTTTAAAAATAAGGAGAAAACTAATATATTTCATTATCACATGACATTAATGAATACTGATAAAAATTTTCGTATAAATCAGAAAGAATTGTTTCTACAAAAGGTGGTGTGTATAGTTTCAGTATTCACATACAGAGTATGTATACATGTTATAATAGAACTTTTCGCTGTGTGATTGAAGTATGACACTAAATCTAACCAACAAAGTAGCCTGGAAAACACAAACAACACATATCTTAGGGGATCTTCAGAAATTCCATATATACTCCCATTGCAATTCCGCCAATGGATCCTTTAGCTTTGCTTTCCCACAACATTCAAGACCCGCCTCGAGGCCGACGGCAGGTTGGATTTGTCCTGGGACAGCTCAAAACAGGAGGTTCCCTAGGCGGACGACCTGCAAAATTAATAGCTCTATGATTCCCATGTTATATAGTATAATTAAAACCATTATATAAACATTAATGTAATTGGATCATAAAAGTTTTATTCTGTTGATTTTACTTACGCCATGGCTGTCCTCGAGCCATGCCGAAAGTGGGAGAAGAAGAATGCATAGTATTGCAAATAATGTTTTCATTTTGGATATGTTTACAATTCACTTCTTCAAATTTATAAGAGCTGGATATTTGACTGAAGAAATTTCCATGGCAGAACTAACAATACTATTTCATTAGTTTATATTCTCCCACTAGGAAAAATTTCAAAAATTGGAGTGAAGAAAATTCCAACTTAAAGAAAACACAAATTTGTAATCAAGTTGACTCACCAACCCCCAAAAGTCAAAGATTTGATGCTGGAAGGTGTTGTTAGGACAAGGGGAAAGCACTGAAACATTCAAAATAAAGATCATTCAACCCCATTGCATGTTGTAAGAAATTTCAGGGTGTACTTTTTTTTTTTAACCTCCACTTGGTTTCCTCAAATATTTAAATGGAACTGAAGGAGAAATTCCAAATGTGTGGTGCATCTCAACTTCATGTTCCAAGCTGCAAAACTAAACCTCATAGAAATTCCAAGGCAAGAACTAAGCTCATAACAATGTTGGTGATGGCTCTAATTATCTAAACCATGACCCTTGCAACGTTTGGATATATGGCTCCAGGTGATGCTTCTAACAGGGACGGTTCAAAGATTTTGGAGACCTTATGCAATTTCTAAAAATGTAGCCTTTAGAAGCAATTGTCCATAACCCCACTAGTTCTAATTAAAAATGTGTCCCTTAGAAGCAATTGTCTTTTTTAGGGGGACTATACGATCGTTTCTATTATGCCTGTCTAGAACCTCAATAATTCTACGGAAGCAATAGTAATAGGAATAATCAATAAGATTTTATAATTATTCGTCACATTTAGGACATAATTTTAACGTTAATAATTATAATTCCTCTTTCTTAAGAGTATTTTTAGATTTTTTACAATGAATTTCGAGATTAATATCATTTAATGAATGTAGTTTATCAAAACTGTAGAACCTCTATTTTAAGAGCCTTGTCTGGTCCTATTACGTTTGTACAGAACCCACCGCTTCTAAGTTTACACTTTCAAGTTTTCTTTCTTGAAACAAAGGAGATGCAACCTGTGGAGATGGAATATATCACATTTATTAGTATTTGAATCCAAAATGTTTTAGATTTTATTCTTAAGGGTGATCGCATGAAGCCATGAATAAACAAGACTGAGTTCAGGTTCTTTTATAACATACATATATCACGTCTGAAAAAATATGAAATATTAGTCCCACGATAAAAAAAAAATCTTAAAATATATAAATAATGACGTTGCACATTTTATTATATATATCTTTTGTAAAAAGAGTAACGGTTTTGTGATAAATGATCTTAAAAGTCTTAGAATATAAGCCGCACATTTAGAACGTTTATGCATAGTTCATATAACATTTTTTATTATCATACAATATTATTGAATATTTATAATTTTTTATTCATATATTTATACATTATTGATTTGTATAATGTGAATTTAGCACATCTATATGTTGCGTTATATTTATGCTATGTTTTATATTTGTCGTCTCAATTCATTTTATAATTTTGTTCAAATTTATTTTGCATCAGTCCCATATTAGTGGTATTTTGTAAGATTTTGATTAAATTTAAGTATCGAGTTCGTAATATTTTTACTTAATAATTTATTTAAAAAAATATATACATTTGTAATAACTCATTTTTATTCGGACCTCTAATTTAAATTCCAAATTAAATAAATAAAAAAAAATAAACTCAAAATTTATTATTGGGTCCAATTACAGACCCATCTACCCATACATTTAACCCATATACCCATTTAATTATTCTGACCCAGTTAAAACCCATTAACCACACAAAACCTGATAACCCATTACATTTATCGGACCCACAAACTCATTACCCAAATCTATAAACCAGACCCATTACAAATCCAATCTGACCCAAAAATAATAGCCCAATACAAATTACCCTTATCTTTTTTGGCGTGTGCGAGCCACGCGTCGGTATGTGTTTTGGTCCGTTTAATCTAGGTATTCGAGTGATTGGATAATGAATATTTGATTTATATTTTTTTTGAATTTTAAAATTAAAAAAATTATATTAAACACATAAAATTTAAAATTTTATAATACATAATTCAAATATGAAGACTTGTGATTTAAAGTCAGTTTTAGAATATTGGATATATATATACATATATATATTAAAGTTTATCATCAAAAAGATATTAAAAATATTGATCTCATTTTTTTTCTTTCAGTATTAACAAATTAATAAAAATATATTTAAAAATGTAAAACTTAAATGTATATGATACAAACATAAAACTAATTTAGATATTTAAATGTAATTATAAGTACAAATATTAATGAATTTAAAATTAAAAAATACATTAAAAGTTATCGGGCCGGACACCCTGTAATCAAGAAAAATCGATCCAGACCGGATTCAATTATTTCAGAGTCAGATAATTTTATTTTTAAAAATTATCCGATATTTTTTTTTTTCGGGTCAGATTTATTTTTCCATATCCTAGTGGATCTAAAAAAACAAAGTAGCCTTGAAAACACAAACAATACAAATCCTATGGGATCTTCAGAATTTGTCCATACATTCCCCTTCCCATACATTCAAGGTCGACGCGGATGGCAGCCTGGAATGGAACTGCCTGGAATGGACCTGGGACAGTTCAAAACAGGAGGTTCCCTAGGCGGACCACCTGCAAAATTTACAGACATGATTTAACCACATGTTATTTAAAATCATTCACATATATCATTGGATCATAATGAAACACAAAGCACCACAAGTTGTTTCTTTTCGATGTGCTTTCAGACATTTTAATCTGTTGGTTTTAGTGTTTTACTTACGCGCCAGGAGCTGCCTTCCTCCGGCCGTGCCGAAAGCGGAGACGAAAAGAGTGGAAGCAAGGAGTATGCATAAGAGTATGGCAAATAATGCTTTCATTTTGGATATATGCATGACGAATCACTTGATTGTTTCAATTAAGCTTCTCCTCCATCTCCACTGCAATTTATATAAACCTGCAAATTTGACCAAAGGAAGGACTGGAGAAATTTCCATGGCAGAACTAAGTCTACTACTCGGTTTCATTAGTTTATATTCCCCCACTTGAAAAAAAATATATAATGAATGAGGTGAGGAAAATTCAAATCAAAGAAAAAACACAGTCTGTGTATCTAAATTGACTCACCAATCTTGTCAGAAAGTCAAAAACTTGATGCTGAGAGATTTGTAGGGACAAGGGAAAAGACAGGGAAAGAGATTGAAAGAAACAGATTTCAACCTCATTGCATGTTTTAAAAAATTTCATGGTTGACTTTGATATTATGACATGGGACCTTTCTATTGTGTATAAAGAATGTCTTCACTGTCATTTTGCAATATTTCAACATGCACAATCAAATGGGGAACATTTTTCACAAATTAGCTCTTCTTGTCATCATTCATTTTTCTGTGTCTATTTTCTCTGTGGAATCGACCACCCTTCTTACAGATCAGTTAGCTCTTCTTGCGTTGAAAGACAACATTATCCAGCCTCCTAACAATGTCTTGACAATCAATTGGTCAACTTCTTCCCCTGTTTGTAACTGGTTTGGTGTCAGCTGTGGATCTAAACACCGCAGAGTCACGGCTCTAAACCTTTCTGGATTAGAACTCGAGGGAACACTCTCACCCCACTTAGGAAATCTATCATTCCTTTCTCTTCTTTCCATCAGAGAAAATAGATTTCATGGCAGATTACCGGTCCAATTATCGAATTTGCAACGACTGGAATATATGCACTTTGGTAACAACAGCTTCAGCGGAGAAATTCCATCGTGGTTGGGATCATTAACCGAACTTCGGGAGCTGCATTTGTACTATAACAACTTCAAAGGTGTTATTCCATTCTCCTTGGGCTATTTGCCAAAGCTAGAGGAGTTGAGCTTGTATGGAAACCAGCTTTCAGGTTCAATACCCTCATCTGTCTTTAATATATCTTCGTTGAAAATTATTGATCTTGGTAGTAATATGCTCACCGGTGCCATACCCTCTATTCCACTCGAATTGATTTCGCTCGAATTCATCAATTTCAACTTCAATAATCTCACTGGTCCTATTCCAAAGGATATGTTTGATCGTCTTCCGAATTTAAAAGAACTATACTTAAGTGATAACATGCTTTTTGGTAGTATTCCAGTCAGTTTATTCAAGTGTAAGAAGCTACAAAGTTTATTCTTATCAGTTAACCAATTGGAGGGAAATCTACCTGTAGAAATTGGGAATTTGAGCATGCTTCAATTCTTCTCAATTGGTCAGAACCACTTTCAAGGTAATATACACTAACCACTTTTATTTAATCTATTGTCAAAAATTGTGGGGGGAAAATCTGAATATGAAGTGAATTTTATCATTGCAGGTGAAATTCCAGCACAAATTGTGAATCTAACTCTTCTTAGGGAGTTTGATTGTTCCCATAACAACTTCACAGGTAAATGAATAAAAGAGAACTAATTTGCTTTCAATTTATTTTCCTTAGTCTGCAATTCTTTTGCAGAAATGGACTGGTTTTTTCTTAATAAATTAGAGTAATGGCATTGGCAGGTACAATCCCACAACAGATTGGTAACCTAGAGAATCTGGAATACTTGAGTCTGGGAGTTAACAATCTTGTTGGTCCAATTCCTCCTGCAATATTCAATACATCAACTCTGACTGTCATTTCTTTACTGTTAAATCAGCTATCTGGTCGTCTTCCATCAAACATGGGGCTTTGGCTTCCAAACCTGCAGGAATTATATCTTGGAACTAATCAACTCGTTGGTCCACTTCCAGTTTCCATATCTAATGCCTCTCAGCTCACTATTCTCGAAATGTCACATAATTTCTTTTCAGGGTCCATTCCTGACACTCTTGGCAATCTAAGAGATTTAACGAAACTTAACCTAGAAGTTAATAATTTAACTTCTATAGGAATGGGATTTTTTTCTTCCTTGACAAACTGTAGAGGTTTGGAAGACATTGATTTCGGCCGCAACCCATTAGTCCCTAGTGAACTTCCAGGTTTGGTAGGAAATCTCTCAAATTCACTTCAGAGATTTGCTGCTGCTAGGTGCAACATAAGGGGTAGCATTCCGAGTGAATTTGGCAACTTAAGTAGCTTGATATCTATAAAGCTTGATGAAAATGAATTGACAGGGATGATTCCTGCTACAATTGGAGGATTAAAAGAGTTGCAGAGTCTTTATCTTTCAGACAATAAGTTAGAAGGACCGATCCCGTCCGAGTTATGTGATCTAAACAAGTTGAGTTTCTTGGTCTTGACCAACAACAAATTGTCTGGACCAATACCTACTTGCTTGGGTAATGTTGTTTCTTTGAGGCAACTACTCATTGGCTCCAATATGTTTTCTTCTTCCATACCTTCAACCTTGACAGGACTGGTTAGTCTCTTGATCCTAAACTTGTCTTCAAATTCTCTCAGTGGCCCTCTGCCAATTGATTTTGGCAAGTGGAAAGTTGCTACTAGTATGGATTTTTCAAACAACCAGTTCACCGGTGAACTTCCAAATGGGGTTGTTGATCTCAATGGCCTCACTTATTTTTCCTTATCCAATAATAGAATCACAGATTCTATTCCTGATTTATTTGGTGACTTGTTGAGCTTGGAATCGTTGGATTTGTCCAGAAATAATATATCCGGAGAGATTCCAAAGTCCTTGGAGAAACTTCGTTTCCTCAAATATTTCAATGTCTCTTTCAATAGACTTCAGGGGGAAATTCCTGATGGAGGATCATTCGGAAACTACTCGATTGAATCATATAAAGGGAATGGAGCATTGTGTGGTGCAGCTCGACTTCGTGTTCCAAGCTGCAAAACTACACCTCAGAGAAATTCCAAGGCAAGAACTAAGCTCATAACATATGTAGTAGCGCCCATTGTCTGTACAACGTTGGTGGTGGCTCTAATTATCATTATTTTTCGAAGTAGGATGAAGGAAGAAACTCAACTAGACTTGTTACCTTTAGGAATGTGGAGACGATTTTCACACCAAGAGCTTTATAAAGCTACTGATGGATTCAGTGATAGCAGATTGCTTGGTAGTGGAAGCTATGGTTCAGTATACCAAGGGACATTCCCAGATGGAATGACTTTTGCAGTAAAAGTCTTCAAGTTAGAGTTAAAAGGAGCCTTTAATAGTTTCGACGTTGAATCTGAAATTCTTTGTAAAATTCGTCACCGGAATCTAACGAAAATCATCAGTAGGTGCTCTAATAATCTGGATTTCAGAGCCTTGGTACTTGAGTTCATGCCTAATGGGAGCCTTGATAAATGGTTGTATTCCAACAATCATTTTCTGGATATCCTGCAAAGGCTGAACATATTGATAGATGTTGCATCTGCTCTGGAATATCTCCATCATGGTCATACAACACCCGTGGTTCACTGCGATTTAAAGCCAAGCAATGTTCTACTAGATGAAGATATGGTTGCGCATTTGATTGATTTCGGAATCGCAAGACTCTTATACGAAGAAGACTCAATGATCCAAACCATGACCCTTGCAACAATTGGATATATGGCACCAGGTGATGCTTCTAATCTTACTCTTTAAGTTTCATGTCTTTCTAACAAAGTAGATGCAGCCAATGGAAACTATCATATACTGATATGTTTGTTTTTTTCAAAATTCATATACAGAGTATGGATCAGAAGGAATCGTTTCTATAAAAGGCGATGTGTATAGTTTCGGTATTCTTACGATGGAAACGATCATGAGAAAGAAGCCTACAGATGAAATGTTTTCTGAAGAATTGAGTTTGCGGAGTTTAGTGAAAGAGATGTTATCATCCATGCTAAACCAAGTTGGAGACACCAATTTGATAAGCACTACTGGGAGGAAACAGTTGGTAGCCAACAATTGTGCATTGTCAATTTTGCAAGTGGGCTTAGAGTGTTCAGTGGAGACACCAAATGAAAGGCTTGATATGAAACAAGTTGTTACAAAGCTAGAAAAGATTAAAGTCAAATTATTGGTTGATATTGAATCTGTTTGATGATAAGGCATACAAGGATTACCTGTTCTATTTTTAAGGTTCTTTCTTACTTAAAAGCAATGTATTTGATTGGTACTTGGTGTAATACTTCAACTTATTACAGTTTATAAGCCATTCGAAACAATGCAGCAATGCAGACCCTATCCAAAACTGCCGGTCCCCACCCTGCACTCACATAACTGCTTGAAAAAGTGACACACTGTCCACTCCCTCCTTTGCCAAGGCATCAGCAAAGCCATTCGCCTCTGTGAATGTGTGAACAAAGCACACATTACCAAGTGATTCACACACCACATCAATTGCCAGAAAGATACCTTACTAACGTTATTGGCATCGATCCGTCTGAGAAACTCGACCAAGAGCCACACACGAGTTCTACTCCACAATCAATGCTCAGCACAAACATCATTGTGATCAAGAAACTTTGGTTTTCAACCTATACATAAATGATGATATTGCTGCTGCAAGTCTCGATCTATCAACACTGATGAGGAACCTAATTGTGCCCTACTTTAAGGACTTTATCTCCAATTCTTCAGTGGAATCTGATACTATTGGTCCCGATAAAATGACAGACATCACTAATGCAACTATGAACGGATTGGAGATCATGAAAATCAGCAATGATGCCGGAATCATCCTCGAAGAAGAACAAGATCGGGATAATAACCGGTTGTATTGTTGGAGCTGTAGGCTATAGCTGCAGTGGCACTAGTCGGAGTCTGCTATCATTGTTTGGCTGCAAGGAAGTCAAAAGCTACTCAACAAGGACATTCATGGTTACCTTTGCCCTTAGACGTAAACTCCATGACCATGACAAAAGTTCCACTACATAGCTGAAAACGTTGTTGTATTTATTTTTATATGATTAAATTAATATATGCTTAACGATAGATTTAACTCTTAATATTTATATATTTTTTTTTGTTTGACTCTGAACATTTTTAGTCAGATTTGTATGATTTTAACCGAAAGGAAGATTAGATCATTAAAATTGCCATGTTATATCTCATATGACATTATTTTTTGGGTAAATTATATAAATGATTGTCAAACTTTTAGGATACTTTCATTTAGGTCACCAATTTTTTAAGGCTTGCAATAAAGTCACTAAACTTTTATTTCACTTTCAAAGTATCCCTGTCGTCATTTAATGTTAACTTTTCTTCCTCAACAGTGTCTTCTTCTTCCTCCCTCTCTATTTCTTTCGTTTCTCCTTCTCCCACTCCAAGTTCTGCAGATTGCATCTGTTAGCTATATGCATGTTTGTTTTTGGTTGCATTATATTTAGGCAGTAGTGACTTCTAAGCTGATAGATATGGATTTTGTAAATCTTTGCTTTCTTGCTTGAGGTTTGTAAGCGTGATGTTCTTGTTGTTCAGGAAGTAGGTCTTTATTTTCATTGTAGATTTGAATGCGTTGTACTCTTTTCTTCCATTAAAATTTAGGGATGTTTTTAACGAGGCAACAAAAACGAAGACGAGTGAGAGAAACCACAAGTCTTAAACATAAGAACTATTATTGCAGACACAGTACATGTAATAAAACAAAGTACACATATTCTCGTAAAACACAAACCATGGGCAAGTTATGCAACTTGCATGATCTGGTTTGTCAAACTTATTAATTACCTACACACATGGTTTATCTTCGCAGTTAAACATGCGTCTTGTTGGACATATATTACTTTCTCAATCCCACTTAAGATATTAAATATTAACTTTTTAAAAATAAAAATTTTAAAATTTTGATTATAGTTTTTTTTAATATTTTAATTTATTAAATTTTATAAAATATATATTTTAAAAATATTTGATTAAAAGTTTCTAAATCATTTTTTTTATATTTTTAGTAATAATAGATTTAAAGTTATAATGAGTTAAAATTAAAAAATAATTAAAAAATTAATACTGAACAAATAAAATGAGACGAAGTGAATAATATTAAGATAAAAAATCACGTTGTCGGCTAACAATTGATAGATCCTGAAGTAGGTATGAAAAGAAAGGAAAATACAATAAAACAAGCGCATAGTAACGGTCAAGGGATAGACTCACAAGTGATCGAAGGAACGATCATTATTCTAAAATTTTTCATTATTCTAAAATTTTAAAATTTATATTATTTAAAAAATATATATTTTTATTAAAAAAATTAACTTTTTTCAATCTTTTATTAATTCATTTCTTAATATAAAATATTGTATCTGCTTTTATAATAGTTGATGTCAGCAAGACGGTGACACCCTGTCTGTACTACTCCACCATTACGGTCGTGTAATAAAATGTAGTAACTGACAAAATGAAATTGAATGGTTGTATCTTATAATTTTTTTTGGATGATTCCGTGGAACATCGTTAATATTAAACATTGTTAAATTTATTAAATTAATTTATAAAGAATAAAAATTTAAAAGATTAATTTTGTAATTATTAATTATATGTTGGATTTATCATTCTTTTATTAATTACATACTGAGTCTTTAAAAATTTTGATTTTTAACAATTAATTTAATGGTATTCAACAATGTTTAACATTAATGATGTTCAGTAGTGTTCGACGCCCGTTGTAGAATTTTCTATTTTTTTTACCACGAACTATGGATTTGAAAAAATTGATGATATGAGAATGATAATCATATTCAAACAACTTTATATATAAAATATATTTATTTTAGGAAAATTCTACAACGGGCGTCGAACATTGTTGAACACTATTAACGTTGAACATTGTTGAATATTATTAAATTAATTAATAAAAATTTAAAATCTCAAGGATTTAATATGTAATTAATAAAAGCGTGGTAAACTCGACATATAATTAATAATTGTATGATTAATCGTTTAGATTTTTATTTTTTTATAAATTAATTTAATAATGTTCAACGGTGTTCGACGCCCGTTATAGACTCATCCTTTATTTTATTAAAAATTAAAAATATAAATAAATATTATTATATAATCACTTTAAAACTATTAAAATAAATTATTAGAACAATTCTAACGCACTACACTTTTAAGGAAATAATTTTTGAATCATTTAATAGATTAATTTTTGGCTTACTGTCGGAATAGGTATTTAGATTATTTCATTTTCTTTTTTATATGTCTAATTTTTTCCGTCTTTCTAAATACTTAAACTATTATTTTTAGATTAAAATATAATACTTTAAATATTTATTTTAATATTAAACCTTAATTTTGTTACAATATTTTGTGCTCATTTATATTTTAAGTCTAGTATAATAATTTTTTTATCTATTTACTCTAAAAATTATTTACAAATTAAATTCCTTATTGTACTCTCTATATTTTGTCCTGTCTGAAGGTGAAAACATGGTCGGTGAAGGGTCGGACCACTCAAAATGAACCCCCCACATGCTTGACCCACTTCCCCAAACTGACCCAACATTTATAGCTGCCGAAAAAAAAGGATCACACTCTTTTTTAAATATTTGTAATTTTATCTAATAATATTTATTTATATAATTTATTTTTAAGATATATTTTTATTTTTATTATGTATTAATAAAAAATTAATAATTATTTTAAAATATAAAACCACATAAATAAATTTTATTAATTGAAATTACGAATTATATGATAAACTGGATCTATTTAATCATTTCTTTAAGTAAAGCCTTGATTTAATGATGATTAGAGGATAAGTTTAAGATAAGCTGGATTGAATGCCATGTTTTATTTTTGTACTAATTAGGCATGGACTTGGGAAGTGTGTGAACTGCAACATAATGTTTGGTTTTTGTTGGAATTATTTATAACCCAAACTGGTTTTCGAGACAAGGTTGTCTTTAATAAATTAATTTACCTAATTTCATTTGCAAGTTTGTCGTCCATGTTGGATGTTCATCCACTTGGATTAGTATTTTAGTAATAAAATGTCCAATTACCAAGATATTGAAACAATGAAACAGATTTAGGGAAATATAATTTTGATGAATTAATGGCATAAATTTTAGTTTATAAAAATTTGATAGATTATACTTTAAAGTTTATATTAAGAGTTTAGAGTTTTAGATTTAGAGTTATAATTTAATACAATATAATTATACTTACACATGATAATTTAATTAATTTGTATTTAAATATGAGTTATTTAATCTTAATAATTAAAAAAATAATTATTTTTAAAGGTTACGGATTTAAACATTAATAGTATATTATTATAATAAAAAAATTAATTTATATGGAGAAAAAAATATAATCTTCCTTTAAATATGTTTTTTTAAACATAACATGATATTTATTTCATTAAAAATATTATAGAATTTTTGTCTCTTCTGATTAGATATTGAAGTAAATATGAAGATAAAAAAATAAATTTAATTTATATAAAAATTTTAAATAAAAGGGTAAAGAATTAATTTAAAATTTATGTTTTAAAATTAATATGAATATTTATGAATTTAGTTTTTAGAGTTTAGATATTAAAATTTAATATTTATGTATCAAATTTTTTCCTAAATTTAAATATCAACCACGAGACGTCGACTTTACGCCAAATGTGCACAGTACCACGTGGAACTGAAAGCCCACGTCACCGCCTGCCAACGTGTCGCCTCTCAAAACCGTAATGCATGTTCCCACATCAACCTCCGATCAGACGGTCACGATTTCATCAAGAAACCTTCCGTGGCCCCGCTTCTCGTCTATAAATACCTTCCACCACCTTCCTATTTCAACTCCTTCACTTCCTGCAAAATTATTATTTTCTCACCTCATTTTGCCGAGAAAAAATTCAGTTTTCTTTTTAAAGCTAATGGCGAACCTAGTGTTCTCTCTCAAAACAGCACTGATATCAACGGGAATCATATCTGTGGCCGTTTTGTTTAAAGTTTCAGCTCCGTTTGTGACTGAGTTCGTAACGTCTGGTATTCCTTCAACTTACGGTGTAATACTTTCTGTTCTTCGGCCTCCGTACCTTTACCTTCTCATCAACTGCATCATCATCTCCATCGTCGCCTCTTCCAAGCTTCAGGCGCAGAAGCCAGAGTCTACTCAACTCAATCCGTCACCGGAGATAGTTTCGCCGGAGTTCAAGATTAGCGAAGTATTTAGTAATGAGATCAGTTATGAAACTGCTCCAGCAAGATCCGTGGTGGTTGAGGATTTGAAGATGGCGGAGGAGAGTAAGGAAACGATGGAGGAGGAGCAGATTAAAGTGGTGACGGAGGCAGCGCCATTGAGGAGTGAGTCTATGGAGCTTGTGAGTTTGTTGGGTGAGAAATCAGCGGATAAGCCGCCGGTGTCGAAGAGGTTCGGTCAGCGTAAAGCGGTGAAAGCGGCGGCGGAAGGTAAACAACGAAAAATCTTAAATCTCTCTCAACCTCTATAGCATGAGATTTCAAAATCAAACTATGAAACACATTTTTGAAAAGCCCTAAAAATTTTAAAAATGTGCAAATTTCAATACATTTATTGATGAATGGTTCAAAATTTCTGCAGGGAAATCGTTGAGAGTATCGAAGCCAAAACGGCACGATACATTGGAGGCGACGTGGAAGACGATAACGGAGGGCCGTCCGATGCCGTTAACACGTCACCTGAAGAAATCCGACACGTGGGAACAACGTACTCAAAAGGACTTTAATGCCTCTCCCCCTCCTCTCCCCAACACCGTGAAGAAATCCGAAACCTTCAACGAACGCACCGGGGTACCGCCACTCGCTCGATCTTCTGGATCTGGCAAACTCAAGAGAGATCCTTCTTTGAGTCAGGAGGAGTTGAACCGCCGAGTGGAAGCATTCATTAAGAAGTTCAATGAGGAGATGAGGTTGCAGAGGCAGGAGTCTCTGAATCAGTATCAGGAAATGCTTCGAAGAGGGGCACAGTAGAGATTGTAGTACTCTTTGGGGGGTTAAAAAGTAAAAGTACTCGCTCATATTTAACATTTAGTACTTTTTTTTTCAGTGGGTATATATTATACTTCCTGCTTTGTAAAAATGTACCTTTTTTTTTCCTTCCCTTCATTGGAATTCCATGCTTTTGTTGTATCCTAGCTAGACTCTGGCATATACAAGAATAGGAGTATACATGGATTCCCTTTTCTATATTGAGTTAGCTAAATAGATTTATGAAAATTCAACATGACAATATAAATACATATAAAATTCATTTATAAAAACTTAGTGATAAAATTTTTATTAATTTTGTCTTGACCACTAAAGAATTCTAAACAAACATAAACCATATATAAATATTTTAAAAATAAATAAACGAATATAAATATAATTATTTATTTATATCATACATATAAAAATATGTAAAAATTTAAATTAAAAATCAAATTAACATAATAATCAAAAACATCTAATCTATATAAAAATACATAGGAATTTAAATTTAAAATTAAATTTTAATCTATTTAATTTTAAATTAAAAATAATATATTATATTTTTAATAATTTATAAAGTTTTTTAAAATTAGGTATTAAATAATTTAATTTGTTAAGATATAATTTAATATTGATTAAGTAAAACTTAAATAAATTTATGTGTCTCGTAATGACGTTATGGCAAAATCTTATCCCATATCTTGTGTCATCCCATTAAATTATTGTCTTCAAACATGTCACAGATTTGGTCGAGGTTCCATGAATCTGGTTCACTGCTCTAATGCAGAAACTCACTATTTTTATATCACCTGATGCTCTACAATTTTGTTCGGTGAATTGAAAATTATTTATTTATATGAGAAATAAATATAAAGAAACTCAGAAATGATTTAAATTATTTACCTTTTCATTTTTTTAAAAAAAAATATTCGTATTTAAATTTTTTTTTTTTTTAAAATTAACAGTAAGTTATTTATATCATAAGATTAGAAATTAATGTAAAACCATACTTTCAAACTATTAAATTTAATTCAATTGACACGTCATTGATACAATATATAAGAAAACTAATCCGGACCGATATGTACTAAACATTTGATTTTAATAGGTGAATCTTCCGACATAAATTTTATAAACACTTGTAACATGTTGGTTTTCAACTATTTTGATCCTGTCGGTTCAGGATCAAACAGTTTCTTGCTAAATGGCCATGAAACTAACACAGTTTTTCCATTGTGGAAGGGCTAAAGCTTAGTTTAACATAAGCTGTTCACAAGCAGCTTTAATCGACGATACTCGGAGGTCGAGAGGACATACAGTGATAGACTAACACAAACATAAGGAAAAACAGATATACATGTATATATCACGGGACTATTACCCTCTTCCTAAAAGACATGTCTAATAGGATGTGCAGCGTCACCGTTTATATATATATATATATATATATATATGTCTGCATATGCATTATTCACTGCCTCATGACTTTTGTTGTTAAAAGATAATTGCATGGTGGAGCCAGCAGCCTTTGCTTCGTTGCTGTTCGACCGAGTCGTATAAAATTCTGTTTTGAAGGGAAGGCAGTAACGATCTGGTCAAATTCAATAAAGCTGGAATTACAGTCTTTAAAAGGTTGGAACAAATAGTGAAAAAAGAAATTGTACAGTCAGACTTGAATTCCTAAATGTTACCAGACAGGATGATGGAAGTCCAGAACCGATCGAGCAAGGTAGCTACTGCATTGCATATTTACTGCTAGCTACTGAACTGTCCTATGGGACGAGAAATCGATCAAGATCAACATCAGTGCCACTAATCGTAAAGTTCGCTTTTCACCTTTAAAACCATTTTTCAGCACTTCACAAAGATCATCCTCAATTGATCATGTCTTTAAAACCATGCTTGTAAGAACAATGGTAGAATACGAGATATATATCCCTCTATCTCAACTTTAAGAAACATGGAAAAAGAAGAACGAAAGAGAAAGGAAAAAGTTTTCCAGGGAATAGATGGAATGCCGTGTGGAAAGGAATCAAACTTGAAATCTAACCTGATAACTATCGATCTGTCAGACAGCTTTACTTATTATGTCGAAGTGGAAACACGAGTATTGGCATGCCACCGATAGTATTCTTTTTTCTCTGTATTAAGAAGTCGAGCATCTTTCAGCTGTCCAAGGAACCTGCTCTAACACCAATGTAATTGCCATATAAGAATCCACACTAAAGGCTTTTGAAACAGAAAACATACTCTTCAAAACACGAAAAATACAATGCAATAAACAAACATGTCCGAACGATCAACGAATCATCACAACAGCTTCAGATGACTTTGTTCTTCCATTTAGTTTGTATTTTCTTTAGTTCTATATTCATCCAACGAAATACGACCAAATACTATGAATTTACGAGATGGATAACGATGAACACACATACGTCTCCTATTACTAAATAACAGATAAATGTAGAGAAAGATTCATTAATAGAATAAATATGGAAATTTTCTCTGTTAACAAATTACCATATACAATATTAGATACTATATAATTGCATAGACTGAAAAGGAACTCAGCTATTTTTCCAGACAAAAAGCCATTGAATTAATGCAGTATGAAGTTTATTACTAAACATAGCTTACTGAATTAATAGCAGAAAAGAACCCAGAATTGTGACATTTAAGTACTTGGTGGCATTACTAATTATAGATTTAGAATCAAATGTAGCCAACTCAACCACAAAATATATATAGGTTAGAATCCACTTACACTATGTAAAACTCAATTATATTTACACATTTTTGGACCGTCATACGAGAGTAATAAATGGCTAAGATTATTTCTATCTTTTTTTTCCAAGTGATAATCTTCAAATTTCATACTGTTAATCTCAACCATCCATCCATCTACCTTCATCCAATGGTCCAAAAAATGTGTAAAACTTTCAAGTTTTACTTAGTGTAAGAGGATTCTATCCCTATATATGTATATCTGCATACACATTATTCACTGCCTTGTGACTTTTGATGTTAAAGATAATTGCATGGGGCCAGCAGCATTCACTTCATTGCTGTTCAACCAAGTCATACAAAATTCTCTTATGAAGGAAAGGTAATAACAATCTGATCAAATTCAATAAGGCTCGAGTTACAATCTTTAAAAGATTAGAACAAATGGTGAGAAAGAAATTGTACAGTCTGACCGGAATTCCTAAAAGTTACCCTGACATGAGAATTCCAGAACCAATCAAGAAAGGTAACCACTGCATCACATATTTAATTTAGTAGCTACTGAACCAGCCTACAAGACCAGAAATTGAGCAAGATTAACATCAGTCCCACTAATCATAAAGTTGGCCTTTCACCTTTAAAACTATAATTTCAGCACTTCACAAAGATCATCCTCAATTAATCATGCTTTCAGACATGACTTGCAGACATAATAACAAGAACTGACAATCTTACTGCAAACATTCCATGCTTGTAAGAACAATGTCAGAATACGAGATATATGTTCCACTATCTAAGCTTTAAGAAACATGAAAAAAAAAAGAAAGAGAAAGGAATAAGTTTTTCCAGGGAATAGATGGAATGCAGTGTAGAAAGGAAATAGACTTGAAATCTAACCTGACAACTCAGTCGGACAGTTTACTTATTATGTTGAAGTGGAAACACATATGAGTGTTGGCATGCCAAAGATAATCTCTTTTTGTCCGTATGAAGAAGTCAAGCATCTTTCAGCTGTCCACGGAACCTGCTCTGACACCAGTGTAACTGATATATAAGAATCCTCATTAAATCAACAAATGGCAGAACAAGAGAGTTCCTGACAAAGCTATTTGTAACTTACACAAAATGTAAACTTTATTTGTCCTACATGACTTTTCGGATTTTTCTAGCTATAGGGTTCCAACTAAAGGCTTTTGAAACAGAAAACATAATCATCAAAACACGATTAAACTTTATTTTTGTCCTACATGACTTTTCAGATTTTTCCTAGCTATAGGGTTCCAACTAAAGGCTTCTGAAACAGAAAACGTAATCATCAAAACAAGATAAATGTACAATGCAATGTATATACAGATCTGATAAACGATCAACAGATCACCACAATAGCTTCAGATAACTTTGTTCTTTTGTTTAGTTTGTGTTTTCTTTAGTTTTTTATCCATCCAATGTAGTATGACCAAATACTATGAATTTTCAAGACAGATAACAATGAACACACATACAACTATTTGTAACTTAAAACTCCTATTGCTAAGAAGTCAAATATTTTTCAGCTTTCCACGGAACCAGCTCTAACACCAATGTAACTGCCATATAAGAATCCACACTAAATCAACAAATGGCACAAGAGAGTTCCTGACAAAGCTATTTGTAACTTACACAAAATATAAACTTTATTTTGTCCTATATGACTTTTCGGATTCTTCCCAGTTATAGGGTTCCAACAAAAGGCTTTTGAAATAGAAAACATAATCCTCAAAACACGAAAAAATACAATGCAATAAACATACAGGTCTGGTAACTGGTCAATGAATCACCAGTTCACCACAACAGCTTCAGATGACTTTATTCTTTTATTTAGTTTGCGTTTTCTTTAGTTTTATTTTCATCCAATGTAATATTACCAAATACCATGAACTTACAAGACAGATAATGATGAACATGTGTCCAACTATTTGTGTAGCTAGAAAACATGATAACTTAAACTCCTGTCACTAAATAACAGATAAATATAGAGAAAGATCCATTAATAGAATAAATATGGAAATTTTATCTCCGTTAACAAATTACCATATATAATATTAGATACTATAAAATTGCATAGACTGAAAAGGAACTCAGATATGTTTCCGGACAAAGGCCATTCAGTTAATGCAGTGTGAAGTTTATCACTAAACATAGCTTACTGAATTAATTCCAGAGTTGTGAAATTTAAGTACTTGGTGGAATTACTAATTATAGATTTAGAATCAAAAGTAGCCAACTCAACCACAGAATGTCCAACTGCTAAAATTCGAGGGAAAATTTTCTGTGTTCATTCACAGGTAACATATCATTTTGAACTTGGTTAATTACAAAAGTGACTGTTACAATTGCCGCTAATGAAGGTTTCCTTCATCATACTGATAGAATATAAGTTTTTGTCTTCTTATCATTCATACCGAACACTTGCATCTCTTCCTTGATAGGAGCTGCAATTTTTCGGCATGATGAAGTTGATACTAAAAATGACTTCTGATTCGTCTTTATAGGTTCATGTATTAGTGCTCATAAGCTATCATAACATGATTCATTTGAAGGAAACTAAAACTAGAAGAAAAATTGAAAGGAAATTAACAGTCATGACATGAAGGAAAGGAAGAATTCCTGCAATCAAAAGCCTATAAATCCCGAACTTAATATTTTTCAGTCAATAAATCTAGCCAATTGACATGTGATTTCCAAATTTTTTCAGCTTAAAAGATGAAGCTAAGAATTCCTTGTCTTGATAAGACTTGAAAAAGTTTTTGATTCGATCTCTTTCCGTAAGACAACAAAGATTCATGCTGTTTTTTTTTCCAGAAAATTGTACACACAAAAAAATCCTATGACCATAAAACTACAAATTAAGGCCACACGAAGCTACAGGATCTTTAACCAATAACATACTTCCTAAAAACCTTAATCCACAACCAACTTAGTCAAGTCTCAACTTTCTCATATTCAATTGGTGATTCTTGTGCCCCTAACTACTAGTCTAAGATTGATCCTTCCTTCATTTCGTTAACTGCTTACAGACTAACAATAGTGAAGAAAACTTTTGCTATCTAAATGTTGTCGTTCTACCATTTTTATTCATACTTATCGATGATTCTAACATAAGAGTTTAGAGTTTGTGCTAGACCAAGATTAAGCATCAACTTTCATTTCTTTCACGAACAACAATCATCTTACTTCAATAACATATTGTTTGAATACTTATACTGTAGGACTCGGTACTGAATACTGATTTTCTTTTCTTTTTGCTAAAAGTTCTCAAGACTAAATACTGAAGGATATACTCCATTTTCCTCACAAACATCATAAAACAAGAAATATTCTTCATAGTGTTATCAGTAATATATATCTAACAATGAATTGTTCCTTCCTTTGTTAATTACTCCTAAGGTCTATACACTAAATTTGTCTTTCCAATATAAAAGAACTATGATGCTCAAAAACTTTCAAAGAACGATTGCATAAATAAAATTAAGAGCATCAATTCTTGCACCTGTTAATACTTATTAGTTAAAGTCGCATGCATTTCAAGTTCAAGGCAGATTATTATGATTTAGGGACAAAGATTAACATAATTAGTATGTTTGATTTTCTAACTTAAAGCCAAATTGTTTGTAAACAGTCCTAGAGTACTGCAAAGTGCCATAGCAAGTTTTTCACAACAGCCACTGTGAGGGTTTAACCGATAACATAAAAAACATAGAAGTTCTCCATCCACAAAGGAACAGACTTCTTTGATTTATTAACATACAAGTTTGCTGAGAGATGGCAGCATGTATAAAAGGAACTTCCAACACCTTCGATGATAAGCACAAGGTTCGCACCAGTCTTTGAACGCTAAAGTCGTTTTCAAACATCAGTTGAGCTCTGGAAAAAAGGTGTCAAATCTTAGGATGCTGTACATTTTTAGACAAACATAAAATCCATAAACACATCATAGATCAAATTATAATCTTTCATTATACCATCAGCTGAGAAAATACTATTCCCTATGCATGTTAGAAATTGTTCAAATCTTGACAGAATACAAACTATTATACTGAGATACAAGATTAAGGTTTACCTGGACGACATTATAAACATCAAAATTGTACTAAAAAATTAGCACCACCAACATTAAGTCATGTTTTACATCATAGTGTTAGGCAAACAAGAATTTCAATTATTATGTTGCTATTTCAATTGGTATCATTATCATCGGTATCATTGCTATCATATTATAATCTCATTTGCAGCCATATCCTAGCATATGACCGACCTTTTAATGAAATGCATCGACCACATATTATATGTAGATTAGAAGCAGATTTTTTCATGAACCATGTAATTAAGGAATAAACGGACACCAGAAAATGTTGTACTTATCAGACACGGACACACTAAAAGGATAAGTTGCGTTAACTAGCACACATACCTTCACAACAACCATGGGAGCCTGATACTTTTTGAATCCCATGACCAATTTTCCATCTTCTCTTTTATAAAATGTAACTGAAAAGTTCATCACTCAATAATAGATATTAAAATCGTAATTCTTGGGTGAAACAAAATAAACCTAGAAACTTTTGAAAATATTTCTGATAAAGAATATCACAGTTGGATATATTATCTTTTAGGTGCATGAACTGTCATTACTAAATTTAGAACATATTTTACATATATATCTGATGATATTGATGTGCCCGAGATGTCTATCATTTAGCAAACACAGCTAAGGTCAAAGTTGCTAATTGATTGAGACAAAATAGTAAGATAGAACGGAGAAATAAGAAGTAAAATATATTATTCAAATGCCACTATGCCAGTTCCACTGAAAAGGAAAACCTGACTTGTCAAAAAGGGAATAGAAACATTAGACACTTATATCAATTACCTGTATCGCCCGCTTCCCATTGCATCAGGATCATGCAATCTCTAAGCCCTTCAAGAAAATACATCTTTCCATTACAATTTTTCCAGTAACGGAAGTGAAGTTTCCAGGCATTTCCTTTTGTGTCTTGCACCATGAGGAAGATTCCTTGTTGCTCCGGAATCTTTGGGAAATAAGTCTGCAGTAATCTCTTTCAATACAAGAAATATATCCATTCTTTACAGGGGAAAATATGATTTATGGTGGATATGTGGAAGCCAGAGTAGTATATATATATATATATATGAAGACTGGCATTCCAATTTTCAGCTAATATGACTCAAATAGTTAAGTGTAAGTTATGCAAATAAAATATATAAAAAATACTAATAGAATCTTTAAATGCAATAAATGCAAATGATGCATTAAAAAACTGGTCAATCACATTCTCCATCAAGAATTTTAATTCATATTCCAATTCATACAAAACTAAGAAATTAAAATATATATTTATATGTATACATATAATTATGCAAAATCTTACCTCTGCACATCTCTTTGGTAACAGTAGGCGCCCTTTCTTGATGTCAGTATCGCTAACAGTCAACTCTTTCTCAAACAAAGGAACAAGACTTGATTTTAACCTAAAGTATTATTAAGGACTCAAAATTTATAAGTTGTTAAGTTCAAAATGAACTAGGATATTCCATTAAAGCTATATCAAGATAAAATATAAAAATAACATGGTAGATAAATGTTAGACTATTTATAATATCATATAGTACTTCAATATAGTGGATACCGTATGCATATTTCCCTTAGCTCTGCTGAGTCGGTCCTGGGTGAGTACCTATTTTTTACTTGAGTCTGTTTATTGGCACCTTTACGACGCTTACCACCATTCTTCCGACGAGTGATTTTGGTTTCATCAGGTGAATTCACAGAGTCTTCTTCTTCTTCAGTTTCTGCTGGAGGAGATTGTGCTTGATGTGCCACTCCAGGAGTAGTTAGAGTGGCTACCTTATTAGGTGAGGCGTTGCGTACAACACAACCAGGCGGTGGAACTGGATGAACCCCTAATTTAGTTCCAACAACATGAGTGCAAGAGTCAGTTTTCCTTCCAATTGGAAGTCATATAAATGACAAGCTATTTCTGTGAGTGCTGATGGAGAGGAGTAAGATAAAATTATGGAACTTCTGCAATGCACTCCTTATTTGTTTATCGATGAAAAGAATAACAAAAATACTCTTGCTTGAATTTGTTTAATATATTACAAACAATATTTTTTCTCTAATTTTAGTTCAATCCAAAAGGTAAGATATATTGAAAATTCACCAGTTATCGTTTTCTCTGGGTCAGAGGGTGGTATTTGAAGAGAGTCTGTTGCTTGCAGCAAAGCATCGGGGCGTACGAACTCTGGTAAGCATCGGTGTGATGCCTGAAATACAAGATGTTTGTTTAAACTTTGATAACATTAAATTTAGATGAAGAAGGAATTAGAAGAATTCAACAAAAATATATGCTCATTTGAAGGTTGAACATTCATTTTAAGGATTATGGCATTATATATTATGCAATCCAGTATAAAATGTTAGTTACACGTGAAAAGGGCATGAAAAAACTAAGATGGAATGTCTGGATAGTTGACTCCTACCCAAGCTTCATTTACGGAACACTCCAGACATTGCACGCCTTCAGTGTCCAATATTATATATGTATGGACTGCCATAATACATCCACAATGAACTCTCTGTAATAAATGGAAGAAAAATCAAACATTAAAGAATAAAGCTGCAGACTCAAATAAAATTAAAGAGATTCTATACAATCACCTACATACCTGGAAAAAGAAAATGCAAAATCGACAAGAATTTTCTTGTTACCTTCTTACAATAAGCACACTCTCTCCAGCCACCAGCTTCAGGGTGAAAAGTTTCACAGAATCTTCCTTCATTAAAAGCGTAACTGAAATTGCAACAAAAAAAAGTGTAAGTTTGTTTATGAACACTAAGGAGATAAATAAACTCGGTCTTTTTTCCAGGGTTCCTGATATCACCTTCTTAAGAACACAAATGATGCTAAAATAAGAATGATATCACCAATTGAAACCTAAGATATAGAAATTTCTAAAAAAAAATAGAGGATGCATGCACCAAAACTTGAACATAGAATCCATGATGTCAAAAGCAACGTCTAACATGTGTTTGCATATTGTAAAAATATGAACAAGCACAAGTAAATCAATACATGAAAAGAAACAAATGGCCATCCAAAAATGAAAAGCAACAATCAAGTAGAAGATCCGCAGCAACCCTAGTAAACATTAACAATCAGTTCTGGAAAATAGACAACCAATTGCTGGGAAAATATATATATTGTGCAATCATTAGTATGCGAATAATTCAGTCTAAGAAATTTGAGATAATATCGATATATTTAATACTTTCACAAATGATGAGTTTTACTTTATTAAATGACAGCACATGTGCGCAGGTGACAACCTCCGACACACCAAGAGACAGAATAAAAGAGGATGGACAAGTAAGGAAAACAATGTATGCAATGTTACTAAAAGTAGAACAAATCCAACACCATTTTATCATCTGATGCCTGTATCACTACTCACTATAACTCTAACCGCAACTGATTTTTGACAACTCACCAAAAGATTTCAGAAAGCATGCTGTAAAGGACTCTTTCTTGGTTTTTCTAGTAAGCTAAAATTAAACCAACTATGAGGTGCAACTCATCATTTTAACCGAAAATGTCATACTTTTTAATCAATTTTCATAGATTCTTTATTCACACTTAATGGTAAATATATGATGTCCTGTCATAGAAATTGCACACTTATGTAGATAGCCGACATCTATACTCAAGTAATACACGGATTTGAAAACACCGAACACAAAAATAGAAAATATAGATTGTTTTTTACTTCCTAAAACTTATGACCATATAATTTTCATGTCTCCGATGTATTCCCTCTAAACCAACGGGGGAATGAACTCGAGGCCCAATACTCCGGAAGTTGTTCTTCCTCTTCCACCAAAGAACAGCCCAATTACTCCAACCAAACCAAAGCTTTCGATGGTTTATGTTGAATGTGTAAATTACAGAAAAGAGAAAAGAGGAAGAGCAAAAGGCTATGACTACCAATTATGCTAATAAACATCTAACTAACTAGCTTTAAATCAAATGCTAAACTATAGTCATAAAAAGTATGTCTTTCTTCAACAGTATCTTGTTAGGCTATTTTCTTTCATACTCTAGTCCGGCCACCAAACTCATCAACAATAAAGCCATAATAACAATTTCAAGTAGATATAATTTTATAGAGAATAGAATATCCATCCAACACCCAATTATGACTTCCTATAATGGTATCATAGGGTATGTACTTTCTCATTATGAGACTTTATCTATTAGGCCTCTTAGATTACACTCGATACAATTGTACAAGTGAATTGGTTATTGTACAAGTGAATTGGTTATTATTTTCGTGACACCATTCATTGTTTTATCATTTTCGAATGAAAACCAACATGATCCCAATTTTAGAAAGCTATTAAATTGTGTTGATAGAAAGAGGGTTGGAAGGTGGTTCACCTTTTTTAGTAAAAGGCGGGGAGCTGCTAGGAAAGGTGGCTGGAGTAGAGGAAACATAAAGGAGGCGAGGATCAAAAAGGTCAATTAGCCCTCTCTCTCTCCCTTTCTCGAGTCTTATATATTTGGTGGCCTCTATCTTGAGGTTCCCCACGGCTCCATTCATTGGGGATTGGAAGCAAGAGGGACATTGTGATTGGCCTAGGTAGGTCGGCACCGGGATGTAGCCTAGGTCCACTTGTTCTAACATGAATTGATGTGGTAGTTGAGATTTGTCCTGACGGTTAAAACGTAGGACTTGCTGGGTAGGGTAAGTTGTGGCGGTGATACCTCTCCGAAAGGGTGTCTTCGGAGGGATCCTTATAGTGTCTTTGAGGGTGTTTATTGTAACTTTTTGGAGGGTTCGTTCTTGTTCCCTCCGAAGGTGTACTTATTATAGCTTTATGGCGGAGGGCGTAACAAGTTGAAGCTAAAATCTACATTTTTAACACCATAACAAGTACATATCTAGTATGAAATGTATTATTAGAACAAAAATAAAATATAAAACTTTCCTAATAATCATATGGTTAACAACTACCTATAACTCGAAAAGGAAAGAGCTTCTCGGGACATGAGAAATAGTCTTATTTATCCAATTAGTTGATGAAATGATGAAGTATTTTATGAATAAAGTGAATTATCATCATGATTTTGTGCTTGATGTCCCATATTTTATGGCAATGCCTTGATGTATATTCAAATTTGTGGAGAAATTGTTTAAAATAACTGAAATATTTAGGCTTTGGTTACATTATATGGTGTTCTTTTCTTTACTAACAAATACTAATTAATAACCCTATGAAGTGATGATTACAATTCCTTGTCCCTCTTAGCAAGATCTTTTATTGTTTCCATTAATTGTTTAAATTATCAGGCACTGACAAGACACATCTCGAGAGGGAAGCTAACCATCAGCTCCCGCTTTCCAGAAATGCTTGTCACAAACCAATTGTTCTGTTAACAAATTTCACAAATAAATAAACAAACATGCAAATGAAATAAGAGAGGTTCACTCTACTAAAAGGGAATAGAAACGTAGTGATGAAAGTTGTCAGAGAGAATAACTTAATGTAACAAAGGAATCGGATGAACGGGGTACCTAGGACAAACATAACAGCAACAATGGCAATAGAAACGGAGCTAACTCCATCAGTTTGTTATGTCATATCCTATTTACAACTTATTCTAGAATCTCCAGTTACATCCTTTGGTAACTGTATCTCCAACTCTTCTTGGTCACCAACAGTTAGTGGGTGAAGACTGAGAACAGCAGCGAACACCAGGATTTCTTGACAATTTCTTCTTCAGCTTGCTCTTCGAACATATTGTGTAGAAGGAAAAAGGTAAAGGTGGAATTGACAATGGAGAACATATTGTATAGAAGGAAAAAAGTAAAGGCAGAATTGACAAATGGAGGGTAAAAAGCCCCCCCCCCCCCCCAAAAAAAAAAAAAATATATATATATATATATTGATTGACTCGAGACAAGTACTAAAACATGGCAAGTAATTCTTCTTATCATAGAATTTAGATTAACAAAAATAACAGAATCAAACACATACAGAAACCGGGACAACGAAGGGATAGCATATATAAGCGTTTAAAAAAGCCTAAACAGTCAATAACAAAAGAATGATAATCTGTGATGATTGAAGAAATGTTCAATCTAAGGGGTCTTCACTGTACAAGCAAGTGAAGAAAAAACCTTCCTATGCATATAGTTCTTAAAAAATAAAAAAACGCACTTAAGCTCGTAGCAATCCATAGCCAGAAAGCAGTTTATAGCACAAATTTTACTTTTTTTCCCTTCAAATAAACCAAATTTAATGTGGTCAATTTGTTTTAAACAACAAATCAACATGAAAATTAGCAAACAAAACTCTTCTTTCATTACTTCGAATCAAGTCGAAAATGCAACAATTTCATCTTTTTTTCTCATTTTGCCCTTACCTACTAACACAACAACTTTCAAATTCTCACATAGTAACATTATAACTCCCAAGCTTTTACTCTTAGACTTTGCTCGGTTGGGTGGAAAAGTGGAAGGATGGAAGGAGGGGAAGGAAAAAATGGAGAAAAAATATTAAAGTTTTGGGTATGCTTCATAGGAAAGAAAACAAGAGGATGATCATTTAACATGCTCATATGCAAAAACAAATCATTCCAAACTTGAAAGGGAAAGAGTAGTTCAAAATATGAATTTTTCAAAGCTTAATTTTCTTTCCTTCCAATTTTCAACTCTACCAAGCAGTGAATGAAAATAAAATACAGTTTTCTTTCAATTTTTCCACCCGCATTTTCTTTTTACACTTTAGTCCCCTATTTAAATTTTTTTTTAAATTTATTTTTTTTTTATGAATTTAACCCCTGCTTTTAAATATTTATGTATCCCAAACCTTAAATCTTGTCTCCGGTTTGATTGAAAATCTGTATAAAAAAATTACTTGAAGCCATAGCAATCAAACTTGCTTATTGAAGATAAAGACAGTGATTAAAACAAACAAACCCAACTTTATCTCGTCTAAATATACACAAAACAATCAAAATTCAAAACAGAGAAAGAAAGAAAAAAACATGCATTGGAAGCAAAGTGAGATTTACAGTGAAAGAACTTGAAAAAGAAAGAAAGAAAGAAAGCTTACCCACAGGGATGGCAGAGCATAGCGTAACTGCCATTACGAAGTTGCCAACCAAAGTAGAACGTTTCAGAAAAAGCTCCGCAGTGAAAACATCTTTTGCTGATGGAGGAAGAAGCCATTTCCTTTCAATAAACCAGTGAAAGAGAAAACCCAGAGGAGAGCTTTCAACTGTTGCTTTTCTGCTCTTTGAAAATGAAAGTGACAGGAGAAAAGGGTATCTGAGAAAAGGACGGTTTTTTTAAGATTTGGAAGTATTTATCAGAATTTTAGTCGCACTGACATCGACATGGATACTACTCCCCAGCTAAGCTAGTGTGTTGTTCTTCCTAGACTTATTCAGGGGGTCCTTCATGGTTTCTGAACCGTCGGATTTGATCCAACGGTTGGTATATTATTATAATTTTAGGTTTTATCTAATAATGAAAATCATTAAAAAATGAGCTAATTTGGTATGTAATTTAAAAATGTGAGCGATTTTGGTATGTAAATTATATATTTAAAAAAAAATTAACCCATAATTAGTATAAAATTAAAAGCCACTCTTTAATATTTGAATTTTTAAATATTTTTTATTCATTTCGATTACATAAACTAAAATAATCGTATATAAAAAAAGTCATTTATCACTGACTGAGTTGTTTTAAGTAGTAAGTAGTTAGTACTGTTTAAACTTGACTCTAGAATTGTAAATGAACTAAACATTCAGTGAATCATTTAACAAGAAGTTTATTTATATTTGTTTATTTATTAAATGATCGAACATAAATATTTTTTCTATTTATTTAATTAAATGAACGAACACAAATAAATGACTCATTCATGAACATTCATTTAATCTATTCACATATATTCATTCGATTCACTTACATACCATACCTATTGATCTCAAGTTTAAATTTTTATACATACAAAAAAAAATTACTACTAAATTGACCCACCAAAATTAAAATCAAAGAGAGAAAAAAACCTTTGATAAAAAAAAATATTAGAAAAGCCATTAGTAACATTTTAATTGAGTTTAGTAACATGTTTTCCTTGTGACCCTGAATTTATATTATTAATAAAAAAATATATAAAAATTATCAAAAACAACCTACCAAATATAAATACATCCACCTATGCTTCTTAGTTGTATATCAATAAATGTATGTGTTGTGTGCATGAGTGTGTCCATAGTCATGTGTGTAGAGGATTAAAACCTTGTGTGCATTGAAACTAGAGATTCCTCTCCCTCTTTAGAACAGGTGTTGCTGTTTCCCTCTTCAGTTTCATGCAAAAGATGCTGCTTTTAGTATTAGCATTTACACTTACACACCATCTAATTTGTCATCTTCCAAACAATAATTTTTTTTTTCATTCTTGTTTAAATTAGGGCAAGACCAACAAGTCCTTAAAAAACAACAGGAACATGAAACAAACTAACCCTGTTAATATTTTTGAGGAATACTAGAATTATGATTTCAGATGAATAATATAAGACTTGTTCTTCCCTTAGTCCAGAAAATGTAAGTATCATACATCAACCTATGTTGTGCTAAATTAATAAAAGTTCATCCGAGATTAGAAAACACATCAATGAAGATCATATGCCAATAAAATTCTTCAAAACACTCAGTCATATAGCACCTTAGCTGATTGAATTCTTGATTTCTTAGTTTCGAGCTTCGAGCTTTTCTCGGCGTACTTCTCATTCTTAGCAATAGCTTTTTCCATAGCCTTTGCTTTTCGAACATTTTTCGATCTCTTCATCGGTCTTCCTTTCTTCATCTTTCTGTTTTGAGATAGGGACATGGTTAGGGGTTTGCGGAAAAACTATACATACATAACAGTAATATACTAATATGATAGAATGGAGTTTAAATGAAGATGCATTCTGACAAAGGCTTTTAAACAAGTGTGTTCAGAGACGGCTGCAGCCCCGGGGGTCGGACTCATTAGTATATGCATAAACTTCGATATCAAATAAAACCCACTAATGAAAGCTAAGAAGAAAATCATTTCGAATATCAAAAAATCCAATTAAGTGGCATAGACGATGCGTCCAGAATCTTTTCCAGGTGAACAAAGCTATGTTATGGTGAGTTTCATTATGTAGAAAAACAACACTACTACAGTACTACTAAAAACAAAACTACAGAAATCTTCAAACTCCGAGAATCACAATAAAGCAAGACAAACTTGAAAGACTAGAAGATTAGGCCTGTAAAACTTACAAACTGCCCAAGTAAAGCAAGGTCGAGCATATACACTACACCATGTCACCATTAACCAACTAACAATCCCTGCAGCTAAACTCAGAGATGCAAGTACCCGGACCAAAATGTCACTTCACAGCCTTCAATTTATCGGCTGATCAGATACTAATATAACAATTCTAACTACCAAACAAACTCCAGAGATCATTAATAAAATACTCATCAAGCAACACAACAAAAAGGAATCAATATAGAATTAACTTCGCCAATCTCGTTTTTGGTCTAGAATTTTGCTAAACAATTGCATTTTTACCCTCAAATCAGACTATCACCGCTATCAGATCAAATTGAAAGAACTTTCAACCAAAAGATTCCATCCAGAATCCCAATCTTACATATATATATATATATATATATATATATATATATATATACACCCTATATCTATACTATATATGCGTGTGTGAGAAACAAATACTTTAACCATTGATTCATTAAAATATTAGTTTTTGTCGAAATTAGAGTATCCTAAAGTAAAACCTACAGTTTTGGAGTAGCAGAACTGGGATTTGGAACTCCAGTCTCTGAAGTGTCCATTGCTGCAAATAAACCAAAATTTACATAAATTCAGCTTTTTATAAGAGGCATAATGAGCAAAAATATGTTAAATTCTGAATAAAGATTGAATTTTTTAACATAAAAGATTAAAGTTACCTTGAGGAAGCTCCGGAACGGTTCCTTCGTTGACGTCCATTGAAACGATGCCGCTTCGCTTCTTCTTGTTCCTGTTTTTCGCCATATCTTTGGGATTTCAGAGATCAGACAACTGAAAAAGAAGAGAAATATTAGAAATTAGAGGATTCAACTTATAAACCCTAGGAGTTCTTTTAGAAATAAACAGGAGGGAAGCCGCCGAACCAACCTTCGAACTGAAAATGGGCCAGAAAGTCCATTGGGAAGACTAATAAACCCTAAACCCAAAGCTTAAGCCAATTCTAGGGTTTATACTAGGCCCAGTAGTTGTTGCTATTTTTGGGTAAAATACACAAATGGTCATCAAACTTTCAAAAATTATATAATATATTCAATTTTAATTTTTATTATAAAATGGTTATTGAGTTTTTAATTATCGTTTATTGAGTGATATGATAATTATAAAAATTTAAATAATAACATATTTAATTTTTTATATTTATACATTCAATTAATTTAGTCTTTATTTATCTCTCATTCTTGATGTCTAAATTTTTTGGATATGTAAATATTAAGTAATAAATGTGTTGTTATATAAATTTTTGTAACTGTCATGTCACCTAGTTAACAATACTTAACGATTCAGTGATCATTTTATAATAAAATTAAATTTTAATGCCCATATTTAACTTTTGAAAGTTTGATGATCATTTTATATTTTTTGAGATAGTTTAATGATTGTTTAAATACTTTACCCAAAAAAGTTATAATTATTAATAAGGATGAAGCCGAGATCAAACATTAATAGTGGACAAAATATTAAAATTTCAAAAACATAAGAAATTAGTACGTATCTAAACATAAAATTTAGGATGAGTCTATCACGTGCGTCAAACACCGCTAAATACCACTAACGTTGAATATTATTAAATTAATTAATAAAGATTAAAAATCTTAAGGACTCAACATGTAATTAATAATTATATATTGAGTCTATTACTCTTATTAATTGTATGTTAAATCCTTGATATTTTTAATTTTTATTAATTAATTTAATGGTATTCAACGATTGAAATATTCAATGTTAATAGTGTTAAACAGTATTTGATATCTGTTATAATTTTTTTTTTAATTTAAAAGGTAATACCTAATTTGTCTAATTTTAAATCCCACTATTCCTCAAATTTTGCCAATAATTAGGTTCGAAAAACAATTATTAAGAGAAAAAACCCTCTTTGTTCCAATGAAAACATCCGCATGCTTCCGACAACACTGCAAATCCTTTAGGAAATGACCAAACCAGTAGATAGATGATAGATCCTGTCGTAATTCAGACAAAATTATTGATGTGGAAGTGCAAGTTCTTAGGCTATTTCAACTGTCATTAATCAGACACAATGAACCAACAGAGGAGATGAATTGGGATGTTCCTTTTGGACATAACAATTTGATTATTCACTTTATAAATCAATCTCAATCGGTCAAACAGTTAAATATGACAATAATCCATATATAATTTTATGTGTAGTAAATAAATTAAATAACATCTACGTGGTTAGTCTAAGTAGTAAGTAGTTTGGTTCCGCTTAAGTAAATTTCAGGTTCGAGATGTTGTGTAAGCAAAAAATCCCTACTATGAGATTCACCCACCTAAACTAGATATGCGACGCGGATCAACCTAGCTTAATCAGAGCTAGACTCTAGAACCAGAAGAGTAATAAAATAAATAACCGTTTATCTTTCCATGAATAGATCATGATACTCATGAACGGTCCAAGGGTAAGATGAAAATATATATATACTCAACACATATATGTTAGAATTGATTTGAGTATTATTGTCTCGGATTTAAGAGTTGAAAGTTATAAGTAGTTTGAATATTATAATATATAATTATGTCTCGAACAAATTTACTTGTAGGATAAAAAATAAAGTTTTATTATAGGAACGATCGTTTTAAGTCTCAACTTAACGGTTATATTTATAATGTTAAGATTCAAATTTTTAATCTTGCTTAAGAGATATAATGTCTTGTTTCACCAAACCAATTGAATCTTGTAACTATACAAGCTACTTCTTTAGGTTTAACTGTCGATTTCTAATTTATTGATTGATTAATTCATATAGAGTAGTATAGAGAGGTTTATTATGGAACGACCATCTCAAGTCTCGACTCAATTATTTTATTTATAACGTTAAGATTTAAGCTCTTAATTTTCTTTTACATAATTTATATTACATCCCACTAAATTAATCGAACATGAATAACAATGACATATACTTGAATCTATACAGGAAATGAGTTGTCTTGAAGGTAGGTATCCATATAACTGTTTTTGGGACATCCCCCTGTGAGTATGTCAGAAATATCACATTGCCTTCCATTATGTTATTGAAGCTTTGTCCAACCACATGACTCTACCAAATAAAGGGAAAATCATAAAGTTGTAAACCCAATGAGGAGTTAATATTACGGATAAAACATCGTAACTGAAAATTTTGTTATATTTATTATTTAAATTTATGAGCACGAGTTCTTTAGTCCAAGTGATTAAAGGAACGGTTGATGTTCTTAGAGGTTACGGGTTCGAGCACCAGCGAGCAACGATGTCAGCAGAGTGATTACATTAAACGATCAATATCAAATGGTGAAGATTATATTCTATAACAGATACTACTTGTAATCGCTATTAGCTTATTCAAAAAAAAAACATTTAAATCCATGATAATAATTCTTTAAGTAGTCAGAATTTCTTCAATTATCGGTACATCCATATTTGAGGATTAAAATCTAAAAAACAAATAATTGTAGTTAAAAATCAAGTTTTAAGTACAAAACATAAATATTTAAAAGTTGGGAGATAAATTTATAAATAAATTAAATTTTTAAAAAAATTAAAATAAAAGAATAAAGATAAAAAAAATCTTTAAAAATAAAAAGAGACAATCAATTTCGTTTATGACTATAATTTTACAAAAAAAATTTAACGTATATATAAAAAATATCAATTAATAAATAAAATTATAACACATAACAAATTCATAATAATTATCATTATTTTTAAAATTATTTTGAATATCTATATATAAAAAATACCAAAATAAAAAATAGTGTAATTCAAATGTCAAATAATAAATAAAACACAAATATTATTTCAATATATATTTGTGGTTTGACTTCTAGTTGCTTGGCTTTTGCTTTATCACACAATATTAGTAGGGGCCACGTTACCGTTAGAATTAAGATCACTCCACTTATAATATTATTTTATTAAAATAAAGCAACTCTATTCATTTATATGGATTAGGGCAAAGAAGTCTAATTACTTATTTGCCCTTAATTTTCAAATATTATTAATGGGTGATGTTGGCACTAGATGTAATTACCCACCTACCCTTTTATATATCAAGTTCTTTTTAATAAAATTCTTTTGTTTATTTAAAAACTAATTATATCACATATCCTAAAACTATGACCCTATTTTAAAATAGTCTTTACATTTTAAAATGTTTTAATTTTATTTTAAAGTTATGATCTCGTTTTAGAATCGTCTTTAAACTTTTGAATTTTTTCATTTTATCTTTAAACTGTCTCACATTCTAAATTGGTCCTCAAACTTTTTAAATATCTCAGTTTCATTTTCAGATTTTAATCATCAATCTAAATTGGTCTTTGAATTTTTGAATATTTCAATTTTACCCTTAAATTCTAATTTATTTTGTATCATATTATTATACAATACACATCAGTATTTACATTAAAATTAACATTTTATACCATTTTGATTAACATATATTAATAATTTGTGAATAAAACTAAAATAATCAAAAGTATAAAACCAAAAGTTATAGTTTAAGACAAATTTAAAACGTTCAAAAATTTAAGATCAATTTAAAATGAAACTCATAATTTTAAGATAAAATAAAATAATAAAAAATTATTATATTAGCCATGAAAGGTACCTACCACTTTTCCATCCTTGTATTCTACCTTTCACATCTTCTTAATTATTTCAACTTTCCTAACAAACTTTGATTTATAAAACAACCTTTGAATTTTAAATATTTAAACTAAAATAATTATAAAAAAAATATTTTTTTTTATAAAATAGGGATAGTAATCTTATTAATTAGTCAAACTCGATGTAAGTACAACATTAACATCAACATCGTCATGTAACAAAGATATCACCTCATCAGGAGGGAATAAAAAAATACGTGGTTCACAACTATCAGAAATGTAAAGCTTAGATAACCTATCAACCACTTTGTCATAAAAAAACAAATATTTAAGGACAAGTATTGTTTCCATGTCTTTTTCATTTCCATTATATGTTCCTAACCAGTCAAGAAACATACCCTTGAGGCTTTTCAAGGCAAGAACGTAAGGTTTTGGGCAAACGAGAGGCAATGTGTTTCACCAGATTATTGCAAAAGGACCACACAACCACTTACTATTCAATGCCACACATATATATGTTATTTAATTTTGATAAACCAGTGCTTAAGTTAATTTTTGTTATAATACGATAAAGGTTATATAGACGATTTAAACCTTAAAATTAAAAGATAATGCACGTTTAAATATATATGTTAAATTTACGTTGCTTAGATATTAACCCAAAGGTGTCAAAGTTGATTTACGTTTAAAAAAGGATTGAACTTGAGTTTTCGACCGCATGTTAAAATAGGTTTTAAAATATAAAAAATAATAAATCTAAAATACTAAATACGAATTAGATAAAATTCTTAAAATCAGTCAATCATCTTTCATGTTTATTTATTCTCAAAATGTTTATTCATTATAGATTACATCCGTAAACAACTAAGAAGGGACGAAAATTTCATGCGATCACCAACAGACACAAATAAAAACACAAATGTTACGAGGATCACCGTACAAATAACAAAAACCACAAAGTTAATCATGGAAGCAAGCCATAAGGTATGAATGTGTCGTAAAGATTAAAAAAAAACGTACCACAAATACAGAAAAAATCGTAACAAGATGTGCGAAGAAAAAAATAGAACAAAAAAATAAACGAAACATGAAATACCAATCGTCGATAACCAACACCAGAACTAATATCTTCACCGATTAAATAAAAAGTAAAAATACTTTAATTCGAAGTAAAGAAAAAATATAAGTAAAGAAAAAAAATATTAATTCAAATAAGTAAAGAAAAACAATTTAATTCGATGCATGAAAAAAAGGGGAAGAATCCCCAGAGGGATTTATTAGGATATCTAATAAGATTTTGTTACTTTTATTTGAATTATTATTTTATGGAAAGTGCTTAATTTGCATAATCTATTCATTTTCGTACAAATTCAAAACCTTAATTTTTATTTAAAACATATCATTATTTTTAAAATAATTTTATAATTTATAATTTTGCACATATTAAGATTGGTATTTTTTATTCTAATAATTAAGTAAAGTCGCATTTTTTAATAAAGAGGACTATAATAAAAAATTAAAAAAGAAGAGGGACCTAAAACAAATCCTCTGCGTTTTCCAGTATTCTCTTAATTTTTATTCAGGTCCCTCCCCCAAAGCCTGCATTTCCATTTTCTTCCAAGAACTCCCTTTTAGTTATTTCTATGAATTAATTCCTCTTATTTTATTATTAAAAATATATTTCTATTTTTTAAAATTTAGACCCCATTCATAGGATCCAAAATGTTTTTTATATAATTTTTTATATAATCATCTCGATTTATGGATGGATTAATAAGAATTTGCACGAGAAAATTTATTAAAGATAATCTTTCAATCTAATTTAATTGTTTATATTATCAATATTCAAATTAGTTCAACTGGATTTATTTTTTATTTTTTATTTTTGATATAACCCAAAGCAGAAACTGGAAAAAAATGAAGCAGAAGCGCAGTTGTTTGTCCCCAAAACAAATTTGACTGCTTTTTTGTTTGTTCAAATCTTTGTTTCTCTAACAATCTTAATCTGTTTTGTAAGAAAGTTTCTTTTTTTAAAGCTGTGATTTTTTATAATTCTATGTCGTGCTAGTAGCAGTTCTGTTCTGTTTCTTTTTAACGAAGTTTTGAAACGGTTTTGTTTCGTTTCCATGATTCACTGCTGTTTTTATTCTCCGTTTTCAAAGCCCATGACGTTTCGATCTTCTTTGTCAAAAAAATTTTCAAAGCCAGTTTAGATAAGAAGTTAGTTTGAATTTCTAAGAAAAAAAGTTTACTTTTTTTGTTTCATCGCCGGAAAATGATGTTATCAGCGTCGCCTACGGCTTTAATGAAAAGTTCGCTCGAAGAAATGTTGGAGACTCTCCGGCGGCAAGATGAGGATGAGAGGCCTAAGGACTTACCGCCGGCTTTACCGTCGCGGCCAACTTCCAGGGCCAGACTTCCCTCGGCCCGCCGGTCGCTTCCGACGAACTTCAAGCTCGTTTCTAACGGAGAAAACGGTTGTGGTTTTAGTGAAGTTGAAGGGAAAGAGGAAGGTAAAAGAAAGGAAGAGGAGTTGGGAGAGAAAAGAGATGTTTTTGGTAGCAAAAAATTGAGGAAAATGGTGAATGTGGAATCACCTTATGATTTGGAGGCAGTGGAAGGGAAGAAAGGGGAAGTTAAGGTTTCTGATTCCAAACTTGAGGTTAATGAAATGCAGAAAGGGAAGGCGATCTTGAAGGTAAATGATTATATTGAGTATTTTATTAAAAAGGGAAGTGTTAAGTTTAAATCATTTATTCTTCTTCTTCTTCTGGATTGATTTGTTTTTGAGTTTGGTATCATGTTTTAATACCATTTAGGGAGTATGGATTGATTCCAGAGGAAATTTGAAGAAAAAATCTTTGATCGATTTTGATCATAGCCATTTCTTACTGGTGGTATTGTCTTACTTTGTAAACAAATTAGCAATGGATTTTATAAGCTCTAGCTTATTCATAGGGTTGATATCTGATGTATCTGCCTTTTTTATTTTCCTGTGCCCTTTTTGAGTTGATGCAATGCATTGGATTATTAGTCCTGGGGGAAATCTATGATTAGTTTAGCTATTGTTACTAAATTTAGACCATCACTTGGTTACAGAAACTTCGTGTCTGGTGCTGGAAATCCAATGGTGTGTGGGAATCTGGAGCTATACAATCTACCTCAGGAGAGGAATCATTTGTCTCCCTTTCTAATGGAAATGTAAGTTCATATGTCTTGATTTTTTAAAATTGGATGATGGCTCTCCAGTTTTCATTTAAATTTACATTGTGTTGTTGGTATAGGTTGTAAAGGTATCAACCAGCGAACTTTTACCTGCAAACCCAGAAATTTTGGAGGGTGTGAATGATATGATAGAGCTTAGTTATTTGAATGAGCCGTCGGTTCTTCACAATCTTAAGTACAGATATGCTCGCGATATGATATATGTAAGAAAGATATAATCCTCACTCAGTACTAATGAGGATTGTCTCTGCTACCAAGCTTCATTTATACATTTTGTTTTCTCTATGTAGAGTAAAGCTGGTCCAGTTTTGATAGCAGTCAACCCGTACAAAGACGTCCGAATTTATGGAAAAGATTTTGTTACGAGTTATAGAGAGAAAGCTACAGACAGTCCTCATGTTTTTGCTATAGCAGACACTGCATATAATGATATGATGAATGGTGAATGGAGTCATTCTTTTCTTTTTGAAGTTTGCATAAACAAGTGATAATTTGCTTGTGGTGTTGTGGTGACCTGTTTTCTGATGCTCTATTAATTCTGTTATTAAAATTTTGCAGGTGGAGTTGATCAATCTATAATCATAAGGTCAGTCAGAGATTTAATATTTGCTTAATATACGATAGGATAATACATTGGTTCTTTAAGCTCATTATTTGTTTTATGACCTATAGAATTAACTAAAGTTATCTTGCAGTGGGGAAAGTGGAGCTGGGAAAACTGAAACAGCAAAATTTGCAATGCAGTACCTAGCTGCCCTCGGTGGTGGCAATGGAAAGATAGTGTCTAAAATCCTTGAGACACATTGTATACTAGAATCATTTGGGAATGCAAAGACATCTAGGAATGACAATTCTAGCCGATTTGTGAGTTTTTCTCCCCCTAGTTCATTTTTCCACTGTTATATATTGAAGGCAAATCTATATAAAATTACTCTCATGGCTAAAGAATCCTTGCTGATATTACCCTAGAGGACCGATTTCCACTTTGGCTCGTGCATCACATTTACTATAGCTTGGAAAATTATGACTTGTTTATTAACTCTGTTCTGGTGCAGGGCAAACTTACTGAAGTTTATTTTACTGAATCGGGGAAGATATCTGGTGCCAACATCCAAACTTGTAAGCATGTTGAATTTGAAAAGTTTCTATTATTACTTTGCAGTAATAAAATTACATAATTGATCCTGGTTATTGACTTTATTTTTGTGCTAATGTTGATTTATCAACGGCAATCTTGGATAGTTCTCCTGGAAAAAGTGAGTTCATGACCCAATTACACTTTATGTGGTCTCTGTTGTAATGTATGATATCTAATGTGGATCTTTTTGTTGTCACCTTTGAGCAGTCAAGAGTAGTACAGGTGACTGCCGGTGAACGGTCTTACCATATCCTTTATCAACTTTGTGCTGGTGCTCCACCGGATCTAAGAGGTACTATTTTATTTTACAGTATTTCACTCTCCATGCTATGCATGATATTGTTTACAGTTTTGCAGCTTATTTACCTGAATCTGTGAAATATATTTATGATCCTTTGAATTATGGTTTTACAGAGAGACTGAATCTTAAAATGGCTAATGAGTACAACTATCTTATCCAGAGTGACAATTTGGTGATTAATGGTGTTGATGATGCTCAGAAATTCCATAAGCTTGTGGTAATTCAGAAGACTAGATTTTAATGTCGACATAATAGTGTAGCCATTCTTTTACCGTTTGATTTCTGGTCACATTGGTTTTTAAGCAATAGTTTGCCCATTTCTGCAGGAAGCCTTGGACCTTGTTCAAATTTCCAAAGAACAGCAAGAGCAAGCATTTGCAATGCTTGCTGCGGTATTATGGCTTGGAGATATATCATTTCAATTAATTGACAATGAACAACATGTGGAGGCATTAGCTGACGAAGGTAATAATGTGGGATTTAGCTTTGCATAATGACACATCTTCAGCAAATACGTCATTTTCTCCCTCTCTTTTTTTCTTCTAATAGAAAGAAACTGGACTCCGTTGTTAGCAGTTTTAAGGAACTGAGTTTGCATAAAATATAATGCCTGTAGTTAGCCTTTTGCTTCACTTTTGAGTGTAAAGTGGGATTTGTTTCCTTGTTGCAGCTTTAACCAGTGCTGCCAGGCTTATGGGTTGTTCTGCTCATGACTTGATGCAAGCTTTGTCTATCCATGGAACCCGAGCTGCCAAGGATAACATTGCTAAGAAATCGACATTGCAACAGGTTTGTCCCGTATTTGTTAGCAAAATTATTCTTCATCATCTCCTTAGTCACACGCAATGTTTTCTGTGATGCACGATTAACAACCTGATAATATGTTGGTTATAACTTTTAACATAGGCGATTGACACAAGAGATGCATTAGCAAAATTCATCTATGCAAGCTTGTTTGACTGGCTTGTGGAACAAATCAACAAGTCGCTTGAAGTTGGTAAAAGATGCGTTGGCAGGTCCATAAGCATCCTTGATATTTATGGGTTTGAGTCATTTAAGGTAAGTAGTTTCAAACTAGCTGTTTTTATATTGTAATTGTGTAGAAGTTTGTTCAACTTATGATTTTGTCTTGCAACTTTCAGAAGAATAACTTTGAACAGTTTTGTATCAATTATGCAAATGAGAGGTTGCAACAACATTTCATCCGGCATCTATTTAAACTTGAGCAAGAGGTAAGCAACTCAAAATTTTTGCTGGGTGTCCAGTACCCGGCTTTATATTACTGGTCATGCAAGTTATTTTTCAGAAGTTGAAATTCTAAATGATCTGGTTGTCGGCTGTTAATTCTTATCTCTGTATTTGGTTTCCCTTCACGCAAATTGTTACTTTGACTAACTTCCCATCTTTTTTCTTATTTCAGGAGTATGAGATGGATGGGATTGATTGGACCAAAGTTGATTTTGAGGACAACCAAGAGTGCTTGGACTTATTTGAGAAGGTAATTTGGTTCAATATGTTCTTTGTCAGCAACCTTCACTTGGGAGTTTTCTAAAGAATTCTGGACTTTTTCTATATATAGTATATAGCACGCGGTTCTTGCTAAAGTATGGTGTCTTAGCTTTGGTGCTGAATGCTGAGGCTGGCTGAAGTTTTGTTTTGTTTTCATATTTCCCGACGTTTGAAAGCTAAATGTTATTCTGCTGTTTTGCTGTTCATTTTGCAGAAACCATTGGGAATACTTTCTTTGCTGGAAGAGGAATCAAATTTCCCCAATGCAACTGATTTTACCCTTGCTAGTAAGTTGAAGCAGCACCTGCATTCTAATTCTTACTTCAAAGGAGACAGAGGCAGGGCCTTTGGTGTTCGGCATTTTGCAGGAGAGGTCAGTCATTGTACTTTTGAGGATTAAAAATATATTATTTTCTTTCAATTTCAAACTTCAAAGGAAAGATACCTAACTCTGAAATGTGATTCAGAAAGTCTTCTATTTTTAAAAGGTTGAATTTGTTTGGATAGTTGATTCAAATGGTATGGAATACTAATAAGATGGTAATGTCCAAAGCATAGATGAAATTACTGATTTTTGGAGTTCTGCCAGGTACTGTATGATACTAATGGCTTTCTGGAAAAGAATCGAGATCCCCTGAACTTGAGGTTTGTCCAACTTCTGTCATCATGTAGTGGCCAATTGCCACAATCATTTGCCAAAAAATTGTTTGATCAATCTCCGAAACCTCCAATTTCATCGGATGCTCCAAAGCAAAGTGTTGGCACTAAATTAAAGGTAAATTTGCTTCCTTAATAGTTGTGATCTAAATATATCTGGTGGTTATAGTGAAGTTCAAACTGATCAATAAGACTGCAAAGTTTTTTACTGTTCCCAACTCTATTGGAGAAACTTTCTTGCATGACTTTTTTTCTTTGGTATGTGATATGTGAATTTACCTCTGCTATCTTTTACATTCCTTTGGCAGTGCGGAGGTAGCTAAAGTAGTAGTAGGAATATTATTGTATACTGCACAATGACATGCTTTTTGAATGTTTCTGTTTTTCTTCTGTACTCGCAGGACCAACTTTTTGAACTAATGCTCCAGTTGGAGAAAACAACACCTCATTTTATTCGCTGCATAAAACCAAATTGCAAGCAGGTCCCCGACACATATGATGAAGATCTTGTCCTGCATCAACTTAGATATTGTGGAGTTTTGGAGGTTGTTAGAATCTCAAAATCAGGATATCCAACTCGAATGACACATCAGGATTTTGCAGAAAGGTAGTTGTTAAAGCCTTTTGTAGTTTATATGGCTTGTTTTATATTTTTCATCTATTCTCTTTTGAGCATAGTTCTCATATATTAAGGCATTTCATAGGTATGGGTTCCTACTGTTGGAGACCAATGCATCTCAAGATCCATTAAGCATCGTAGTTTCTCTTCTAAAACAATTCAAAGTCCTCCCTGAAATGTATCAAGTTGGCTATACGAAGCTGTTTCTTCGAACTGGGCAGGTAAATTCTATACCCTCGTTTAGTTTTTCTTGTTTCTTTCATTTTTTGTGCTGTACTTTCAATATTTGTACCACTTTGCCCAAGGACTTTCAAGACCTATGCGACAAAATAGAAAGTTGCAAGACCTATACTTCCAATATCATTCTGTGGCAAATAAAAGCCTGAAATATCTTTTGATGCTAAGAATTGGACCTTGAAGTTAATGTACCGGGTTTTGGAAAAGAGAGATACCAACTTATTTCATTCTGTTTATGGTTAAATAACTTAACAAATTCTTTGATGCTGTGTGTCTGGCATGCAGATCAGTGCATTGGAGGATAGGAGAAAACAGGTGTTGCGAGGAGTGATTGGGGTTCAAAAATACTTCCGCGGTCACCGAGCCCGGTGCCTTTTCCTTGAGCTCAACAAAGGAGCAAAAAATATACAATCATGTAAGCAACTTCTTCCAAGCAAAATTCTTTCCATTTTCCGATATATATTTTGCTGCTGAGAGATTCTTTGCTTGTTTTATAATTTTTAGTTACCTTTTTGTGTCTTAAGTAAACATGGTTTCATATTTTTAGGCTTTGTGCAGGATAGTTAAACTTTAGTCTTTAAACACCATCCTCTATGCACCTTTGACACTTCAGAGGCTTGGTGTAAATTTATTTTTGTTCGTCATAAGTTGGTTCCTTTTCTAGAGCACTGACCCTTTTGCCGATTCACAGTTTTTATTCTTTTCAATTGATCAACGGATATTTCATTTGTGATGCAGTTGTCTGTGGTGAAAGTATCCGAAAGAAGTATGCTATTGAGGCAAATAGGTGCTCAGCATTTGCTTCTCAGTTACTTGATGATCAGTTGACTTCAGTTATATATTTACAATCTGGTAAATTCTGTGTGCTAGCTAAATTTGTGTCTTTCGATTGTTTATTGTTCTTTTATCATCATCATGTTTTTCTCCACTGCAGTAATCCGTGGTTGGTTGACCCGGAGACATTTTAATAACATGCATAATTCAAAACAGTTGAACCGTGAAAGCGTAAAATCTAGAAAGACTGGTAGGAAGCTTTCGGAGGCAAAGGTATTCCCCACGGTTGACATGGTAACATACTAGAGTTTTTTCCTTTTCTTTTAGAGATATTTTCCAACCAGTTTTATTCTCTTAGTTGCGTGTCAATGATCATGTTTTACTTTTTCGATGTTCTCTATCCGCTGAATAACTATGAAGGATTTACTCGGACCCTATTTATGGCTGACCAGGAAACACCGCACGAGCAACAGATTCAAGTTGTACCTTCTGTTATGGCAGAGCTTCAAAGAAGGGTACTAAAGGCAGAAGCAACTTTGGTGAAAAAAGAACAGGAAAACACTACTTTACGCGAGCAATTACAACAGTATGAGGCAAGGTGGTTGGATTACAAGGGAAAGATGAAATCAATGGAGGACGTGTGGCAAAAGCAAATGGCATCATTACAGGCGAGTTTACTCGTATTTATTTATAAAAATATTGAAATATGTTTGCATTAGGTGATTGTTGTTGACTAACACAAGGTCCCCTTAGTCGCCGCCTGGTGCTGAGCTAACTATAGTGCAAAGCCGTCTCTCTTTGGTTAATAAGATCCAAAAGGTTTATCGATCTCAGATGGTTAATAATTTAATAACTTGCAGACAAGTCTTGCTGCAGCCAGAAAGAGTCTTGCCGCTGACAGTACTGCTGGTCAGCTAGGAAGAGCTGATGTCGCATCACCTAGCCATTATTATTCTGAGGATAACATGTCCATGGGATCTCGAACTCCTGGTATGAGTACTCCTGTTCGGGGTAGAGAGAACGGTTCGTTGATTGCAGTGGGAAATCTGCTAAAAGAGTTTGACCAGACGAAACAAGCTTTTGACGATGATGCAAAATCTTTGGTTGAAATCAGAACGCCACAGCCAACTTCTGATGTGAATCCTGACGATGAGCTTCGAAGGTTAAAAGGCAGGTTCGAGACATGGAAGAAAGATTTCAAGATGAGATTAAAGGAAACCAAGGCAAGACTACATAAGCGTGGGCATCAAGAATCAGACAAAAGTCGAAGAAAATGGTGGGGGAAGCTAGGTTGAAGATCGGGATCGAGTCCCACCTTGAAATGATCATCTTGATCAATCAGGGAATTGTTGTCTAAATGACAACCTGCATCCATTCTCGGGTACAGTTACATTTACAGCAACAATTAGAAATGTTTCTGTAGTCCATGGCCGATGAGGGAGACATTGTGCTTGTATATCTTACCAAGTTTTGTTACTCGGTCGTCGCGTCGGGACTGCTCTCTTCTTTGAGTAGTTCTATTTAGTTTCTGTATATTCTGTTGTCAGTTATATAAGCTCCAACATTGTAGCTTCCCGTATACCGATGAAATGATAAGTGTTCATATGCCTTTCCATACATTTTGTCCCAGAATCTGCAATTTCATTGTGTGCTCTCAGCTTTGTTGAACCTTAATCCAAACTCTGGTAGCAAGTTAAATCCGGTGCCTTTAATTTACGATCCAGGCACAAACTTGGTAGCATAGACCCAAGCATTGTTGGCAACAGGGTTGTCAAGGTGATCCAAGAGGTTTTCCAGGGGACCTTTTCCGGTGACGATGGCTTGGACAAAGAAATCAAACATAGAGAACATGGTCAGCCTGCCATTCTTGATTTCCTTGAGCAAGGCCAAGAGGGTCAAAGTATTGGCCACCGGGGTAAAGGTAGCCTTCTCCAACACCGGGAAGACCGTTAATACGGAAACCTTCAACAAGCCCCATGAGGATGACCTGGAACCCGAAGACGGCGAGAGTGCTGAGCATGGACAAGGTTCGGGTTGCCTAGGTAGTCCAAGTAACCTTCAAAGACTTCAGGGGTGTGGCAACCTGGTGCTCCCAACATTGCTCATCTTCCATGGATTACCTAGATAACAAAGTACTACTAGCTCTTTGTTCATTGGCATTGGATTTAGCTTTTTAAAGGAAGCACAAATAGTTTCAAATGGGGCGAGTAAAACACAAATCGACTCATAAAAATAAATTATTTAACTCGATTAATCCGTATTCGATTAAAAAAATTAAATAAAATTTAAATTATATATATATATATATTGTATATGATTATAGAAAGTTATTTAAATTAAAATTAGTATAATTATAATATTATAATATTTATAATTAAATTTAAACATAAACTTGAACGACTAAACTTGATTTGACTCGAGTATAATTTAATAAATTGATTAAAAAAATTCAAATAAAATTTGAGTTATAAAGTAAGACTTATTTGGTCCGTATCACACCTTATTTCCCTGCACAACATATTACATTACTCCCAAAGTGAAAATTTCAGTAAACAAGGGGAAATGTTTTGGTTTATTTAGTTGGTTTTAGATTGGCAAGGAAAATGAAAGTTTTAACTGTATTTTTTATTTTAAATTTTAATTAATTTTTTAATCTTTTAAATATTTTAATTTCATACTTAAATTATGATCTCACAAATTTTTCAACATTCCAACTTCGTACTTAAATTATTATTTATGTCACATCATAACATTACACGATATACATTCATATTTATATGAAAATTAACCATTTTAAATCTAATTTAGGATACATCATAAAAAAATATATAGATAAATTAAGATGAAAGGTAGAACATAAAAAAGATTAGAGACCAATTTAGGATAGATCATAGTTTGAAAAATTAAACTATTCAAAATTTTAAAATCTAATTTAAAATAAAAATTATAATTTAAAGATAAAATTAAAATAATTAAAAGTTTTAAAACCAACAGAATAAAGATGATAGCTCGAAGGCGGTCTTAGAAATTGCAAAAGAATCAAATATTTCTATTACGAATTTATGTTAAAATCCCATTGCTTTGTTATATCAAAAAATAAATTATACAAATCTAAACTTTAAAACATAAATTATACAAATCTAAATTTGAAAGTAGCAGACAAGTAAAAACTCTTAATGGAAAATACATCTCCAAAATAAGTAAAATATTTTTCCTTTCCTTTGTTCGAATCAAGTCATTCGAATTGTCGAAAATTATCAAACGAAACTAGTTTGTTGCTAACTCATGTATATACCAAGACATGAAAAAATAATACGAATCTGGTCTGTACATCCAAGGGTTTATACTTTATATAATGTAATAAGGCAGGTAATACAGTTCATACCTGATTGCGACTCGAAAACCATTTACATCTGAGGGCTGCTGGTGGATGGTTTTGCTTCTCGATTTACCAAGAGTAGTCATGTCGATTAAAGCTGTAAGGGTCGTGGAAGCACGGAAACGATTATCTTCTCAAAGATCCATATCGTTTTGTTACCTAAGAAACACAAAGGGACGAGGTTCAGATTGCAGTCATGGTCTCATGGAATCCCAATGAAGAGTGCAGGGATTTCTAGCACGAAGAAGAAATAGTTTGATATTGGCATACTGCTAGAGGTAAAGATATGGTTTGTTTTACTTAAATCTCGAGATTAACAACACGGTGAAGTTATGAGCAGAGCCAAAATTCGGAACAATATTAAGTAATTTAGAGGCAGCAGACTGCAGTGGAAAATGTACCGAAAGACTGAGTAAAAAGGAGATAAATAGACAAACCAAAATATAAATGTCAACTGCAGAAGATGACACTGCAAAAGGAACATATAGAAGAACAATCACTAACCAGAGGTGGTGGCTTGTTAAATCTCCTTGCAATCTCTTCAGCATCGTCATCGTCGTCGTCGTCGTCATCATGCTTGTTCATGAACATTTTGTGAACCGAAGAGTCATCAGATTTCCGACCCCGCTTAGATGTAGATCCTCTACCTCTTCCCCTAGGAGCTGCTCTTTTGCGCCCTTTACTTTGAACGATTCCATCATTTTCCTTCAAAAGATACAGAACAGTCATTCAGATTGTGTTTACATTAATCTTGATATTGTGATGACCTTGTATAGTCGCATAGTTTTTTTTTGAGGAACGTGTATAGTCACATAGAGAGACAATAGAACAGGAGCATGGGATTGAAATGAACTGAGGTATTTCATACCGAACTGTCATCGACCGCCTTAATTCCGTGTTCTTCACTAGAAGCGGAGTTGATGTTCTCCTCATCATCAGCAATACTGTGAACTGAAGCTGATGCAGCAACCGAAGCAGATCTGCATTAGGAAAATTACCAATAAAATTTAGCTATTGATGCAAATTTACATACTTTAAGTTACTCGTCAACAAGTTAGATCGAAGTGTCACCTTTGAGAATGGCGAAACCCCAAGGAAGCATCAAGAGTTGTCTGCTTTAAGCCACTAGATCCTCTGCCCCTACCTCTACCCCTTCCTCTAGTAGAAGTTTTACCTTTAACAAGTTCTGGAGCATCGCTAGATGATCGAGAAGCTTTCAATGACCCTTTCCGGCCTATGTTGGCAGAGCTTAATATCTGTGTTGTATCTTCATCATCACTAAAGGAGGTTGCACTTATTCCCGTATCATGCTTACTCCTCGCATTCTATAATATTGAAGAACCAAAAGTTTAGATGCAAAGGACGTAGTATAAGAAAACTTCATCAACATTCAAAACAAAAAGGAAGTGGAATATATCCAATCATCGTTGATCAATGTTGAGCAAATGTAAATTAAAATCACCTCAAAGGACTGCACACTAGATGTGAACTGAAAAGCATCCTTAGGGTGTGAAGACCTTTCCTTGACACGCTCCTGCAAAATCAATAGATGAATTAAATCATAGTGTATTATTCCATCTACCAAAGGCACTATTGGGAAACAATGATTACGGAATATTTTGCAATTGGGGTATTTAGCATTAAAAGTTTGTAATAATTTTTATATCAATTAACTTGAAATGCTTGCCTCGAAGCACTCCCCAACTTTAAGAACCAAGTCTTCCTCTTCAAACTTTGAAGCATCCGTATCTTTTCCAATTTTGTTCTGTCAATAAAAAGAGTGAAGAAATCACAGACGCAAACAAGAACATGATATGATGAAAAGAAAGAACTGTCAAACTAATACATGCAATTGAGCAAACCATAAGATTGTGTTATAAAACATCAGCCAAAAAGAAATTATAACAGGGACATCCAATTGACATAAAATTAAATGAGAACTAAAACAACAGGAAGCCTTTCCCGAAATGCAAGGTAGGCTATATGGATCAGATGAGACATTTAGCTTCTATTTAGGACCACACCTTGAGCTAAACCAGTAAAAGTAAGGTCCTTCTTAGTACTCTCGCAAATATCTTCTTTGGTCCACTCCTCCCCTCCCAATTCTAACATTATGATTTTGCACTAATTTAACTGCATATTGGGTACCCTGTAAAATACTTACACGAGTTTCTTCGAGATTGTATTGCACACAGTTATAGAAAGACAATTTGTCATCCTTGTTAACAAAATTGTGCAGTGCGACATCCAAGTCATTGACCGGAAGGATCTCCATTTTCTGCAAGATAGACATGATAAACAGGACCATGTTAAAGGTGAATAAACTTCATTATAAATATTTGATCCCGGTGATGCAAGTCTCATTTAGTCTGGTTACTGAAATGAAACTGGAAATCTGATACAGCTTTCGTATGCAGAAGCATACGATCAATGCTTAGTTATTATGTCAAATTCAATTTAACGTGGAAAATACATCATACATGGTGCTTTCAGTAAAAATATTTTCCATAGAAACAATATTCTAGACCATATGCATTTGGCATAGTACAAATTAGCTTTAATGCTCTGTTTGGTTGGAATGTTCATTGTTTTACTCGTGTCTTAGTACAAATTAGCAATAAGCTACCTTCACTGACACTGGGTAAATTTTAACCACTCACATGGCTTAATTTGAACAAAAATAAGGAATATATATTACTTATTTTGAATTGGTATTGGTTTTTACATGAGCTTTTACTCATCTTTCTAACTTCAAGTTTATATTTATACTACAAACTATTTTAAAACCCATGTAATAACATATGTAATAATTAAGCTTTTCCTTCGTGCTATTAAATATGTTCCAAACGAGAAATAAGTTGTTATATAGGCTAAATAAGAAAGACAAAAAGGAAACATCGAATGCTAAGTTCAATTACCAGATTGTTTTCAGCAACTAATGCTTCTATATTCTGTTGATTTAGTTCTTCTGGACGAAGCCTTTCAGAATCATCAATTTTAGCTACAAAAAATGAAACTTAAGTTAAACTCCGTTGATGCCATTCTTCTAGAAGCTAGCATCAAACGTATAAAATTAAGAAAACAAAAGAGCTTTGATAATCCAGATGCTGTTGAATAAACAAGCATATAGCAAAAGCAATATCTGATAGTCTTCAAAAGTGAAACTTCCAAGCCAACAGCTGTTCCAGTATATGTTGGAGACTTCTGCCTCAACAGCCTAGTAATAGAATATTCCACTGGCCACCTATTCTTATCTTCTTCCCCCCCCCCCCCCCCCCAAAAAAAAAAAACTAGGGATTAATGTGATTAATTCTATAAAGCAGAGGCTTATTTATCTTTGCAAGGGAGCAACTCATGTTCCAGACTGTAGAAAAACTTGTTTGCGACCCAAAAGTTAAATCTTTGGGAACCAGTCACAGTTGCGTAAATTATAAAGTCTGGATGATTAAATTACCTTCTTTCTGACTCCTTTTAGCAGCCTTCGAAAATATAAGAATGTCTTGAGGATTTGCAACCTGCAAAAATCGAATACTAATTATTTAGTACCTGAAAGAGAAAATTTAAATATATATATATATATATAACTTATTCCTCATACAATATGACCAATAGCCTCAACATACCTTTCCAACATACTTCTGTCCAAACCTTTGCGGATTTATTGTCATGAATCCAGAGTAATCCACCTATAATATCACATAGAAATATTGAAAAAGTTATCTCCGGATTCAAAATCCACCTTATTTCAAAGGTGAAAAGTGTCAAATGAATAAAATTTGGTGCAAAAATCAGATTTCAAAGTTGCATTAACATCATTCGCAAAGCAGATGCTGAAATCACCTTAACTCGGACTAATGGAAGCTTGGGCTCTGATCCGCTGACAGTGTTCCTATTAGACTTCTCTATTAGATCACTGACCTAAAACGAAAGTTTAAATATTAAGATAAAAGTGATAACAGATTTTGTTCTCACCATACACAATTATAAAGATGTAATTGTTAGACGTCTCTATTAGATAAAGTCGAAAACCATCTCATGCAAGAAAGAGACTTGCCACTTTGTCCAAATGTTCAAGAATTGAGTTTTGATCATTGGGAACAATGTCAGGTTCATCCTTCAACACAACCTAAATCATGAACATAGAATAAGAAAAAATAATTCTTCTCAATTTCTTGCCTTTTCCAAAAATTTTAAAAGTAATTAACAAAGACACTGCTTACCTCTGTATATTCAAAAGGTCTCACTGATGTCAAAGGTATTTTGGTTGGACGATATTGATTTCCCTGAATGAAAGCAGCAAGTCATGGTGTGAGAATATAAATAAGAAATGGATATTGGTTGATTAAATGACGAATCCAATCATTCAGGTACACAACCTTAATTTCTAAAAGAAGCACATGCTTTGGCTTTGATTCTCCATCAATCAGTGATGTTGCAACTGAGGAACCTGGCTGAGTAATGTGAAACCCCATCCCTGGTACTTCCTATGAAGTTAAAAGCAACCTTTAATCTTTTGCATTCTCAAAAGGACAAATAATAAGACACAGAAAAGATTTTATATTCCACCTGAGGCTCAATAAGACATTCATGTTCGTGTCCCCAGACAACAAAATCGAGGAAGCGTGGTAAGAAACGCTCATTAATCGCATTTTTAGCATTCATCTTCACTCTGCAAGCCACATTAGTTTAAAGTTTTAATATGTACACATGTAGATTTACACTATAATGTCTTCTTTTTCCACTTTTAGTTTTGGTCATGCATGAAATAACTCGATCACAAAGTAGAACATTGTGAGCATGATACACACAAGTAGGGAACATACAACACACACACACACACAACCTGTTCTGATGAAGTACCAGAATGTTGAACCAATCAGATACTTCACACCCTTCTTGAGGTTCAGGTCGCATCCATTGCACAGCTTGGGGTGTCTGAGAAACCAAACATAAACCACAAACAAGTATTTTAGCTGAATATCCAGGACGTTAGAAACTAATGAGATGTAAAAACTGTTCAATCTAAACTCATAAAGGTACCTGAAACATTCTATTGAGCCGCTCATCTCTAATATTCCCAAGACCATAAAGAGCTACAGCAGTGGAACCCTGCAATTCAAAGAGGCATAAGTTTTCCTATGAATGTACAATTACCCTTCTAACTCATTTCAACAAAGTGACTGGCAGACCTTTCTCATAAGAATAGGGTAGAGAGTAATCTGACCAACACCCGAACCCCCAAGAACCATTTTCCCAAAATAGTTGACAAGGTTACATGCTGAAAGAATATCAACAGCAGAGAGGTTGTCCTGTCACCAATAAACAGTTATGAATAGAATGCTTGTAGAAATATTAAGAATTGTATATGCACTCCACAAAAACATGATTATCTAATGAAGCAAGAAAGGGAGTAAAAGGCTGGAAAGTTTTATCTGCTATTCACTCCCATATATACAGATAGGCATGACATTGGTGATTTATGACACATAGGATGGGACACCAAAATTGGAACAAAGAATATTGAGCAACCAAGATTTATCTCTAAAATGAAAAAAAAAAGGTGGGGAGAGCAATGTTTCCATAAGCTGCTTACGACTCCAGCAGGATCATCATGGTTTCCATGAATACTAAACACAGGTAAGCCAACATTGAAGTGGGGATCTTCATAATTCACATGCCCAAATCTGTAAAGAGAAAAATGCCTGTTACAAGCTAGATGTGATAATATTCTTCAAAACAATTTTTGAGCGACCAATGGAAAGAGAATAATCTCATATTAACTGCTATCAAAGCACATATACATCCAGGATACAAGTTATAAACTTTACATTAACTACATTGGTCAAGACATTAACTCAGCAACTATAACACTGAGAAAAGAGTGAGAACCATTACGTATTTTGAAAATTCACAGTCTGGTCGCTAACAACTTGGAACTGGACTGGTTGATCATTAAGGCAATGCCGACGGAGAATCTCAATGGCTTTAACTAAAGTTGACCTTGAAGGCTTATTTTCATGAAAGAGATCTCCACCAAGGAGTAAAAAATCCACCTAAACACCAAATAAATCAGCGCATACTAACACTAAAAAACGTGAAGTTTACTAGAAATCAATACAGAGACACCACTTTTTCTTTTCAAAACAAAATCATATCGAATATAAAAAATTCCATGGAATATAACAACGAGGAAACTTCAAAAACATATAAGAAGAAAAAAGGAAGAATCACCTGTTTTTCCTCTGCTATTGAACATATTTCATCAAATGCTTGAAAAGAATCATGTCGTCGTATTTCATCTTTCTCCATATAACCTAAATGACAATCCGTCGCTACGAGTACTCGAAGCGTATTGCTAAAATCCTCTCTGAAAATTTATTTTCTTCATTACATCATATATCCAAACCATTTTTTAAAACAAAAAGCAAAGAGAAGAAGGATGATACATTTTACCTTCTTGAATCCGTCATAGTAATCGATTTAAAACCTGAAAACAGATTTAAAAATGTCAAGAAAGTGTAAAACATTTAATATTTTCCCAATATATAAAACCTGAAGCAATCTATTCTCATATCCAAAATCAAGATAATCAAATAAAAGTCGGAAAAATAGAGATTAGCTACCAAAAATGTGAAATGAAGTGTACAGATTTTCCGGTGTCTGGTGCAGTTGAGGAAGTGGAAGAAACGGCGCGGAATTCAAAGAGAAAGGGGACGAAGCGAATGAGACCAAAGTTTGGGCGAAGACAACGACCCGATCAAAGCAATCCAATTAGTTGAATCGGATCGGGTAGGTATTATCTTGTTAAGCTCAGCCCATTGATCTTGATCCACTCAAAATTTAAAAAACCAGGTCCTACCGGGAGTCGAACCCAGGTCGCTGGATTCAAAGTCCAGAGTGCTAACCACTACACCATAGAACCAATTTGACTCAAAAATGTGATTTTTATTTTAAATACTTTATTTTAATATTCAAGTTTTCTTTTATAAATATAAAATATTTTAGGGTAAACTACAACAAAAGTCATTTAATTATGGATAAAATTATATTTAAGTCATCTTTCATATTTAAAAATATATAAATTTGTGTATTAGAGTAGTTAATGCTTTCAAATATAGTCTAGTGTTAACGAAGGTATGCAATTGATTTGAAAAAAATGACTATATTGATATATTTTTTTAAGTACGAAGGGCGACTCAATATTGTTACTCATAATTGAATGATAATGAAAAAATAGTTTAGTGATGAAATGTAACCTTATTCATAATTAAATGACCTTCGTTGTCAGGGACGGAACCACATGAGGGTGGAGAGGGGCAATCGCCCTCCACCCCCGAATCTCCACCCCCGAATAATTTTTTTTTACTTTTGTCCTCTTATTTAAATTTTTTTAAAATTGATTTTTTATGAATTTGCCTCATACTTTTAAATATTTATGTTTTGTCCCCCTCAATTATAAATCTTGACTCCGTCCCTGTTCATTGTGGTTTACCAATTTTAGAGTAAATATATTTTAGGCTAATGGTGTAATAAGCACTTAATCTTTTTTAAAAAATAAATTAAGTCCTTAAATTTTTTTAGCACCCAGTTAAAGCCCTTAAACCAAAAAAATAATTAATTAAGCATTTTGATAATTTTGATTATTAAGTCTAGATAATTTTTTTAAAATTTTTTGATAGAGTGTATCATGTTATAATATTTTCACTCGATATTTTTAAAAAGTTATTTTATTTAAAAATTTCTTTAAAACATCTAAAACATACAATTTATAAAAAAAATATTTTTGAAAAAAAACATAAATACAACACGATAAAATTATAATGTATCGTGTGTCGATAATATCTAAAAAATTATTAAAATTAATAAGATTTTAATTAATTAAATTATTTATTAAAGAATTTAATTGGGTGAAAATCATAAACTTATTAACATTTTTATAATAAAAAAATCAGAGATTTTTATACCCTTAAAAAATCATAAACTTATTAACAAGTAGAGTCTCCTCCCGAGAATTTCTCCATTTCCTCTTATTTTTTATCTGGGAATATTAATAAATTTACATTTTTCATTATAAAAATTTATGGTTTATTTAAGCTCGAAGAACGTCACAAAATATAAATTCCAACACCATCTAAACTCACGTTTATCTTGTAAAGCATAATTAATCGATTGTAACAGACTTGGTACTCTAATGTTAAAATTAAAAACAAGTCTTAATTTTTTTACTTATAATTATGTCACTTTATTTATCATTAATAATAATTAAATCATTTTATTTTTCTATTCGAGACAATCAAATCATTTAACTGCAACTCAAATATTAACAATTATTTTAAGGATCGAATGATTTAGGTATAAAGATAATTTTAACCCTTAATGTTTATGATTTTTATCATTTTAACACTCATCCTTTTTTTAAGATAAATTTAACCCTTGATCTACATTTTTTGACAAATATCTCATTTTCTAACTAGTATAATAATTAGATAGTTAAAAAATTAACGATAATGATATGTCATATATATGTAGAATGCTATTTAAGATTTGAGAATGTTTAGTAACCTTTTATTTTAGATTTAATTAATTTTTAATGTTTTATTTAAATTTTAATTATTTTATATTTTATGTTAGAATAAAATTATATTTTACATGTATATATTTATTATTATCGTAAACGATAATGACATGTTATATATAGAGAGAGAATGAAGCTAGATGCTATGTTATTTAAAATATATTATCACATATATATGACATGTCAATATCATTAAATTTTTAACGGTCTAATTATCATGTTAGCTAAAAAAATATGTTATTTGTCAAAAAGATATAAGTTAAGAGTTAAATTTATCCAAAAAAATAAGAATGAAAATGATAAAAATTATAAATATTAAGGGTTAAAATTATATTTATGTCGATTTATTTATTACAATCAATTAATTAAATAATTCGTATGTAAGTTTTAAAACAAAACCTAAATCGATTCTGTCTATTGTCGTGTCAACATCCTACTTTTTTGCCTCCCTTTGTTTACTTAGCTAGTTTTGCTTTAGCAGTGTCCTAGGAACTGGTCCCTATCAACTTATCAGGATTCAGTCATTTACCTTGCCATGATACAATCATTTCCCTCACTTCTACAAATCTGGCAAACTAGGGTTCATTTCATAAAGGATTAATTGCAACAGACTTAAACTATGAACATGGACATAATTAAAGGACTAAAACATAATTTTATCATTTTAAATATTAGTCACTACATCAATTTTTCTTCTTCTTCAATCCAAAAGAAGATAAGACTGAAGGGTAGATGGGTAGAGCCTTAAAAGAAGGTTAAGAAGCTATGATGGCAGTCCCTTTCCAATATGTAAACAGGGCATTGGAAGCAAGGGGACAATTCTGTGGATTGCAACTTGCAAGGGACTTATTTTAACCAAAATTTTACTGGTTGAAAAAACTTTTTTTATCGATTTCGTACATTATACGAGATCGGAGACCGTACGAGCTATCGATTTTGTACAATATACTCTTACATGTTAACAAATGGTAACCACGACAAACAACTTACTGGCTGACCGGTACGGTCTAAAATTTTCGACAAAGATAACCAACGAACTGTTCAAGTAGTACTCAAATGTTTCTCGAACAGCAACTTGAAGAGGGAAAATGTAGATGATTTCTAGATTTTCTTTCTCAAGTTCGGGTTTATTGGACAAGATAGTTTCGATATGAGATAAATCAGTCTAAAATAATTCCTACAGTTAAATTCCATTCTTTACTATGAAAAGGAAAGAAGAGAACTGCAAGAAGGAATCGATCGATCATTGACAAAAACTAAAATTAAGCCCAGAATGGACATGAATGAACATGAACTAGATCTGCATCTTCATGACAAGTTGCAATGATCTGAATGAACATGAAGAAGTTAACCTGCCAATTGCTCTATGAATCTATGACATGCGAGTTCGGGAAAAGGATGTCAGCTGCAGTTCGAAAGCCCTACACTGCCGGAAATTACTAATTGTCATACAAGTAATTTTAGAACCATGCGATCGATCATTTAAAAAGAAAAAGAAACATAATAAGATACATAAATCACTTCAATCCAGAGCAGAATTCATGCTTGTTCATCTAAAACAGCAGTGCACAGTACAATCCTAGTGAATTCAATGTCTATAATCAAATATTTCGACAGAAAAACGAGGCTAAACATGTAACATAGATATAAGCACTCCAACCTCAAAAGTGGACCAAATATGATAATGCACTGTGCCTTGCATTTATTTCAATGATCACAAAAAACATCCATTATCTACAAGATGGCATTAACCCAGAGTCAGGCACTTTGACATTCACAATGTTCATAATGCTGAACAATGGCATGAGAACACGCGCGGTTCTCCTCTACATGAACTGGTCCGCCAACTCATGTCTTCACCTCCCTCCTCTAAGGAGTCACAAATTGAGAGATTCAACCAAAGAAAAAAGTACTTACAGCCAAATCAAACAACACTTCATGATGAATCTACAGCTTCAACTTGCTGACGTGCCAGGTATTTTTCCCTTCGCTCTTTCTGAAATCATCAAATATATGTAAAATAAGAAGGAGAGAAGGGAAAAGGAACATTGTTTCAGATTATAGACAATTAATTACCCATTCATCGATTACAAGACCTTCCCCAACAACCCGGGGACCTGTGTCAGGGGCAGGTTTCTTGCGTGTTTCGAGAGCAGCCTCAGCCTCAGCTAACTGACGCTTAAGTTTGTCCAATGCCTTAAGGAATAAGAAGAAAATTAAACCATTTTTTTTTGAACTAAGAAAATTAAACCATTGAAAGGCTAAATCAGGGACCCCCACAGTGCAGAAAGCAAAACAATGCTAATACAATTGGCTACTTACAGGGCTAGGCCGCCCCACATCAAGAAATACAACCCGCAAAATTCTTTCTACAGTCACCTGTTCCCTTTGTTCATCGAACTATACAACAGAAGCCATAACAAAAAAAAATATGTGTTAGCATCAGCTTCTTAAGTTTAGAAGGGGTTAACATCCCAAAAAGGTACATAATCAAATGACATTGATCTGCAGTAATTTGACTAAACTAAAATTATAATGCCCTTACCTAAAAAGCTATAACACGCTAAACAAACTACTCTGAAACTAGGCTCTGGTCCAGCAATGGTTAGAAGAAAAGGGTAATATAATCAGATTATTCTCTAAAATAGTGTTTTCTAATCACAATTCATCACGCACGTCAGCCAAATGAAAACAGAGAAACTTTACCAAGCTTCAAAAACCCTTTAAGCAGATTTCGTTTTACCCAAATAAGAACTACAGCATCAACTTAACAAGCACTTTCAAATATCCTAAATTTCCCATTTAAACTCATCCGAGATCCACCGAGATTTATGAAAAGCAAACAAAACAAGGGCCTCCTTTGAACTCAACTTTAAGGGGAAACATCAAATATAGAAGAAGCAAGAAAACCAATAAACTTACGAGCTCGGGCAAGTAATCCACTCCAGCTGTAACCTTCAAACTCATTATCTTAAATTTAACTTTACTCTTTAAATCCACCTGCACCTCATTATTCTCCGGACGCTCTATAAATTTAAACACTGTAAAAAAATTCAAACAAACCAAATCAAACAAAATTATTATGATAAAATCTCAAAACAGAGCTGCCAAATTTTATTACCAGTCGCGATAATGCTTTCCCCTGGCGCCAAAATGCCACCGGGTGGACGCATAAAACAACTCTTCGGCGCAGTAGTTTGAAACTGCAAGATAATAATAAAAAATAGTTAATTAAACAAATAAACAGCAAGACAACGAAATCACCAAATGTTATGATATTAACGGTAAAAATTAGTAAGTTAAGAAATTAACCGTTATAAGTTATAACCGTCGCAAGAAATCTCATCTTAATGGTCAGTGAGGATTTAACCAAAATTAGCATCAATTCATTGACAAAATCATGACTTGAAAGGAAAATAATCGCGTGAATTACAGTGATTTTTGACGTAAAATACAAGAGAAGTAAAAACTTGGTAACTCAATTTTACCTTGAAAGCTACGTGAGATTTACTAGTGTTCTTCAACCTGATCGCACTTCTCGCCTGAGTTCCAGGCTCATCTACAGTTAGAAAATAAAATTTGACAAAATTAAAAAGGATATAAAAATTTAACTCTACGAAGTCAAAGGCTAAGCAAAGCTGGAATTAGTACAAGGGAAGTAGAGGATATTAGAAGGATCGAGGCGAAGACGACGCCGAGGAGGAAGAAGCGATCTGGCAATGGAAGAAACAGATTTGGAGCGCTTGACGGGCACCGTCTCCGAATGGCGGCTTCCATTGTGGTTGAGATTTCTAGTCGAAGAAGACGAAGAAGAAGAGTTGTTCGTCTTGGACGAAGTTTGCCAAAAGGCACAGAGACCAAACACCTTCCTCTCGTAGCTCCGCTGCTTCCGGTCATCGATCGCCATGAGACGTCGCAAAGTCAGCCGTCGACTGTGGCGGTAAAATTCTTCCTCTTTTACCGTCGCTAAAAAAAAGAATAAAATATATACCGACGAAATGGATTTTATATTAAAAAAAAAAGAATATTTCTCTGTGGATTTTAAGCATGCAAAATGGCTACACCTACATTCCCTGCCAATTTAAACGCGACTCGGATTTGATATATTTATTTAATTGTAATTAATTGCAGTTTGGACTCCGGAGCTGACGTGACTGTACCTGGAGGGTATTCACGTAATTACTGTAATGTCTCAAGGATAATCTTGAACTCAAGGTACAAACCTTTTAAGCGATACTATAGTCAATGCATTTTCCTTTTTGGAAGGTTATTAATTAAAGATTAATTAAATTAGGTGGAAGTAATAAGAGATAGAATGAGAAGAGGTGCATTTACAAAGGTCGGCTTGTTTGTTGGAGGGTTAGTTGGGACGTTAGGAATTAATTAGGTGAATTAAATTAATTAAGTAATTTTTAAAAATAACAGAATAATATTATGGATTTATATTACGTGTTTCAAATTTAACGTTATCTTATTACAAAAGTAATTAAATGGGTATTAAGAATATTTTAGTATTTTAATTTAATTATAAGATAATATTATAATTCGGTTTTATCCGTAAGGTATATATTTTATTAAAGAAATAATATGTATCCGTGTATACTAACTTATAATCACTTTGTAGTGTACAAATATAAAATAATAAAATATAAATATTTATATTAATTAAAAAATAATTTAATCAATTCTTAATAAAACTAAAATTCCAAATTAACATTTTAATTAGATTTAAAATATTAAATTTTGTTTAATAATTTAATGTTGACCTTGTAAATAAATATACTTGTATTGTATCTGTGTCTTTGTTTGAGCCTGGCTGTCAATGGGATTTGTGTTGCCTAACCAATTGGCCACCCAACCAAGCATTCTTGTCTATATTTGTAAGGGATAATTCACAATTATTGAAAAATATAATTAATAAAATGAAAACTATATATGCAATTATAAAATGAAATATATGGATTGAATTGAATTTTATTGATATATTTTTAGTATAATATCAGTTATATTTTTTAATATTTATAATATCAGAAATCAAATATTAGATCTTATTATAAGATTCAACATATTATTTAATCAATAAGGATTAATCTAAGTGATAAGTGGTTTGATTTTGTTTAAGTTTAGAGTTCGAAACGTAAAAAAAAATTGCTGATAAATTTATTTACTAAAATTAAATATACGATACAGATCGATCTAAACTAATTAAGACAAAATCCAAAAAATTTTCCTAAATAAAAAAATATTAATGATTAAAAAGTTTCTGCATTATGATTGCACGACCGTCCTTCTCAATTTCTCATGCTTTGTTTTTACTCTTCCACGTAGACACCTAATTTTAATAGTGTTTATTGATTAGGTTTGAGCCAAATTAATACAGTTTAGAATTTAAATTTTTTAATGTTGAGACGTATTGTTTTTGAATTTATAGGTGTGATTATAATATAATATTTGTTTAAGATCATAATTAAATTATATTAAAAATTATAATATTCGTTTAATTAAAGATTATTATAATATTTGTTTTATTTTTTATATATATTTGATCTCGTCAGTCAAAAGAATTTAAAAATTATATGACCAAGAAAATTAAATTATTGTGGACAAAAATATGTTACGGTTAAGACCATAATTAATTTTGAAAAATAATTATTTCAATTATTTAATTAAAACAACTCATCATTAATTTATTTTCAATTATGTCTCTTCAATCTTTTCATTTTAAAAAATGCATAAAAATAGTACCGTGACATAGGCCAATCAAACTCAAAAAGCACTAAAGATTTGTAGGCCCATAATCTCTATTTATTTTTTTATTTTTATTTTTAAATAAGTTCTATAGTTTTTATAGAGTTAGGTTTTTAAATTAATATATGTGATGATTTAAAAATAAATATATCAAATAGATAATTAAAGTCAAATTTAGGGGGTAAATGAGTTATAAAATAATTTAGAGATTAATTAGGCACATAAAACTACATTAAAATATTAAATAGATATATGAAATCTATTAATTAATTTAGTGATCGTGAATATTTATTCAATTAATTTATTATATAAGTTTGAATTTCGATATTTATTTTAAAAAAATATTTTAATACACTAAAAGATAATAATTGAGCATCTAAATATGCATTAACCATAAAATTTAAAGGGAAATATATATAATGGTCTTAAATAATTAACGATAAAATAACTAATGAAATTATTTTCCAATTTGAGTGAATAAAAAGTACTTTATCCTTATTATTTTGGTGGGGATTATAAAATGATAAATTATATTAAATAACGTTAAATTTTAAATTTAATATCAATTATATTATTAAATTAAAAATCAATATTATTTTAACACTAAAATTTTAATTATATTATTATATCATTAAAATTAATAATGACGAGAAATTTAACGATTCAATGACATAATTAAAATTTAAACTAAAATTATGTGTTATAATAATATTAACTTTTAATTTAATAACATAATCAATGTTAAATTTAAAATTTTGTGATATCGGATGTAATTTCCTTAGAAAAAGGAGAACTATGAATTACTATATTCCCTAATTTGACGTTAAAAGTGGGAATAATTTTGTCTTTGGTCATATCAACTTTCACTATTTTCTTTTTCGCCACTTATTTTTGTTGAATCTAATATATTTATAAGGAAATATTTCCATTCTATGATGGATGATTTTCTTTCCAATTAAATTGTAAATTACATTTCCAATTTTATATCAATCAAAGGAAAGAAAAAAAGAAAAATGTGTTTTCATTTATTTTACGATTATTAATTATTTTTAAGATAAATTATATAAATATTCACTAATATTTTAGGGTATTATTTTATAGGGGAAAAGAAAAGACCGGAAAATTCAAAAACTAGGAAACGGTTTAAGCCAGATATCCAGAGGTCGCCCACTGGTTTTTGGCGACGAAAACCATGGAAAACCGGGTTCTTGCTTTTAGCAATAATTGGTTTTTGGCGACGAAAACAAGAAACCGTGGGATTCCTTTTCATTGTTTTTATGGCTTGTATATTAGAAAAGCCCTTGAAATATTGTAGTTTAATTAAACAAGCCCTTTAATGAATTTTGTACCTAAATAAGTTATGTATTTTTTAATTATTTGATATATTGACGATAAAAATTAAAAATTCAAATAATGTATCAGTTTTAGGGTTTAAGGATTTAGTTTAGGTATATATTTTGAATTTAAGGATACTTATTGAAATTTAAAGTTTAAGGTTATAATTTAGGATCTGTAGATTAAAACCTAAATTCTTATGTTATTATCCTAAAAATTAAACCTTAAACTTTAAATTCCAACAATTATTTCTAAATTTTAAATTTTTACGCCTAAACTCAATTCTATAACTAAAAGTTTTTACAACTAGTACATAAAAATTCTTTCATTTCTAGGAAATCTTAGTCATTCTTTCTTCTCTTTAAAATTCTTTTGCTCCTAATTGTTCATTTAATCTAACCCTTTGATCGGCGATACGTTTCAGCATACCTTAACGATCAATTGTTGTTTGTTGGTGGTTTGATTTATCTGCTCTTATGGTTTGATTCAATCGACATTAGTTTCTGATAGCGATACTTTTTACATGAAAATTTAGATCGTCTATAACTCCTCCTTTTCTTTTTTTGTCTCAGGGACAAGAAAATTCATAAAGCTTCTGAATAATTTTATTGATATGCTTAATTCATAAAAAATTCAATAACATTTAATAGCATTTGTGGCGATGTAATTATAATTTTTTTATGAATTTAATAAAAATTCAATAACATTTTTATTTCAATTATTCATAAAAATTGGGTAAAAAATTTTATTAATAATCATATGCGAATTTTATTCCAATTATTTTTAAACTAGTATAATTTTATGTAAATTATACTGATGGTCCTTAAACTTTTAGATTACTTTCACTTTTGTCATCATCTTCCCCAAATTTCACATGTTGAATGAAAATGGAAACAACAAGAACGTGTTAACAAATTCCAATCCAAATTCATAAGATCCAAACTTCAGAAACCATAATATTGAGGAAAAATTCAAGAGGTTAATAATTTTCAGCAACCCAGATTCTGAATCTCAGCCAAAAAGAAAGAAAGAAAGAACAACCAGTATAATAAATCTAGAATCTAACAGTGTTAGGACCCCAAGAGTTGATCTCCAGTATTTTGTTCATATTCCTCTCAACTTTCCTCTTCCTTTCCTCTCTCAGTTTATTCGAAACAGCGGCAGCACCAGGCGAAGAAGAAGAAGAAAAGAATGAAGAAGATCTGAGATTGTTCTTGGCATGTTGATGAAGAGATCTGAGAGTGTAATTCCACCGGCAAATCCCTTGGTCTTTCAATGCTTCCACCGCCCCTATTGTTGCTGCCACCACCCAGGCTTTGCTTGCTGCGACTGCTCCGCCACTCATTGTTTTGAGAATGGGTTTTTGATGAGATTTTTGGTTGATTTGGTTGGTGAATTATAAGGTAGGGTTCGTTTTATATACTGGGAGGAGAAGTGGAAAAGTGGACGAACCCATGGTTTTGGGGGACAAAACCATGAACCAAGTGGTTTAGGCAGGTGGGTTGGGTTAGGTTAGGTTGGGTCAGGTTCGATGTGTTGGGAGATGATGGGTGGGTTTACGCGCTGGAAACTAAAAAACAATTGGCTTCGACAAGCGTACTAGTAATATTTTAATAAAAAAATCTGATTAAATTTAACTCGATTTAAAAAAATAATATAAATATATTAAATCGAGAAGGATTAAAAATAATTTAACTCTAAATTCGATTTAACCCGATTTTATTTTTTTAATATCTTAATTCAACTTAAATCTAATCTCTTTAATAAAAAATATTCTTTATCAGATCGAATAAAATCATAATCCGATAATTTCAAATTCTCAGTTGGATTTTGTATTCAAAGTTGAATCAATTTTATTTTTTTAATGACAATGTATCAGTTAATTAGTAGTATAAATTTGACTCAATCCAATTGATATATTTATTTTTAAATTAAATAGAATGATATTATATTTTTAAATTAAATATTAGAATTTATACTCATATAAAATGAGATAATATGAATGTATTTAACATCTAACTAATCAGTGAATCTCCAACCGATATATTTATTAATTTACGTAGCTAAATAGCTAATATCCATTGGCCAAGTGAAGAATTTTTTAAATTAAAAGGCTGAGATGTAAATAAAAATAATGGGTTTAAAATTAAAAAAAAATAACACAATTAAACCAAATGGAATTATTTTTTTAAAAAAGGGACAAAGATGAATTTACCATTTAACCAAAGACGATTTTTAAATATATTTTTATACTTTTTATTTTCTAATTTTTTTTCTTGATAATTTATATGTTTTTACTTTTTAAAAATATTTTATAACTTTTAAATATTTAGTATAATTTCATATCCATTCTTTGGAATGTTTGTAATTAGTGCAAAAATGAAATTAAATATGTACATAAAAGAGAAGGAAGAAGAAATTGAACCACCTTAATTGAGAAGAGAAGGGCAAGAGTTTTAGATATATTGGATAGGAAGGAGCTTAACTGAGGTGAGCTATATCAAGTTCATCTGGGAACTTGAAGCTGTTGGCTGCGCCGAACTTCCGTTTTTCTTCGAAATCATCGGCAGTTTCTCCTTCATCGATGCTATTGTTATCCTCGTCGTAGCGAGCGGTAGGTGAAGAGGGATCGGACATGCTTCGGGAGCGGCATGATGGAGTAGCGAGCATGCTTACTTGACCAAAGTGAGATATTTCCACAACCACTGTGTCATCATCTGCCGGGAGAGGTTGTTTCCATGGTTCTCCATCCATCCTCATAAATGTGTGATTGGCTGCACCCTTTTTAAACTCGAAGCGGACCGCATTGGCCTAAAATTGCAGTCAGAAACATCGGCGATTCAGGACATAACCGGGGAATACTAGCAGAATATAAGAAGAGACAGCTGAAATGGTTTTAAAAGTTCTGTCTTAAAAGTTGTGAAGCTTCTACCTGTGCTAAACGATACCCGTGTCCGTTCGGAGCAAGCAAAACTAGTCCATGCAGGACGTTTCTGAATCCGACTATCTCGATTAGGCCATCATCAACAAAAGGAGGAGTCAAGCCTCTCTGTAAACCAAAATTCACAATCGAAACCTTTTTGTTAGAAATCAGTTTGTTACATAAGGTAAAAAACTGGAGAGAAATAGAACGAACATCAAGGAATTTCTTCCTATATGGTGTTCCCCAAGGATTGAAACCACCAGAGAAGCTAGGCAAGTTGAGGCAGACAATGGATTCGATGCTGCATTAGAAATTAAGTTCAATTACAATGAGAAATCAAAGTGTTGGTTATATAATCTTTAAATATGTATCGAGGTAGACGATTTCAACCTTCGAGGTATTTTGAGGTCTATCCATTGGCCTTGTTTCTTCATAATCTTAACCTTTGTTAGTTGAGCAATGTTTCTGTATTGACATTGAGACATAGCTCAGAAACATATGCATCAAAGTTAAAAGCTTAGTAACCACGAAATTAATGCACTGAACATCTATGTTATGACTTACGTAGGAGAAGGACCAAAAAGAGAACCAAAAAGCCATTCTCGAGTACATCCAAGCTTTATGTAAGTTCCCTGCTTCACCATAAATAAATAATACTTGTAAATTGCAGAAACAATCTCAAGGATAATCATATGAGGGAAAGGAACCCTATAGACAACTTAAACAAAAGATCTTGTAATACAATATACCTGTAGATTACTGTCATGTAAAATGGGGTTAATGTCGATTGTAGATTGCATAAAGTTAGGGAATTATATTCACAAATATTTAGCTGCTAACATTTAAGAATTTAGCAATAATATAGCTGCTGATTTTATGTAATTTTCCTAGATTAGGTTCCTTATGTAACCTATAAATATGTATTACTTTATCAATAAAAGATATGAAGTCTTCTTCTCTGCACATACCACTTTTCTACAATACTGTTAGAAGACAATTGCATTTTTTTCGAACAATATAACTAGGACTAGATATGGTTGAAACATTAAGACAGCAGAACAGATAAATTTACCTGATTAATTAACTGGTTTCTGAATTTTTCTGGGTGCAATTTCCTCTCAGAGTGAAATGCATATGATATTTGAGCATCCATTCCTGACCAGAACAAACCTTATTGGTGAATTGAGAAGTTACTGCACCATGATCTCATTATTGCATTCAGAATAAAAGGTAACGTCATCAAGATCTAGTTATTGAGATAATAAATCACGAGTAGAAGCAAAACAGCTACATGCCTTAAACGAAGTACTAACAGATAGGTAATCAGTAACTACTACTATCACCAAGCCTAATCTGAAGCACCACGTTTCCACTCATGAGATGCTTGAATGAGTAATGCAGAGGTATTTGTCTTTGTATCTACATGCCTTAAACGAACTAGAAAATCGTTCTTTTCTTTAAAACAATGTTGTGAGTTGCGAAATTCTTGCATGGAATTATATTTCTTACCCATGCTGAAGTAGTTCCAAAATCCTCCACGAAATGAGTGATAACCGTCCTGAGAATAGAGAACATTCAACAAAGTTTTTCCAGTAAGCATAAAAAGCAATCCAAATTCATATGGAGAAAGTAACACTGAAGTGGAACCAAAACATGTAAATAATTATTTGAACCCCACATATTAGCAGCTTCTTGCACATTTGACTTATAATATTACCAGTTTCATAGATCTCACTTTTTTATGTATGATGATTTTTCACATTCGCTTCTATATATCATGTAAAACGAGAACTATAGGTTAATATTGCACCATTTTTTTTTTTTTTTTTGAAATATAGACCTGATTTGATGCAGCTGAGAACAAAACATGATTGATGCAGCTATTAAGCAACAAAACATGCATTTCAGGATTGCTCATTTTAGAATTTCATTATCCAACAAATATCAAAGAAATCAAGAATAGTTTGAAGATAAAGAAAATCAAAAGATACAGAAGCACTATTACCATACAATTGACCCTATGTAAAAGCTCCACACCAATTGCCTCAGTCAGAACGTATTAAATTGGAGAAGAAAACTTAGTAGATTGACAGGAAACAAAAAACAGCAAAAAAATAATAGAAAATGAAACCTACCATACCCAGTTTATCTGTTTGAGAGATGCGATGAAATGCATGCAAAGAGTGGGGTAGTTCAAGTGGTCCAATTGGATCACAAGAGCCTTCCTCAGGGGCCCTCATTCGCATGATAATATGCCAGCTGAAATTTTATGGAATAAATTGTTGAATTAATAATCTAAAGCAAATTTACAGCTTTCAACACGTAAGCAACTGAATTTATTTTCCATTTTGACATGATAAACAGAACCAGAACAAAAGTCAAGGAAAAGAATAAATGCTAGTATAAATATGAAATCATCATTTAAACTCGGTTCAACAAGGAATAAATCCTTTCTATCTTCATCTAAAGTATGAAGACTTCTGGCAGACACCAACTTTCATCATGTTAAACTCAGAGTATCACTCACCAAATAATATAGTAGTATTTAAGGCTAAAGAGGACAATGAGAGAAATCTAAAAATGGTAAGAGCTTAAGGTGTGATAAAAAGCCAATAGGAAGATGGTTTGGCAGAAAAAATAAGTGGTCAACTAAACATGGTTTAGGGAGATTGCACAAAAACAATAATAGAGCCCACGATAACCAACTACTGTGGCAACAGAACAACAATCTACAGTAGTGAACTACATGCATACCAATGTCAGCAAAAACTACCTCGTGCAGTTAATAGGAGATTCCAAAGTTTCAGAACTTCCTGAAGCTCAAGGAAAAACACTATGATTTGCTTGCTTATCAGGAAGTAGAAGATATGTAAAAAATAAATAGAAGTGTGTGTCCATGTTTATAGTTAGCTATAAAAAACAAAGAGACAACTTTTGAATAGTTCATTACCTATCTATTTTCATTTCATTTGCATTCCTTACTTGTTCCAAGAATGAGAATACAGATTGTCTGTCTGTACCAGGATTTTTCTTTCCCTGCAAATTAACCAAATATAAGGTATGAACTAACTCAGTTGAACCAATTCTTCCAGTACTGTATGTTAATGTTGGAGAAAACATTTCAGAAATAATGCATACCAGTCATGATCACAAAAACCTATAGCAACTACTTATTATCATCCATCTTTTAAGGGGATTGAAAGACAGTTTGGCATCACAGACAACACTTAAGTGAACAAAATTAGCAGCATAAGTGTAAAATTTTCAGCTTGAAAAGATTATGCATTGTAAATTTTGTTGTTTTTTTATGCCAATACGGCAACACCAATTGATGAGAGTTTGACAACACAGGGAAAAAAGCAGAAAAGAAAACCATCATTCTTGTCCATATAAAAGAGATATCCAACAACTAGGAACAGTTTGTGATAATGTCAGATGACATCGTTGGAATGAAAGGCAACAAAGATGAAGAAAAAAAATCTGCAAGACCAATGTGAACTAACCATTAATAAAATAAACTAGATGAGTCAAGGGAGCGTCATCCTACCCATCCAAAAGAAAAAGGTAGATTGTTTCCAGTTCCCAGAGGCACTGTAGCCACTGGAGGTGGATGAGGTAGTTTAAGATCAGATATTACACCAAGAAGCCAGCCAGCTGTACCATCACCACCCGCAACCTAGCAAACAGTCTAATCAATTTCAGATATCAACTATGTCATGTATAAAATAGACACACACACACATATACACATGTATGTATTTATGAATGAATGTGATGTCCATGTAAATTACTACAGATAGACAAACAACCTGTCAATAAACATAAATATTTACTTAACATATAAACTCACAATTATTCTCAAGCTATTCTCAATAGCTGAAGCCAAAACATCCCCCTGCTGGTTAAGTGATCCCAAAGTGGCATAAATTTGGTGTAGCACCTTATCAGGTTTCGTCTCCCCCAAATCAAAAACCTGGTTGGTGTTAAGAACAGAACGATATGTAGAAAGAAGATTCCCTCCAAGTTGTCCACCACTTTTGGAGTTGATAAACACTAAGACTGGACAAGAAGGCACCCACGGTGGTTTCTTTGCTTCTGATCCAGGAACAAGAATATAATTTGGGATGTAGTATTCACACAAAATATGGTCCAATTTACTATCTCCCAGCATGGCCTCCCAACTGAATGTTATATATGCAAGGAAAGATAAAAAAAAAAAAAAGGAAAAAAAAAAGATCAGGATGCTACTACAAGTGCATAGAAATCATGCTGGTATATCAATTATCAACCTTGTGCATCAGTAAAAAAATTCTATGTAACATAAACATTTGCATGAATGAACATAAAGTTGAAAAATATATATCTCGATAGCTCAAAAATACTTGTGCCACTCTTTGAGCACCACTTCCCTGAAAATCCTTTACCCTTTTAGCTTAGATACTATTATAGTCGATACTCAGAAAGATCAATGCATAAAACTAGTAAACGATGATAGCTAAACATGTAATTCTTATTGCATTGCACCAAAGATAATGCCATATCAACTAATTTTGGGAACTTGATCAAACAGGTGGAAGATGCCAATATGCACTGATCCAAATAATGGAATGAACACAATCTAAACCAATCTATCACTTTAACTTAATTGAATTAAAGTAAACTATACAAATGATAATTAGTAACAAACAACAATTAAACCTTCTAGAAAGAAAACTACGAATATCACTAGCAACGAGTTGTGACCCCAAGGACAATTCAACCAAACCTTTTCCCGGGAAACATGACATCTTGTTAATCAGTACCATTCTTCTCAAACATAATATAGATCCTAAATGAAACTAAAATATGCAACACAAGTTAAGCATAAATCACAGAATTAATGCTTAGTTTTACGTCTTTGATCCTCAGTTCTCTCTCTATCATATACACTGAACCAGCTTATATAAGCTAAAAGTAACATATAAATGGGCTGAAAATCTTCAAAATGCACTTGATTTCTTCATTTTCCTCCAGTTTTTCTCTTCATGAGGAAACAATTCAAAAAAAACGGAAGGAAAAAAGAGGCTCAAAATTCAAAATTCTTGTTTCCTCTTCGATTTTCTTTCTTTTATCATTAAATAGATATGACAAGCAGCTCAAAATTCTCAAATGTGCGCTTCCTCTACTTTTCCCTCACTTTTTTTTCTCTCTTCAACAATGATCATAGAAACACAAAAAGAGAAAAATATCTAATTCACGTCTTCTTCCTCTAACCTTTTGTTTTAAATAAACAAACAGAATCAACGCACGATATATATACATTCTTTATACAAATAAATTTACAGAAAATTAAGAAAAGAGCAGTGATGCTTTACTTGATGAAGGAAGAAACTGTAGCGTATTACAGAGGAAGATAAGCAAAATAGCCTTTAGAATCAATCAAAGCTCCAAAAAAGATTCAAAACTAAATCAACAATTCTTCATCGTCTTCGAATAATTTTTTAATCGCAAATATCCGAAACACGGATCGATTGGAAAGTGTGAATCAAAAGGCTAATAAATAATTGAAGTACAATGAAAGGAGACGAAGCTTCGATTTTCGCTTTCGTTTCCAACGTCTGCCGTCGTCGTTTCTAGACAGTTTACCATTTCAAATACGTTTGGCCATCTGCCAAAAAGTGGGAAGAGCGGGGAGGGGGCGGCGACAACGAACTAATTCCTTACTGATTCTGTGAGGCCGGGTTTAGTGTTTGATGAAAGGAAGAGAGAAATGAGAGTGACACGTCAGCTAAAGGATGGGAAGTGGGAAAGTTGATTTGTTGGCTTAGCTTGGGAGAGAAACGAGTTGAAGTAGTGAATTTTGATTGTATTTTAAGGGTAAACTATAACGGAGGTTACTCAATTATGAGTAATATTATATTTAGGTTATTTAATTATTAAAAATTATATTTGGGCTATTTAATTATGTATAAGATTATAATTGAGTCATTCAATTATTAAATATCGTATTTTGGTCATTTAATTACGGGTAAAATTATATTTAGGTCACCTTTCATATTAAAAAAATATATATCATCGTTAGCACTAGAGTATTTTATTTGAAATTATTAATTTATCTAATACATAAATTGATATATATATATATATATTAAAATACGAAGGATAACCTAAATATAACCTTACCCATAATTAAGTGACTCAAATGTAACTTTTAATAATTGAGTGATTCAAATGTAACCTTACCCATTATTAAATGATTCAAATATAACTTTTAATAATTTGATGACTCAAATATAATATTACCCGTATTTGAATGACATCTGTTATAGTTTATTCCTATTTTAATTGAAAAATCTTAAGTATGAAAATGACGTGGCGGGGTTAATGTCACTTTCAACTTTCAAGCTCCTTCAATTTGGGCCATATATGGGCCCAAAACTTGTTAAACGAGCCATTTTCTTTTCATTATGTTGGGCAAGATCTAATAGGCTTGATCTGTAAAATGTGATAAAGTTGTTCATAGACCGAATCAAATTTAATAACAGATATTATCATATAATCATATTAAAATATTATAATAAAATACTAACATAGGTCATTTATTTTATTTAGACTTAAAATCTACTTCACTTCCTCTAATTTAGTTTTTTTTTTTATTTTTCTCATTTTATTATTATTTGGTCAGTTTAACCCTCGACTTTAAATTCATTATCATTTTAGTCCTTTAATAATTTCCGGTGACGATTAGTCCATATGAAATTATTCATTAAAGAAAATGTCAAATAGATAAAGTATCAACGATTCAAAAACTTAAAAAAAAATACAAGGATCGAATTTGAAATTTTGTCAATTTCAGGGAGTAATTATTGCATTATCCCTTTATTAATATACATTCTTAGTAATCACTACTCACTTCTTAATGACCCATTGATTTCTCCTAACTTTTATCCAAAACCTTATTTTTAATAAAATTTAAAATCTCATTTGAATTATTATAATAATATTAAAACCCCACCATCACAATTTTTAAATGCATATCAAAGACTATATACGTTGGAAAATAATTAATTATTTTATTCTTTTTAAATAATTCAGCCAATGTGCATCAGCAAGTCTTTGTTTAGAAATTGGAATTATAAGGAAGCAAGTTCCTTGAATTGGACAAAACTTTACCTAATGAATATAATAATGCAAATAATTAATAGGAATAAATTCCCTTTTTCTCTAATCAATAATTAATGTTCATGTGCTAAAAATATGAGAAATTGTTTTATCACGTTATTTATGATCTATAATCACTAAAAATTAGTCAATTAATTTTATATTTTTATATATTTTTTTAAGAGTGAATCTTCAATTTTTTATTACCATATACAGTGTTGGATGCATATGTAGCTGAGGGTGGGCCCGTGCCCACCTTGAAATTTTAAAAATTTATATATTTACCTTTGATTTTTGAAATTTTTATGAATTATTCCTTAAAATTTTTAAAATTTTATGATTCTGCATACTTTGGAATTTTGAGATTTTTATGACTTGTACTTATCCTAAAAATTAATTTGATTTATGCCCACCCTCACATATATTTCTGGATCCGCCACTGACCATATAAATATGTAGTGGGTGATTATATAGAGATTAGTTAAAAAAGAAAAAATAATACAAAAAATATAAAATTAATTAACTAATTTTTAATCGTTAAAGACCCTAAATAACGTGATAAAACACGTCCATAAAATAATTTCTCCAAAAATATAGACATAAATCCAAGTTTTTCGTTTTAAAAAATGAGTACATTGTTTAGATAATGCCATGGAGTAAGGTTGATTTGGTGATTTGCAATTATCCCAAATCTTAAGATACAATGCTAAAAAATTTCTTAATATTTTATTAAATAATTATTTTGATTTCTATACGTGAATGACAATAGTTAGCCAATTGATAATAAAATAACTTAAAATGACATGATAAATTTATATGACATTACACATTATGATAACAATATTATATAAACAAATATACTGACTTTATATAATGACTCATCAGTCAAAATTATTTTTACATAATTGTATAAAATAAATTATTTTGTCATTCTATTAAATCATTTCAAGTTAATTATCATAGTTGGTTAATAATTTTTATTCATATAAAATTTATTTTAGCACAAAATAAAATATTAAAAATTAAATTAATTATAAAAAACTAAAATAATTATTCAGTTAATTACGAAATATTTTAGCTTTATGCCAAATCTCAATCGACAAACTTAACTATCTTGCTTAGTCTTAAAGGAAACAGCTAAGCTTTAACAGTTTGATTTTGACATTGTTTTTAATATAATAAGCAAAAATTTATATATAAATGGACGTTTTTATATTTAATTTAGTAATTCGATCTTTTATTAATTGAGTTATTGTTAAGTTAATCCGTAATATAAATTCAGTTGAAAAAAAAATCATGTTTATACTTAATTATCAATACACAAACATATAATTTTATAAAAAAAATTTAACACATTCGAATCTAAAGATTAATCTCAGTAAAAAAATTATGTTCGTCTTAAAAGACTTCAATTAAACTAATTTTAATCACATTAAAACTATGAACAAATACTATCAATTTAGTACTTATAACATTTTTTTATTAATTTTAGTAATTTCATAATTACTATAATTAATTTGTTTCATTAAAGAAATGGGACATTACCCTTGACAAAGAACCAATTGCAGCCAATAGCCAATTGTTAGGACAAAACCTATTAACATCCGATGTTGTTGGTAATGAAACTAAACCTGCCTTTTAATTGGACATTAATTAATGTTGAATTTGAAATTGTTTAAATTTAATTAATTCAGAGTCTCAGCATGTCAACATAGAAGAGACAGCGATATAATTAATAAGGACTTTATATGTTGTATAATTATTTAATTTTTAAAATTATTGGTGGTTTAATTGTAGTTTTATTTTTATTTATATTATATAATTATTTAATTTTTACAAATTATTTTCTCGAGAAACTTCAAGAAATATTGCAGCTCAAAAGCCAAGTGTATTTCCAGGAGATTTCCTTCTAAAATATGCTTCGAATTAATATTAAATTTTTCTTGGATTTGATTGTTGAGTTGTGTTTGATTTGATGGTTTGCAATTATTTTTTATGGTTCGAATTAATAATTATATCTTATGAATTAATAAATAAATTAATTTATCTAGAAAATGAGAAATGAATTAATAATTTATATGGATCGTCATCATCCACAATCTTGTGGCAAGGACCACAGCTTGTCCAAATCTGGCGTACGTAATTGCATGTTTTATAAACCCTAAAATATATGAACCATGCACGTATGTTACGAGACCAAAATCTAGAAATAATTATATAAAATCAGAGTGACGGTAACAAGAATCAAGGAGCATAGGGACCGATTCGATAAAACAAAATGGGGTGTTTGCTTAAAATTTTTGAAATTTAATGAGAAATTTAAAATATTTGAGGGTTTAAACTAAAAATAAAAATAAAAATTGAAGGCCACGTATATTAATAAAAATAAATATGATAAATTAATAAATAAATGAGAAATTATATCATGGGTCATTCTCACTAACATATGCTTCGCGCAATATTTTGAGAAATTTATATTACACCCTTAAAAAATTTAGAAATTCTAATTAAACCTTCTCATAATTGTTAAAATTCTAGTGAAATATAACGGTTAATGGTTAATAATGATAATAACGTTGCGTAATTTTTATTATCGTCCCACTATTTTAAAAACACCAAAAAAATCATCATTTAAATTTCATCTCTAGAAATTTAAAGAATGAAATTTAAAGATTTAAAAGAAAATCATAAATACATTTATTATATTTATATTTATATCTATTATAATTTATAATAAATTGTGCAAATTTAAAAAATTTCACAAACCATAATATCCGTAATAACCACAATAATAATCGTTATATCTAAAACCACGATCAACACGACGCAACCAATAACGCGACCATAAAATAAAGGTCATATTTTATTACTGGGGTGAGAAGGTTTAGCAAGCAAATGATATTGTGTATGTATGTGGCACCATTGATTAACAATAATCAATAGTTTTTATTCTCAAAGCCACTTTTCTGAAACTTTATGAGATCATAGGTTTTAATTGTTGTTAAAATAATTATTTTAATATTAATTATTAATTAATTTAACGAGATAAGATTTTATATTCTGACTAAAAAAATAATTTTTTATTTTAAAATATTTTTGTTTTTTATACAAAAATTTACTTATTTTTACTTAAAAATATTTTTCGATCACAATTATTAAATCAAATTTTAATTAAATAATATATTTTACCTAAAAATTGAGGATTATGACATAAAAATTAGGCAAAAGAAGGTAGTGGTTTCTCCTTTATTAAAAAAAATGTTGAAATTTCCATTATAATGGCTATAAAAATAAAAAAAATAAAAAAATAATGAAAAGAAGTATTACAGATCTTAGTTCTGTGGATTGAATGATGTTTGACCCAAAGATTGTCGTTTTGTATTTTGTGGGGACCATTTTGGTTCTTTTGTTTTTTATATTTTATTGTTGGTAGGATTATCTGTTTTAGAAAATATATTTGATAAAATAAATTTAATTTTCATGATAGGATTTAAATTAAATTTGGACCACACAGCCAATCAGAAAATTTGCCTAATTTCTATTTTGTTGACAAAATGTTCCATTTTATTTATTTATTTATTACGAATACTGTGTGAATACGATTACGTATTTACCAAAGCCAAGAAAAGCCGAGACAAGAGCCAAATACTTGCTCAAGCCGACTCGACCTTTTTCTTTTAATATTTATTTTAATATAAATATTTAAAAGTATATGATAAATTTATAAATATTTTTTCAAAAAATTAAATAAAAATTAAATAAAAAATCTTTGAAGGTGGGGTGTGATTGTTCCTTCTCTCTTTGATCAACTGTCTCTAAAAAATGATTAATTTTTTTCGTTGATATTATTTTAAATACCCATTAAAAATATATTTTTATATTCTTATCCCCTAAGTAAAATCCGTCATAAAATGTTAAATTCAGACTCAAAATCAAAAAATTATAAAATTTTGAGACTAATATAGATAAAAAGAAAATTTTAAGGACTAAATTTTAAAAATATTGAGTTTACATATTTGATTTGATGCAAAGGGTTGACTAAAATAGGGACCAATGTCCAATAATGGAACATCAAACTCTCCCCAATTTTTTTTTTCTTTGCCCTCCTCAATGATGAGTAGATAAATTGACCAAAAGGGACATGCCTTTACCTTTCGTTTTCAAATAAATAATATAATTTTTAATTAATTATTTGACATTTTTCTCATCTTAAACCCTCTAAGGGACAAAGAATGGAAAATTTCCTTGGAAATCCTTTTCTTAATTTCACTTCTATCACTTCATTTTTGACTTGGAAAACCCATTTGTTTGAAACAAGAGTTTTTTTTAATTAATTCTTATAATTATTATTAAAATATGTTAATGAACAAATTTGAAATTCAAATATTTATATATAAAATCTTTGTTTCTTTGGACACAAAAAATAATAGAAAAAAAAACTAAATTCTAAAAATACATGAGTATAGAAATATTTAAAAATTTAATTTAGTAACGATACATAAAATTAGACATCATTAATATAATAAATATTCGTTCGATTGTATTGTTTTCAATCCCCATGCTTTGGATTCTATCAAATCATAAATCAAAATGTAGTTTGTTTTTTTCGATATATGAAATTTTTAGCTTTTAAGAAAAAAAAATAATATCAATTTATAACGATCTATAATAATATCAATGTCAATAGATTAATAGTACTTGATGGACATAATTATTCAATATTAGTATAATATTAAAGTTTTGAATTGATTTTAAAAAAAAATATAAAGGATACATAATTTTCAACATTGGAACCAATGAATTAAAATCATGTGTTTTGATATGATCATACGAGGAGAAAATGCGATATATTTTTTAGAGTTAATCATGTTATATATTTTCGAATTAAAATTTTTATTCTAAATAAATTCTTAAATTTTTAAATATTGAAACTGCACCCAGAATTATGAACCCCATTTTTAAGTTGATCTCTAAATTATAATTCTCATTTTAAATTAATCCTCATAATTTTAATGTTATAATTATATCCTAAAGAATCATTTATTCCACATTATAATATTACAAATCCGCATCAATGTTTACATAAAAATTAACAAATTTTATCAATTTTTATTAATATAAGAAATGATTAACATATACTAATAATTTAAGAATAAATTTAGAATATTCAAAATATTAGGGGATCAAATTAGAATGATAGTCATAATTTAGGAATGAAATTGGAATGCTTGAAAGTTGGGAACTAATTTAGAATGACAAAAATGGTTTGAGGATGAAATTGAATATTTAAAAGTTTAAAAATCAATTTAAAATAAGAGTTATAATTTGAGAACATATAATATAATTAAATCTATTTTTTTTATCATATATCTCATTAAAAATACTCATAAACCTATTCGGGAAAAAAATACATACGATAATTACAATAAAACATTCGAGATAAAGCTCTGACCAAATTACATATACTAACCCTTATTATCATCATCATCATCATCATTATTATTATGTGATATAATCAAGTTTTACACGTTTTTTTTATAATTCGATGATTGAAACAGATGGTTTGGACTAATAGTTGGTTATGCGAAAATTATCATTTAAAAAATATAAAAATTAAACCGAATCATTTGTTTTAACCATTAAATAATTCAAAAATCATATAAAACGTAAAGTGTTTTATATCGTATAACCGCAGAAAATACCATATTTTCTTGGTCGTAAGTTGTAACATGTGCAAAACATTTAAAAGCATTAATTGGGAGACCTGGTTGTTTGAAATTGGATCATTTCCACTGTTTGAACAAGAGGCTGCCCTGGCAAAGAGTCGTGTAATGGGGCACTTGGGCACGTGAAAAAATGTGACAAATCTGTCTATGAAACGATGGCCAAACAAAAGTGGCTTGGAATTCCAAAAATTCAACACACCTCATTAATTACTAACGATAAAATGAAATGTGGGGGGACCTGGGCTATACCATGAACATGAACAATTTTGAATCCACGTAACGTGGACATACTAGACCCACGTTCTGCGGGCATTATGGTATGAATCTAACAGCAACTGTTCACATGTGTACTGTTCAACTTGGTTCCCCTTGTAGCACATTGTTCATGAATTAAATATCGATGATAAAGATATAAATCTTGGTGTTTGGATCTTGGGTTAGAATTTTGATGAATAAAATCGTTATCGATCAATTAATGGTGAGAATGATTCGTTTGATCAAAAGATTAATATAATTTAATTTTAAGTTAATTTGATGATTAACAATAAAATCAAAAAAATTTAGTAATTTCGGTTTCATCATTCACTACAGTAAAAATAGGTCTATAGCGACGTTAATTTATCAATTAATAATTAAATTTTTTTAATTTTTAATTTAAATTCATCATCGTTAACTGTTAAATCAACTTGTGTATAAACTATGTTAGTTTTTTTGTTGAGAGTTCATGCACATTGTTCCCAATTGTTACAAAAAGTGTCAGCATGCCAAGGGACAATGTACCATAAAGTAAGATTTGGCCTAAACAACAGAGAGAATTCAATCAATTCACGCTCTTAATCAGTCAAGTCAAATTCATTTTCTTTATCATTCAATTATTACAGAATTCAGATCTCATCACTACAGAAATCAAACCAATACAAACTCCAATTTTTAGTCACATATATCAATCGGTCACATCAAACAAAACGGTTCAAAATAAAGAGTTTTATTTTTTACATTAATGATACTATTTTAAAACTATTGTTCATGAAATTATATATAAAGTAATGTTTAATATATTAATATATTAATTATGATTATATATCAAAAAAATATTTTTTTATAAATATTAAATTTTATTTAAATTTTTTAACAATATTAACTGATAGTCGATAAAATTAAATTATTATTAATTTTTGAAATTATTTTATTTTCTAAATTTACCTAACTCATTTATTTTCATTTCACATCGTGATAGCAAATGACAACTACATCCCCAATTTTAGTCTACATAAAATCTTTGACTCTTTAATTAAGGCCGCATCAAGTCATTTTCCACTTCAATATGATTGAGTTTTAATTTTAATATCATTCGGTGGTAGATCCGCTTTAAATATAGGGTGGGTTCGGGTTTATTTTTAATTTTTAAAATTTATATATTTATTTTTAATTTTTAAAATTTTATGAATTAATTTTTAAATTTTATAATATTTAAAATTTATGTTCATTATAAAAATTTAAAATTTTAAAATCTGTTCTCAGATCCCACTGAGAAATTTGTAACATTTATAAGAAGCTATTCCTTTTTATAGTTAGCTTAATTAAATGAAATAATCACGTGATTTGTTGCAATTTAAGAACTTAAATCGTTGTAATGGACCGTTGAAATAAATACTTTTTTCAATCGGTCAAGTGGCATGTCATTTCAATTAAAAATACCACGTTAAATTTTAAATGTCTCGTCGATTTGATTAAATTCATCACATAAAATGAACTATTTTTAAATTATTATAAAAAATAATATTTTGATTGTTTTCCTTCAGAAAGATGAAGAAGAAGAAGTTAGGTTACATGCACCAGCCAGCCAATGATATCGATTTTCTATGTATCTATGTAATGTTAAATCAATGGGCATGGACAGCTGAGATTTAAAATTAAAAATAAAATATAAATATTTTAAAATGAAAAATAAATTTATAAATATTATTTGTAGATGATATTTTTTAAATTATCATTTACAAACGATGTTTTTTTCTTCTATATTATAGTTTTGATCTAAATTTTAAAAATTATATTTTCCTAAATAAAATTTTAAAATAATATATATATATATATATATATATATATACCTAGTTGGATGGATATTTTGGTAAAAAAAATGATCTATAGATGACGTTTTTTATGTTTTATTGTAAAAAATACTTAAATCTTCAAATAATATTTGAGAACCCCTATATACCAAATAAACATATTTAATTGGATTATTCGGCCAATTTTACCTAACTAAGCCGGCTTGAGTAACTGAGCCATGCAACGAGTGACGACAGTCTCTCTACTTCATCCATTTCCTGTATATAGCACGTGGCAAGAAAATGATGGATACAGCTAGAATACTTGACTAAAAGTAAATTATTAAATAAATAATTAATTTAGAGGAAAAAATAATTTATTTATTTATTTATTTATTATCTTAACACCTGTCTGCCTGTTCTAGGATTGGAGACAAAAGCAAGCACCCTTGACAAAATTTAGAAGAGACAAAAATATACTATTTACATTTTATTAATTAATTACTAATTGATTTTATTATATAATGGTTTAAATATCACATGGTTATTTTATTATTTTAAAATTTAAAATTTAGATTTTATATTATAATTTTACGAAATTCAATCTGCATTATTTTATTATTTTAATTAAAATGATTAAATATAAAACTTTAAAATCGACGTCTATAAAAATTATAAAAATTTTAGTATATATCAAAAAAATTAATATCCAAAACTAACAGGGGTTGGTTCAAATGGTAGGTAGCTTGGTTTCGCTTAAACAAGTTTCAGGTTCGAGACGTTATATACATAGAAAATCCCTGTTGGGAGACTCACCCACCAAAACTAGATGTGTGACCTTGATCGGTCTAAATTAGTCAGATTTAAACCCTAAAATCAAAAAAGCAATAAAAAATAATATCTAAATTTTTATAATAATTTTTATTATACCTTATCTTAATCCGTTTCACGTTAGAAAAAACACGTATATTTAACGTTCGAACCCAAAGGTTTGTTCTTACATAGTACAAATGTAATAAAGATTAAAGGGTTTATACCCTATAAAGACGAGTCCTGTGTCTGTTTGAATATGTTTTTACGTGCCATATGTTCTTCTTCCTCGTAAGAAGACACGTCTCAATTGGGCGGTACCAAATCCTATTGACTTCAACAAACTCTTTGTAATTTTCTCCTCTCTTCCCCTCTATTTATATCCCCTTGCTCCATGCACTATCTGACTTCCGTTTACAAGCTTTTCATATTTCTTTCGTACACGTTTTTTTTTTCTCAGACAAAAAGGGAAACTTACAAGGTTGTCTTCAAAGATATAGTTAGAAATGGGGAAATCTCAAAACTCAGACAAGAATGGGTTGAAGAAAGGTCCATGGACTGCTGAAGAAGATCAAAAACTGGTCGAGTATATTCAGAAACATGGACATGGAAGATGGAGAACACTACCCAAAAATGCAGGTACATCTGAAACATCATTGGATGTTCGAATTCGTGTTTTATTGTTTTGTTTCAACAGCTAGATTCGATCGAGTTTCGGTTTCTTTCGTAGGGTTAATGAGGTGCGGAAAGAGTTGTCGGCTCCGGTGGACTAACTACTTACGGCCTGATATCAAGAGGGGGAAGTTCTCACTCGAGGAAGATGAAATTATAATACAATTACACAGTGTTTTAGGGAACAAGTAAGTGGTTATTACTAATAATATATTAAATTAAATCAAATAATAAAAAGTTTGATATTTTATATTCGAAAAGATTTAACTACTACTTATGGACTGATTATAGATATCAGTAAAGTCAATGAAACATGATGTTAGTTCTATAGTATTTTAGGTAGGTTTTTATTTTTTAAAAATTTAATAAACTTTTATTCTTCCCGTTATTTGATCATAATTCTATTTTTAACTATGTCTTATTTAACTTAGGTGGTCTGCCATTGCTGCTCGATTACCTGGAAGAACCGATAACGAGATCAAAAACTATTGGAATACTCACATTAAGAAGAAACTATTGAGAATGGGGATCGACCCCGTGACCCATACTCCTCGGCTCGATCTTCTCGAACTCTCATCACTTCTTGGTTCCTCTCTGTACAACTATGTCCTAAATCCGACCGGTTTGGTCGGGAACACCGGTCTGATGTTCGACCCTAATCTCCTTGGTTTAGCCACTGCTTTCATGTCGGCCTCAAACAAGAACATGGAGAATAGTAACCCTGAAAATATACAAGTACAGAACCAGATGGGCAGTTTCCCGTGCCAAAACCAGGTTGAATCTTACCAGGAAAACCAATTCCAGAATCCAGTTCAAATTTGCCCTAATTATCCTGCAAATACCCTACCAAATCTGTGGCAACTAGATGATAATGTCAATAACTATTCAAAGGGATTTTTGCCCGTACAAAACTATGGCTACTACCACGATTCGAATCAGTCGACCATCAACTCTTTAACCGATCAAAACAAGGCATGTTTAACCGACAACGTTCCGTGTCTGAACCCCTCGGTATCGCTTTTATCGACACCGTCGTCGAACTCGACTCCGTTGAATTCGTCGTCCAACACATATGTGAACAACAACTGTACTACCACCAGCAGCATTACCGAAGACATCGAAAGAGACAGTTACTGCAGCAACATGTTGATGTTCGATGTTCGTAATGGATTAAATGTCAATGGTTGCATGTAATGTTTTTGAAAAAAAAAACCCACAAAAGTTAGATTAAAAGTATTTATTTTTCTAATTATTTGTATTTTGACTACGTGTATTTGTATTCTGTAACATCTATATGAAATCTTTAAATATTGTTTTTTATTAGAAGTTATTGTTGAATTATTGCCGTGCTTAAATTCTTTTCTTATTGGTACAAATTTCTCAAGGGGGTTAAAGTTGAAGGTTTTTTTATGGTGTTGAAATTGACATTTGCCGAATAATTATATTATAATTTTAGATGTATGACCGGTTGGCTAAGGCAGCAATATTACTTGCAGTTAGGTGTGCATCATTTCATTGGATCACAAAGAATTGCAAATTATATAAAAATAAAATTAAAAAAATAATAATAAATATCGCATATTGTATTACACCAGACTTGATATATAACGGCGAACTTTACCGCGTTTTAACAATAAACGCTACAACAATCAATAAAGTAGTGACGTTTTATATTTAAACGACAGAAAAGTTAAATATCAGTGACGTTTTTTGTTAAACGCCGCAAAATATTTGATATTAGTGGTGTTTTGTATAAAAACGAGTTAGATGCGCATAAAAATATTCAGACAATTTATTGTTTATTTTATAAATATAAAAGACTAATTATGCTATTAAATAATTTTACTCAAACTGTCATGTCATCCCATTTAATGGTATTAGCATTCAACGATTATTTTATAACAAAATCGATAATTAATGATCATTTTATAATAATAATTAAAAGATGTTGCTTATTATGAATTGGTTTGATGTTAGTGTTTATATATACACGTATATGTATATTTTTAGTATGAACCAAATCAAAGTACAAGTCACTTGGAAAACTATTAATATAAAAATGTATAAAATTAAACCCATTAAAAAATTTATTTAGGTGATACGAATTTGAATAACTTATTTATATAATATATATAAATTATTAAAAATTTAAAATCATATATTATCTTATAATCACATTAAACAATTAAAAAAATATATATTATTTTAGAATAAATTAAACTGATTATCACTTAATTTTTAAGGTTAAAATATTTTAATCACCCAAAATTATTATTTTTTTAACGTTATTAATGAAAATTTTATTTTAATTACTTAATCATTAAATATTTAATGATATTTAAATCAACATACGATCTCGCGTTTATAGTATTATTTTTCTGAATAAAAATATATATTAATAAAATGATGACATATATTACCAAAAAGCACTTAAGTGAACTTTCTTTGTTTTTTTTTTTCTTTGAAAGATAATTACTAATTAAATTTTAACTTCATGATTTTTTATGTATTTAATGATTTATTTATTTTAAATATTCAACGTATAAAAATTATTTTAGATCAAATTTGTTTATCTAAATTATAAATTGTTATTATATTTTAATAAAATTGATGTATTCATGAAAGTATCGTCTATATCATTATAAAAAATTACTAAGTTATTGAAATTAATTAAAAATTATTTTAATATTTAATCTTAACTAGTGGTTTCAACGGTAAATATTAAATAAAACCTTAAATTTTTTTTTAAATATGTTGATGTTATTTTGGGCGATACCGAACAAGAAAATAAAGATAATATATTAAAAAATTTAAGAATAAAACTTGATAATTCATCTATAGTAAGTTAAACAAAATACTTAATCAAATTGTTATGTCACGTTATCATCCATAGTTAACTGTAACATTAATTATGTAATGATTGTAAAATGAATTTAGATGTCATATTGAATTTTTTTATAAGATTTTAAAAATTAGAGTAAACCATGTAAATGTCCTTTGACAATACCTTAATTATCTTTTACATCTTTTAACTATTAAATGTTATAAATTGGTCTATTGAATAATTTTTTTTCATATAAAGTGGTTTTGTGCCGTTAAAATTTTGACGAAAAATTAACGTGGACGTTAACATGCTGACTTAAATTATAAAAATTGGGGATGCCACATGATTATCCAAGTTAGCATGTTAACGTCCATATCAGTTTCTCGTCAAATTTTTAACGGCACAGGACCACTTTGTATAAAAAAAGTTAGTTAATAGACTAATTTGTGATATTTGATAGTCAGGGGATAAAAAAAGATAATTGAAGTATAGTCAATGGACCAATTATGTAATTTACCCTAAAAATTAATAATTCGAAACTAATTTTTAAAATTTTAAATAAGAAAAATAAGCTAAAATAAATAAATAAATAAATATTTTTTATTTTAATGCTAAAAACTTCCATTATAACGGAGCAAAGAATCAAAACCGTGACTCCCCCCATTACAAAGAAAAACTACTACGAACATTTCCCCTCGTTTTCTCAGTTTCTTTCCGATTCTATCTCGCCAAACAACCACTTTCTCCCCTAAATCTTCGCCATATCCACAAAACAAACAAAATTCATTCAAAACATCTTTAATTCTCTCCTCTCTTTTTTTCTTTCTTTTCATTACCCATTGCATGAACGTAAAAATGATGAAAATCAGTAGTAGTTTTTGCATGTGTTTCCTCCCGGTAGTTTCAGATAACGGTTTGATGGCCGGAAAACCATCGAAGCCGACGTCGTCGGAAGTTAAACCATCCCTTTTCCCGGCGAAGAACGCGACGCATTCCGGTAATTGTTTTGGTCGGAAAAACAAACTTGGTCGCCGGGGTCTCTCTCGTTTTGTCAATGCCGTCCTCTTTGAAACTTCCCTGGTCAGTTCTTTTTTCTTTCTTTTTCTTTTTTTCCGTTTCATGTCATTGTTGTTTAATCATAGTATATAATAATTTCATATTCCTGGGTTCTTTTTTGTATTGGAAACTAAAAATAGAAATTCACTTGAAAACATGCATTTAGTAACATTATGCTGTTATTTTGATTTTTTTTATTCGAATCGAATTGTTTATATTAAGATTCGAATTCTAGAGTTATGATTTCGAAATGAAAAGAATTAGTTGTTTTTATTTCCATTTGATAGATGAAGAAAATGAGAAACAAGAAACTGGGACAGAAGTTGCACCGGATTTACAATGGCGACCGGTTCGAATCCAATTTCAAATCAGAATCGAAACCGAAGAAGGTTTCCAATCCGACGAGCGGCAATTCGTCTAAGATCACATCTTGTTTATCGGATAATTCATCTTCATCATCGTTAATGATAACGTCTAGCCATTCAACTTTATCGTTGTCGAGGTCATCGGCAACAACAGCATCTGATCGTTCATCTTCATCGTCGCTTTCGTGTAATTTGAAGCCGGCATTGTCTAAAACTGTGGGAAACAATCAAATGCTTGAGAAGGGAAATGAAAAGAGTTGCCATGGCTCCAACATTGTTTCTTGTTGTTTGCTCCTAGTGAGCCTATTGGTCTTGGTCATTTGGGGTAAAGTTTGTGCAATTTTGTGCACCTCGGCCGTGCTCGTATTTGTGAACCGGTGGATCAAGTTTGTTAAACGGAGTCCGTCGGAAAACATTGCCGTCGATCGTCGTGTACCCGAGATTGATTCTAAACTTTACAGGAAGAAGATTATCATGCAAGGATTGCTTGAAAGGAACCATAATCGAAATGTATGCTAAGGTCTTGGACACTTCAAGTGTTGAACTTAGAATCCTAGCAAGTGTAAATTTATGGTGTTTTTTTTTTTTTTTTTTTATAGATTCTTAGTCTAAACATGATACTAATTTAACTTCCCTCATTCACTGTCCTATTCAGATTTATTTTGATGTATTTTTTTTGCTATTAATTTATTATTATTATTATTATTAAAACTGAGAGTGTAGCTTTTGCAGAATGTAGTTTAAATGTGTAAATAGATTGATTTGTAAAACTGAGAATTTCATATCAAATTTTGTATAATAAACAGCTTATTCATTCCTTGGCAAATATAGTTATTTTGAGAGTTAAATATATAATTTTAGATGACTCCAACCAAAAGAGATGTGCACAAAATACTGAAAATACCTAAACAAAAGAAAATTTATGTTTCAAAGTCCTGTTATACATATTACCAGGGGGGGGGGGGGTCCCTGTTTTGGATGGCTGGCTCAGATTAAACCAAACATAACACTCTGAAACCAAGAGATCCTGTTCCTCCAAAAAAACCTCCAAGATGTTTTTTTCTTCTTCTTTTAACTATGTTGGGTAAGCAGGTAATAAAATCTTGGAAAAGGAGTCATGTTGGGAGAAAGATAACAGCCAAGAGAAACAAACTCTGAGTTCAGAAAATTGCATGCAGTGCCACATGATTTGAACCTGTGCGGGCAGAGGCAGAGCCCACAGGATTTCTAGCTTGGAAAAGGAGTCATGGTGGGAGAAATATGACGGGCAACAGTTGAAGAAAATTGCATGCATTGCCACCAAAAAGAAAAGGAACATTTAAAATGAAAACGTGAACGGCAGGATTCGAACCTGCGCGGGCAGAGCCCACATGATTTCTAGTCATGCCCGATAACCACTCCGGCACGTCCACCAGCTTTGTGGGACTAAACGATGTATAAATATTAATACCGTGAAATAGTTTTTTTATATTAAATTTATAAAATATAAAATTTAAATGATAAATTTTTTTCTTTAAAATTTATATAAATTTATGTATATTTACATATTAAATCATTTTTTTATATTTAAACTCTATAAATAGTTTAAAAATGACGTTCATTTTAAATAAAGTTGGCAACAAATTGAGTTTTAGATTAAAGATTTTAAAATTTCAACCTGTAATCTAACCCAAGTTTAATAATTTTTTAATTTTGACATGATTCAACATAATAAAAAACATAATTAAACTCTAAATTCTTAATAAAAATTGACTAAACACGACCCGTACCTAAAAAAAACTAAACTGAACCATTTTTTTAGAAACTACTATATCGAGTCTGTTTGAGATTTAACATGTTCGAATCTTTTTTCTATATCTGATTTTAAAAAAAACTTAAACAATTTTATCTATAAAATATGTTTTATCAAGAGTTTAAAAAAATATACTATTATTAAAACTATTATTTTCCATTTTTAATATCATTTCTTAGGTTTAAATGAAAAAACAAAATGAAACGGAGAAGTCAATGAAGCGTCTATAAAGTCCAAACTTTTTAACTGCTTAAAGCCTCTTTTAATCATCGATCGAAGCATATCTCTAGAACCCTCAACGAACTGAAATCCCCCACAAAGATGAATCCCTCAGATTACACTGATCACCCTCAGCTCCCAACCATCAAGATCCACCATCCTTCGTCACCTCACCACCCATCATCAACCGTTACACCCACAGCTGGCGCCCGACGCAAAATCGGCGTTGCCGTCGACCTCTCCGAAGAGTCTGCGTTTGCCGTCCGTTGGGCTGTTCAGGACTACATCCGTGCCGATGATGCCGTCGTCCTCCTCCATGTGTCCCCCACCTCCGTACTTTTTGGAGCGGACTGGGGCCCGCTCCCCCACACTCCGCAAAGCCCGGGGACGCCGCATTCCCAGAAGCAATTGGAAGACGATTTCGATGCCTTCACGGCATCGAAGGTGGCGGATTTGGCCAAACCCTTGAAGGAAGCTGGTATTCCTTTTAAGATCCATATAGTGAAGGATCATGATATGAGGGAAAGGTTGTGCCTTGAGGTGGAGAGGTTAGGGTTGAGTGCTGTTATAATGGGGAGTAGGGGTTTTGGAGCTGAGAAAAGAGGGAGTGATGGGAAGTTGGGAAGTGTGAGTGATTATTGTGTGCATCACTGTGTTTGCCCTGTTGTTGTTGTTAGGTATCCTGAAGATAAAGATGGCGGGAACGGCAAGCCAGTTGTGACGGTTAAGGAGGCCGAGGTGGAGGAGGAAGGTGGCAAAGGTTAATCCTTTTCCTGGTTTTCTATTTTGTTGTTTCAGTTTGATTGGAAATTTGATATATTTGTATTTATTAGTTGTTTCAATGCTTAATTTGGATTACTTTCTCTCTTTTTAGTTGCTTGTGTGTTTTTATAGTATTATCTAGTGATCTATACAGCTGGTCCTACATAACTAGTTTGTTTAGGGTTGTGAATAAATGAAACATGGATTCTTTGCAGTGTCCAAAATTTTAACTCGGATGATTTTAGATATTTTTTTTTATCTAATCCAGCTTCTTAGAAATGTATTAGTTTCTTGTTGTCCTTGTAGCTTATATATTGTTGTGGATAGGGTTCTTTTCCGTGGTGATAATCTGATCATACATGTCGGTCTCTGCTCATGAGTTAGGAACTTAGGAGTGCATATTTCATAAATATGATACAGATTCGTGATAGCAATTGTTACAACGTAACTAAATATGTGTAAATCCTAGGTAAATAAATTGATTTCATGTGCTTTGTGCTCTGGACATTTTGTTAAAGCATGCTTTCCCTGTGATGTTCAGGGATTTTAAGAAAAAGGATGTGGCAATTAAGTGTTTGGTAGAACATACTTTCTGTTTTCATAAATATTACTTTGCAACATACCTTTTCGGATGCTTCATATGTTGCTGTTGGAAAGTAGTATTTTTGGATTAATATGGTTTTGTAACTAAATTATTGCTGGTTATTTAACTATTAGATGCTATAATGCGGAAATGCATGTATGTATACAAAGGAAAAGATACCCGTACTCTGTATTGTTTCCTGGTGGAAACTTGTACTAATAAACATGAGATTGCCTGTTATGAAGTCCAATGAAATCCATATCATGTTGAACTAGCAAAACTTAGGTTCTTTTATAACTTTTGGTTTCATGTATGAAATTTATGTGAGTTGCTGAATTTTGAACTTACTCCAACCTTTTAAATTGACATTTGTGTTTGATGCTTCTTTGTGGCAGATGCATAGGGTGGTTTCAGCTTTATCGTATCAGTATCAGGTTTGTATCTTGGTGCTAGAAATATCTTCAATCTCAAGTTATATCTGTCATTCTTATTTTTCTATCTTGCTTTGCTCGTGCTATACCGAGGCTAGGAATTAGCTGTCGTGAAGTGTTGAAAGTGTCTGTCATTTGATGGTTGAAATGGATTGATCCTAGTGGTTTCCAGTCTTCGTTCAACCCTTTAACGATGTTGTTGTGTTGTCTGTTTAATGAGTTTCTTGATTTGTTTTTTATGTCACTGAATTCAAGGATGTTATTTTTACTGTACTTGGGTATATATTATGAGATAAACCTTGTGTCAACATTTTGTTTTAGTTTTAACGATCCGTTTGTACTTGCTGCTGAATATGATGGAGACATGAACATGAGAATACAAGATCATTTCAAGTTAACCTACATGAAATTTGAGAGTTGCTGAATTTTGAACTTACTGCAACCAGGTCTGTATCTTGGTGCAGGAACTATCATCAATCTCAAGCTATATATGTTCTTATTTTTTCCATCTTGCTCTTGAAACACGTGTAACCACAGCATATAATTAGACTATAACTGGGAAATTGAAGCAGATCGCACAGACATATATGTAAGATTACTAACCAGTAACCACTTTGGAGACGATCAGAAACTAGCTGCTGCTGCTTTTGATGACGAGTGCAGGTGGAAAGTTTCAGTATGAACTTGGAACAAAAATCCTCAGGCTTGGTGCCACTGTCTATGTTGTAACACTAAAAATCTTAAGCCTATTCTCGATCTCTAATTCTTAAATTATGAACTCTAAATCTAAAAAATTAAGCTCTAATCTATAAATTTTAAATTTTAACACTACATTCTATATTTTCAGTTTTGTTGTATAGATGATTTCTAAATTTCAACCCTAAAATAAACTTGGAAAACACAAATAAGCTTTAACTTAGAATACACTGTTAATTAGTTCTACTATGTTCCTGCCAAATTTTGATGGTTTAACCGTTAAAAACAATATCAATCCTCTAAACGTATCAAGTTAACCATGGTTTAGAATACTTTTTCTGTGTTTTCTCATTTTCCTGGAAATTGAGTGGGAAAATATGAAGGTAAACTGTTAAAGAAAATTGCATACATTGTCACCAAAAAAGATTGGAAACGTGAACGGCAGGATTCGAACCTGCGCGGGCAGAGCCCACATGATTTCTAGTCATGCCCGATAACCACTCCGGCACGTCCACCAATTTGGTTAAGGTTTTCGATGTTAAGTTTAGTATATTAAATAATGTTTTTTTAGAATAAAGATTACTTCACATGGTTTGTTCTTTCGTATACTATTTCAGTTAAAATCATCCAAAAAAATATATGAATTTTCTTTTCGGTTTAAATTTAATAAAAATAACTTTTATGAATTATTAAAAAAAATATTACGATAAAAAATAAAAATTAATTCAATCAATTAAAAGATTTTTTAAGTTTTTAAATAAAAATCAATAATTCGACAGATTAGACTATAAATCTATTTCTTATAATTTTTACTCGTTCTCATATTCTAATATCTAAAATCTCAATATGAAAAATGTAATAAATTCTCCACGAACACTTATCAAATTTAACTTAAAATTTCCAAATATATTCAAATTCGACCTAAATATTAAAAGATCGTTGATATCGGTCGAAAATTTCACACACACAAAATTGAAATACAATCTATTTCAACATTAATAGTAATTAGTATTTTTTTTTATAAATTTTAAATCTAATTTTAATCATACTTAAATGGGAGAAAAAAAGAATTCTAAGAAGAAAGGGAGTGTACAAAATCAGATTCGATTAACCATTAATAAATTATTTCAGTTAACTAATAAATTTAGATCACGTAATTTTTATCATAAATTGTAATCATTCATCTGGATAACCGTTTATTCGGTTAATTGAAATATTTAGTTTAGTTCAAATAATGATTATTTTATTTTATTTATTAAAAATATAAATTTTAGTAACATATTAAAAAATTATATGCTTTTAAAAATAGTTACATAATATTAGTATTTTTTAATACCAGTAAGTTATACAATCTTTATAAAATTAAATTATGGTTATACTTTTGATAAATGAGAAAACAAAATAAAATCAATAATTTTAATATAAAATATATATAATCAATTTAATTCTCGATTTATCTTAAAATTATAAATCGTAATTAAATCAATTCCTTAAAAAAATAAAAAAATATTTTCTTTTTCACTTGGGTTAACCAATTAAAAAGTTTTTTAAACAAAACTGTTAAAGTCAATGGAAGCGTTGCTCTACAAATACCAAACTTAGTAACTGCTTTAAGAACCTCTTTCAATCATCGATCTAAGAAAATCTATAGAACCCTAAACAAAAAATGAATCCCTCAGATTTCAGTGATCACCCTCAGCTTCCAACCATCAAGATCCACCACCCTTCGTCACCTCACCACCCATCATCCACCGTTACCCCCACCGCCGGAGCCCGCCGCAAAATCGGCGTAGCCGTCGACCTCTCCGAAGAATCTGCGTTTGCCGTCCGTTGGGCCGTTCAGGACTACATCCGAGCCGATGATGCCGTCGTTCTCCTCCATGTGTCCCCCACCTCCGTACTTTTTGGGGCCGACTGGGGGCCGCTCCCCCACACTCCGCAAAGCCCGGGGACGCCGCATTCCCAGAAGCAATTGGAAGACGATTTTGATGCCTTCACGGCATCAAAGGTGGCGGATTTGGCCAAACCCTTGAAGGAAGCTGGTATTCCTTTTAAGATCCATATAGTGAAGGATCATGATATGAGGGAAAGGTTGTGCCTTGAGGTGGAGAGGTTAGGGTTGAGCGCTGTTATAATGGGGAGTAGGGGTTTTGGAGCTGAGAAAAGAGGAAGTGATGGGAAGTTGGGAAGTGTGAGTGATTATTGTGTGCATCACTGTGTTTGCCCTGTTGTTGTTGTTAGGTATCCCGAAGATAAAGATGGTGGGAACGGCAAGCCCGTTGTGACGGTTAAGGAGGCTGAAGTGGAGGAGGAAGGTGGCAAAGGTTAATCCTTTTTCAGTTTGATTGGATATTTGAGATCTTTGTACTCCTTTCACTGCTTAATTTGGATGATTTGCCCTCTTTTTAATTGCTTGTGTTTTTTTAGTATTATCAAATGATATATACGGTGAATCCTACATACCTAGATTGTTTTTGGTTGTGAATAGATGAAATATGGGTTCTTGGCAGTGTCTATAAATGTTTTTGGTTGTGTGGATAGGATTATTTTCCTTGGTGATAGTCTGATCATACATGTCGCTGGTAATGAATTTGAGTGCAGAATTCATAAATGTGATAAAGATATGTGATAGCAATTGTAACAATGTAATTAAATGTGTAAACCCTTGAGAGAGATAGTTTCTCTTTTCTTGCTTTGAACCGTTCTTGATGTTAGGTTATTAAATTTCGGGCCCTATTTGAAATAGGGACTAGTGGTCTACAATGCAACTGATGATTTAATGAGCAGGATGGGATAAGGCGGTTCCGTGTGCTTGGTGTTGGATCTTGTAATACAGGTTGCTGCTAGAATGATAATGGCCTAATTGTGATACAGACCTGTAGATACTAGATAGCAATTGCTACTATTTCTTTTCCTGTTAAATCTGTGCCAATGCTAGTATGAAGTCTTATACCATGAACTGCAAGCTATCCTGCTCAAAGAGGTTTTATCAGATTGTATTAGAAATATGTTTTGAGTAGTTATTTGCCCAATTAAGATGAAGCAATTTTATGCTTGAAGGCACTGAGAGTATTTGTAGTGGTCAAGGATCGGATGAATAATTGGAACTTAAAAGGAATTCTTTTTTATTTATTATATTTTTGGGCAATTTACACTTATAATTACTTTAATTTGGAAAATATGGGGAGATAAATGCTTTCTAGAACCGACTTTCTGTTTTCATAAATATTACTTTTCGACATACCTTTCTGATGCTTCATATATTGCTGTTGGAAAGTAGTCGAAATAGTTTGGGAAGTTAATTGTTGCTGGATGTTAACTATTAGATGCTAAAATGTGGAAATGCATGTATGTATGCATACAAAGAAATAAGTGGACATGCAAAGAAAAAGATCCAGCTGTACTCTGTATTGTTTCCTGGTGGAAACTTGTACTAATAAACATGAGATTGCCTGTTATGAAGTCCAATGAAATCCATATCATGTTTAACTAGCAAAGCTTCCTTAGATTCTTTTACAACTTTTGGTTTCATATATGGAATTTGTGTGAGTTGCTTAATTTTGAACTTACTTCAACCTGTTAAATTGACATTAGTGTTTGATGCTTCTTTGTGACAGATGCATAGTTGTGATTTCAGCTTTATCGTATCAGTATCAGGTTTGTATCTTGGTGCTAGAAATATCTTCAATCTCAAGTTATATCTGTCATTCTTATTTTCTCCATCTTGCTTTGCTTGCGCTATAGCGAGTGTAGGAATTAGCTGTCGTGAAGAGAAGTGTTGAAAGTGTCTGTCATTTGATGGTTAAAACGGACCGATCCTAGCGGTTCCCGGTCTTCTTTCAACCCTTTAACGATGTTGTTGTTGTCTGGTTAATGAGTTTCTTGATTTGATTTTTATGTCACTGAACTCGAGGATGTTATTTTTACTGTACTTTGGTTATATACTATGAGATAAACCTTGTGTTAACATTTGGTTTTAGTTTTAATGAGCTGTTTGTACTTGCTGCTGAAAATGATCCAGACATGAACATAACGATGTTGTTGTTGTCGGGTTGTCTTCAATTCGAGTCTATTTGATTTGGTTGAAAATCGGTTTTGATCAATTTTTGGTTTAGCTAGAATTTAAAATTACCTAATGTTTTCACATCATATTTAATGTTGTTACCATAAAATAGTAGAATTTTTGATGAAATTAAAATTCAATTATGAATCTGAGACAAGTAAAAGTAAAAGTGTCATCTTGGGAGACAACGACATGTACTGTACATAGACCGATTTAGTAATTAAGACTTTTTTTTTTCCTTTTTCTCCAAGTAAGTATTTAACATTAGTACCAATTTGCTTAACAAAAATTGTCTAGGAAAACTAGTTTGCTCAATTTTAGTAGAGGACCAAAATGCAAGTTGTCACCTAGCACAAGGATTTTTGTAATACTTTTACCAATTTATACTTTATCAGTACTTTTCTCCAAGTTTAGAAAGGAGGTAATTCAACCTACTTATTGATATCATTTAAATATATCTTGAATTTGAGATTTTGTATAGACAAAAAAATTTCATAAAAATTTTATAACATGAATTGATCCGAATTAGTCAAAACAAATGAGTGATGAATCAGTTTAGAAAAAAAAATAATTAAGATTATATATCTGATTTGATAAATTTGATTGTACGACACAAAAGATAAATCAAGGGTGTTGTGATTTTCATGATGAATTCATTTGGATACTATTAGAAATCTTAAAAAATATGAACTTGAAAATGAAAGAAAGAGATCTCTTGGATTTTTATCAATAACACCAAGAAAACAGTAACTGGTTCAATTCCTATACTCACGTGGCAAGCTTGGAAGAGGAAAGGATGGGGCCTAGGGGATAAGTTTTTGGCGTGGGAGGGGAAATAAAGGTATCACGTCAAGGATTTAAGAAAGGAAATTTTGAGTGAAAATTAGTAACCTTAACCATTATATAATTAAAAAAAATATATTTTGGTATATAAGTTGGATAAAAAATGTACAAAACTTTTTTATAAAATTTAAACCTTGAATTTTAAATTCTAACACTCTAAACCTTAAATTCTACGTTCTAACCCACACAACCCTCTATAAAATCTAACTTAAAATTCTAAAACCCCAAAATATTATTTTTATTTAATAAAATTGTGGGATTTTAATAGTATGCCTAAGCCGAGGCAAATTATTGAGGTGTGGATATATATTTCTTTTATAAAAAATCCTAATCTAATCAATTACTACTACATCTGTCAGTAAATTTGTCTGTTGCTGCATGCATTACTGTACTTAGACGTTGCAGTAATCTAAGAATGTAGACTACCTTTCAGATTCAGATGCGATTATTTTCTACTTGTCTTTTGAACAGTTTAATTACAATACAACAAGTTATGAATTAGAAGAGATATGGCTTGAATTTTTTTATATAATAGTTATTGATTTATTTTATTAATATTATAAAAAATATCACGATTATAATGCATTCAGTGAGATTAATTTATTAAATTTTTTATAACTCAAACACAGAAAAATGAATACTTTCGTAGAGATAATCATTAAAAATTTAAAAGCTTTTTTTGAATTTTTATGTCACTATTCAATCAAGACACATAACATGTAATAAAAACGGAGTAGTGAGCGACTTAAACTATCAAACAAAATATTTTGTTACCTAAGATTGATTATCTCGGCAAACAACCATCAACCGAGTAGGGATTTATTTTTTCTATGTCCGTCGGCCAAATCATAATAAAAAACTAGCACCGTTAAAATCTTTATACAAACAAAAAATGACCGCTAGAGTATGATGAAATTATACCACAAGGACAAATAAAATGAATTACAAAAAAAGTGTCACAAAGACATAGATTCTTATTAAAATATAAAAAATTAATAGATTCAAAAATCGATAATCAATACTAATATTGATTATCGATCACTAATAGAAAACAAAATTGTAGACAGGAACGGAGCCAAAATTTGGGGTTGAGGGGGACAAAACATAAATGTTTAGAAGTAGAGGCAAATTCATAAAAGAATAATTTTTAAAAGAATTTAAATAGGGGACAAAAGTAAAAAAATCTTCGATCTTAGTAGCTCCGTCTCTGATCATATATAACATAATTTTGAGAGATAGCCGTATGTCTTAGATAATTTTATTTATACTAAAATGGCATTTTAATTATTAAGTTGTTGCTTAAAAATAGTATTAATTAATAATAAAAAAATGCAATCACAATGTATAATAATTATAATAATGACAACATATATAAAGTTTTAAATTCCAAATTTCTAACAAGAAATAAAAATAAAAATTTAAAATTACAAAAAAAGAGAGAAATAATTTTGAGTAATATGAGCTAAAAATAAAGCTGCAATTTGAATGAAAAGATAGTGGAATTAAAGATGTTAATTATTCATTTCTTATTTACTTCTCCAATACATGCTTTAATTCTCTAAACTTGAAATTAATATTTCAAGCTTACCCAACAATTAAATAAAAAAACAAGAAATAAAATGAAAATCTAGTTACAGATATTATCATACATATATAGTTTAATATATAAATATATAGATAAAATCGGTTCATACAACGGAAGAGTTTTTTAATTTTAAACATTTTATGGATCGTTAGATATGTAAAATAAATGGTTGAGATTAATAGTACGATATATGCAGAGTATCAATTAAAAAAACCAATCCCAGTCATCAATTTTACCTCTCCAACGATCTAAAAACGTATAAAATTATAAGTTTTACGACTGTGTAAGCATATCTTATACCATAATCATATATATTCTTTCACCCATTGCTTTGATCCAGTCTTGTTATCCACCATTAACCCAGGGCTTAACCTGAACATGAGAATACAAAACTCAACCTGGTTCAATGCCCCATCTCCATCCAAATCCCCTTCACTCAACATGCAAACGATCTCATCGTCCCCCATGTCATTCAACCCTAGAATAACACTATTCTTCTTCAAGCTCTCGAACGTTATCAACCCGCGGTCGCCGTCCATCAGCAGCCGGAACCCGTTGCAGAGTTCACCGATGAAGCCTTCCGATCCAAGCCGCTCCATCATCGACGGGAAATAGTCCTCGAAGTCGACAGAGATGTCAAGCTCCATTAGGGCAAATTCTGCTTTAGGGTAAGTGAATAAGGGAGGTTGAGGGAGGAAGAAGAAAGGATGAGAGTATATAAAGGGATGGGAAGATAATTCAGATTTTTCGTGGAAATAGTGAGTGTCCATTGAAGACAATTAAATGTACATATAAACAAATAGTTTTTTACGGTGGCATGGTGAGCTTCTTGCACCTTTCAGTGGGTAGAAGTAGCTTTTCATTAGTATTCATGTGAATACCCTACTTCCACGAAGTTGCATGACATATATAATATAATATAATATAATATAATATAATATAATATACCAACCGACGATGTTGAAAATTTTATTTTTTTCAAAATATTTAGGTTTTGAATTTAAAGACCCAAATTTAAAATTTAGAGTTTATGATTAAATTTTAAAATTTTAAAATATATTTTATAATTTAAAAATTAAAATTAAGACATACTATTTTTAAAAAAATACGATATTTACTAAAAATTTTCATCATCAAATAATTACCTTAAGAATATTATATTTCATTTTTGTGTTTGTGTTTGTTTTGTAGCATCATGTTTTATTTGTCAGTTAATGGGGTACTTCCACTTATTACTGTTTAAACATGTTTTTCATGTGTGTTTTCTGTACACATATCTCAATAATTAGTGTGAATTTTGTTTCATTAATTTATATAGCAAAGTTCTTATCCATGAAATTAATAAGACCACGTACATTTTTGACATAGCTTCTCTTATGGATGGACGGAGAGACGTTGGGTACAGTCGTATTTTTAATAAAGTTTAATTTTTTTTATATCGTATATTTTTTTAATATATTTTTTATTAATAATTTAATTTTATATTTTCTAAAATCTTATAATTTTACATCCTTATATTTTTAATATACATTCTTGATAGTTTATATCCTTTATATAAAATATTGGATCTGTCCTTGATTTCTCCATTTTTTAATAGAATTATAACTTTTTTTGTTAAAATCAATTTACACCGATAATCGGTTGTTTTAGTGAGACATGACATTAGAATTTTTAAACAAAGTTAAGAGTTTGAACCATGAAATTGTAAATGGAACAAAATAGGTCGAGAGGGTTGTCTCAATAACATGTCTCTAAAACAACACTTGATCCGGATTAGTCAATTAATGAGTTTGATACCAATGATTAAGGGTGAGCACTTGATATAATTGAGTTAAAAATTTTCAAGTTCAATGAGTTTGACATGCCATATTTTACGACCAAAATTTTATTCGAATTTATAAATTTTGAATCAAAATTTTGAGCTTTTATACAAATTTATTTGTAATTATTTACCATGTTATAGTATAATTTAATTCTAATTTAAACGAGTTTCATTAATTATATAAGATAAACATATATATTTATATTTTTTATATGTGTTATATATTTCTTTATATTTTATATAAGTTTATATATAAAAAATTGAGGGATTCAACCAAACTTAAAAATTAAACCACTAATTACTAAAATTTTTGAGTTATTCGAATTTTTATTTTACAGTTCAAATTTTATTTAATTTTTTTATGTTAAGTTGAATTTATAAAATTTTGAGTTGAGTTTTACTCGTCCCTACTAATGATTAAACTAAAAAAAATTTCGTAATCAATTGTTTTTTTTTCTTCTAAAACACCCATATCCGTTAATTATATTATTATTTGGTTAATTAAATCTATTTCGAATCGAAACATATTTTAAAAGGTGATAAAATATCTCAAAAGAATATAGTATTTTCTCTATTTACAAAATTTAAACTAAGCTTTATTTAAACATTATTGCACTTCTTGTTTCCAGTGTCGTATTATATACCCTTTTTCCTTTTGCTTTTTCCCCCCATTATTCATTTCTCCTTTGTCTCTAGGATTTTAACACTTTCTATTTCTTTTCCTCCTAGGAATCTTGCAAGAATTAGGACAAAACAAGGTAGTGATGTTTGATGGGAACTTAAAAATAGAATGGGACAGCTTCTTATCAATCTTTAATTTAAAATTTGGGTAAACAGTATGATTAGTCACTATAATATTTTTATTTTTCTGTTTTAGTCACCAAAGTATTACTTTTGGCAAAACCGTTTTGCATTTTTTTAATATTTTGGTCACAAACCTATTGCTTCTTTCCTTAAATCTATTGCTTATTTTTAGTTTTGGTCACCAAATTATTTTTTCATGAGTTTTTTTAACGACAAGTGACCAAAATAGAAAAAAATGTAATGTTAATGACAAATTTACCAAAAATAATACTTTAATGATCAAAATAAAAAACAAAGATAATTTAATGACTACTGATACCACTTACCCTTAAAATTTTATAGTTTCTTGTCGCCACGCCAACTTAATGAAAGCCTACCAAACAATAAAAAGAATATAAAATATATTTTAACAATATTTAAAGTTTAAATTTTAGTATTGTAAATAGAAAAAAATTATTATTATAACAAATTTTAAATTATTTAACTTAAATTAATTGATCAACAATCAATAAATCATATACTGATAATTATATTAATATATAATCATTTAAATTAATTGTAATTAAAATCTCAAAATTTAACACAAAAAAATAATCGTAACATTTTAATGGAGATAAAATATATATTATACATTTTATTCATAGGTATCATAAAAAAATCGAAAGTGTGACAAAAGCGTTTAATATCTAAATTTCAATGAATAAATTCAACGTTTTGAAACGTTAAAGAAATTAAAATAAATTTTAATTATTATTCACGTAATTTATCTTTTTAGTAATTTTATGTTTTGGCACTTAAGCATTTGATGTTGGTTGAGTCTTTTGTTAAGTCTGATCTTGTTTTCAAGAGCACAAAATCAAAGACTTTGACATCTCAAAACTTATGTTCCCTCTTTATAGGGGCAAATAAATGTTAAAAATAATATTTGAATTTTTTTATTAAATAAAATTAAAGTTGTAAAATAATGGGATTGTTGCAATAAAAAAGAAAATGACAACACATCTGAGGTAACTTTGCAATATTTAAGACAAAAGGAAGTTTCAATGCAATTTCTTTGAAACAATCTTCCCTTCAATTAAATCCATAAACCTCGAAATGATTTTAATATAAATAACATCAGAAATTAATTCAAAGTTTTTAAATAATTTAAAGGTGATATAATATATATTGTCTAAAAATAAATCTTTTTAATAATATTAATTATTTATCTCGTTAACTTTCACATTTCATCAAGCAGTCGTGCTGAAGACATAAAACAATCATATAATTATGAGATATAATCATTCCGAATAGAAGACAACTTGGTACAACCGAGTTGGTCTGAAATTTGCTCTGTAAATGATGTAACATTTTCAGTCATGGTTGCTCTGTAAATTCCGTCCTTACAAAGTTTAATGGCTTGAAATCGCTTGACACATCGATACCAAAAATATGAACTAGATACGGGCAAGATCTTTACATAAGGATGGATGTCCAATTCAACATCAAGTACCATCTCTGCAAATTTATACCGATAAGTTTTTCATCTGAATTTTACAAGAAGCTAATTGATTGCTTACACATTTGATGTTTCAGATCACCTTGTTGTAAGCTAAAACTTGAATAAAAACCAGGAAGTGGCAACCGTGTCGAATCGCGAATTCGACTTTCATCTATTTGATAGTCTTATTATGAATTTAGGGTTATATCCCACAAGTTGGAGGTATCATTTTCATGCACCAGAAGAGCAGCTCATTGCAGCTCATTTGGATTGATGTCTTAACTAAATGCCTTGTTGTCCAACTCTTTCAAGTTGGTACTTTTCACAGTGAACATAAATTCCAGTATAGTTTCCATTGCAGTTCGTGATGTGTTCAGTTAGTTCGGGTTGACAGAAGCAGCGTATGCTTTGTTTCGAGGCATTGTAGATTAAGATTGAGTTATGGAGAGAAAATCAACTACAGATTTCGGAATGTCTTTTTTGTTTGCTTGTATGCAGGTTATTTTGTCTTGGCTGCCTCTGCTGCAACAGATAATATTACTCCAAGCCGGTCTATCATCGATGAGGAGACTCTAGTTTCGAGTGATGAAACTTTTGAATTGGGATTCTTCAGTCCAGGTAGTTCAACATGTTGGGGAAACCGGGTTATTTCCCACACGAACGTAGTTTCAAATCTGAGTTGAATTGACAAGATTGAAACCACCAAAATTTGCACAGCGAACAAACCCGTCAAACTATTGAATATTGTAATCCAAGGAAAACCAATAAACAACCAAAAATAAATAATGGAGAGAACACAGAGAATTTACGAGGTTCGACAAATGTCTACTCCTCGGGCACCACCACCGGATGATAACTTCACTATTACCAAAATGGTACAAACAAATGGAATTTTTAGGAATTCCCGAATACAACAAATGGGAGAAGAAAGAACCAATCGAGAGAGATGGTTGGGATTTTTGGGATGATATGAAATGAAAAATTCATCCCTATTTATAATTAAGCTCCAAGGACTAAACCTGTAAATAGCCTAATATTTAAGGACCCCAAAAACAATTTTCCCATACACCATTTAATATCAAATTAAATGGGTATGTTTAATTCAATTTAATGGCCATGAAACCTATAAACGTTTCAAGCCATTTATAACAAATCTCCACCTTGGCTTGAAATTCACCAAGTTTCTCAAGTCTTCTTCAACTCCCCAAAATAAAGTTATCTTCTGCAGTGCCTCCAAATGCGCTCACGAGCGCCATACACCCGAAGGTGCTCAAACTCGCAAGATATTAATCAAGTCCAAACAATGATTGAACTTGATTGCTGTTACCACCTTGGTCAACATATCTGCAGGATTTTCTGCTGTCACAATCTTCTGAAGTAGAATCTTTCCTTCTTCAAAGATCTCCCGCACAAAGTGATACCTCACGTCGATGTGCTTAGTCCTTGAATGGTAGACTTGATTTTTCGCTAAATGAATAGCACTCTGACTATCACAATAAAGACTAATATGACTTTGAACAACTCCCAAGTCTTCCAACAATCCGTTAAGCCAAATTGCTTCTTTAACAGCCTCTGAAACCGCCATATACTCTGCCTCTGTAGTAGACAAAGCCACTGTAGACTGTAAAGTAAACCTCCAACTTACTGGCGCTTTTGCTAGAGTAAACAAATATCCAGTAGTTGATCGACGCTTATCCAAATCACCAGCATAGTCGGAATCAACATATCCAACCACTACCTGACCAAGTGCTTCATCCTGCTCAAACACTAAACCAACATCTACGGTTTGTTGGAGATACCGTAGAATCCATTTCACAGCTTGCCAATGTCCTTTTCCAGGATCATGCATGTACCTGCTCACAACTCCAACTGCTTGTGAAATGTCAGGCCGCGTACACACCATCGCATACATTAAGCTCCCTACTGCATTAGCATATGGAACTTTTGCCATATATTCTCGCTCTTCATCAGTTTTAGGAGATAACTGAGAACTAAGTTTCAAATGAGAAGCGAGTGGGGTACTTACATGTTTTGTATTATCATTCATACCAAAACATTGTAATACCTTTTTCAAATATTGCTTCTGAGTTAAACAAAGTTTGCCTCTCCGTCTGTCTCTACTTATCTCCATGCCGAGAATCTTCTTGGCCTCACCAAGATCTTTCATCTCAAACTCTTGATTCAACTGAGCCTTCAATCTGTCAATCTCTTGTTGACTCTTTGAAGCGATCAACATATCATCAACATACAAGAGAAGATAAATGAAAGAACCATCTTGTAGCTTTCGCAAATACACACAATGATCGTATTTGCTTCTTGTGTACTTCTGCCTCATCATAAAACTATCAAACCGCTTGTACCACTGCCTCGGAGATTGCTTTAATCCATAAAGCGATTTGTTCAACTTGCAAACCCATTTCTCACCACCAGCGTTCTCGTATCCTTCTGGCTGAGTCATATAGATCTCCTCTTCTAAATCACCGTGCAAGAAAGCCGTCTTTACATCGAGTTGAGCTAGCTCCAAATTCAACTGTGCTACCAAGGCCAACAATATTCTAATTGAGGAATGCTTCACAACAGGGGAAAATACCTCATTGTAGTCAATTCCTTCCTTCTGAGCGTAGCCTTTAGCTACCAATCTTGCCTTGTAGCGAACATTTTTCTTGCTTAGAGATCCATCTTTCTTTGCAAATACCCACTTGCATCCAATTGCCCTTTTATCTTTCGGTAAATACGTCAAATCCCAGGTGTTGTTCTTTTGGAGAGATTGCATTTCTTCATCCATAGCAATTTTCCACATATCACTTTCTAAGCTTTGCACTGCTTCTTTATAAGTGACTGGGATATCAACATCAACAACTGGAAGGGCATAGGCCACCATATCTGTAAATCGAGCAGGTCTACGGATTTCTCTCCTTGGCCTTCTAACTGCAAGTGGTTCTGGTGTCTCCAATGGTTCTTGGGTTTGAACATCATCATCTTCTGATTCCTCTATTGGAGTTAGAGAATCAGTAACATCAATTACTGGGCTAATCACCGTCCGTTGAAGCTCCACCTGTTTTGGAGTACACTCCACCTGTTGTGGAGTACTACCCGTCTGAACATCTCCAATTGTTTACCTTCTTCAACAAGACAGATTCATCAAAGGTAACATCTCTGCTATAAATTATCTTCTTTGTCTCTAAACACCAAAGACGAAATCCCTTCACTCCATGGGTGATTCCCATAAAGAGAGCCTTCTTTGCTCTAGGATCAAGCTTTGACTCCTTCACATGATAGTATGCAGTGGATCCAAATACACGTAAGGAATCATAATCTGTAGCAGGTTTTCCAGACCATACCTCCAACGGTGTTTTTCCTTCAATCGCTGATGACGGTAGACGATTGATGAGATGACTAGCATATGCCACAGCCTCAACCCAAAATGTTTTGTCCAACCCAGCATTGGACAACATACATAGAACTTTCTCAAGTAACGTTCGATTCATACGCTCTGCCACCCCATTCTGTTGTGGTGTATGTCTAATAGTGAAGTGTCGAATAATACCAAACTTTTGGCAAACATCAAAGAGCGGATCACTTCTATATTCCCCTCCATTATCCGTCCTAAGTCGTTTAATCCTCTTGCTAGTCTGGTTTTCGATCATATTTTTCCACTTTAGGAAAACTTTGAGAACTTCATCTTTAGACTTCATTGTATACACCCAAACTCTTCTGAAAAAGTCATCGACAAAAGTTACAAAATAGTGTTTCCCTCCCAACGATGCTGTTTTGGAAGGACCCCACACATCTGAGTGAACATAATCTAAAATACCTTTCGTATTATGGATAGCGGTGCCGAATTTCACTCTCTTTTGCTTTCCCAGAACACAATGCTCACAAAAGTTTAACTTGCAAGCTTTTGCACCTTTCAACAATCCTTGCTTTGCCAGAATTTGCAAGGATTTCTCACCAGCGTGTCCCAACCGCATATGCCATAACACGGCTGAATCCAATTTGTCTCCCCCGAAAGCTACTGCTCCTGCTCCAATAACTGTACTACCTTGGTAGTAATACAAGTTATTTTTCCTGATGCCCTTCATTATCACCAACGCGCCAGATATAACTTTTAAAATTCCATCTCTCATAGTAACAACTAAGCCTTTAGATTCCAAGGCTCCCAACGAGATGAGATTCTTCTTTAAACTGGGCACATATCGAACATCAGTCAAAACTCTAGTTGATCCATCTTGATTCTTCAAACGAATTGAACCTATCCCAACAGTTTTACAGGCGTTGTCATTGCCCATATAAACAACTCCTCCATTTAGTTTTGCTAAATCGGAGAACCACTCCCGGTTAGGGGACATATGATAGGTGCAACCCGAATCCAATATCCACTCATCTGAATGGAAAGTTGATGGTGAAGCAACTAGTGATATTTCAGAGTCACTAGTATCATGCTCTGCAACACATGCATCTGGAGCAATTTTTCCTTTCCTCTTTAGCTTCGGATAATCTTTCTTCCAATGGCCTTTCTCGTGACAGAAGGCGTATTCATCTTTCTCAAGTCTGGACTTTGACTTTGATCTCCCTCTCCACTTTGATCTTTGGCTTTTCGAGCGACCTCTTGCCACCATAGCCTCCACTGCATTGTTCTTATTCTCTATCTTGGTTTTCTTTCTGAGCTCGTAACTATACAAAGCAGCAGTTACATCTTTAAAGGACACTTCTTCCTTTCCATGAAGTAACGTTGTTTCAAGGTGCTCAAATTCATCTGGAAGTGATGACAACAACATTAAAGCCAAATCTTCATCTTTGAAAGTTTCATCCATGCCCAATAAGTCTGACACTAACTCATTAAAGACAGTGATGTGTTCATTCATACTGGTGCCTGGTTGATAATCAAATCAAAACAATCTTTTCTTCATGTAGAGACGATTCTGAGAGCTTTTCTTTAGGAACTTTTCCTCCGATGCTTTCCACAGCTTGCATGCAGAAGTCTCATTCTTATAGACATACTTCTGCTCCCTCGAAAGACAAGATCGAATCGTACCACACGCCATACGGTTGATTGTTTTCCAATCATTCTCCATCATATTTTCGGGTTTTTCTTCTTCAATGGCAACATCTAAACCTTGTTGGAATAAAGCATCTAGCACTTCACCTTGCCACATGCCGAAATGACTAGATCCATCAAACAGCTCCACCGAGAAGCTTGCATTTGACATCATTCTCCTTATCGGTACAGTAAAGGAGCTTGATGCCTCAGCTGACCCGTCTTTTGCCATGACAACGAACAATATTCAATAATCGCTCTTATGCAAGAACTAGATACTGAGAACGCTACACCAGGTAAGTTCCCAGGAAAGAGAGGTGGATCACACGAATCACTTAAGTACCAAGTCTTTCCTAGACATGCAATGTCACAATATCACAATTCTTTGCAGCAACCGAGCAACCGAGATAACCGTCACTGAAGCTCTGATACCAATTGTTGGGGAAACCGGGTTATTTCCCACACGAACGTAGCTTCAAATCTGAGTTGAATTGACAAGATTGAAACCACCAAAATTTGCACAGCGGACAAACCCGTCAAACTATTGAATATTGTAATCCAAGGAAAACCAATAAACAACCAAAAATAAATAATGGAGAGAACACAGAGAATTTACGAGGTTCGACAAATGTCTACTCCTCGGGCACCACCACCGGATGATAACTTCACTATTACCAAAATGGTACAAACAAATGGAATTTTTAGGAATTCCCGAATACAACAAATGGGAGAAGAAAGAACCAATCGAGAGAGATGGTTGAGATTTTTGGGATGATATGAAATGAAAAATTCATCCCTATTTATAGTTAAGCTCCAAGGACTAAACCTGTAAATAACCTAATATTTAAGGACCCAAAAATAATTTTCCCATACACCATTTAATATCAAATTAAATGGGTATGTTTAATTCAATTTAATGGCCATGAAACCTATAAACGTTTCAAGCCATTTATAACACAACAAAACGTTACCTAGGAATATGGTACAAAGTTGCTCCAGAGACTGTCGTTTGGGTAGCCAACTGAGAGGCTCCTCTTCTCGATCGTTTAGGAGTTTTAAATGTCACCAAGGAAGGGATTATCATTCTCCTGCATAAGAAAACTTGAATTTGGTTATCAAGTAGAATAAGAACAGCTGAAAATCTGATTATGCAGCTCTTGAACTCCGGAAATCTTGTCGTAAAAGACGGAAATGGAAGTGACACAGCAAACTTCTTATGGCAGAGTTTTGATTATCCTTGTGATACCTTACTGCCAATGATGAAGATTGGGAAGAATTTCATTACTGGAAAGAACTGGTCACTATCATCTTGGAAGAGCCTCGATGATCCTGCTCCAGGCCGGTTTCAGGCATGGAGATTGTGGATGGAAAAGAGTCCATTAGAACTACTCGACACCTGATTACATGACTCCTATGATGAAACCGAAGTTTTAAGATGCATCAACCGTAGACAGACCAAACATGTCATTAATGCTGCCAATGCAGTCCGGTGAGAGTATACTGCACCAACCGAAGCATCCCGGATTTTCATCGAAAGAAATCATCCAACGTCTAACGCTATATTAGTCGAAAACGAAACATTCTCCATATATGAGTCTACCATTACGTCATTAGTTCCATGATTGAAGCTTCACAGATACCTTCATGATATGTTTGGATAAATCAATTAGGCCTTGTTTCTTTAGTCCAAAATGTCTGCAACAATGCTTCTATATTACTCAGAAATCATAATTCAAGACAAGTTTCCATTGAAAATTGTCACCAAACAAAGCCCTTTGAAAATTCTTCTGAGAATGATGATTCACCGGGTAGCCGACGAATTAGACCAAGAAGAAGAAGACTAATCATTGCTCCACAATGTAACCTTTACGTACAGCATTCATCTTCTTTTTTTTTCAGATACCCAAAGTCCAACAGGGTTAAAATTGATGGACTAAAACATTCTTTTTGAAATATTTAATTATGAATATTTATTTTGAATATTTTAAAAAATGACCTTTTTATATAAGTTTTGTTCAACTAGTCAGTTTTCCGACGAAGATTTTTTTACAGGCCAAACTCAAAATCTCTATTTATATCTCAACTAGTCTATCTTAAATTCTCTAAATTATAATTCTAAACACTAATTCGAATTCAAAATTTTAATTTTAAATTTTTAATATAATTTTTAAGTGTGAGGTATAACTCGTAAAGGGAAAAGGGTTTGCCTAAAAAGATGAAAGTTGAATATTAGATTGACATGCCATTCACACATGCATTATAAGTTTTCTAAGCTTCTTTGAGTGTTCAATTTCCACTCATTTTCGATGTGGGATCAACATCAACGCATTTCAATGACAAGACTACCAGAGTGTTTCACTTTTATACTTGAGAAGATCAATGGGCGGCTCTAAATGGAGCTTCTCTTGTGCTTGTTTATTTTCTTCTTTTTGATTATCAGAACATCCACCACACAAGACATTATTTTCCCAGGGAAGTCCATAAAAGATGGTGAAACTCTTATATCGGCCAGTGGAAGTTTTGAACTGGGATTTTTTAGTCCGGGAAGTTCAAAGAACAGATATGTTGGAATATGGTACAAGAAAGTATCCTCCGGTACCATTGTTTGGGTTGCCAACAGGGAAACTCCTGTTTCCGATAAGTCGGGAGTTCTAAGTGTTACTGGTCAAGGAATCCTTACTCTTCTAGATGGCAAACACAGTGTGGTTTGGTCTTCGAATATGTCGAAACCTGCGCGGAGTCCTGTTGTGAAGCTCCTGGAGTCCGGAAACCTTGTAGTGCAAGAAAGGAATGATAACAACTTGGAGAAAACTCTGTGGGAAAGTTTTGACTATCCTTGTGATAACTTTTTACCAGAAATGAAGATCGGGAGGAACATTATCACCGGTTTCGAGAGGTACATATCGTCCTGGAAAAGCACCGAAGACCCTGCTCCTGGTGACTATTCGATAAGAATCGACACTCGTGGATATCCGCAATTCGTTCTTAAGAAAGGATCGGAAGTGGTGTTTAGAGGAGGATCCTGGAATGGCCTTTATTTCACGGTGAACCGTCGCCTCGAACGAAATCCGGTGTTTTCGTATGACTTTGTCTTGAATAGCAAGGAGGTCTATTGCCAATACAAGAACCGGGACAGTTCGTTTACAAGGCTTCAGTTGAATCCACTTGGTTCTTTGCAGCATTCGATATGGAACAATAGGAAACAAGATTGGGAGATTTTTGTGACGGCTCTGTCGGAACGATGTGAAACCTATGCCTATTGTGGACCGTATGCTACCTGCACAGCTAATAAGTTTCCTCCTTGTGCATGCCTTGAAGGCTATGTGGAAAAATCGGTTACTTCCGGTGATCCGGGTTCTGTAGATTCGTCTGATGGATGTGCTAGGATGATACCCTTGGATTGTGATGGTAAAGATAAGTTCTTTAAGCACACTCGGTTAAAATTGCCTGATACGTCGCATGCTTGGACTAACAATAGCATGAGCCTCCATGAATGTGAGGAGTTATGTTTGACAAATTGTTCCTGCACAGCATATGCAACTTTAAATATTTTGCAAGGAACAGGATGCTTGATCTGGTTTAATGATCTGATTGACATAACAGAGTTCGACGAGGGTGGACAAGACCTCTATGTTCGGTTGGCTGCTTCCGTGCTAGGTAAACAGACCTTTGTATCAAATGTTTGAAATTTTGTTATCATAATGGTTAATGATATATATGTTCATCCGAACTTATCGATCCTTGTTCACTGATTATTGGTGGCATATATCAGATCGGATTCAAAGAAAAACGAAGGGGAAGGAAAAGCTAAAAGTAGCAATTATATCCATCTCCTCTGTAGTTGCTACCGGATTGCTGATACTGGTATTCGTGTTGTACATGTGGAAGAAATCGGCAGACGAAGAGAAGGACGAGATGGAATTGCCGCTGATGGTTTTTAAAGCCGTAGCTAATGCAACAAATAACTTCTCGATGAACAACCTGCTCGGTCGCGGTGGCTTCGGTGCTGTATATAAGGTAGTAAAGCAATCAGGTGTGAAATATGTTAAATCTTTTGTAACAAGATATGATGCTTCTTAACGTTTTTCGTACATTACGAATTCAAGGGTATATTAGCAGGGGGACAAGAAGTAGCAGTAAAGAGACTTTCAAAGAATTCCGGCCAAGGCCTTGAAGAGTTCAAAAATGAAGTTACATTGATCGTGAAACTTCAGCATCGGAATCTTGTGAAGCTATTAGGTTGTTGCATTAAGGGAGATGAAAGGATGTTAATCTATGAATACATTCCCAACAAAAGTTTGGACTACTTTATTTTTGGTTAGCACTCACTATATCTGAAATGCTTTTCAAATCCGATGATTCAACTGACCAAGCAAGTAAGACATTATGTATGATTAAAACGTTGCAGATAGAACAAGGAACAAAGAACTCAACTGGCATAGGCGAATGAACATCGTCGATGGAATTGCTCGAGGGCTTCTTTATCTTCACCATGACTCGAGATTGAGGATTATACATAGAGATCTCAAAGCAAGTAATATCCTACTAGATAATAGTATGAATCCGAAGATTTCAGACTTTGGTTTGGCTAGGAAGTTCAGTGGAGATCAGACTGAGGCAAGGACTAAGAGAGTGGTCGGAACATAGTATGTATTATACGCATTCCTCGACGTTGTTAGTACTTGATAAATTCTTCACCATGTTGCTTCTAAAGTTCTCATTTCCAGCATTATTTCACAGTGGTTACATGTCTCCGGAGTACGCTTTTCGTGGACATTTTTCAATGAAATCTGATGTCTTCAGTTTCGGAGTATTGGTTCTGGAGATAGTAACAGGGAAGCGAAACAGAGGATTTTCGGATTCGAATCACGACCACAATCTGCTTGGACATGTAAGAGAGAAGACATAATAGTGTAATTCACATTCTTGGACTAATATATAACCTTTAGTTCCAATTTTTTCAGGCATGGAGTTTGTGGATTGCAGACAAGCCATTAGAACTGATAGATAATGCGTTAAGGTGCAACGTAGCTGAAGCGCTGAGATGCATCAATGTTGCTCTCTTATGTGTTCAACAACGACCCGAAGATAGACCAAACATGTCATCGGTGGTGTTGATGTTGTGCGGCGAGAGTCAACTGGCTCATCCAAAGCAGCCTGGTTTTTTCTTGGAAAGGCCTCTGCCTCAAGCCGAGTCTGCCGTAGGCAACCAAGAATCATTAGACGAATCTACTATTACCGCATTAGAACCTCGATAGAATCTCTTATGTGTTGAACTACATTTATAGAATATGATAAAATTACATTGCTTTTCAGATATTCACCCACCAATAAAATTGCAGGACTTAAAAAAAACTACAAAGTGATTATATTCTATTTATGAAAATCAATGAAATTGTCTTAGTATACCATCATATAGTTCAATGTCGAAGTCGTATATATAATTACGATGACAACCATCATATCGAAAAGAAACAGTTGCATGAAATCTGCATTATCTTGCCTCAACTACTGTGATTGCGAAATCATTAGAACAAGCATGTTTTTGAACATCTGATGAAGTAGAAGTATCTTTAATCAGATCTCTCTCATTGAAAAATCCAGGTTGTCTAGGCTGATCCAATGGAACTTCACTACTTAACATCAGAACAACATTTGACATGGTTGGTCTATCTTCAAGACTGCGTTGCACGCATAGTAGGCCGACCTGAATCGATCTTTGAACTTCCGAGTGATTGCAGGTCCTTTGAATTGTATCAGCTACCAATTCGATCGAATTCCCATCACAGAACAATTTCCATGCCTACATAAATAAAGTTGTTTTAACATTTACAGAGCTCAACATCTTTGATATAAAGAGTTTTATAGTTTGACACTTACGTGTCCCAGAAGGTTATGTTGGTGGTCTGGATGAAAGAATCCTCTATTTCTTTTCCCACTCACTATTTCTAAAACTAAAACACCAAAGGCGAAAACATCGGATTTGATCGAGTAAAGTCCATCGATTGCATACTCCGGAGACATGTAACCACTGGAAGAAGAAAACTTGAAATATAAGAAAACAAGCTTCAAAGTTTATGAGTTTAAACTATGGTATTTCGGTTTTCGATTTCAGTACTTACTATGTTCCCACCACTTTCTTTGTGTTTGCTGTTGTTTCCTTTTCTCCGAAGCTTCTAGCCAAGCCGAAGTCCGAAATTTTCGGATTCATTTCATAGTCTAATAACACATTTGCAGCTTTCAGATCTCTATGTATAATTCTCTGCCTCGAATCTTGGTGAAGATAAAGGAGCCCTCGAGCGATCCCGTTGATAATTTGGTACCGTGTTGGCCAATCCAGTAACATGCTTTGAGTTTTATCTTCTCAGAAAGCCATTTTTATTGCTTGTTAGGTCTTTGAATATTGTTAACAAGAGATTAACAACATGGATCATATAAAAAGACATACCAAAGATAAAGAAGTCCAGGCTTTTGTTGGGCAAATATTCATAGACTAACATCTTTTCGTCTGCTTCGATACAACATCCGAGGAGCTTCACTAAGTTCCTGTGCTGAACTTTCGCAATATGTTTAACTTCATTCGTGAACTCATTGTTTCCTTGTTTAGAACTCGATGACAACCTCTTCACGGCGATCTCTTGTCCGTCCTTCAGAACACCCTACAGAAAGCATATAATCATTAATCAAGGCCGGTTTATGGTATAGTAACTTTTTATGGGATTTGATCATATAGTTACCTTGTAGACACATCCGAAACCTCCTTCTCCGAGTATATTCTTCATCGAGAAGTTATCGGTTGCAGCAGTAATAGCTCTTAAATCGAATAATGGTAACTCTAGATCTTCTTTGCTACTTTGATAATCAGAAAAGCTATCTGATTGGTGGTGTGTCAGCAATACTGTGAAATAGCAAAGTTGAGTAAATATTATGTGCAATCTATTGTAGCTATAACAAAGAACAACTTCCTATAACAGTTTTTAATGATTCGAAAACGAATCGTTTGTTTTACCCTTCAGGTTTTTCTTCCGTCGCACAAATAAGAATATGATTAGGCCTGCAATCAGCACTCCTGCAGACAGTGCAGACATCGTCGCGATGATCGTTGTTCTGTTATTTGCTTTGTGTCTAGTGCTCCCATGCCTTGTGCTCCCGTTTTGAGCTGTATGGAAAGATTGAACATAAGCTTCAAAACGTATGTGTAAAGGAGTTCCGATTTTCAAGGATTGAGGTTATTTTCGTACCTACTCCGGATGAGGCGACCTTCACATATATATCTTGACCGCTATCGGTTATATATCTCATGTCGATAAGGTCAGTAAACCAGAGCAGGCATCCACTTCCTCCATTTGTAATGTCCAGACTAGTATATGCTGTGCACCAACAGTTAGATGAACACAGGTCCTTGCACTCCTGTAAGTTCATACTTACATTATACCATGAATGTTTGGTTTCCGGCACTTTTACGTCGGACACCCTTATATACACGTCACCGGAACAGTTTAGTTGAGTGTTTCTCACGCAACCACCTGTCCCTGGTACTGCATCCCATTCATGGGGGTTGTTTGGTGAAAACCCTGATAAGCAACTACAAGCAGGGGATTTGTTGTTGTCACATATGGCATTTGCACCACACAATGCATATCGGTCGCAGTTTTCGGTGAAAAACGGAAGATTTGGAATCCAACCTCGATTCGAATCGTTCCGCGTGAAGGGAACTATGGATCCATTGTCACCACCTAACACTCCCCTTAAAAAAGTTGAATTGTTGGGTGAATGGAACGTTAGAGATAACTCTACTCCAGCAAAAATGAAATCATACGGATAAACAGGGTTTTCTTTTGTTTCAAGCAACCCACTTAACCGCAGGCCATTGTAAGGTCCTGACCGGAATACTATGGTGGTATTGTCTCTTACTGAAACCTCTGGATAACCGGATAGTTCGAACTGGTACGTGTACATACCCGGTGAAGGATCATCGGGACTATTCCACGACGACAAGTACCGTTCCAGGCCAGTATTGAAGTCCTTCCCAATCTTCATGCCAGCAATGAACGTATCACATGGATAATCAAAACTTTGCCAAATGAAGTTCCCTGAACCTGTGACACCTCTCCCATCGGTAACGACAAGATTTCCCGAGTCCAAGAGCCGCACGACCGGCCTACTGACGGGCCTCAAAGGCAAATCCAAAGCATTGGATGACCAAAGACTGTTTCCATTCCCATCTACAAGGATAAGAACTCCCTGAGCAGTCACATGTAAAACACCAGAGCTGTCATTGAGCGGCGTTTCCCGGTTAGCCACCCACGGAACCGTCGTGTTTGAACTCACATACCATATCCCCAAGTACCTTTTGGTGCTGGAACCAGGGCTAAAGAATCCGAGTTCGAAAATTCCACCGGCCGAAACCATGGTATCACCATCTCTGATTGAATCAGTCACATTTAAGCTGGCCACCGTGACCGATAATGTAACACGAGGCCACCACAGAAGGGTGCAGAATAGAAGCAAGATAAAGTCCGCCATTGATGAGGTTAGAAAACTTTGAAGACTTTTATAGATCACATTACTTATAATCATATTTTCCCATATGAAAATTCCTTATTGTCAAACTTGAAAACCTCAGCTCTAAGCAGCCTTTTTCTTTCAAGTGCCGCAAATACTGAGTAATCAAGAACTATAATCTAAAATAATAATGCCGCGTCAGCAATTATTTTCCGGGTAAATTACATAATCATCATTGAACTTTACTCTCATACCTATTTTGATCACTGAAGTTTCAAAATATTTAATTTATTTAATAAAATTGAGACATTGAACGATTTTGTTACTCATTCGATAACTTTTAAAAACATCTATTTACCTATGAACGAAGAAACTTATTCAAGATCAAAACAGTAGAAAACTTCATCAGTCATAAGAGATGTAACATATTGAGAAACAAACTTTATCCGATGATGAATAAAATTCAATGATAATTTACGTGATATATCCTTATTTTCTATCCGGGAATCTCAACTACAGCTGTCCTTTAATAATATTAAAATTTTGTAGAAACTTGCTGCTACAACTACTAGCTTTGACAAAAATAAATAAATTCCACCCAAGAATGAGTCCATGTTACTTCAAAATTATTATATATCGTTATCAACCATACCCTCACCGTGTAAAAAGGACTGACTGGAAAAAAATATTAATTTTGGTAGATGAATCTCTTAATATAATTTTTTATATATACGTTTCGAACCTTGTTATATATATAAATTACACTAAATTAATTAATTAATTCACGATAATATATTTAAATTAAATAAATAATTTCATATCATTAAATCAAAACCTCATTATAACTATTAAAAGATAATTTTATTATAATAAATCATAGAAATATGATTTAAAACCCTTGATATATAATTTAAATACATCACAAGCACCATACATGTCAAATACAAAATAGTATAACAAACCTAATATTACAAATTTATATATAATTAATATGATATTATATTTGTTACACTTACAATGTGAATAAAATAAAATATTTTATGTAAATATAAATAAAATAATTCAATATATAGATGGTGGGGTTATGGTATATTTATAATAATAGAAGTCGTTTTAAAACTTCAACTTGAAATCGAAGTATTAATCTCCTAATCAATTAAAGTGACGTCATCAGCAAATATATTTATATTATATACTTATAGATCTCTAATATCTTGGTCAACCAAAGACCAAATTGTAAATTGAAAGGTGTGATTAAAGAAAAAAAAGAAATGAGTTAAAATTTCAAACGATAAATATATATTTTAAACTAACGAGAGTTTTATCTAACGATAAGTAATTTAATATTATTTAAATAAGTTTTGAGTTTTATATCGAGTATATAAAAAATTTATTAAAAGATTTATTCATTAAAATAAAATATATAATATAGATCGATCTGAATTAATCGGGGCAAAATTTTAAAAATAAAAAGGAGAACTATATATATATGCCAAATATTAGTTGTACATTGAAAGGAGTGCTTAAAGAAAGAAGAAATGAGTTAACTCGTTTTCATGGGAGAATAGAAACTTCACTGCCGGTCAATAGCTTCACCTTCTTAGAACAGGATACAGTGCCATAAATATATTGGTGCAGGGTTGATATAATGCTAAAAAAATGTTTATAATATTCAAATATTTTAACTATTAATATTTTATATTAAAATAGTTTTTTATGATTAAAAATTATTATTCAATAAATGATAAATAACTTGAAAATATACATAGTCAATAAAATTAATTTTATATTTTATATAATTTTATAAAATTATTTTTTTGAATGATATGATATCTTTTTAAATCAATATTTATTTAGACGATATTAACATTGTAGCGTGTGTTATCATATAAATGTGTCAAGTAAGTTTTAACCTAAAATATAATATTTAAGACTAAATTATTTAAAAATTAAAGATCAAAATAAGTAATCAATCGATCGTTATTTTTTTTTTTTATCTTTATGTCTTTGTGTCATAATTTAGAGACGAAACTCATGTTGCAACTCGTGGTTTGGTTATTCTAGAGATGGCAACGAGGTGGGTGAAGTAGGTTTTTCGGTAGTTTCGATCTCAACCCAAAAAATAAGTTATCATACATGACCTCGACTCGCCTAAAAAATTTATATATCTCATCATTCAAAAATATAAGAAATCAAACTTGACCCCATTCTATCCATAAAATTAAATATTATATCCAAACTCGACTCACCCTGATCCAAAAATAAAATAACCCAAACTTATTCCATCCTAAATTTTTTATTTCAACATTCGCCTCGACCCACTCCAAAACTTAAATTTTTTACCTAAATACATAATCGTATTAAGTTGGGTTGGATAAGCTCCGGTACAGGGTTCATGTTGCTTTTTTAAATTAAAAATGGTGGTTAGTTTTATTAAGTAAAGAGTAAAATACAATACAATAAAATTATAATAATAATAATAATAATTTATAAAAATTATAATAAACTAATTATAATATATATGAACAAATATTACAATCGACAAAGACAACTTGTCTGAAATCTGTCTCGATCTAATCTGAAAGCTCTTTTGAATTCCACATTCCGACCAAAGATTCCAACCTTTAATTACTAATTGGTCCTATGAGAATATAATATTCAACACTTGTGGTTATTACAAAAACCATGCACATGTCTGGTACTAAATTTAAGACCAAATTTCATATCATACGTTGAAAATATTTACTACAAAATAAGGGTTTATTGAATTCTAGAGGGTCAAAAATTTATACTACCATTTCGTGGAAAGAGTCTACCGGTCTTGTAGGTAGTTTCCATACGTACTCAATATTATTATTTGAAGGAGAAATTTAAAAAAAATAAAATTAAAAGGGACCAAAAATAAATTTTATCTTCTTTAAGGGTTTAACGTTTAGGGTTTATGCACAAGTCTAGTGGTCTTTTAGGTAGTTTCCTTCACATAAATGAGTCCAAACGCAGTGGAACTCAATATTATTATTTGAATGAGATTTTTTTAAGAAAAAAAAGTAAATTTAAAGGGGACGAATAATAAATTTTATATATTTTTAGAGATTAAAAGAATAATTTTATTATAATATTTTTATAATTTTCAGATTTTTGGGTTATGCCTATCACTAATACCTTCATAATTACGCCATGAAGCCTATTGGAATATAATATTTCATAGTTGTGTTTCCTGTATAAAGCATGCACAAGTCTGGTAGAAAAATTTAATCTGGACTTCCATGTTCAACATCTCTCGTTGAAAATCTTTACTCCTAATTAAGTTTTTCTTTCATTCTAGAGGTTGAGAACTTCTACTATCATTTCATTCAAAGAGTACCGGTCTTGTAGGTAGTTTCATTGACATAAAAGAGTTCATCTGTAGCGGTAGGGGTGAGTAAAACTTGACTCGATTTGAAAAAATTGAATAATTTGACTCGATTTGAGACAAAAATACTTGATTTGTTTTGATTCGAATTTAAATTTTATAAACTTGATTTGACTCGAAAAAATTCAAATAAAGTTTGAGTTGTAAAATGAAAATTCGAATAACTCGAAATTTTTAATAATTGGAGGATTTATTTTTAAGTTCGAGATGATTCTTTCAATTTTTTATAATATATATACACCGATATATACAAATATGAAGAAATATTACCACATATGAAAAAATATATATGCATATCTTATATGATTAAAAAAATCATTTAAAATGCAATCAAACCGTACTATAACATGTTAAATAATTATAATTAAATTTTTATAAGAATTTAAAAAAAATTCAAATAGAGTTTGAGTTATAAAATATAACATGTTAACTCGATTAACTCAAAATTTTTTACTCGACTCAACTCGATCGAACACTCACCCTACGTAACTGAACTCATAAAATCATTTGAAGGAGAAATTTTTAAAGAAATTAAACTTAGAGGGGACCAACAATGAATTTTACATTTTTTGAGGGGTTAAAAGAATAATATTATTATAATATTTTTTATTTTTAATATTTTATGGGTTGTGACCACCGCCAGTCCCTTCATAGTTACGCCATGGAGTTCCTTCATAGTTACATTTTACATTTGGGGTGTAAACAAGCCGAGTCAAGTTTGAATAGTATTGAACTCGACTTAACTCATTAAGAATTCGAGTCAAGTTTGAGTTTAAATAGTTTTTAATGGGTTTGAATAATCCGAGCTTGGCTCGTTAAGAATTCGAACTTAGTTCGAGTTTGAGTTCAATCGAGTCGTGTGTTGACCGAGCTTTGACCAGTCGGACTTGATTAGCTTGTGATCTATCTCAACTCATTTAAAGTCCTATTAGAAAAATTTTGATACACAAATTATGTAAATTTTAATTTACACAAACTTGTTAATTTCTGGGTTTAAGATGCTAGTTTAGGTTTATAAAGTTAGGTTGTTGGGTTTAAAATTTAAGACTTAGATTTTAGGGTTTAAGACTTATGTTTAAGCTTTATGTTTTAGGATTTTAGGTTTAAGAATTTAGATCTTAAATTTATAAATTTATAAAAACTTAGTATATTATATTTTTTATTAGCTCGTGAGCTGTTCAAGTCGGTATCGAGTAACTTAATTTGGTTCATTAAGAACTTGATTCGAGTCCATTCAAATCAAGTGTTGATCAAGTCGAACTCATTTAACTCACGATCTGTCTCATCTTATTTACAGTTACACCCACAAAATCCATGTATCCGGAACGGAGGAGATTCTACATGATTATAGATTTAAATCAAGTTATATTGACAAAGGGGTGTGCAAAGATACTTAATCAAACAAAGAATCCTCCATGCTTATTTTACTCCATTAATGTTCATCGTTCCTGTAATACGTAATAGATAATGGCAAGGCAAGAGTCAAGTCTTGCTTGAACTGTGCAGCAGATATAAATTAAAAATAAGAGTCGTGTTGCTGCCCAGGATCAAACTGGTGTCCTTCAGTGTAAGACTAACGTGTTAGCCACTACACCACAGAAACTGGACACGATTACTAGCCTTTAGTTTTTTAAATGCTTATTTTACTTCAGAATTTAACCTAGTGAAACTACTTTTGACTTTCAGGACATGCCCGTGGCAGGAACTGAGACAGATTCAACTATAGACTACAGTGTAGTGGCTGCGCCATGATCTGCTTAATATTAAACAATTGAAATTAGATGGCCAGGATCTTAACATCAGAATGTCTGGTTCAGGAACAAGTACTGGTTTATAGAGCTAGAACATGTTCTTATTACATCTTCTAGTTCATACTTGCAACTGTAAATCTGTAATGGCTGCCCTTTGGGGGTTTCCTTCGTTTGTTACAATGGCAGAAGCGGAAGAAAGTTACAAAGTAACACCAAGGCTCCCTGCCATCAGTAAACAGACGTTTAAGCGTTAAAATGGTGGTGGGCAAACGCCTGTTTGTACCAAACCAAACCCTGTTTGACACTAAATTCACGGGGACAACGAGTTTTTATTGCAAAACGTAACAAAAAACACAGCCCAATTATGTTCCCCATAAATGTAGTCACATAGTTCTTTGCTGCAAGTACTAAAACCAAGTGCTTGGAGTATTTTGGTTTCTTGTTAGGCTTCTTGGGTTGCTGCATTCAAGGAGACAAGAGAACGCTGGTTTTCGAATACATATGCCTAATAGAACCCTTGAGTGCTGTTTCATTTTTGGTCTGAAAATCATTACAAAACCTATTAACATTATCACTTTCGTTTCTTCAATTAGCAAACTTTTGACAGAAACATTTGGTATCTATGTTCACTTAACTAATCCTGACAGATATGAAACTTTCTCTCCTCTGTCTTTTTCCTTCATGGTTTCAGGATACGTATGGAAGTAGAACTGCATCTGCATGTTATTTAATTATACTGAACGTTTCTTGGTCAAACTCAGACTTTTATATTCTTGGTTAAAAGAGGGGATAAGAAGTACTATGTAAAACGCGTTACAATATAGAGTACAGACTGTAGAATTTTATGACGGAAATTAACTCATAAAATTTTAAAATAAAAAAAAAATTAATATAAAATTTTTAAATTATATATGAATTTTAAATTTTTAAAAAGACAGACAAAGTTTTATCCTAATCCTGAATTTAACCAGCGTACATGTTTTACTAATTCCAAGATGCGGAGGACTTGTAATTCTCCCCAATCACGTGGAAACCAAAATGTTGACCATACAGCCAAACACAAGTCTTTCCTTATTTCAGTCAAAGCAATTCCATCATGCAGATAATAAATGTAATAATATTTTTTTTATAATTTAGGGTTTAATAATTTAGAGTTTAAGAATTATAATTAAATTTTAAAGTTTAAGATTAAAAATTATGTGTTAGGAATTTAGATTTAACATATAAACAATTAATTTTAATCTTAAATCTTATATTTTAATTATGTCCTCTAAATTTTAATCAATAAATATAAAATTTTAAACTATGAACTTTAAAATAGATCCATAAACCCTAAAATTATAATTTTTAATTTTTTTTCTGTAAATGCATAACATAATTATCTTAATTAATTGTATAAAAATATTTAACAATATTAATTGATAATTTATAATTATTTATTTTTCTGAACAAATATAATATTATATAAATATATAATTATTCTACTAATTTATTTGAATAATTTACTGAATATCTAATAATTTGTTTGAATAAAAAAAATCTTATCTTGTCCCATTGTCCTCCCAAGTCATGAGTGTACAGTAGCATCAAAGAAAATGTAACTGTTATCTAGAAGAAATAAATGACTAAAAATTAATATTATTTTAATATTAAAATTTTTATTTATATTATTGAACTATTAAAATATTTTTATATCATTATATTTAGACTATTAAAATCTATTAACATTATTAATTCTAATAGTTTGATAATATAATTAAAATATAACTTAAAGTTAAATGTTAAAATAATATTCATTACTTAAATGATGTGAATTAATATTAAATTTAAATTTTAATAATATAATTAAAGTAATTATATAATTAACTTTAATCCTATTTTCTCAATTTTTGTGGATGAGTTGAAAATAAAATACTTGTGTTTCTCTTTTGGATAAACTTTAGATTGGATTCAGTGACGTAAAAATATGTAATCGAATGAGTTTTCATTGAATTTTTATGTTATTATAACATAAATTTTGTTGATATCATACCCAAATAAATTATATAAAACTAATTTTAATATTTTTATGAAAATCTCATAGCATAATAAATTAAATGGGTTAAATGATCCTCTAAACTACATGTAAATCTGTCACTAAATATAATATTGGGATTACATCTCCAACATTTTAATTATAAACTCCCCAAGCGTGGCTTTTCACACCACATTTCAGCTGAATGATGTGGGGGGAGTTCACAACTAAAAAAAAATAATAATTTTTTTAATTAGTTACAGTAATAATGATAATAATATTTATTTTAGAATATACTCTCAGTTATTAGATATTAATCGCTCAATCACTATGTTGATATTACTGTTGTGCGAACCTATAATCTCTAAAAACAATAATCGTTTCTTTAACTAGCAAGATGGTTCGTGCAAAAAAAAAAACTTTTTAAATGGGATTTTTTTACGACCGTCGATATTATTAAATTATTATCACCAGCTCGTTTATGTTAAATTTTGAAATTTTAAGTATTTTTAATTAAATCCCCTATTTTTTTTAAAGTTCTCATTAAGTCACATATTTTTAAAAATATTTAGTTTTAAATTAAATCCTTCGAAAGTTTTAATTTAAGCTTTTAAATTTTTAAAAAACTTTAGGTAATCCCCTCAGTTTATGTTGCTAAGATCTGTCCCAGACGGCAAGGTATTCGATTCAATTCAATTAATGTTTTTTTTATATGCTATAAAAAAATAAATTTGACTGTGGTGCAAGTTGGCGAATTTAATATTAGAATTTAAATAAGACCAACTCTTCATACACTGTATATCTTCTAGTTTTAATTTAGTCTATAAAACATGTTTCTAATCAAAACTTTGGCTAAAAGTCTATGAAAGACCTTTTCAATTTTGTTGGATTTCTGATGAAAGACTCGACTTTGGGGTAACCATTTTTCAAATCCACTGGAATATAAAAATATTTGTTGTATCTGTCATTACATTCAATCATTGAATTTGAATTGTTCAATAAAATGGAAGGTGTAATTAAGTCTGCAAGCTATGAACAATCAGACCAGACATCCATGGAAAAGGGGTTCTATTTCTGTAGTGTTTGTTGTTTCCTGGTCATGTTCTTGAATGTTTCGACGGCAATTGATACCATTTCTCCGGCAGAGTCGGTAACTGATGGCATGACCTTAGTGTCTAATGATGGAACTTTTGTGTTAAGCTTCTTCTCTCCTGGCAGTTCTGAGAACCGGTACCTGGGAATATGGTACAACGACATCCCTGTGCAGACTGTTGTTTGGGTGGCAAATAGGATTAATCCGATAAACGATTCAACTGGCTTGTTGCAGATTGAAAATGGTGGCAGAGTTGTGTTACAAGTTCGGAACACAACAGTTGTTTGGTCGAGTAATACGACAGCAAGTGTTCGGAATCCAGTGTTGCAGCTTCTGGATTCTGGTAATCTTGTTGTCCGAGATGGAAATGATGGTAATCCGGAGAACTACTTGTGGCAAAGCTTTGATCATCCGACAGATACAATTTTACCAGGGATGAAAGTTGGTGTTGACTTAAGAACCGGCATCGATCGAAGACTCTCGGCATGGAAGAATTGGGATGATCCATCTCCAGGGGATCTTACTTATGGTGTAGATCTTGAAGGAAGTCCAGAAATGGTGCTGTGGAAAGGCTCAGAAAAGTATTCTCTCAGTGGTTTATGGATTGGAGCTGGATTCAGTGGTGCACCAACTTATTCGTCGAATCCGATCTTCGATTATAACTTCGTGTGGAACGAAAACGAGGTTTACTACACATTTTCCCTCAAAAACCAATCAGTAAAGTTGAGGAATGTTTTGAATCAAAGTGTAAGTCAGTCACAAATTTACACATGGAACCCAGAATCTCAAACCTGGCAGGTGTTTCTAGCTTTGCCGATAGACTATTGTGACAGATATGGACTTTGTGGTCCAAATGCCAACTGTGATAGCAATAAGCTTCCTTCATGTCAATGTTTGCCAGGGTTCAAGCCGAGATCGTCCCAAAGATGGAGCTCATCGGATTATTCCGGAGGGTGTGAGCACAGTAAGCCATTGAACTGTCAGGGCGGAGACGACGGGTTTATCAGAATTCAGAATGTAAAAACACCGGACACCACAAATTCTTGGTATAATAAAACTATGAATCTCAGGGAATGTAGGGACAGTTGCTTGAGGAACTGTTCTTGCATGGGATACAGTAATTTAGACATTACAGGAGGTGGTAGCGGCTGCGCCATGTGGTTTGATGATCTGATTAATATCAAACAATTGCAGACACAGGGCCAGGATCTTCATATCAGAGTGTCTGCTTCACAAGCAGGTACCGGATTACATAACTAGAACATGTTCTTATTACATCTTGGGGTCATGTTTTTTATTGTTTTTGTGCAAATAATTAATATTGGTGCATCTGGATGAATACTGATAATTGCAGAACAGAAGACAAATCCCAACGTGAGGCTTGCCATCATACTGCCAACTGTAATCGGTACCTTTACGGCGTTTCTGCTAGTTATTTGTTACATTCGCAGACGCAGGAGGAAGTTAAGAGGTAACAATAATCTATGTTACTCAAACTCGAGTGTGTGCTAGATACAAGTAGGTTCGAGAATATGTCGAACATGGATAATTCAAGGAATTAAACAGTATATTGATCCTTTTAGGTTCTTATATGATCTAAGAAACAGAGTCCCATAGTGCATAAACCAGGAGCTTGGGGATTTTTATATCGTTGTTCGTCCAGAAACATGAATATAATTCAATCTATATAGAAAAAGTGGTGGTGGGAAATCTAATTCTATGTTTTCTACTCTTTTCAGATGAATTTGGAGTCAAAAATGTAAATGATAAAGAGAGTAAAGAGGAGGATGGAGATATGGAGCTTGCTGTATTCGAGTTCGGTACAATAACTCGTGCTACCAATAATTTTTCAGTTGATAACAAGTTAGGTGAAGGAGGATTTGGGCCTGTTTACAAGGTAAAAGCTACTGTATTTTAGTATAGTGATCTCGAAGTATACGATTTTATCAAAAGCTCATTAAAATACTGCAAAATTTTCCAGGGGACACTTGCAAATAGACAAGAAATAGCAGTGAAGAGACTTTCAAAGAATTCTGGACAAGGACTGACCGAGTTTAAGAACGAAGTAAAGTTGATTGCCAAACTTCAGCATCGGAATCTCGTGAGGCTTCTTGGTTGCTGCATTCATGGAGAAGAGAGAATGCTGGTTTATGAATACATGCCTAATAGAAGCCTTGACTCTTTCATTTTTGGTCTGATAAATCATTAGAAAACCATTCAACATTATCATTTAGCTTGCTCATTGATCGAATAAGACGTAGGACTAACACGAATGCATACTTTCCAGATCAAGAGAATCGAGAAATATTAACCTGGTCCAAGCGTTTCCATATTATCTGCGGGATTGCTAGGGGACTACTCTACCTTCATCAAGATTCGAGATTAAGGATTATTCATAGAGATTTAAAAGCTAGTAATGTTCTACTTGACAGCGAGATGAACCCGAAAATTTCAGATTTTGGCATGGCAAGAGCTTTCGGAGGAGACCAAACAGAAGCCAATACAAATAGAGTAGTTGGAACTTAGTAAGTGGACTTTTATGCCTTTTCCATACAATTTGATCCATAAATCCGAATAAAAACTTTATTATTTTTATCTGTAAATGTTCTGCAGTGGTTATATGGCACCGGAATACGCTACGGATGGGCTGTTTTCAGTAAAATCAGATGTTTTTAGCTTTGGGATTCTATTGTTGGAGGTTATAAGTGGGAGAAAGAATAGAGGGTTTTATCATGCAAATAAAAGCGGCAACCTTATTGAACATGTAAACATCAACTGATACTATTATCATTATGTTTCTTTACTTCAACGACAAATGCTATAAAGGTTTACATTTTACTGCAGGCATGGATATTATGGAAAGAAGACAAGCCTTTGGATGTTGCTGATGATTTCTTAGTAAACACAGGCGACCTGTCTGAGCTGTTACGGTGCATCCGCATTAGCCTTTTATGTGTGCAGCAGCATCCCGAGGAGAGACCGAGCATGTCTTCCGTGGTTCATATGCTGGGAAGTCATAATGAATTGCCTTTGCCTAAGCAACCTGGTTTCTTGTTTAACAAGAAACACATTGAACCAGATTCTTCAATCGACATGGACGCATCGTCCTCTAGAAACGAAATAAGTTTATCATTAATACAGGCTCGGTAAAAAAAGATTCTATAGTTCATTCAATATGTTATACTCCAAACTGTCATTAACAATTTGTTTGCAGTTTCTCGGAAAGTCAGATGACATATCTTGTAGTTTAAGCTATACAGCTAGTAAATTTTGTTCATGGTACAATCAGCAGAAGTTTGACAGAATTATTCGATTTTCAATTCGGGTTTTTTGTAAAACACATTCCAATATAGATTTTATGGTTGAACTATTGAAAACTTAATTTCAGTTCCTGGAGGTGAGCAAGTCATATGATTCCAAACTAAGTGAACAACACAAAAGAACTTAGTTCAAAATACAAATTTAGTTCCATTCCAGCAGCTATGCAGCCACATTTCAACTGTTTTAGACACCATGGCTGATTCTTTTATTGGGAACCGTCCACGCTTACCGACATTGGGTACAACATATCAAACGGAGATTTACGGTGGTTCAATGGATTAAGAATTATCGAGATTGGTCGACGACTTGTGATTTATCCTTTCTGATGTAGACATAGAGCCACCTATCGATGGTCTAGAGTTCGGAAATATCCCCTTATGAATTTTGAAGAAATTAGAAAGAGACTGGTCTTTATCCCCATGCAGAAGGTGATAGTTATTTTTATCTCCTATGTCTTATGTTCCATTTGGTGGAGAGGATTAGAAATTTGTGAGGTAAATATGATCAACATGAGAATAAAACAAATAGAGAGAATCACGCCTACAGCAAAATAATATTTAACATGATTTAAAATTTAGGTGCTTAAAGTATTTTTTTTTTTTAAAATAAGCGTTACAATTTGGGGAAAATGGTCGGTTGGTTCTGATGACCAGACGAGTGTGGTCGGTGGCGGCTACATGGATTCGTCCCTGCCCTTAACATCTAAAGTTTCCGAAGTAAAGTGCCAACTCATACGGTCATAACCTTAAAGTATCAGTGTTTGAGCACCCCCGGCGTACCTTTCCCACGACGTTTCCGCTGATAGATAAGGATGAGCTTACGGTCGCCAGACAGCATTATATCTGTCCATCTATTGACCAAGTTTTCGAACAGATCATGTAGGCGGCTAAAGGGACGTCCATTCAACTGTTGGTTTTTTTATATGTTATTCAAAAATAAAATATTGAATGGGGGATGCACCTTGGGGAAATTTAATACTAGCGTTTAGTTTAGTCTATGAATTATGTTTATGATCTAATCAGGAAAAGTTTGGAGAAAAGTCTGATCAAAGACTAGTTCTTTTTTTGTCTGATTTCTGATGAAAGACTTGACTTTTAGTTAACCATCCTCAAATTCAGTTTAATATAAAATACTTGTTGTCGTTGTCCTAACATTCAATGATTGAATTTGAAATGTTCAATAAAATGGAATGTGCAAATTAAGTCTGCAGGTAATGAACAATCAGACCAGACATCCATGGAAACTGGTTTCTATTTCTGCAGTGCTTGTTTTTTCGTTATCATTTTCTCAAAAGCTGCAGCCGCAATCGATACCATTTCTCAGGCAGAGTCGCTTACCGATGGCATGACCTTGGTCTCCAATGATGGAACCTTTGTGTTAGGTTTCTTCTCTCCAGGCACTTCCAAGAACCGGTACCTGGGAATCTGGTTCAACAACATCCCAGTGCAAACTGTTGTTTGGGTGGCAAACAGGATAAATCCGATAAATGATTCCACTGGCTTGTTGCAGATAGAAAATGGTGGCAGAATTGTGCTTCAAGTTCAGAACACAACGGCTGTTTGGTCGAGTAATACGACAGCAAGTGTGCGGAATCCAGTATTGCAGCTCCTGGATTCTGGTAATCTTGTTGTTCGGGAAGGAACTGATAGTAATCCGGAGAATTACTTATGGCAAAGCTTTGATTATCCATCAGATACAATGTTACCAGGGATGAAGATTGGTGTTGACTTAAGAACCGGCTTCCAGCGAAGACTCTCGGCATGGAAGACTGGGAATGATCCATCTCCAGGTGACCTTACTTATGGTGTAGAACTGGAAGGAAGTCCAGAAATGGTTCTAAGGAAAGGCTTAGAGAAGTACTCTCTGAGTGGATTATGGAATGGTAATGGATTTAGTGGGGCACCATATTACAGGTCGAATCCGATCTTCGATTATGACTTTGTGTGGAATGAAAATGAGATTTACTACATATTTTCCCTCAAAAACCAATCAGGAAAGTTGAGGAATGTTTTGAACGAAAGCCAAAGTCAGTCACAAAGTTACACATGGAACCAAGAAACTCAAACCTGGCAGCAGTTTGTAGCCTTGCCAATTGACTATTGTGACAGATATGGACTTTGTGGTCCAAATGCCAACTGTGATAGCAATAAGCTTCCGGCATGTCAATGTTTGCCAGGGTTCAGGCCGAAATGGCCCCAAAGATGGAGCGCATCGGATTATTCCGGAGGTTGTGAACACAGTAGGCCATTGAACTGCCAGGAAGGAGACGGATTTATCAGAATTAGGAATGTAAAAACCCCAGACACCACAAATTCATGGGTTAGTAAAACTATGAATCTCGAGGAATGTAGGAATGAGTGCTTGAGGAACTGTTCTTGCATGTCATACACTAATTTAGACGTTACAAGAGGAGGCAGCGGCTGTGCCATGTGGATTGGTGATCTGATTAATATCAAACAATTGCAAACAGACGGTCAGGATCTTTATATCAAAGTGTCTGCTTCAGAATCAGGTACTGGTGTACAAAGCTAGAACATGTTCTTGTTTCATCTTGGAGTAATGTTTTTGGTTATCTGTAATAAATAATTAATACTTGTCCATCCTGACCAACATTGATCATTGCAGAACTGAAGAAAAAGCCCAGGGTGAGGCTTGCCATCATACTTACAACAGTAATTGGTGCCTTTTTCGGGTTCCTGTTAGTTGTTTGTTACATTCTCAGATGCAGGAGAAACTTAAGAGGTAACACTAATTATGATTCTCATAAATATAATCATTTTGTTCTATGTCCGGTTTGCTCAGCTACGATACTCATACTCGAATGTGTGCTAGATATAAGTATGTTTGAGAATATGTCGAACATGAATACTTCAAGAAAAACAAAGAGCCAAAAGTAACTGATAATGGATGGTTTTGACATTTTGATATGATCTAAGAAACAGAGTGGCATATTACATAAACTAGGTAGGTGCTTCGGGATTTTTTTATTTCGATGTGAATTTCAGCTCTATGTTTTCTGCTTTTTTTCAGATGAAGTTGAAGACAAGCATCTAAGTGATAGAGAGTATAAAGTCGAGAATGGAGATATGGAGCTTGCAGTATTGGAGTTCGGTACAATATCTCAAGCTACTGATAGTTTCTCATTTCGTTACAAGTTAGGTGAAGGAGGCTTTGGCCCTGTATATAAGGTAAAGTTTACTGTATTTTAGTAGAGTGATCTCGAAGTATACCATTTTATCGAAAGCTCATTAAAATGTTGCAAAATTTTTCAGGGGAAACTTGCAAATGGACAAGAAATAGCAGTGAAGAGACTTTCAAAGAGTTCAGGACAAGGACTGATCGAGTTTAAGAATGAAGTAAAGTTGATTGCCAAACTTCAGCATCGGAATCTCGTGAGGCTTCTTGGTTGCTGCATTCATGGAGATGAGAGAATGCTGGTTTATGAATACATGCCTAATAGAAGCCTTGACTCTTTCATTTTTGGTCTGATAAATCATTAGAAAACCTTTCAACATTATCATTTTCCTTCCTCAATGCTCGAATAAGACGTAGGACTAACACGAATGCATACTTTCCAGATCAAGAGAATCGAGAAGTATTAACCTGGTCCAAGCGTTTCCATATTATCTGCGGGATTGCTAGGGGACTACTCTACCTTCATCAAGACTCGAGATTAAGGATTATTCATAGAGATTTAAAAGCTAGTAATGTTCTACTTGACAGCGAGATGAACCCGAAAATTTCAGATTTTGGCATGGCAAGAGCTTTCGGAGGAGACCAAACAGAAGCCAATACCAATAGAGTAGTTGGAACTTAGTAAGTGGACTTTTATGCCTTTTGCATACAATTTGATCCATAAATCCGAATAAGAACTTTATTGTTTTTATCTGTAAATGTTCTGCAGTGGTTATATGGCACCGGAATACGCTACCGATGGACTGTTTTCGGTCAAATCAGATGTTTTTAGCTTTGGGATTTTATTGTTGGAGGTTATAAGTGGAAGAAGAAATAGAGGGTTTTATCATGCAGATGAAAGCAGCAACCTTATTGAACATGTAAACATCAACTGATACTATTGTCATTATGTTTTGTTACTTTAAGTACAAAGGCTAAAACGGTTTAACTTGTGCTGCAGGCATGGATATTATGGAAAGAAGGCAAACCTTTGGATGTTGCTGATGATTTCGTCGTAAGCACTGGCGATCAATCCAAGCTGTTACGATGCATCAACATTAGCCTTTTATGTGTACAGCAGCATCCTGAGGAGAGACCGAGCATGTCATCTGTGGTTCATATGCTGGGAAGTCGTAATGAATTGCCTTCGCCTAAACAACCTGGTTTCTTGTTTAGCAAGAAACACTTTGAAGATGGTTCTTCGTCGGACATCGATGGATGGTCCTCGAGAAATGAAATAAGTATATCATTATTGGAGTCTCGGTAAGAACAAGAAGAAGAGATTCCATGGTTTATTCAATGTGTTATGCAACAAACTATCATTAACAATTTGTTTGTAGTTTCTTGGAAATTCAAAAGATATACCTTCTTGTATACAGACAATAAATTATATTTTTGTTACAATGAGCAGAAGTCCGACAGAATTATGTTTTTGCAACTGATGTTCGAGATAATATGTCTTTAGGAATCGAGTAGCTTAGGAAGGCCTTAAGGCAGAAGATGTGTAGGGTCAGTACCCTTGCTGCGAAAGCGTCTGAAGTCGTTAGTTAAACCACTAAACCTAAAATTCTATTTATCGTTTATAAATTTTAAACCCTAAATCTTACACATTAAAATAAAATCATATATCCTAAAATTAACGCGCTCGTGAAGACTTTTAGTTTTTACTGATAATATATAAGATAATAATTCTAAAATAAAATACACTCAATTTATTTGCAAGTAATTACCAAATTCTAACCGTATTTACAAAGTGTCAATGTAAAAAATAGAGATATTATTAGGTGAATCATGTTTAGCACGTTATCCATGGTCTAAATAATCAGAACCGTTTATCTTTAAATAATCACTTAATAACTGCCCACCCACTAATTATATATAAGAGAGATGATGATTCACTTAAAAAAAAATTGAGATGAACAATCCTGATTGATTGGGACCACGAATGACGTGGTGAATATCGCTCACCTAATAATTTTTCGTAAATAATATTATGTCTCAATTATGTAAAAAAATAATAAATCTGGTGATCGATATCTAATACAAAGATTAGTTGTCAATTATTGATAAAAAAACTAAAATTTAATGAAAAAGATAAAATTATTATAATTTCAATAGTAACTATACATAATAATATAAATTTTATGTCATACATATTATTTCAAAATATTAAAAATAAAATTACCTTTTCTTTACCTTCCAATAGAAGCTCTTCAATGTGACCACTCAAAAAGCACAAAAGCTTGACTGATAAGTTGTACATACAGTCCTCCAAATATATATAGTTTACACTAATTTTAGATTATTTAAATTTTAATATGTGTAAATTAACGATTGAATTTAAAAAATAAAAAAATAAAAAAAGTGTTAATGTGTTATTTTTTAAAAATAAATTGTTCTAATAATATTATTAGTTTTTTATTGGGTATTTTCGATAAAGATAAATAATTGATCATAAAATTGTGTATATTTTTAGGAGTAGAGATTAAACTGATAATCTCGTAAATATTAGAACGAATATTTTTTATTTTAAATTATTTTTTTTAATAAGACACATGTTACATCTTTTATATATATAAAAATAAACAATCACACTAATATATCTCATAATTTGTTATTATATTAATTTATTATAAAATTAAAGGAATGAAAAATAAAATAAAGGCAGAAAGTAGGAGCTGGAGTGGGCCACTTTCTGACCTCCACTAACATATTCCAAACAAATAAGAAAATCAAAGTGAGATTTGCAATCAAATGACATAACCCCACAATTCAATATTTTCTGTTCAATTTTATTTTATTTTTCTTTATAAATTTAAAGGTAGTAGTGGCACCTCTATTCACAATGTTGTAGGTAACACCCAAAAAAAAATATTTTTATAAATTAATCTTGAAAGTATTTTCCTATTAATTATAAATTAATTAATATTCTTACCTAAGCCAATAAAACAACCTTTGATCTCACAATAATTATTCTTCAATTATTACAAAAGTAAATTAATATATCTTATATGGTACCCCAACAGTGCCCTAACTCTTGCATCATTTTGCCTGTTGTTGCCCCCTCTTCTTTATATTGATAGATTAATTTAGAATTTTGGATCGAATATCATAAAGACACGTGGTTTCTTCCATTCTTCCCCACAAGCAACTTGTCTAGGGTTTTGATTTCATGATAAGAATATATATACCCTTTATTTCTTCACTTACTACCTGAAAGTTCCACCAAAAGTTGGTGTCCAGAAATCAACAGGCAAGTCGTGTGTGAATGGAAACGTGCTGGAGACTGGTACCAGACACAGTCCTCGGCTTCTTAGATCTTGTTTTAACCCTTCAGAGTCCTTGGATTTCTCAGGATTCTGCCATTAATGCAGGAAAAAAAATGCTTAATCGATCATGAAACTATGAACTATATCTGTATATATAGCAGGAAAAATATGATGTTGTATCGGTATACCTGCTGGTGTTGTATGGCAGCTTCGTTGTTTTTCATGTATGGTGTACTTAAAACCTGATACAAAAACAAAAGTACATAACCCTTGTCAGAAAACAACTAATATTATGTTTTTTTGCAACAGGAATTAGTAGATGTTAATGGGAACTTACACTGACTTGTTCATGGAGGAATTTTATATATTCAATGGCTTCTGAAAGCACTGAAGCTGTATCAGTCTGCATATAAAATGGATGAACAGTGTTTGTTGAAGAAAGTAAAGCCAAAATTTAAAATGATGATCAGACAACTGACTTTTCCGAAAGGTGAAACCAGTTGTTGGAGTGCAGTGATTCTGTCCCCCATTTTCTCTTTTCTCACCTACGATTTTCCATCAAAGTTAATGAATTTGAAAACAAATTCCGGGAAAAAAACAAAGGTTTCTAGGAAAATCAAATCTTCTTGTGAAATGTTTTATCAAACTGATGGTACCTTAAAAGCTGGCACGGTTGCTGGGGTTTCATTTCTGGGTCTTTTAGATTCGTTTCCACTTTTCTTCACCACAGTACTGCTTGTTGAGTCTCGAACTTCGGATATATTCTGCTGACATATGAAAAAAATAAGTCTTGAATTCAGAAACATTCCTAACCCTAATATAGAAAAAATCTGGTAGAAAAGATTCTTTTTTTACCTTTGATTTTTCATCGAAATTTCCTGTTGGAAACTGGGGTTGTAATGATGGGGAAAACCCAGGCCTAACATGATCAGCCATGGAAGCTGCAGATGGGTTCCAAAAAGGAGCATTGTTTGAGAAATGTAACTGGCCATGGAGCTGATGATGATGATGTTGTTCTTGTGACCCTAATAGCCCTTGAAGAATCGTGGAAGGATTCTCGTACAAAACCGTCGAGTTTTCAGATTGAAAACTTGATGGCAGACCCTGATAAGTTCCGGTGCTATTACCGAGGCTTCGATGGGGGCTAAACTGAGATTGATCGAGTGAAAACCCTCTGTTCATTTGCTTGAACTGATCAGTCTCCCCACGGCTGTTTCAACAAAGATTAAAGCTTTAAACCCTAAACCAACCGTTAATTTCTATGTTAGCACAGAATCAATGCTCGGAGTCTACTTACAGCAACGCTTGGTTCCAATCCAATGCTTGAGAAGAAAGCCCCAAACCCATGATTTGTAAATCCATAGCTTGATGAAGCTTGGGGTTCTCCTGGAAAACAACCGAACTACTCGAAACCGAATCCATTTGAGACCTTGCTGTTTTTACATCGGCCACTTCAGTCGGCCAACCAAAGCTGAATCCAGAAGATGAAGCGGCTTTCCTGGATGAATCCCACCAATTTGTTCCTGTGTTAAACTCATCTGCCATGGAGGAAAAGCTAAGCAGCTGTTGCTGTTGTGAATGTGAATTACTTTGTTTGAGATTTTTCTTTTGCCGTGGTAAGGGAAGGTTTTATGGTTGAATAAATTGATAGAAAACGATTTGCTGCATCTCATATTATATATATATATATATGAAGCAGCCAAAGGATTAAAACAGGTGAAAACAAAGACATGGTTGACATTTCTGGGGTGATAAGACAAGAAGAAAGGTCATTTTGAAATTGAAATGTTCTAAAACAATGGTTATATTTCGTGTATGAAATTAGAATGATCAAAATTTTAGAAAATATTTAAGGATAAAATTAAAATATTTAAAAATTTAAAGATCAATTTAAGATAAAGATCATAATTTAAAAACATGTGACGCATTTAATTCTTAATTAAAAAATGTTTCCATTTAGAAAAGTATATATATATATATATATATATTTTCATTTTTGCTAGTGAAATTATGAAAAAATTGATGTCCCAACGTGTATTGTATTTTTAGAGTTTAAAATTTATAATTATTATTTTAAAATTTATAATTAATTTTTAAAGTTTATAATTTAATTAGTGTGTAAAATTTAGTATCCCTAAAATAACATTTTACATTATTTAAAATTCATTAATAAAAAAAACTCACCGATAATATATTAAATATTATCCCACAAATTATTTTTTTACTCCATCTCAAATATTAAATGTCACATATGCAAACTTATTTAAATGTGTTTAACAGATTTTGATGATTTATGAATAATTTATGGGAAAAGTAAAGAGATGAAACTTGAGCAAGTGGTGGTTGAGAGGCGGCCGGAGGAAGGAGGTTTTACTTCATATGACAGCTGAAGTAAGAAAGTCAACGAGTGGGGACCACGCGGCATGCGCGCGTGCACAGACACCTGGACCCCACACCCCTACCTCAGAGTCAGAGACCTGAAAATGACCATTTTTATTCTTCTCTTCTTCTTCCTAATCATTTGCCACCCACCTTCGACCACTGTCTTGTGTGGATTTCACGTACCCGTCAATTCTATTTTTCAAACAATGAGGTTATAAAAAATATCTAAGTAACTTATAAACTACTATTAATTTAGGTAAATAATAGAGTAAAAAAAAAAAAATAAGTGTATTTAAAAAAATATTTAAGAGAATAAATAAAATAATAATATTTTTGGATTTTGTCATCTACAAGTGACAAGGTTTATGTATACCATTGATTTCAGTTCAATTCAATGTCCAACATGGACCTCGTCACTTGCTAATAGCGAGGTCTAAACACTTCGTCACCTATAGATAACGAGATCCAAAAAACACTATTTATTTTAGCTTATTTCTCCCAAAATACCTAAGCTCACCTATTTTTTCAAATATAACCCTAAACATCATTATTCTCTTAAATTCCCTTATAAACTAATTAAATTAACTAATGTAATAAAATATAAACTATCAATTAATATAATCCATTATGGATCATTTACTAATTAACGAAGGCTTGCAAAGTCAAAACCAACTGCCAATGTCAACTGATATAATTTTAGTGATTGACTTATGTGTTGGAAAACCATCCTCAGCATATTTAATGGCTTAGATTCTTAGCCTTTTCATTTAACCACTTAAAATTTCTTTCAATACTCAATTCACTCTAACTAGCATAGGCAGAAATTCTTTCAAATTAAATCACATTATTGATCCGCAATTTAAGTGAATAATAAAGTTAAAAGAAAAAATATTTAAGAGAGTAAACCAAAATGAATAGTGTTTTTTAAACCTCGTCATTTGCAGGTGACGATGTGCATGTACATCGTTGAAATTAATATATTTTCAGTTTAATCTAACAATCTACATAGACCTCATTACTTGCAGATGGAGAGATCCAAAAAAACATTATTACTTTTGACATATTCTCCCAAATATTTTTCACATATATTCTTCAGAAATTTTTCACAACTTTATTATTCACCTAAATTTGCCTCATTGATCGATAGTGTATTGGTCTATTTTAAGTGATATTAAAATAAATTTTTATTATATAATTTTACACTGAATATCTTAATGAATGAGATAAACAGAATAACTGTGACATGATCTGTAATAAGATATAATAAATTTTTATATATTTAAACTAATTTTAAATTTTAAAATCACCTATTCAAATAAAATTATACCCAAATTATAAAACAAACAAAATCATTTTGTAATTATATTAAAAAAAATCTTTATTTCGTACGACACCATCCTTCATTGAATCAATAATGTCGACGAAGTCAAATGTAAATATATAATTTTTTATTTTTTTATTTTAAAATATTAATAAAATATCGCCGTTACAACCCACTCATCATGATTCATATTTCCACTTTGATGAACATATGGACTGCGCCAAGAATACAATTCAACTATAAAAGCAAGAGGATATGGATAGAAATATTTTATAATAAATATAAAATAATTCAAGCACTTTATTATTTAATTATTACAAGGAAAAAAAAAAAGTAGAGAAGATAAAGTATATCTTATTTTTGATAAAATATATATTTATTTTATAATTTATGTTTGAGATTTATAATTCTTCCGTTTAATAATATTATTTTGAGGTTCAAACCCCATTTTTTTAAGAGAGCATTATATCTCGTCATTGCACCAATATTATTAGTTGATAACATTTTTTTACTAATAGACATTGAATTTTTATTAGAATTATAGAAGATTTCACGATTACAACGTATTTGAGACTAATCTATCGAAATCTCTTACAACTAAAAATAAAGAAAAATGAATACTTTCATAGAGATAAACATACCATCAAAGTCCAAAAGTTTTTTTTTAATTTCTTTGTCTCTATTCAATCGAGATGCATAATGGGTGAAAAAGGAGTGATGATCAGCAACCCAAACTATCTGGCAAAATGTTCTACTACCCATGACTAATTACATCAGTAAACAAACATTATCCGGGTGAGGATCTAACTTTCTATGACCACCGACAAAATTGTAATCAGAAAATAATATTGCTAAAATCTCTGTGTAAACAACAAACGACCACTAAAGTAAGCTGAAATCATGTTACAATGACAAACAAAATAAACCATAAAAAAAATAAAATGTCACATTAACAAAAAAATAAAATATTAACTAATCAAATATATTTATTCAAAAAATTTAATATAAAGTAAGAAGTATATATTTAATCAAGCATTTGTATTAATGAACGTTACCTTTGTGACATGTCCAAATTCTAATTATCCTTACCAACTCCCTAAAGCTATATTCTCATCATTTAAGATTTTTAGGAACAACAATTTCAATTTAAACATATAGGTAGAAAACTACTACTATATGGATTATGATAGAGCTTAGGCTTTCATTTCAAATATTAAAATCTAGTTTAAGAGAGTTGTGTCTTAAAAGACCATCTCTCTTCTCATTGACTTTGTAAGAAACTCTTATGGGGTTTGAAAATTGTACTTTGAATTTCCACCATAAAAATATATTTTTTAAAAAATCCAAAGGTCCAAGGTGTTTTCATTACAAATATGATGTGTCCTTGTCACCTAATTAGTCAATCCCACTTGCTGGGGTTGACATGTATCTTGACCCTCTTTAATTGAAAAATTATTTTATAGATCGATTCCATCACGTCATTTATAATTCTTAACTATTAAAAATTAGTCAATTAATTTTATGTTTTCCGTGCCATTTTTTTTTCTTTCCACATGATTCAATAATGTAGGCGTGTCAACTTGACCTCTTCTCTTACTTGGATGATGGCTGACGCCTAGGGTTTAAGGTTAGATTAGGTTTAGGTAATGTTTTGAGATGTGGAAGCATTTGGGCTTAGTATTAGTTTTTCAATTATAATGGGTATTAAGTCATGTTGAATAATGGGCTAATATTGGGTAAATAGACCCGAACAAAATGAATTATTTATGTTAATGGGTTTATATTTTTTAATTTAATTATTTTAAGTCATCTTAACTTAATTATATTATTTCAGTATTATTTATGTTAAGATCATTTAGTGGAACATGTTCTTTCTTTCTTTCTTGTTTTTGGTTTAAAGTTTCAGTTTTGATGATTATTTCTTGAGACCCAAGTAAACAGAGGAACTGGGTAGTCTTGTTATTGATGAAACAATCAATGTTTAGAATTATAAGCTCAATTAGTCCAATCTTCTGAGTTCTGAATGCCATTTTAATTGCTCACTCCGTAGTTTACAGCTCATTTATTTGCTTCTGCCGGGATGGATCAAACAATCAACATATGGAATGTATGCAGCAGAGATCAGAAGATGTTAAATGGATGCAGCAGGGATTATATATTTGTACTTTCTTGTGGATATGACTGTTCATCAAGATTGATCAATGTTGAAAAGGAAGTTGAATCACAGATGTTTAGAGATGATCAGGTTGTTGGGGTTATAAAGTTCCATCCAGATAACTCAAACCTATTTCTTTCTAGGGGGATCGAAGGGCAAACTCAGATTGTGGGATGTTAGAACTGGCTAGGTGGTCCAAGAGTGGCTAGCTAATAGCCCTTGTATCTGCTATGCTTCGCCCTAACCTCTATACCATTTGTAAAGTGGTTTTATAGGTCATAAATGCTTTGATTTGAACAGTTCATGTTAATAATTTCTCGACAGGAATCACCAAAGCCTCATAAGTCTTGGCTATACTTTGGGGTTTGGTACACCATCTATATCAAATAGAAAGAAAGAATTTTGATAGTTATCTGCACAGGAAACCTATGCATAAACTTTAACTTAGTGCTTCCATAATACAGAGCTTTATAAATGAACCATTGGTTTGTCTGTAGACTTGGCACCCATGTTTGCTGTTCATGTTGACAGTTTCGAAAAGAGTCGTTTGAATACTGCCACTTGAGTTATATCAACTTATGTCGGGTCCAATTTGCATGACTTTGGTGTTCGATACGAGTCTTTTCATTAAAAGACACATGCTTACACACATAAGTAATTCTTTTTGCATGGAAGAGAAAAGATGCATAGTCAATCATCCATTTCAAAGGACTAGATTCCTGTGTAAGATTGATGTTCCATTGGACTAAAGTCGTGTACTTGAATCACTCTTGTCACTTCTGTTTCCCTACTAAATGTCTATCTTGAGCCGTTTGCTAGGGATATGTCCTAATCATCTCTTTTCATATGGATATTGCAATTCCAGACAAGCTTGATAGGATATTTGGACTAAGTTTTAACACAAAGTGTTCTTGACACCTAAGGTGCTATTGTCTTGTCTAGGTGAAAATGGTAACAGTGGTGAACTAGAATATAGGTACCAAGTAGAGTTGCTATGGCCTAATCTTGGCTTATATTTAAGTGTACTAACTTCTATAACTCCCGACCGTCGGTTCTTATCCGGACTGGGAAGCCATTTGGTTTACACCTATGGAAGCCAAGGACCTCCCATCACAATTCACACTTAGATATGGATAGCTAAAATGAAGGTTGATTTGAAAGCTATTTAAGTATAGGGAACATCTCTATCATATAGTTGAGGGGAATCTACTATTCCTTGGGGAGAAGTCTTTGAAGTGTTGTCTGCTAAACAAACTTGGCGACAACCTTGATATGTCTGATATTGTGTTATAGAAGTATCTGGATGTTGGAACACCTTTTACCTTCTTCACCACAGTTAGATGTGTTGGGAGTTGCCTAGATCTCTTGCACCAAAGGGATTAAATCACACTCATAGTAGGAGTTGCCTATCTGCCTATGTGCTTAATATAAATGTAATATAAAATAGATTTGTCAACTTTGCATATGAATATGTTTCCCACCATAACTGGTCTCCAAAGCCCTTAGAACAAAAACAATTGGAAAGAATGGAATAAGCGTAGGGTAATGAAACTTCGAGTATGGTCTATATTGCAGATGGCTTTATTTTAATCAACATTTAAGACAGATATCATACCTTTTGTTTGTTTGTTTGTTTATCTTCTGGTGTTTGGTCTTGGTGTACTTGTGGTGAAGCGGGTGTTCGCTCAACGAGGAGACCCCATTTGCCTACGTCTCTAGAAAATTGAGTCCACCTACAGTCCAAGTTGCTGTTAGATTCTGTATACTTTTCTTTGAAAAGAAAGATTTCATTTCAGCCTTTTGATTATATATAATATAATTATATCCTACAATGATAGTAACCAACAATATTGCATGAACTTGTAATCAAATAGATCTCACTCGGCTACTGTTCTATTTTCTGGAGTTTTGTTCGAACTAATCTTAATTGATTTATGTCGTACACTTAATTTTGATGAATAAATTTCTCAACATAGATTTTTTACATACCCAAAATCTTAAACTCAAAACTTATTTAAATAAAACCAAATTACTTACTATTTAAATCAATTAGTTTTTTTCAACGTATAAATTAGATTATAAAATTGTAATATTATATATATTGTTGAGTAAACATTGGTAGGACTGTGTTCTTTAGTAGACAGAATCATTACTTACAGTGAGTAAAATATCATCACTGTTCTTCCTAGCTATTATAAACTTAATTCTTACATCCAAGTTGTCTGTAAAAAGATTCCATAACGATGCTTGATGGACAATGTTTTTCATTTGCATGATGGATGAAAGTTTTCTCATCATCTATTTAATTATGTACTATATATTGCAAGCAAATTTTTAGTTTTTTATCAAATTTTTTAGTTGTTTTTTCGGTTCTTCTAGATTTTGTCAAACAAAAAATTTTATATATAAAAATTTTTAAATTCGAAATTATACGATATATTAAATTATTTATCACTTAAATTAATATGTCGTTGTAAAGTACTTTTCAACCCCTTTAAGAGTTAAACGTTTGATTTATCCTTCAACATGTTTCAAAACTGACCCTAATACAACCCTAAACTCACATTGTCCTCAAATTGTGATCTTAGGGCAGCGTGACACAATGATTGGGTTCTACTCTTCACTGGTGCTTCCAAAACAACAGTATCGATGCCTAGATTTCTCTACCATATGTGTAGCTTTAGAGGATTGACTTATTACAGTCTACAGAGACATGAACAGTGTCCCCTAATTTTTGGGTCACTTGACCGAAAAGAGTGGATCAACATATGGGCGGAGCCACCCTTGCTAATGGGTGGTCAAATGACACCCTAAAACTTTTGGATTAATATTTTTTTTATATGATTTATATATAATATTTTTAAAAAATTAATAAATAACATCAATTTATAAATAATTGACACATCTTAAATATAACTTAAAAAATGACACCTCTAAAATAATTTTTTAGCTCCGCCCCTGGATGAACAGTATGGGGATGAAGCCCAGTAAAACCCTAATTATTACGATACCCATATGTAAGAAGGGGTTAATTTTTTTGTAAAAATTTCAAGCAAAGATAAGCTAGGGAAAAAAATATAGAAATGATGAGTGCATGAGGTCATGTCATTTAACACTATCATGCAAGAAGTTTAATTTCTTCCCAATGGGATTATGCTAATGGAAATGTTTGGGAATTGAGTTGGCTCCATGGGTCTAGCTTACATTGTGTAATAGCATAAGATATGCATGGTGAACTATGGAAAATTTAAGTTAGAATTTTAGAGATAATATTATTGTGATGGATTATTATATATTTCGAATATGAATCATAAAATAAATATAAAAGGTGGAGACGAAACCAGTCTTGGGTTTTTATACTAAAAAATACAATAGAAAACTTATCTATTTAGACCCCAAATTTTAAATTCTTTTAAACGAAACGGAGAATATTACATGAATATAATATATGCAGGGGAAATGAAAGTTTGAGATGTCACACAACAACAGGTATTGGAAAAGCATTTCCTTGATGGAAAATAACTTTAAGAGAGGCATCGTATATACACAGGGACAGAATCAGGATTTGAGTTAGAGACAGAACATAAATATTTACTTTTTTTTCATGTTTTCAAAAGCCTCATTATTTTGCAACTTGACTCTATCAGTCATTTCTCCAGAAGATAAAACGCAAAAGGAATAATCCTTCACACAAATAATTCTGCAAAAGCTAAGGCTAGAAACCGAAATTCATAAAGAGAAGTACTTGAATGGTCTGAAACTCCATCATTACTTGAACCGGGAGATGAACTTTGCCTTCTTTTTACCCACTGCTAAAGCCTGAGAGATATCGGTACGGATTCAAGAGATCGAATCACATTAAACTCGAGATAATTGAATCGTTGTTGAACTGATAGATAAAAATTGTTATCGACTCGAATATAAACTCAAATATCGTCACATAGGACGTTACCAAAGGCTTGAATAATTTTAAGAACAAATACTGTCGAATACTACAGAGTTTCATTCATGTGATCAAACTGTAAATCTTTGTATTTAAAAATTAGTCTTTATCTCTATCAACTCATCCATAAAATATCACTTAGCATGACTCCTTTCTATCACAAACGCTACCATAAATCATAAATACCTAGACAATTATAAAAGAAAAAAAAATCTCTCTCTTATATCTCCTTTCTTCTTTCTCATTGTTTCGACCATTACATTATTTGTGATTTCTCGTTTTAAATTAACCGGATGAATTATTTAAAATCGTTATTATCTATTTTAATATTTTTTTATTTCTCTTATTTATTTTCTACCTATTTTATGCAACAACAAAGATCAAAAGAAGAGAAATGACACAAACTTCAAAGACCTTTTGAAGTGTCTAATGAAGGAGATTATGATACCTTAAACAAAAACAAATACTTGTTGCATGTGATTAGCCAATAGTTTAACATTAACCTCTGGTTTTGATCATATTTTCGGACAGCCAATTAACATCGGTTAATGTCTCTATAATCATGGTAATTACTTACTTTTAACTCAAAAGTTAAGGAACAAGATCCTGTCTTAACGATGCAGTCATCATTCTTCACTTTATAGAACTTATAAAATCTCTACATTTTCTTTTCGAACTGTCAAATGTCAGCAATTTCCTTCCTTTTCCCACGACCTTAATGCATGGCGACATGATATTAAGGACCACATAAATGGTTCCCTACACACAAAAAAGAGTTTGACATCTCTCTCATATCTGTTAGATTTTCATTTTTACGAGGAAGTTTAATAAGTGAAAATTGAAATGTAACAAAAAAAAAAAAATAGTGAAATGTAGCAAATTAATGTTTATTAAAATTATCTAATGTGTTGTAAAAAAAAGTTTTTAACGTAAAACATGTTTCAAAAAGTTTATTGAGCATTATAACATCCAAACTGAACCGCATTACATATTTAAACGAGATTTATTTAAACGAAATCAAACTACTTATCACTTAGATTAATCTTTGTTAATTAGGGTTGAGAGAAATATTGTAAAATCAAAGTGTAATTAATTAATTAATTAATAATTCGTTGGTCTAATAGAATACAATGTTAAGTCTCTTAAACAAGGTCAAAACTATGAAATATGACGTTATAAAAGTGCAAAAAAAAAAAATTCGAAGAGTTGTCTTATATTAATTTTCTACAAAACATTATTTGAATTAATAGATTCTTAAATCAGATATTGGTATTTAAAAAATAGATAGTTACTTAAAGATGAATGGATCTAATTGCATGGACCACGAATGATATGGTGAAAATGATTCATATTATAATCTCTCAGTAACCAACTAATTTTTATATTTTTTATGTTATTTTTCCTAAGAGTGAATCTTCACTTTTTTATTGTCATATAAACAAGTAATATGTAATTAGATAGAGATTAATTAGAAAAGAAAAAATAACATAAAAAATAAAAATTAATTAACTACTTTCTAATAAATAAAAATTATAGATAACGTAATAAAATCGGTACACAAAATAATTTCTCCTACTATATATATATGTTCAACAAATGGTTTTTTTCTTATTCAAATGGTTTGGGAATTGTTTTATCTTATTATCTTTCCTTTTTTTCACTTACAATATTTATTTTTATGATTTTCAACAATATTAATTATATCCTCCTACTTAACACCCCCACCAATTTTCCTCGAGATGTTAAATAAAAAATAAAATAATTTATTTTATGAGGGTCAAGATTTGCAATACTTTATGTCTCCCACATTCTCCTCTATTGCTGTCGCTTTCTCTTATCCCAAAAGCAGCTTTTTATTTAGTATTTTTAATATGATTCATAGAAATGTTTGTATAGTTTTTTAATCTTTGATAATTATATATACTTTATAGATAAAATTATTTAAATTTAATTTTTTTAAATTTAATTATAAAATAAATATCTAAATTATATATTTTATGATAAATATTTAAAATATTTTTGATTTAAATAAGTATTTAAATTTTTATTTTTGATTTGTTTTAAAGTTAATGATATAATCTAATATTTTAATAAAATTTAATAGTATAATTTTTTGAATAAAAGCGATTAATTTTATTAAACAAGAAAATACCCAATATTACAATAATGGTTTACAATTATAATCGTAAACTAAATACATAATTTGAATATTTTCTTACAACTAACTACTTTAGATCATATAAGGACTATACATGGAAAAAGTTTAAAAACTCATTCAAAGATTCGATCGAAAAAATAGACACGAAAAAATCTGATTGCATCAGCAAACGAACCACAAAAGGGAAATAATCTATTGAAAGACTACTGAGAATCGCAAATCAGAACTGAGCATCGCGACAAACTATCCACGAGCACAAACTGTGTATCCATATTCAATCTGAGGGTCCAAAGCAAAGAAGATCACCGTGATAACAAATAAGCGTCATCTTGATCAGTTGTGGCGTCGTCAGATTTAACCTTAAAAAAATAAAACAAAAAAACTTGTCAAACGACAGAAAAAACGTACTAAACAGTAGAATAGATCATGCCACAAGAGCAGAATTTTTTATTGAAAACTAACAAATAACAGATAGATTTTGGCGGTCGGTGACCAATATTAAAATTGGTACCACCGTCGGCACTCAAAGAAAAAGAAAGAACAAAGCAATGACAATAACCCTAGGAGAAAAAAAAAAGATAAATTTCATATTAAAAATTTAATAGTATAATTGAATCACTCTTAAAGTCTAGTGGTATACTCAAACCCTTTAACTAAATTTAAATAAGTCAGTGGTATCTAAATTAATACCAATATTTGTTTAAAAATTAAAATTTAAATAAAAATTATACTTAAATATAAGATAAACTATATTAAATACCACTTAACTTTAGGTTTAATATCGGTTATACCATTTAACTAAAATTTGATATTATTTTAATATTAAATTTTAGTTTATGTTTTAATTATAGCATTGAACCAAATCATACAAGAAGATTTAGTTGAGGGGGTGATATGGTGAAAATATAGAAAGGAGAAGTTACCCAATTTCATGTCCCTCTATAAATACCCAACTTCTTCCTAGTTTTCCCTTCACACCAAAGCTAAAACTAATTACTACATCTCTTGCCTCTAAGTGCAAAAACAAATATCAGAATCATGCCAGAAGCACCAAAAAACACACAGAAAGCAACAGATTACAGCTTGGAACTGAAGAACAAGAAAACCCTTGAGTTCATTGAAGATGTGACTTCAAATGCTGATGAAGTTCAAAAGAAGGTCCTGGGAGAGATCCTTGCATGCAATGCTCATGTTGAGTACCTGAAAAAACATGGCCTTGATGGTCGTACCGATCGAGAGAGTTTCAAAAACACCATGCCTGTAATCACCTATGAGGATATCCAGCCTTATGTTGAACGTATTGCCAATGGTGATATGTCTGAAATCCTTTGTTCCATGCCCATTTCTGAGTTCCTGACAAGGTTAGGACATCAAAATGAAACGACCCTTTTTTTCTTACATGTTGGTTTCAGTAATTTTTTTCCTGGATTGGCTAAATGGGTAGTGCTGGTTTGTTTATTGCAGCTCTGGGACATCAGGTGGGGAGAGGAAACTGATGCCAACGATTGAGGAGGAGCTAGGGAGGAGGTCACTGCTCTATAGCCTACTGATGCCTGTTATGAGCCAATTTGTCCCTGGTCTAGACAAGGGTAAAGGAATGTACTTTTTGTTCATAAAATCAGAGGCCAAAACACCTGGTGGTCTTGTGGCACGCCCTGTTCTCACTAGCTATTATAAAAGCAACCATTTCAAAGATAGACCATATGACCCTTACACAAACTACACCAGCCCAAATGAGACCATTCTTTGTCCTGATTCCTACCAAAGCATGTACTCTCAAATGCTTTGTGGACTTTGCCAGCACAAGGAAGTCCTCCGGGTGGGTGCGGTTTTTGCCTCTGGTTTCATCAGGGCCATCAAGTTCCTTGAGAAACACTGGCGTACACTTTGCAATGACATAAGGACAGGAACCCTTGATTCCCAAATCACTGACCAATCTGTCAGAGAAGCTGTTATGAAAATCCTGAAACCCGATCCTAGTCTTGCCGATTTCATCGAGGACAAGTGTAGCAAACGTTCATGGCAGGGAATCATAACAAAGCTATGGCCTAATACGAAGTATGTGGACTTGATTGTTACCGGTACCATGTCACAATATATTCCTACCCTTGATTACTATAGCAATGGCCTCCCACTTGTCTGCACCATGTATGCATCTAGTGAATGCTATTTTGGCGTCAACCTGAACCCTCTTTGCAAGCCAAGTGAAGTTTCCTATACTCTCATGCCCACAATGGCCTACTTCGAGTTCTTACCGGTTCAAAGGAACAATGGGGTCACTAATTCCATTTCTGTGCCCAAAACTCTCAATGAGAAAGAACGGCAAGAATTGGTTGACCTTGTTGATGTTAAGCTTGGCCAAGAGTATGAGCTTGTTGTCACCACTTATTCAGGTAATGCACTATGCTAATATTGTAAGAATTGTAGTATAACTTTTACTTGTCTGCATCAGACAGTTGAAACCAATGGTTTTGCAGGGCTTTATCGTTATAAAGTCGGCGATGTGCTAAGGGTAGCAGGGTTCAAGAACAAAGCTCCACAGTTCAATTTCATATGCAGGAAAAATGTAGTTTTGTGCATCGATTCAGATAAGACCGATGAGGTTGAACTTCAAAATGCTGTGAAGAATGCAGTGAATCATTTACTTCCATTCGATGCAACATTGGCCGAGTACACAAGTTATGCAGATACCACCACAATTCCTGGCCACTACGTTCTGTACTGGGAACTTAGCCTCAATGGTACCACCCTAATCCCTCCCTCTGTTTTCGAGGACTGTTGCTTGACCATCGAAGAGTCCCTCAATAGCGTGTATCGCCAAGGGCGTGTATGTGACAAATCCATCGGACCCCTTGAGATCAAGATCGTTGAACCAGGGACATTCGACAAGCTAATGGATTATGCCATTAGCTTAGGTGCATCAATTAACCAGTACAAGACTCCAAGATGTGTGAAATTTGCTCCCATTGTGGATCTTTTGAACTCAAGAGCTGTGTCTAGTTACTTCAGCCCTAAATGCCCCAAGTGGTTCCCTGGACACAAGCAATGGAGCAACAAGAATACTCTAAATTTGTAGCTTTTCAATGGAAGTTCATAGAAACTGCTTTTGTAATCATCTAAGGTTAAAGTTAAAATGGAATTTGGTGACATTTGATGTAATTTACCCAAAATACCTCTTTATGTTAATCTCTTTATAATCATCACATTTTTCTGGGAATTTGGTCTTAATTCCCTCAAAGGAATATATCCTTTTTTACTGAAATGGCAAACAAGACAAGATCCCCACCATGACCATAATCACCCACCTTTTCCCATTATTTTGAACAAAAAAATCAGACAACTTTTCTTCATTACCTTTCATCCATTACTTATAAACTAATTAAACTACTGTTTCTGAATGTTCAGACTTGAAAGGACACGTAAAAGCTTAAGACCCAACGACTGGAATCTAAATCCTGTGCAGAAACAAGTAGAGTAGACTAAACAATGATTCCCTGGTTCAGTGGAATAAAGAGAATCCAATTTTCTGTCAAAAGATGAATGGTGCTTTTCATGAAAAACTTTATCCTATAACAAAAAAATATCTTTAACATTCGATTAAATAATTAATTTAATTTTTATGTTTTTTTAATTAAAATTATTAGTCAATTAATATTAAATAATTTAAAGTTGCGATAAACCTACATGATAGACGGTAATATTATACGATGGAATATAATATTATTCTTACAAGGATTTATTTTTTAATTTTCGGTCAGTATCTCGAAAATATTTGATATATTCCTTAGGTTTTCCTATGACTATGAAGCCAAGGTTATTAGAATGCATGTATTTGAAGAATCTATGACAAGAGTTCAATGTTACGAAATTGTCCAAGAACTCATACAAAAATGGTGGAGAAGACAGGAACTGGTAATGATGCACCAACTTTTGTTTTGAAGTGGCAGGGAGGGAGATAGATAAGGTAGAACCAGAAGGCAGAAGCTGTTCACTTTACCTGTACCATTGTCTCAGAAACAAACTAAAGCAGTTCTATTTTTACAGACAACAATTTGAGAATTCAGACAGGCAGCAACACCAGAAAGAAAAAGAACTAAAAAAGAGACAGTTCCTGCATCCTGGAGACAATTGATTCAGGGTTTTTTTCAGTTCATGTTTGTCAATAAACTTATTTGTGTGAAAGAGTACAGTTCTGTCTCAAATGATACAATGAAAACAAGAAGTTTATTCTACATAGACATGCATCGGCTTGAATGATAAATCCTCTTTATTTTAACTTCAAAGGACATGAATTTACTTTATTTCGGCATAAAAGAAAATTGAACTAACATTTAGGGATAATTACACATTTGGTATCCCAACTTTATTTTTTTTAATTTTAATATCTTATCTATTTTTTTATAAAATAGTATCTAACATTACGTTTTGTTTCTATTTTGGTACTTCACCGTTAAATATTAACGACACACTGACTAGGAGAAAAAAATAAAACATAATAAATTATCATGTCATTTTCTCTCTCCTAATCATCATGCCATGTCATCTAAATTTATAAAAACACATGTGACATACGAATTAGGGGAGAGAAAATGACATGACAGCCTATTAAATATAATATTTTATTTTTTAATTAATATACTACATGCTATTTTTCTCTGATAAAATTAACATATTATTGATTTTTAACAACGAGATACTGAAATAGAAACTAAATGTATCGTTAGATATTATTTTATTAAAAAATAAAATAATAAATATATAATTACCCTAATAATTATCCTATTCTAGACCATAATCAAAGTGTTTTTTTCAATATGTCCTCCAATCCAAGCCCTAAAATGTGAGCCGACAAACTCATTTATGGCCACAATCCAAGTCACCCATTTGACCGGTTCTTCATTTTTAAAATATTATTTTATTAAATAAATAAAATATTATTCTTCATTAAAAAATACTTAATAAATTTGTCAAAATAACCAATCATGTTTTTTTTTCTTAAATTCTTTTTAATATATTTCCTATTAAGGAAATATTCCTTATAGAGAGGTCTTTCTTTCTAGGCCATATCTGCACATTCAACAAGGCTATGGCTTTTTATCAAGTTTTAATCTTTATATATTAAATATATATATTTTTATTTTTGTATTATTCTTCACAAACATGATTAAAGCCCTATAAATATTTAATTAAACTAGGATTATTTAGAGTCCAGCTAGAATCCCAGTTTGCTTTTAGATTTGCTTTACTTTTTATTCAAAAGAAAGATTTCATTTCAGCCTTTTCATTGGGAAACTTTTCATTTTATTTATATATAAACACTATTCTACAATAGTATAATCATATTATGGAATATAAATAAATCGAACTTAAATAAAAATATTATATTTATATTTATTTATGTTTGTGTTCGTTTTTCATGTTCAATTTATATTTATTTAAATTTTTAACTTCATAATCGAACCTGATTGGTTTATTATTTGGTGTGTTCGAGTTCGATTTATTTAGCGTTCATAAATTTTTTTTAAACGTTTGGAAGCGTAAACGAGTCAAAAAAAAATAAGCTTATAAACATAAATGAACAAATACACTTTTATTTATGTTTACTTATTTATTAACAAACGGTAAAATTTTATTTATATTTATTTATTTATACGAACGATTCATATACTCTTTCCAACTTGTATCTTCCATATTTATTTTCAACGCTCAACTTATTGTTACCCTCTTACAAAGGTCAACTAAATTTCAGTTAGGTACTGTTAGTTTACTTTTCCAACACATAATTTTGTTCACAGACTTGAAATAGACATCGTTGACTGTTGTCTTTAATAGACAGAATCATTACGAACAGGGAGTAAACACTACAACTGTTCATATAATTTTCATGCCTTCGTAAATTGAATTATATAAAGATTATTATTTCATACATACATAAAATTTTTATTTTTATAAGCCTTTAATTTTAAAGTTTAAAATTTTAATTTAAGATTTCGAATTTAGAGATTTTAGTACATAAGTTTAGAATTTAGAATTAATGATTAGAATATAATATTTAGAGTTAAAATTTAAAACTTAGGGTTTAGGATTTAACTTATAAGTTTTAACTTATAAACCCTAAACTTTAACCATAAACCTCAAATTCTATCAACAATCCCTAAATCCAAAACTATTTTACTTAAACCCTTAAAAATAAAGCATTTATACAAAGAAAAAGTTTTATAAACACACTTGTGCATCAAATAATTACCCTTATATAAATAACATTTGTGATAAATTTATTCTTAATCACCGTAAAAAACTATATTGTTATAGTGTAATGAAGGTTTTACATCAACTTTCTAGACCCTAAAATTGGAGAAATTATATCATGGGTCCGGCTCACAACGTCAGCTATGGTCCTATCCAATTATAACCACCCACTCCACTACTATCTTCCAACTCATTTTTTTTCAACCAATGAATCTTCACTCATCTTTTTCATGTCATTTTAAAAATATAATTTCTGAAAATTATATTAATGACATAGCTGATTAACGATGAAATGGGTGGTTTCATTGGTTAAAAATCACGACTGACGTGATAAATCGAACCTATGATATAATCTCTTCTAAAATTGAAAGTAAAAGCACTAAACAATTTGTTTAGATTATCTTTCATCCCACCCCCAAAAGGTGAAGTTTGATTGATTGTAAGTGATGCATAACATGTTTTGGATTAACCAAAATGTGAGTTTGGGGAAGTGACACAATAAGTGGGGATAGTACCCTTATTTTGGTGGTCAATGCTCTACAAACAACAACAATAACTAATCTAGATTCTTTGACAATATGCAAGTCTAGAGAATTGACTTATTACATTGACATTGAACAGTGTCCCCTTGTTTTTTTGGGGCACTTGACCGACAAGAGTGCAGAAACAGTAAATGGATAAAGACCCTTTTCTACCAGTCATTCCCTCACTGCTCTATTGGGTAAATTATCATGAAAGTCAAACAAAGTTGAGGGGAAAACATATTTTGTGATAGATAAAGGACTTGACTTCGACATGTATTAATACTACAAGTGAGTTGGAATAGATTGGTTTAGGCTCATTTTGTCCCTAGACATGTTCCTGTAGCTGTGAACAGCATCCTCAACCAAAACCCAAAATGTGGTGTTAGGGAAGTGTTACAATCAAACAAACGATAACGATGAAAAGAACATGATCCAAAAATGTACGAATGATCTTATCTTAATGGTTAAAGTAAAAGTTGTTGTTCTTAGAGATCACGGATTCGAACACTAATATTGTAGTACAGTGATTGAGTGATCAATGTTTAATTATTGAGAATTTATTTTAGAATAGATACTACTGTAATCATTGATAGCTACGGGATGACTTTATCACTACAGTAAAAAGGGGTAACAGTGTTTTTCTAAGCTTTCACTTTCAGTGGCATTACTCGTTATTAATTTATTATACCTCCTTTGATATCCCACCGTAAAATAATGAATTTAGAGTTTAGTGTTTAAGATTAAAAATTATAATTAAGGTTTAAAAAATTAAAGATCAGATGTATTTTTTAGTGTGTAGGTTTAGGGAGCAAGGGCGAATAGTGCAGTGTTGTTTCATTATATAATAAAAATTAAAGTTTCGTGGTTGTGGGGTTTGGAATAGTTTCTTTTCGAGTGAGTGAAAGTTCATATGTTTTTTCACTTTGGTCTGTATAATGGTGTCGTGAGTCATCGATGCATGAAGTCTAGAACAATGCTTCATCATATTACACATAAAGTAGTTCCTTTGGGGATTACAAGGACATGTCCGAATCTAGGTACAAATGCAAGTACCAACATCTGTATCCATACAATATCGTGGATCGAAAGGCTGGAACGAACAATCATCTTTGAAAATTTAAAATAATTTTTTTATTAAAAATCTAATTTTACTTATAAATTTTATAAATTTGTCTCTTAACATAAAAAATTTGTGTATGTCCCGATAGTTTATAGATTCTCCACCATTGTCGGCCAGCTACGGTGTCGGCAAGATACAAAAGATGAACAGATTTTCTGCTTTACAAGGAGGAAAACAAAAGATAAAGAAAGAACATGAAGTCATGTCATTTAACCTTATTGTCCATGAAGTTGATTCCTACTTAGAATGATGTTCTGTCATTAATCTTTTAGGGCACAAACATTCAAAAGAGATGTACTTATGGTTCCCTATGGTTGAAACTCGAATAGGAAGCATGTTAATTCCTCGGATCCATGGGTTTATGTCGGCCTCGCATCTTTTACCAAAAAGTAATAATAAATATTGGTTTAAGATCAAATATTCGAATCCTGACGTTATAAATAAAAAAAATTAAATTAAAATAAAGCGGTATATATATCATATTGATATCAAAAGAAGTGAAATTACACGTCCTCCAAAGACCTTTTGATGTGTCAAAGGAAGGAAACTATGATCCATCCTTAACCCTAAACAAAACCTAACTCGTGCTGCATGTGATAATCCAATAGTTTAACATTAACCTTGGGTTTTGAATCTTTTCGACAGCCAATTAATATCAGACAATGTCTCTTAATCATGGTAACTAGTTATGTTAACTCGAAAACATAAACAAGAAGGATAAAATAAACTGTCCATGTTGAGGCACGAGAACAAGATCCTGTCTTAAAGATGAAGGGACGATTCTTCCCTTTATGTATTGTATAAAAATGTCTCACCATTTTCTTCCTTTTCCCACGACCTTGTATAATGCTTGGAGACATGATGTTAAGGACCACATAATTGGTTCCCTATACCCTTTTCAAGGACGTATACATATGGTTACAAAACACAAATAATACATCAGGATCGAATATCGTAACAAATAAGAATGTTTTTTAGTGTCTTTGTCTATGTTTCGTACTAAAAAAAAATAAATGTAAGATCTAGGGTTAAGATTTAAAGTTAGAGTTTATGAAATTATGGGTATAATATATTTTTTAAGGTTTAGAATTTATAGTTTAGAATTCAATTTTATAGTATTAAAACATAAAAAAATGTGATTTTTGTCTAACAAATAGCCAGACTAAAAATTAAGACAAAGTTCAAACTTTATAACACTTAAATACTTGATCTATTTTCAGATTCGATTAAAATTTTATTTTAGATATTTTATCAGCATGATTGACTATATGAGTTTAGGATTGTATTTAAAAAAATGTCACATTTTTTTACGTTTTAACATTAAAATAAATATTATATCATAAATTATAACCTTAAATTTTAAATATTAAACCTTAAAAATATAAAATATACCGTATATCTTAAAACTTAATCCCACCAATTATATATATTTATTATTTCCAATAAGTATTACTTAAATCCTACTTCCCACCAATTATATTTTCTTAACATTTTTTTTTTCAAGATGTTAAAATTAAAACCCAGAAAATAAAAAATATATATCTATTTTTAAAGGGAATGTCAAAGGTCAAAGATTTGCATTACTTTCTTTGTCTCCCACACTCAACACATTCCCTAACCCCAAAGCACAACAAATTTAATATCTCACCTCCCTAAACCCCGCCGGTCTTGGCCCCAAGCACTACGCACCCGCCATGAGCTCCGCCTCTACCTTCTTTGCTGCACCCTTTTCTCCACCCACCAAGCATTATTTGTAACGTAATTATTTTCTTTTAGATTTATTTTATTAATCGATCGATACGTTTGATATGTTACTATGACGAAAAAAAACGGTCCGATCAACAGTAACGTCTTATAGCATAATAAAAAATAATGTGTTTATAAAGTTTAATAACATTTTTATAATTTATTAATAAAATATTAAATTAATTATTTAAAATAATCAACATATTTTTATTTTTTATTTTTTTTTAATTTCGCTCGGAGTCCCAAAAATATCTATCGATAATATGATTATTGGGTTAGTCCACGTGGCAAAGAAAGTGTAGAGATCTTTGGTGGATGGCAATAGATGATGATGTGGCAGTGACATCAACTTATGGACCTCTTTATCCAACAACTTCTCTTGAATTCTGGGAGTATGATATATTGTGTGAAACGATTGATTACAATGACGTGGCGATTTGTTTATACTCTTAAACGGCCAAATAATCGTGGTTTATACTCGAAAAAAAATGTACGTGATAATAATATCTAAAGAAAATTAACGGGATAAACAATATTAAGATATATATTTAATTTTTAATTCTTTGAATCTATAATTTATTTTATTGTTCATATCCAGGGTTCATAATTGTATAATTAAATTAATATCTAACAGATACATTCGAGTGCATATAAATACAATTGTGTATCGAATCTACAAACATTCGATGTAAGGAGAAGATAAGCAAAATTGTTAATATGAAAATATTGCATGTTATGGACGTCAATTGATGATGTTTTAGTTTAAGTGGAACTTAGCCTACGAATTTTGACATTGGGGACATAATATTGCGTGTGATATAGATACATATATAATGTATTTGACCTAAAATAGGGCAAAAACATAGTTTGGGATATGTTAGGTACCAAATGCAAGGACAAATGCCTGTCAAACAAGCTTATTGTAGTTTATTTCATAAAAAAAACAACCTTGTCAAAGTGATATTGTGAGACCAACATGTTTTTTCAAGGAAAAAAATTAGGGTTTGCATGATTTGTTTTTGTCAAAGGTTGTTAGAAATTATATTTTTATGTCAACTACAAAATGCTTGCCTCCTTCAATGTACTAAAATAGAAGATAAAAGCGGATTTTTGAGATAAATTTAGAGATTTGTGTAAAAAACTGAATATTGATATGTAAATATTTATCAGACAACTTATCAGATCGATCGAGAGAAAAAATTTGAGATATTAATTTAGTTGATTTTCGGAAAAAAAAAGTATTATATGCAAAGTGAAATGAGAATGGGAGAGTGATGGATGGACATGTTTTCACATTGTCCACACAATATATATCTACTCTTTCATTGTACCCCTATCATGACTTTGGTGCTTTCTTCTAAGATATACCTTCTTATATTATTATTATAATCATAGAATATTATAATTTATACTCCATATATATGTAAAAGTCATAGCAATATTGGTGAAAAAAATATTGACCAAGAAAAAAATAGTTATGGGTTTATAATTTATACTCCATATGCATTTTTTATTGTTCTATTCGAGTTTAAAGTAGTATATATGTTTGATTTTAAATTTGGATAAATTTAATCATACATATAAATTAAATTGTTCAAATATGAATTATTATTATTATCACCTATATAAGAAAATTTTAAGGTAAGACAAGTTAAAATGAAGCTAGAATAAGACAGAATTGAAATTATTATAAAAATTATAAGAATTTTGATATAGATTTTTTAGTATATATCGAATTTCTTATAAAAATATAAAGATGCCGATATAAACCGAATTTCTTACAAAAAATTTAAATTTTTTTGAAAGTGTAACAATTTCGGTACTTAACGAAATTCTTTGTCTAAGAATATTAAGAAATTGATACTAAAATTTTTATAATTTTTATAATAAATTTCGTTATAGTCTCATTAATTATTGTATTTTATATTTTCAAGAGATATTGACATAATTGTCTCGCGAGATCTTGAAAGTAAACGCCGTTTTCTCTGTTACCGGGAACTGTGATTTGCAAGCAAAGTAAAAAAATTAATAAAGGTAAAAACTAAACTGGCTGCCAGTATTTTGTGAGACACACGCGGTACAAACGCGCTTGTACCGGTGATTTTACTGCGGGTTTACCGGGAATTGCCTGTCAATCATTTCCACCCGGTAAAAATATGATATTAAATGAAATAAATTAATTACTTATAAATTGAATTGTAATTAATAATTTAAGTTAAAAATTATTTAAAAATAATAAATTTAGTTTGGTCAATTTAGGGATCAAAATTTGATGAGTGGAATTTTGGCTTAGTTTGCTTTCTCTTATTTCAAGCACATGGGGTATTGGCGAAAGGGGGGGGGGAAATGAAACTTTATTGCATGCAAAAAAAATGGGACAAAAATAAATGATAAATAGGAAAAATATGAATTGACATATATACCCTTATTTGTACTATTATTTGTGCAATTTCATATCTTTTCCCCCTCTATTTATACCCAGCTCCTAGCTTCTTTTTCCTCCACACCTAAACCAAAACCAAAAGCATAACTCCATCTCTTCTCTCTTTCTTGTCTCTTGAAAGTTGAAACCAAAGATCAGAGCCATGCCTGAAGCACCAAAAGCCACACTGAAGCCTACAGATTACAACCTGGAGCTGAAGAACAAGAAAATCCTTCAGTTCATTGAGGACATGACTTCAAACGCTGATGAAGTTCAAAAAAGTGTCCTGGAAGAGATCCTTTCAAGCAATGCTCATGTTGAGTACCTGACAAAACATGGCCTTGATGGTCGTACCGATCGAGAGAGTTTCAAAAACACCATGCCTGTCATCTCCTATGAGGATATCCAGCCTTATGTTGAACGTATTGCCAATGGTGATATGTCTGAAATCCTTTGTTCCAAGCCCATTTCTGAGTTCTTGACAAGGTTAGGACATCAAAATAAAACAACCCTTTTTTCTTACATGTTTTTTTTTTTTTCTTCTCTTGGTTTGGCTAAATGGGTAGTACTGGTTTGTTTATTGCAGCTCTGGGACATCAGGTGGGGAGAGGAAGCTGATGCCAACGATTGAGGAGGAGCTAGGGAGGAGGTCACTGCTCTATAGCCTACTGATGCCTGTTATGAGCCAATTTGTCCCTGGTTTAGACAAGGGTAAAGGAATGTACTTTTTGTTCATAAAATCCGAGGCCAAGACACCTGGTGGCCTTGTGGCACGCCCTGTTCTCACTAGCTACTACAAAAGCAACCATTTCAAAGATAGGCCATATGACCCTTACACAAACTACACCAGCCCAAACGAGACCATTCTTTGTCCTGATTCCTACCAAAGCATGTACTCTCAAATGCTTTGTGGACTTTGCCAGAACAAGGAAGTTCTCCGGGTGGGTGCTGTTTTTGCCTCTGGTTTCATCAGGGCCATCAAGTTCCTTGAGAAACATTGGCGTCTCCTTTGCAATGATATAAGGACAGGCACCATTGATTCCAAAATCACTGACCCTTCTGTCAGGGAGGCTGTTATGAACATCCTGAAAGCCGATCCTAAACTTGCCGATTTCATCGAGGCCGAGTGTAGCAAAGATTCATGGCAAGGGATCATTACAAGGTTGTGGCCTAACACGAAGTATGTGGATGTGATTGTGACTGGGACCATGTCACAGTATATTCCCACTCTTGATTATTACAGTAATGGCCTCCCTCTTGTGTGCACCATGTATGCATCCAGTGAATGCTATTTCGGTGTCAATCTGAACCCTCTTTGCAAGCCAAGTGAAGTTTCCTATACTCTCATGCCCACCATGGCCTACTTCGAGTTCTTGCCAATTCAAAGGAACAATGGGGTCTCTAATTCCATTTCTGTGCCCAAAACTCTCAATGAGAAAGAACAACAAGAACTGGTTGACCTTGTTGATGTTAAGCTTGGCCAGGAGTATGAGCTTGTTGTCACCACTTATTCAGGTATATCAAGTTAAACTTTTTCAAGAATTATACTATGGTTTCACTTTCTTTCACCTACTGACTTTCGAAAGGAATGTTTTCGCAGGACTCTTTCGTTATAGAGTCGGAGATGTACTAAGGGTAGCAGGGTTCAAGAACAAGGCACCACAATTCAATTTCATTTGCAGGAGAAATGTGGTTTTGTCCATTGATTCTGACAAGACTGATGAGGTTGAACTTCAACATGCTGTAAAGAATGCAGTAAATCATTTGCTTCCATTCGATGCAACATTGGCCGAGTACACTAGTTTTGCTGATACCACTACGATTCCAGGCCACTATGTGCTCTACTGGGAGCTTAGTCTCAATGGGAACACCCCAATTCATCCTTCAGTTTTTGAGGACTGTTGCTTGACTATTGAAGAGTCCCTCAACAGTGTATACCGCCAAGGGCGTGTATGCGACAAATCCATCGGACCTCTTGAGATCAAGATCGTCGAACCAGGGACATTTGACAAGCTGATGGATTATGCCATTAGCTTAGGCGCATCGATTAACCAGTACAAGACACCACGATGCGTGAAATTCGCTCCCATAGTCGAGCTTCTGAACTCAAGTGTCATATCTTGTTACTTCAGTCCCAAATGTCCCAAATGGTTTCCTGGTCACAAGCAATGGAGCAACACAAATTAAGTGAAATAGAGATGGAGCACTCAACCACTAGCTTTCCAATGGAAGTTCACAAGTACTGTTTTTGTGACCATCTGTTGGTTAAAAAGCTAGATGGAACCCATTCAAGATTGACCCTCATGATTTTTATGTTGCTTTTTTCACCCCCTTTCAACTGTTGTTTATGCATAGAGACTCCTGATTAGCCATTCCATTGTACAAAAACAGTTCATGTTTCAAGGGAAATTCTCTTCTTGTGTCTAACTGTTTTACTGTCTTAATTCCAGCCAGGAATCCTGCCCACTGAACTCTCATGTGCCATTTACTGAAACGGAAAACAAAGAGAGACAACTGTTTTTGACATGTTCAAAACTTCAAATGAACAATAAAACCTGGAATCCAATACCTATGCAATGCAACAAAAGTAACCCTTTTCCAGTGCAGTAAAAAGAGAATCAAATCTCTGTCAAAAGATAATACTTGCAGGTTTAGATTAAAAAAAAGAGCTTATACATGAAATACATCAAATCTAAGTATTTTTTTATACATGCAGATTTGAAAAGGAATATGACAAAACTGAATTGTAATATTAGAACAAAGACAATGTAAGCCACATGTGTGAGAGTGTGTCGGTTGGCCATTACAAACAATTCTGTTTCATGTCATAAAAACTGGCCAGGAATTCATACAAAATGGTCAAGGAAAAACACAAGAAGCCAACAACAACAACAACAACAACAACTGGTGCTGAGAAAATGACTTTTGCTTTAAAGTGGGGAGGGGGATAGATAAGGTAGAATCAGAGGCTGTTCCCTTGGCTAGTACCATTGTATTGGAAAACAAACAAAAGTAGTTTTATTTTTTCTTTCTTTCAGAGAACAATTTCAGGGTTGCAGACAGGCAATTTTGGCAGAGTATATATTCAGATAAAACCCTGGAAGTCTTTAAATGAAACATTTTTTCTAGGGGAATAAATGAATTCAACTTGAATAAATAAGATTATGTTCGTGTTCGTTTGTTTAATTTTAAAAGTATTAATGTTCGGTTCGTGTTTATTTAAATTTTTAATATTATGTTTATGTTCGTTTGTTTAGTGTTCACAAACATATTCATTTAAGTGTTCGTGAATGTGTTAAACTATATTCCTTGACCTTACCTTTAAGTTAAAAAATTAGAAATAAAAAACAAAAATATCTCTTTCATTGTCAATTGAGCTTTTAAATAAGTATTATTAACTTAATGAGTAGTCCTGACCGAAAAACGGATGATACAGAGACCTAATAATTTTTCTAACTTGATAATAAATAAAAAAATTAAATAGTATAGAAAGAAGTAGGGTCGATCCTCAGGGACTAAGAAACTTCTAATATTCGACTTGACTATAACTTGTTGTGAGGTGAAATGTAAAAGGAGGATTTAAAATTGAGTTAAAATTAAAATACAATTTATTAAAATAAAGAAAGTAATTTAAAAGATTCAATATTTTTTTAAAAAAATGTGACTATTGCTCTCAACACCCTTTGATTTATCCTTGTCGAGTGGTGTACGTGTAATGAGAGTAGAAATCTCCTATCTCTTTATCATACCTTCATTCATACTTCTGTTAAAAAATTTTAAAAATTATATTTTAAACCTTAACCCTTATTTTTTATATCCTAAACCCTAAACTCTACACCCTAAAAAATACACCTTACCCCTAATTTTCTAAACCCTAACCACAACCCCTAATCTAAAACCCTAAACTCTACCCCTAAACCTCTAATTTAAAACGAAGACACAAATAAAGGTATAAAAAAAATAGTCGATTTGCACCCTTGTACCTTAATTAAATCATTGAAGTGTTGATTTGATTAATGGAATGAGTTAAGCATGGGATGTATTTTATAGGTGAGTGTGTCCAACTTACACCATTAGGAACCTTAAAATCAACCCCTTGAAAAACATAAATATCTTTGTCCTATTCACATGCCTTAACATTATCTTTTTAATTTCTGACTCTTTCATGACCATGGACACTTGTTTCTTTTGCTATTCAGACTCTATAATATATGTGATTATATTTATATTATAAATAAATTGTAACATTATCGAAGAGCTTTTGTTGGGGAGAAACCAAGGGAGGGAAATTTATATTATAAATAAATTGTAACATTATATTTATATTATAAATAAATTGTACCATAAAATGAGAAATTTGCTTTATAGCACCCTAATGATTCAGGAAAATTTAAATTACTCTATTGAAAGAAGAAGAAAAATCTACTTTTTCCCTCGATTAGGATCAACATTTAACTCAGACTTGACGGGCTTTAATTTAATAATAAAGAAATGATAATTCATTTTGAAAGTATAATAAATTTAATTAATTAAAATTACGAATAACGTAACGAATAAAATTCATCTAATAATTTTTGTTAACAAAGATTATTCTCTAATTATACCACGTGGCCATGCTTATTGTGCTATATGGGCCCCACCTCGTGTTTCTTTTGAGATCAATAGCTGTACAAAACATCCACGTGGGTTTGTTCTTCTTTCGGTTAGGCCCACTCGAAAGAAAGATTATATCACAGGCTCGGCTCAACACGTCAGTCGTAGTATTTAACTAATAAAAATTATTTATTCCACCGTTAATAACTATGTCATTAATATAATTTTCAGAAATTATATTTTTAAAATGACATGAAAAAAATTAATGAAAATTCATTGGTTGAAAAAAGTGAATTAAAAGATAGTATTAAAATGAATGGTTATAATTGGATGTGACATGATTGATATGATAAGCCAAACTCATAATATAATTTCTTCACTCGAAAATATTAAAAAAAATCTTGTGTAATATAAGTCGTTGGATGTGAAGACTTTGAAGAAGATTGGAAGACGTGGAATTAGTAGTTTTTGGACATGAATAACCGGAAGATTTGGAATTTTAGGTAGTTTTTATTTGTGAATATTTTAAAATTTAAGTTAAAATTTATGATATAAGTAAAAAAGTCGATGTATATAATGATTTGGGGAGGACACCACCTACTAAATAAATAAACATAAATAAATTTTTAGTTAAAAGTTCGATTTGATTACAATCTAATAAGATTTCATTTTATTTTTTAAAAGATCGAATGTTTGATCCAACTGCTTATTTTTTCGTATTTTTTTAAATTATATATTTTATATTTATTATGAATACTCCTTTTCTTGGTCTTCTTTCTACTCTTTTCTAAGTAAAATTAAAATTTATCAAAGAAAATAATTAATATTTTTATAAAAAAAATATAAAGCCTAAAAATGCAATTATCACACAAAAACCATTTAAAATGATTTTAATGAAATATCCTACATACTTGAACTTTTTTCCCTCAATGATTTCTCTAATCAAAACACTAATATTCTCTTTTGTTGGATGGTTTTAAGAATAGAGTTGAGTGATTCTTTTGAATTCAAAATGCTAAATTGAAGACCACCTCCCTCAATTATTTGAGAGATATTATACCTCTGCGTCGGGTTTTCTTTTTATGTCCTATACAAAAAAAATATATGTTTAGAGTTTAAAATTAAAAGTCAAAGTTAAGATTTAGAAAAATACGATTAGAACTTTTAGGATTTAAGATTAGAACTTAAAATTTATTTTTTTAATATTAGGACATAAAAAGTAACATTAAAAAAGAGTATATATTTTTTCATCTTGCTCCTATACGTAAATCCAGCACTCAATTTCGAGTGTAATGACAAGGTATATTTCTTTTCTAAAAAGAGAAATAGAGTTTAACCTTAAAAACAATATTTCTCTATCAAAAGAGAACTCGAATTCGAACCATCAATTATTCTTGCATGCTTTTTATTTATATGCCAACCAAAATGAATGTCTTTGGATACGTATGAATGATGTTATAGTTCTAGTGGTTATCTATATCCATATCCAAACACATATACTATATGATATATATGACTTTTAGGTTACAGATTAAAGAAAGAATCAACTAATATAAAGTTGAAATAATATTTTTGAGATGGAACTGATTGAAAAGATGATGACGAGAAACAACATTTTTTAAGTGTTTTAGGGGAAAGTGGAGGCTGTGCTTTTTAGGGACAAGTTATCCAACAATAGAACACACAAATAAAGTTTGAATCTGATTATTAGGAACTTTTATAAACATTTTGTCAGAAAAGAAAAAGATGCATGTCGGAGAAATAATCAAAGTGAGCAATAATAATATATTTTTCTCGTTCGATTATTTAAAATTTTATCTTTAATCTTAAATCCTGATTTTGATGAATGTTTTTATTTGTAAATACATACGAATAATCCTTTTAAATTTTAAAGTCTATTTCTTGTTGGAATTATTGTCGGGAAATAGATGCATGCATGGTACGAAAATTTAATGGCTGCATGGAAATGGTGAAAATGATTGCTTTGAAAATACAACTTAGCTATGAGATATGATTTACAAAGTACAATAATAGAATCCATTCCTCATCTAAAAATTTATTCCAGACAATTTCAATAAGGAAAATGTTCATGCATTTTTAAATCTATTGCGATGTAGCTTTTTTTTTATTCATACGGAGATCATTTTATATGTTGTATGACATGATTTCAGTATACCTTAACAGTTGTTTGATGTTCGATTTTTAAAGCTTGAGTTTTTTTATTTAATTCTGTCGATGGTCATAGGAAAGTTTGATCCTCACTCGAGCTACTAATAATTTTCATTCGAAGAATAGTCATTTTAACCTAAAATAAAATATTAAAAATTAAATTGATTTAAAAAAATATATAGATTAAAATAACTATTCATTCAAAACGTTAGGGGATTTTTTTACTTTATATTAAAACAATATTTGGTAAAAAAAAAAACTCATTGAAATGAAATCACAATTGCATTATATTTGGAGATCGAACTTAAATCATTTTCACCCCTTACTCGCATATAAATCTTTCAAAGGTATTATGCACGAAAAATTATATCATGAATCTTGTCTATCACGTCATTCATAGTCTCGATCAACCAGATTCATTCATCTCAATTTTTTCCTGATAAAATATTCGGAAAGAAATATATCAATGGTGAATGGCCACCTAAGTAATTAAGGGCCAATCCTGCCTAATTCCACTAAGACAAGAAACAAAAACAAAGATATAAATTACAAGAAAATGTGTACGTTGTCCCAAAATTCACGTGAACTGTAAAGTATTGGCAAGTAGTAGCCATGTTGTAAGGTTGTGGAGGCACCTATTTTGATGTCATCACACACGTGTCCTATTGGGTGGAGAAACGTCATCAGACAACAACACGTGAGTCCCCTTAGATCATGGAGTTTGAACCTGTCCCCATTAACCCCACCCACACGTGAGGGATATCTGCCTTGGTTTCCCCTCTCGGGTCCCCAATATCCCCTGCCTTCACATCTTCTGTTCTGATGGATGCTCTCTTACCCTAAAACCATGCAACTATTGTCTCGTTCATGATGTAATTTGATCCTCCTGTTTTGATGATATATGTTTCATTAAAAATATATATTTTATATTCATATCCGAATATGGATCGAAATCGTTAAAGAAAATGACTGGACACCAACCTAATAAATAGTTGGTAGTAGCCTTGGTACCATGCACTAAAGTTATTGGTAATGAAAAATATCGCACCAGAAAGAAAATTGGAGATCATATTTAGATAAATAAATAAATAAATAAAGTTTTCAGTGAATTATTTGTATAATGTTTATTTATGTTCGTTTGTTAAGTTAAATAAATGAGTATGAACAAAATTTTTATGTTCAGATAATAAATAAATGGATAAGAATAAAAGTATGTTTTGTTCGTTGATGTTCACGAATAAGTTTGTTTATTGGCATTTACCCATTTTCCATTTCCCTTCTATTTTTTTACATTTTAAATATTGATAAAGATAGGTCCTAAATTGAACATATGATGAACTATGGAATTCAAATTATGAAGCCCGGGGAGCTTAAGGACTAGTGTCATAATTTCACCATTTTCGCGAATGCTAAACGAATATGTTCGCAAACGTTAACCGAATATGTCCACAAACGCTAAACAAACCGAACATAAACAAACAAACGAACACAACTTTATTCGCTCAAGTCCAAATCACTTACACTCCTATTCCAGCTGTCCTAAAATATAAAAATAGTATCACTACACATATCGTTAGACATATCTTTACGAAGATATAATCGGTGACACATAAACCTAAGAACATTCAAACCAAATCGATGAAATAAGACAGGAACACCCAATTATTTTAGTAATTTTTTATACATGTATGATGTATGCATCTAGTTTGGTTGTTGAATTAAGATAACTATTCAGACAAAGTTGAAGCAAACACTTTGAAATATTACCAGCTGTACATGATGTTTCCAATCCTGGAGAGACAAGGAAGTAGTTTCTCAGTAATGAAAACAGTTATCCAAATTGTTTTTTTTTTTCCCTGGTGAGAGGCTTTTGTCCACCATTGTTTAATCTAACAATTAACAGCAGGATAACCACAACAACCATATAAAAACATTGAGAAAGATGTTGATTGGTAAGGTAATGAAACTGACAGTTTGGACAACATGAAATAATAAACTATACTTATCTGAAGTATCTGGACCACATTTTTCATGCAAAAGCCGAAAAATACTCCTTATGTTCTCTAATCTGAATAGGACCACCAGTTTGTATGTATGTTGGAGTCACATTATTCATGCAAAAAAACATGAAAATAAAAGGAATTTGCATCACTGATTGTTGATTGAAACATTGTTTAATAAGAAGATAAATTAAAAAAATTGCAGAAATCAATGGTGGATCAGTTAACATTCAACCAAGTTTAAGACTACCTATGGATAATCATAATGTTCTTTTTTTTTTAGTTTCCAAGGTGAATGTCTGAAAAATAAACAAACATAAAAAAAACATCAGACATTTCTTCTAGTTTGAATCTGAGGTAGGTTTTGTACTAACAATGATTATTCAAATATATAACTAGACAAGCTTTCTTCTCTAAAGTTTGAATTTTTATACTGGTTTATAAATAAGCATTAGTCAACTAAACCACACTTACCAATATCATTATCTTCTTATCTGGTATTTCTTCCTGCTAACCACTCTGGTTTACTTAAACAAGATGGTTCTGACACTACCAGCAAGCTTGCTTCATGCATTTGATTTTCAAGAAGAATAAATGGACCAGGAGTGGCTGGGGACAGTTGATTTTCAAACCTGTTACTTTCAAAAGTGATGTGTGTCTGTTGGACACCAAGAGATTGTAATAATTCATGGCAAAGTCCAGATTTTGACAGCTCTTGTGTTTGGGTTATTGGCCATTTGGGGCTCCTCTACTTTGGGTCATAGCACAGAGCGGAATCTACCTTTGTTCAGTTAAGCCCACTTTCATGCTTTGGCCATGTCTTAAAAGTTATGATCTTAGGGAGACTATTGTTCTAGTAGCCCCAAAATCACATGGACCATAAGGCTTAAAGACCATTGAAGACTAGTTGGAAGCAAGACAGCATGCCACTTAGGTGGATACAATTAGGTGCGTGCAAAAAAACCCGATTATCCGATTTTGGTCTCGGACCCAGTAAGATTCGATAAAATTTTATCTGATTTTGATTTCGGTGAGATCGGGACTAGATCCAAAATTTAGGTCTCGATCATAATTGAGACCGGGATTGAATCTTGATTTTTTTTGGACCCGGTACCCGGTGGGTACCCAATAGGAACGGGACCAATACCAAATATCTGATATTGTTTTTTATTTTGTTTATTTTTCTTATCAAACTTTCTCTTTATATACGAATATTATGAGTATGACTAGTTTTAAAACTTTAATTTTTAAGTCTATAATATTTTATTTTAAATTATTTTTTCTTTAATTACTTAATTTTTTTAAAGAATAAACTAATTGACCGGTACCCACTGTTAATGGGACTGATTCTTAAAATTTAGGACTCAATGTGACCGGAACTGGTTCCAATTTTCAGGAACCGGTGGTTACCGAGACCGAGACTAATTCTATTCAAATTGGTCGGGTACCTGATCTTGCCCACCCCTAGATACAATCATTTAAGGGCGTAAATAAATAGAGTGTTCAATATATTATTCATAAAATATTTATATAAAATTATTTATTAAATATATTATTCATAAAATATTTATATAAAATTATTTATTAAATTAAATGAGTAAAGTTTTTACATTCGTTTAATAAATGAATGAATATAAATAAAAATATATTTGATTCCTTTAAAATCACTAATTTTAAAATTGAGATAATTAAGGTAAACAAAATGGATAGTTTTCAAACTAACTAATTAATGTTAAGGTTTAATGGTGTTAAGCAACTTAATGTTCCGGTTTTGTTTCTTAGCATAAGGATCTAATCATGACAAATTAAAATAGATGGACCAAATTCTAAATTTTATTGAAGTAGGAGGATGTAATTCGTATTAAACCTTTAGAAACATGTACGCAATGTTTGACGTTAAATTGAACCCATATAAACTGAGTCGGAGAGGGAGACTTTCGATTTGAAACTCGTAATCAAAGATCAAAATTTTGGGAACCATCTCTTTTGTTAAATCGGTTACGAATTACAGTCGCGAAGTTTTGATCTGGGTTTAGGGTGCTAAACAAGTGAAAAAGGTTTTAGCTTTGAATTCTGAGATCAAAACCTTCAATTCATCATCCCCATGATTTTTGTAGATGGAAAGCCCTTTTTTTCTTCGTCGTCTTCAACTTCATCGTCTGGGTCTCGGGTATTTTCCCTTCAAATTACCCAGAATCCAAATCTTATGCAAAACGGATTATCTTTTCGTTTCTTCATTTCCATTTGTAGTTTGCTCAATTCAAATATTCCATTGAATTCCGAGCTAACCTTGCTTTGTTTTGACAGATGATTGTTTCTTTTTCTTTGTCCTCCTTTTTTTCTTGTTTTTGTTCTCTTAAACAGCCGTCGGATTTGTTGGTAGCATTGCTGGAACACCCCAGTTTAGTGTCTGCTACAAGGTCTTTCAAGTCTATTGAGAAGAGGAAAGTATCAGCAGAATACATGGATTCCAAGTTACCAACATCGTCTGGAAACCCTAAATATGTTTACTTATTCCAGAGGGAGTACGCCACCGTTGATCCCAAACTTGTTCATGTATGATTTTTATTCTCTTTACTTCAATCTCGTATTATAATGTTTTAGTGGGAATGATTTACAGTCTTGTTTCTAGTAAGTTTGTAATATGACATGTAGAAGAAAAGAAACACGAGGTTCCTAGCTCTCGATATTTTGTTCGAGACATATTAAGCTTCAGTCTTGTAGGCATCTTTCTTTCTTTCATGATTCGGGACTAGTATTTGGAACCTATATTGCTACTTATGTGAAATGCAATTTGATAGGGGGGTAGTCTTAAAATGTGTGTGTGTGTGTGTGTGTGTGTGTATATATATGTATATAGTATGTGTTTATAGAATACATAATCCTAAATGTCATGGGCTGGAAAGGCTATAAATTTCCAACAGTGCATGGATCTCCACTCCACTACATATAATTCAACTGAACATAATATTTTTTCATCATTGCTGAACAAACAATGAGCCTCATCTAGTTGTGGAGTTTCTGTTGGTTTTTGAACATCTTTGCTGTATATATTCAGCCTTGATTCACCCCCCACCTTTCGTTTTCTGGATTTTATAGTTCTATTTATTGCCTTCACCTTATTTCATTTCTTACATGGAAAGTATGTTGGCACCGATGAAGCCACTACTTGCGTGGGTGTTGCCATTCGGAACCGGAAGAATGGGATGTAAGAGTTTGGAATAGATTTCAGAATTACTTGATTGAAATTTTTTTCTCTTGTTGGATGGGTAATTCTTGTTTTGTGATTTTTATTCAGGACATCCGTTGCTCATATGGATTCTCCAAAAATCGTGGATATTGGCTTCTCCCAGATGTTAAAGCTAGTTGTTGGTCATGATTTAGACGCTGATTTGGATGTATTGCTAATTATATTTCCCTTTTTGTTAAATTGGTAGTGATTTATCATGATTGAAACATAGTACTAGTTCTTGCATTGAAGCTTCTGAATTTTAAAATGCAGGTGCATTTAGTTGGTGGTTTTGAAGACGTTTTACCCGATGTTTGGCCCTTGATCTTCTCATTTGTTGTTGATTTTTTCTAGAGTTGTAGTTACCTGCTCAGAAAAAGAATGATTAAGTTGGATATTCTGACATGTTATGCAGCATGATAGAGACCGAATTATGTCAAAGGGGAAACGAGTTGATGGTCATTCCATTCCTTTATGTAGAAAAATATTTGAAACCATGCAGAAGAGACTGGAAAAATTTCATGTGCAGACTCTCTGTGTTCTTAGACATAACACCACATATGATTCTCAAGAAAATGCATATCCCATTTTCAATGGGTTTCTGGTAAGTTCAAGCTTTCACAATTCCATGATCTCAAAATGGAAAATGGAAATGCAGAGCTTAAAGAAGCATTTTATCCAATTTTCAGCAGCTATCAGTCCTTAATTTCAACTGGTTTAACAACATTTAACTGGACAATAATATGTTTAAATTTACGATAAAAAAATTATGGTTCTTGTCGTCTAACTGTTAGATGAATCTGTGTCAGTTTTAGTGTCACAAATATAAACATGTCAAACATTGTTTTCCTTTGCATATTTCAGGTAGAAACTTCTTCTGGATCTGTCATTCCTGCCAGCTTTGATAGAACTTCCCGGTGTCCGGATGAAATTGTCTGGAGACTCAGAGTCTCTGCTTCATATGAAGACCCCAGTTGGAAAGGAAAATTACTGGATACTTATGACACTAAAACTGACAGATTCATCATTGCTCCTTGCATTTGGTAGAATGTTACTTTAACAATTTATTATTTTATCTATTTATGACAATAGCAATTGTACTAAGCCTGCACAGTTTTACATTATAAGTCTTCGATCTAACTATATACATATAAATATGCATTTACTATATTATGAACTCGTATTTATTGTTGTCATAGGACCGATCGCCTGGTAAAAATTGTTAAGTCACTGCGAAGTCTTTCTGACACCGACATCCTTACCATGTGCTCTACTTCACCTCTGGCTGAGGGTCCAGACTTTGTGGAGAACGAGAAAAGGTGAGCACGTCTTAAATTCTTCGCACACACGTATATTACATTTATACATTTACCCTTGCCTTGGTTAGTATCTGAATTTGACTGTAGCATATTTAGCAATTTAGAGTTTAAGCTAGCTCTCTTCTAGTTTAGAATCAAGTCATTTTCCATTTTGGATTCCGAGTTACTCGCATTCGCAACCCATGACATTGTTTAGAAAAAGGGTCTCTGAATAGTATTTCACCTGTATGTTTTCATGCAAGGAAATGAGTAATGTCTAAGTGCTGTGTATATATCTGGTTTATGTCAAAAAAGGCTGTGGAGCTATCTGATTGAGAATCAAGACTGGCATACTACGTTTCCGGAGGAACAACCACGAGAGTTTGAGAGGACCGATGAGGGAGGCTGGAAAATGGTTTTCCGGCACAAGGATACGGAACTTACCATACCAATCAAAATCCATTGAATAGCCTGCTAGTAAATTGTTGTATGCATAATTGAGTTTCGGAAACATAACCACATCTGTATTGGTGATAACCCTGGTATTGGATACTTGATTTTGTTAATTGTGAACATAAGTATACTTGATTCGTGGACGTGGATATCTGGTATGACGTATTATTATTGTTGTTTTCTTGTATCTTCTATGTTTGTTGTACTGTCTGTGTTTATGGTTGTCCTTTTTAACAAATCCGTATACAAGGTTTGAACTTAGGTTTTCTCCTAATGTTGTGGTGGTTGTTTTGCAACTGAAATAATCCAACTTAAACAAATATGAAATATATAAAGATTCATATGATATAAACTCGATTCGGGTTTAGGGATGTAAATGAGCTGCGTCGAGTTTGAGTATAGGTACAAACATGTTTACGGTTCAATTTAGGCATGTAAATAAATTGAACGAATATGAATAAGGGTGTGTCTATATTCGTCCGTTTAATTTTAATCGAACAAATGAACGAACACGAATATAGACAAACATAAAATTTCTTATTCAAGTTCGTTTATTACAAAATATAATTTATTTGTATTCGTTAAATTCAATAATCAAACTATATTCATAACAATGTATAGTTAAATTAAACTAATCATAGATCACACAATTCTCTTCACATTCTATTCTTACTCTAATTCTAATTCTATTCTCATCTAATCTAAGAATATATTATTCCTTCAATGCATTGCATTCCGATTATAATTTACAAATTACAAATATCGTAACATCCCGAAATCCGAAATAAAAGAATCAGGTAAATAAATTGATTCGATTTAGCTAATCGAACCGGTTCACCTACCTGATTCTCCTATCCTGGATTTCAGGATGTTAAACTTTCTCCCATGTTTGTTATTCCCCTGTGTTGCTATCTATGTTCTGGTTTTTGCTTCAACAGCTGCACTTGGCTTTGGTATCCCTCAATGTCTGCAACAACAAAACACAAAACATCAATTTTCTATGACAAGAATTACCCTTTCCATTTTTAACCCTTTTTATTACAACATTGTAGCATACCTTGACCTGCCTTTGAAGGTCCTTAATGTACTCCACTGCCATGTCTAACATATCTGCAGTGTTCGTTTGCTGCATACCGAAAAACATACGAAAAATGAGTAACTTAATCGAACTTTCGAGTGAGGCAGAGACATGATTTTGATGAACTACCTTGTCGATGTTCGGGAATAGGCCTTGCAGTTTCCTCATTCTTTCGCTAATCCGTGTTCTCCTTATCTAAACATTCACATATAAACGGAATCAAAAGACTGGACGAAACATGATTGATGGTAAAGAAAACGATGGGATCGAAACATGTGTGTATACCCTTTCGGCGATGCTGCGGGGGTGAGTAGCGCAACCTCGTTTTGCTCGGATCTTACAAGGGACAGAGCCTTGAAACTGCCAGAACTTCTCTACCACATCCATCTCCTCATAAGTCTTAGGCAAACTGAACTGGTGAGTTAAACCAGTAGAACAGTCTCTGCCATCCATGTTCTGATTTTAAGTTCACATATTAGTACTCGAACAAAGAACACATTCATCGACAAAAACCGAAAAAAGAATCGAACAATGAATCAAAAAATTGCTAGTTTAAGCTATGTACCCGAGTTTGTAATTTGCTCAAACCACAAAACAAGTCACCCCCATCACTTTCTCTAGCTCTTTTCAAGCCACTAAGTGAAGCATTGTTCCTTGTATCAGTCACCAAGTTGGGGAGAAATTGCCCGCCTAAGCTTTGGAGCTCGACTTGAGCTATTCGAGGCATTGGCTTCGAATATGAAGACGGCACAGAGGAGAAGCTTATATGATCGTTGCATAACCCTGTCAGCATTGACAAGTGCATAGCTTAGTTTTAAGGAATTCTAACACACGAGGGAAAAGTAGTACTAGTACCTTGCCGGTCGGAATGTCGTCCGACTACCAATCGGCAAGTTTCTCAAAAGAAGGGAGAAATACCATTATCTAGGCCATTTCCGTTGCCTACTCCCATTGAATTCTCCAATCCCACATCGCTACCAACACTCTGCCTTGGTAGGCTTTGAATCTGATATTCTTGCTTCACAAATTTCTCTTCATATTCTTGCATATCAGACGAACCATTACCAGACAACATGAAGAATGGTTCCATTTCAAGAGCCGAAGAAGATCGAAAATCGCCATATCCATCGAATCCGCTACCGCTCCCAATAACACCAGTAGTACCATTGACATGGTTATCGAGCAACGAGATCGGCGGCGCTGACCGGTACCGCATTAGACCACAACTCTGCTGCTGCTGCTGCTGATTCTGTTGAAGATAGTAATAATCAGCCGTCTCCATTAGCTTCTTTCTCAGTTCTTCTGATGAAAACCAGAAATTATACCTGAAAACCATACATTGAAAACTTTCATTTTTCTCGAATTACTCGTATTAGTTACATATTCGTATCTAACACTCACACCCGAATCGAAATAACTCAATTTCGATACAAAGTAAACCCCAAAGAGTAGAAAACCTATACATATACATATACATAAATAAAAATATGAACCTTGGTGTGTCCCTTTGAGGTGCAGCAATGAATGGAACTTTAAAGAGAAGTGTGTTGTTGGGACAAACAATGAGGAGATATATATAGCAGACACTGGCAACGTACGATGATGTAATAATAAAGGAGGTTTGACTAAACTAACCCTCGATTTGCAGTTGAACTTTCACATGTTTCTGAATCCAGACAGCCATGTTTGGTGGAACCAGTAAGTATAATGGACAGAGAGATAAATGAGGGGCAAAGTTTAAATGAGTTAGAAATTCACGGTCAAGGAGGTAAAATTTTCATTATGATTTTATATAAAAACTTCGGGTCCCACATCAAAATAAAAATATTTTGTCATTAATTAAATGATAAGCAGTTTGATTACGTTTAATCGAGTCTCAGGTTCGAGATTTTGTGTATACAAAAATTCTTGTTAGAAAACTCACCTATCAATATCAGGTGTGCGACATTGGTCGGTTCTAATTAGTCAGATTGAGACCTTAAAAACTGAAAGAGTAATAAAGAAAATTTTAAAAAAAAAATTTAAACCCTAAAAATTCAAATTATAAAGTTGTGAATAAAATAAACTGAATTGAAATAATCTATCGATTTATATGATTCAAATTAGTCGGTTAATAAATTATATTTTATATAAGAATAATATAATATATTTTATTTTATTAATTGGGAAAAAGAAAAGTATGAAAACAACCTTATCTAGACATATGCAACGCATATAATGCTTCTTGCCTTTTGGATTTGCTTCTGGGTGAAGCGTGTGAAACTGTGACAAAGGGATAAGGATTAGTTTTACGAGGGTTTAACTTTGTCCCTAGTCCTTATACTCTTTTAATTTTACAATTTAGTTCCATGAATTTAGCCCTTTTGCTTGTCTGTTTTAAAAATGAAAATACAATTGCTAACATCGTTAATTGACTTCGGTTAAATATGAATACACGTTATCAATCAGATTTTAATTTTCAAGTCAAATAAGTAAAAAAAAAATCATGAAAACAAAATCATATGAACTATGTTTTAGAAGTCCCAAAAGTACATGGACTGAAACCATAATTAAACCTTTAATGAGCGAATGGTGTTCTTTGGGTCAATGGAAGTGGCCAGCAATGTCAATTCTGAACTCCAGAACCTCAATTTTCTTTTTCTTTTATATATATATATATATAAGCATTCTAATTTTAATTTAATTTTAAATTTCAATAAACGTGTATATTTTTGTAGGTTATATTATTCGAATTTAGATCATTTAAAATTAGTACATTATCTTTATCATCGGTGAGTAAAAATCGATAACTAAAATCAACGATAAAAAAAATATTTTACGAAAAGAATAAATTATCTTCAATTTATTTAATCTCATTCATTAAACTCGTATTATTCATTTTTCTTAAATCAATATAAAACTAAACAATTTAGTTTATATAAATAAATTCTAACTCACATATGTATTCGTAATCTTAATTATATCCGTATAAAATAAAGTAATAACAATAAAATTTATGAACCTTCCTTCTGTTTGTGTAATGTTTTCTAGAAAATTCAATGTATCAATTAATTTCATTTATATCAGAATTAAATTTCGACCTCAAAATTTATAAACATTTTTCTCGTCCATAGCTAATATTATTCAAGAACTAAATTATTTATTCGACTCAATATGTGATTCGATTTTATTCAAACTCGACCTAAAAACATCATCTTATTACCTTTCATTTTAGCTAAATTCAACTATTACCATTGTTGTCATGTCCTTACACCAAGTAATTTAGTTGACTTTCCTACAAATGTCAACCCATTTTTATAACACTTTAATTATTTAAAGAAAGTCAAACCCTATGTAGCCATTCATCTATATATGTGTATGTGTTTATACATGTGATTGAATCATATTTATATTATATATGTGTTTGAAAAAATAATTAGGATTTAGTCCAAGAAAATATTATATTTATTTTGAAGGACTAACTAATTAAATATATTAAAAAGGAAGAGTCCTCAATCATATGATCCCTTGACCATGAGGAAACATCAAAACCATTAGACTTTCCATGGTTTTCTCATCAACTGGTATTCATATGTTATTTTATATAAATATATTTACATTGGTCAAATTTTGTCATTGGTCCCTACATTATACATAAATCGCAACTTTAGTCCTTGTATTATACTTTAATTTGGTGAATTTTAGTTTTTATAGTTTTTGATTTTTTTTTTTCTGATTTGAGCTGTGTAGAGATAGGTGATTGAATTATAAGGATTTAAAATGATTGAATAACGGGAATAATATAATCTAAGTTAATAAATTTAATGATTGTCGTTTGTGTTACAACTGAAATTTTAAATTTTGAAAATGACTGATTATGATATACAGACTAAACTTGCAAATAACGCTTTGTACGTGGTCTAAAAATATTAAACTACAGTATAATGACTAAATATATAACTTATTCATAATACATGGATTAAAAATATCAGATAAAAGTACCAAGATTAAAAATATGAAATTAGAGTACATGGACTAAATCTAGAATTAGGAACAATATAGGAAGTAAACTAATAATTTTACCATATATATTTCTCTCGTGAATTAATTAGGTCAGGCTGCCTAATATGTACTGATTAAATTCAAAGGATTTAATTTATATTTCTCTGGTCAAAATATTTTCCTCTTTCGCAAACGATTACTCGTATAAAATCATTTAAAGAATTTATATGCATGTAAGAATATTTGTGAGATGTACGAGCCTTCTGGCCCAACTGGTTAAAGGAACGGTTGTTGTTCTTAGAGGTCACGGATTTGAGCACCAACGATGCCAGCAGAGTAATTGAGCGATCAATGTCAAATGGTGAAGATTATATTCTAGAACAGATATTACTGTTATTAATATTAACTTGTTAAAAAAATATTTGTCAGATAATTATTTAATATACTATAACTAAGATTTTTTAAAAATTCTATAAATGAGATTAATAATATGTTGTTTATTTGTAATACGTACTTAAATTATTATTTTTATTCAGGAATAGGCTTAGAATTTATAATTAAAAATTAAAATTTTATGGTTAGAATTTTATAATTTAAGGTTAAAGTTTTAGATTTTATTTTGTAAATATATATGTTTCTGTAAATTGTTTTACGCTGACAGTGTGTGTATATATATAGGCTTAATATATTTTTTCCTGAATTATATATGTTTTTCAATTTGCTCCATAAATTATTTTTTAATTTGTTTTGCTCCCTATGCTTTATGTTTTTAACAATTGCCCCTAAATTATATTAGTTTTCTCACATTGTTTTTTGAATAGAGGTAATTTGATCTAATTTCGTAAAATTTAAGGGGAATAATGGGTCAAAAAATTACGGAACAAGTTGAAAAAACATATATAGTTTAGGGGGTAAAAAGTATATTAAGACATATATATATATATATGAAAAATATTTTAATACACATGTGAATTTTAATCTACACAAAATTTAAATTTAGGGTTTAGATTTTTATAGTGTCTATATGAACAAGGCACGATGATTTCTTAATTTCTCTTTATATCATTGTACTACTAAATTATTTTAATTTTTATAATTATTGATATCTAATTCATTGATCGATTGATTTAAGTCATATATTATATAAATATTTTTAAAAAAGTAATTCAACCTACTTTATTTATAACGTTAAAATTTAAATATTTAATCATCTTTAAAATATTTTTTACCTTATAAAAAACATTTATTTTATTTTTTTGTTTTCATGTCCATGAAAATAAATACTAATAAAACAAACACATACTTTTGGTTATTTTTTTTCCCCTAATTTTATGCGATGCCAATGCCATTGCCTGTCCCAATTTGCCTTTTGATGCAGGTAAAGAACACGACACACGTAAGAAAAGTTAAAATATTCCCACTTGGGTAGAATAGATAAATATTCGATTATACAATATAAAACTTTTTAAGATTATTAGATTAGGAAAACAAATAATTGAAATTATCAAAAAATACGAAAATATTATCATTCAAAGAAAATAATAAGTTAATCTTAATTATAGTTTTTTCATACAAATGATCTATAAAAACGTGTAGTTTTATATTAATTCATCGTTATTAGATGAGTGAAATGGATGGATAAAAATAATTCTAATTCTTTATATTTTTTAAGTAATAGTCTTCGTATATTTTACTTTAATCTCATTCATCCATTTTACTCATTTAATGATCATAAATAATATTAAATTAATTTAATTTTATACTATATAATTAGATACTGTATCCATGGCGGTATTTTATGTGATGAGAATACTAGCCAAACCGCCGCAAATATGAACTCAAAGCCACCTTGGATGACTCCAAACAGATTCAAAGTATAAAAACAGTATATGAGACGAATGGGTAAATAACACAGTTGGTCACGAAGGTATTTTTGTTTTTATGGTTTGGTCGCAAAATTATTAGTTTTTAGTAAAATTATTATTAATGTTATAGTTTTTTTCATATTTTAGTCATCATTTATCTATTGTTTCTTTCCTGTTTTGCTCATTAAATTATGAGTTTTTTTTTTTATGATGAGTAATCAAAAGAGAAAAAAATATAACATTGATGTCAGTGACAAAATTAAAATTTAAGATTAAAGGATAAAATATAAATATTTAGAAATAAATGGGGTTTCATTTAATATGTTTGGTATTAATTTTTTTAAATAGTTTTTAATTTCCACTTATTATTAAACAATTACTTCAAGTGGTCCCCACCAATGGATATGAATGAATGAGATTCTTTTGTATCAACATCATCCTTCAAAACCAAAACCAAAACCAAAACCAGAAGTAGAAACGAGAGAGAATACAAGTAGACGTGGGTTCATTAATTGGCGGCGGATGCATTGAACCCTTTAAAAGATTAATTATATCCCTATTTTGAAGCATAAATTAAAAAATAATTAACATATAAAGGTGAAAAAGATTTGTATAAAAATATTTTGGTCCACACTCTTGAAATGCAAGATCCGCCGTTATAACTAACATATTGGTAAAGGGACTAAATTATGAAAGTTTAAAAGGTCGGAGGGTTGGGAGCAAAATTAAACCAAGAAAAGGGGTTCAAAATCAATCCTTCCTTGTATGGCGCTTGGCCACTTGGGACGAGTCTTTGATAAAGGACAGAGTCACTACTTGAAGAAATTCGTAGAACTTGCATCACACCACTAGAGTACATGTCTGAAAAGGGTAATCAGCTTCACTACTGATATTATCGATCCTCCGACCGGCGAGATTCTCCGGTTATTGTCCCAAAATTACAAATTGATTGTGTATAAAGGTTTCGTGCAAATAAAGGAGAAGAAGAAGAAGAAAAATCCTTGGGATTTATTAGGTGTTCCTGTTAAACATCACTGCTAATATACAGGATATCTTCTTTTGCTATATGCATCTGTCCTTTATCTTTTCTATTGTTTGTTTGTGACCGTTCCGGTTGGCCTCGCTGGAAAGAAAATTTTCCGACAAGTTAGAAACATCGAATTGTAAGGGAATTAGAAAGGAAAGTCGATAATGCATGATGCTAGCAGCAAATAAGAGGTGAAATAAGAATCTAATAGGATACAGGATTTGGGACCAACCTTCTTTAAAACGAAGGCGAGGTATAAATAAGCCACCTCCCATTCATCCAGAGATAATGTGCCTGAAAATCACAATGGAGAAACAAAGACAACAATTTACCGGTGTCGAAAAAGTAAAAAATGAATATCAACATGTTTCAAAAATGAATATCAACATGTTTTATTGAAACGTTACATGACAATGAAGTGCCGAAGAATTCGGGAGACGATGAACTTACTCTGGTCTTGGTTGCCATCACCTAATGCACCAAGCCTCCTCATAAGCTCTATATATTCCGGTTTTTTCATGTACTCGTGCACAAATTCATGCGAATTTTTGACAAAAACTAGTTCTAGGTCATACTGCAAGACAAATACAAGAAAGCACGTCCATAACAAATTTATCGGCAACGAAACTGTATCTCCAAGGAAATGTAGTTTGATTAGAATAGTACTTAATAAAAAGGGTTTAGCATGATCAGCAGTATACCTCTTCTGCTAATGACTTGAAGAGATGGAAGGGAACAATCCATTCGGGGCAGTCGACAGCATCCTGCAACAGGAAATCCCAACAGAACATATTATTCTCTCATATTCCGATACTAAAAGCAATAGAATTCCCATTACGAACAGAACACATTATGAACAGTTTATTATGTACCTCTAAGTGAAACTTGTACTTGATACCAAAGGGACGTGAAGATCTAAATTTCTGAATCATGTCGTAAAAGAGTGTCAGAAATCAGAATAGGATAAAACATCAATATCTTTCTGCAAATGTAGTTGCAAGACAATGTCATTCACCTTGTCAGAAAATTCTTCATCAAATTGTATCCAGTAGACACTGTTGCCGAAAGACATTCCTTCAGCTGCATAGTTACAGTGAAAATAGCATCCAAATCAAGAATGAAAAATGCAGTCTGTCAGGCCCAATAATCCTAATGCTCAAAAATGGCGAGGAAAAATAGACAAGAAACAGAAGGAAATAATAATAACATACTCTAGAATGGAAATAGTTAATTATGACTAGATAACCTAAAAGTGATCCCAAAGAAAACCTAAAACTTTGATCACTTCGCACGAAGATCTATCATCAAATTTTTTATGTATAGATGCACAAGGTGATTTAGGGACCTACATATTTGTGGAAAGCAAATTTCCTATTTAATTATAGTAACTGAGTGATATATAGGATGTTTATTAACCATAAGTTTTGATTATTGCTTTACTAAACCATCATTTTCGTATAAAATTTAATCTAGTTATCCGTAGAGAAACAACTTTCTGTAACATATTCTAAAGAAAAGAACTACAAAGCAAGTTGCAACAGTAAACCTTCTCTAAGCTTTTTGATTATCACATTGGCATCTGGCATTGTGCCAATGAAGGTGCCTCCCGGACGAAGTAAAGATGATACATTGGCCAGAGCCCGACGTGCCCGTGCCTCTGTAGACCAGGAATAATGCATGGCAAACTGCAAAAACCAAGAGTGTCTTGTAACAGCCACAATTATGGTTTCAGTTATATAAAGAACTCCAGCTCAAACTTCTGAACAATAAGCAATCATTGACAAGGTGACAAATTGATAAATAGCTTTCAAAAGATATCGCTAAACTTTTGTGGTAATTTGATCATGAGGAAGTAGAATAGTTGTAATAATTGATTTTCCAAACTCCAACCACTGAAGCAAACATCAACGACTCTTCACTCACCTGGCAACTGCAGATGTCAAAAGGACCATCATTTGCTAAAACTCTATCGAGGCGCACCTGAAAATCAACAACTCATAAAAATTAGAAATATAGCCTCCAATGCCTGCTAAATCATGTACACAATTAATAAGTTGGTCCCGAGGTCAAATTTCCCAAAAGACAATTTTTTCACTGCTAAGATATAATTATTTATTAAGATGTATTTTAAAGAACAATCTCCTCATTACCTCAAAACAATCACCACACATGAGACGGGCAGGAAAAGTGAACTTTTTGCGACGTTGATGATGGTCTGCATCACCATTATATCGTGTACGACAATCTTCTATCTGTGTGCATAAATGGAGAATGCAAAATTAATAGTGCAATTTGTGACACAAAGCGGATGATTTTTTCCTGCTGCTGTTTTCTACTCTCTAATTTCCTTCGGGGGTTTGGAGGAGTATGGGAATTAAATGTGTATAGCAAAACAACTTGACTGTGGGCTGTAAAGGCCTTAGAAGCACACAATTTATCCGTGATTTTAAGCTAGCCCACAACTTAACTGAGCTGCAAATAGGATAAATATGTAAAGAAAAATAGGACAAAGGAAAACTGAGTATATTAGCACTTTACCGATCCTTCAGCTATATCGATACCAACATAATATGCAACTTTTGCTTTATCCCACTTGATGAGATCCCCGCCCTAAAACACAAAACAAACCATAACACAAGGTCTAAAATACATTGAATTTGTCAAAGCTAAGTAAGCTAACTACAAATAAGGGTCCCAAAATACCTTGCCGCAAGCAAGATCAAGAACAGCATCACCCCTACGAGCATAAAGCTGAATCAAGACACTTTTAATCTGTCCAAACAAGAAGAAAATGATAGAGAAACGATTCAGAAAATACATCATAAGTTCAGAATGCAGTTCATGTGAAACTACAACATACCCAATTATTTAACTTCTTTAAGTGAATGATCGGACTGGCTTCTCGTTCTTCCAAAGTTTGATTTGTTCTTGAACTATAATGATCAGCTACTTTCCTAGCAAAAATCTTTGTGCTCTCATCCTCCAAAAATTGTGCATCACCTAATAGCAACACCACAATACAAATTCAGCTTTTTGATAAAAATTTAGATTGAAATCTTCATTATCAGCTGTAAAGCTAGCAATCAAAAATCGGATTCTTTTTCAGTCCTCTAAAATTGAACTTTAAAATCCAAGTCCAAAAAACAACCCATTCAACAAAAACACCAGAAAAACTGCATCATAAGAAACTATTTACCACAAATTTGGCAGGTTTAATGCAAACCATTTAATACTAGATTCTCAACAACTGAATGTTTCACTTAACAATCAAAACCCAACTTTTTTTAATTTCCATGAATCGAAAATGAACTTAGAAACTAATTTCAAAGACTCTACAGTTTAACAAAACAACCAAACTAAACAAAAAAAGCTTCATTACCTTTACAAGAAACTACAGTTCAATAAAAAATAAAAACCCAAAGCTGATAACTTTCGTAATTACAAATGTAAGCCATCAAAACCCCAGAGAAAAAAAAAACATATCCCAACAAGAATTTTACCTGGAGGGTTATGTTTGGATCGGGATAGAGGTGGACCGGAAGAGGAAGATTCAGGGTACCCACGTTTCATAGCCAAAATTATGAAATTAAAAGGGGGAAGGGTTAACCTTGTTTATTTTACGAGGTTCCTCCAAGAAAAGGATCAAAGGTGTGATTTTTAGATCAGATGTTTTCTGGGTTTGGGTGTGTTTTAGTCGGATAGAAACTGAGAGAAACGAGGGGAATTGGGTTTGGTTATTGTTTGTGTGGGCTTGGAATTGGAACTGGATCAAAGGAGAAATCGAAGACAGAAATTAATAGTAATAGAAACCCAGAAAGGGGGAGAAATTTGTAATCTAGAAAATTTTAAGGGTTATAATTTAATAGAAAATATATTGATTTTATTAAAAAAAATTATGAATTTCAAATTTTATTGGATTAAAAAGAAATGAACAGTACAAAATAGTCGAATTTATCAGCCTTTTACATAAAAAAATAATCTGAACTATCTTATCTCCCTTAAGTTGCAGCAATTTAACTTGATGATCAGAACATGTTTCGGTTCAGGCCAATAGTTTCAAAGTGGGATCGGCTGAATGAGCAAGGAACTGATCCCACATTTAGCAGCTTTGCCAACATGCGTATATCCATCTCCTTCTCTGTAAAGCACATCCATAACCCTTGCAAGGTTCAGGCTTCGATTCAGAACATCCACAGGCATCTCCGTTGGTTTCAGGAACTCTTCATTAACGTCCTTCCAAGCGCTCTCTATATGCTTGTTGAATTCATCGTATGCCTCCTGTGCTGTCACACCATATTGTTCCATATAACACTCCATGGCTATTACTTTGGTCAACATCTTTCTACCAAGAGAGTACTGAGGCTCAAAGTAGACTCCCATAATCCAAAAGTAACCTTCAACCACTCTATCTCTTGCAAATGGTAGCTTTGTAGTAAAGTCTAAATCCTTCCACCACCTACAAATCTCACGTAGCTCTTTCCTGTGCAACAGCTGCAACAAGTTGAAATCTATCTTTGCAAACTCCAGCAATGCCTTGTTATGTGATTCAATGTCCTGGTATAAGGAGATGTATTGCCGAGCCTCGATTCTCGGCAAACCTCTTCTGATAGACTGCTTTAGGGCATGAGCAACCTGTTCAGACAATGGATAGTCTAAAGTTGGTGCTGCTAAAGTTAGGTGAGTGGTGGCGAAAGAAATTGCCTCATCCAATATATCTTCCCCATGGATCCGCATATAGGAAGCTTCGTAAAGTTCCAACAATCCACGCACATCGCTCGTCAAAGACGACTTGAAATTTCCTTGCTCATCGAGGAACTTGTTGAATGCCTCTGCTCAAATTAACAGTACCAGAAGTCATTATCCAACACATTTCCATCTATATATATACATCTGTATAAATATCAAGAGTTGAAGATCTATTTACCACAGGAAACATTTAAGCCGTGCTCTCTAAGTAACCGAAACCGAAGAGAAGTAGTCTGCAGATCATTGTCTACATCATTGTTGTTATGGTATATAGCCTCCAATGCATCTCCAACCTCTTTTTCAAAATGGTAACTCACACCCAATCTTTGGACTGCATCAATCAATGCCAACTTCTCGTTCGAATTATCCATGGCTTGATCCACAAGGATCCTCCTCACTTCCTCTTTTAATTCATCATATTTCAGTTCAGTTGCAGCATCAACATCCTGCTTAAAATAAACAGATGACAATTAACAAGTGTTTAAACAATCTACTCTAACTTGTATTATCTGAACATTATATACCTGAAGAGGACACCTGAGGAAGATGTCTCCCCAAACGCCGGGATGAAAATCGGCCTTGGGACGATTCTCCATGTTGCAGGAAATAGGTGAAGCATGAACTTGAGAAACTTTTGAAGCCATTTCTGTTGTTCAGCTGCTAATTTTCTCTTTTGTGTGTGGCTAAGACTGCAGTTGTTGCAGCTATTTATACCAACACAGTAGTCTATCTATTAGTAGCAGTCTTTGGAATCACCAATCTGTGTGAATTGTTTATTGGTGGAATTTGTTTAGTAAACACCGGTAGCCGTCAGGAGTAAACAAAACTCTGACTCCAAAAAATTAAAATTTTTGATTTGGGTCTGGACGAAAAAATTTGACTCGTTTTAATTTGGTTTGAATTACATAAACTTAACTCGAAAAAAAATTAAATAAAGTTTGAGTTGTAAATTAGAAATTCAAATAACTCGAAATTTTTAGTAATTAGTGGATTGATTTTTAAATTAGAGTCAAGTTCCTTAATTTTTCCTGATATATATATATATATAAATATATACCACAGATGAAAAAATATGATCAAATATATATATACACATATATAATTAAACAAAATCATTTAAATTGGAATCAAATTATATTGTAACATGATAAAATTTATAAATAAATTTATATAAGAACTCGAAAACTTGACTCGACTTGAATTTAACTCGAATCGAATCAAAAAAATTAAATAAAATTTGAGTTGTTAAATATAATGCTTTCAACTCGAATATCGCAAAAAAATTTGACTCGACTTATCAAATGCTCACCGTGATTTCCTCTTGGTGAAGACTTTGAGTACTAAGTATATATTAACAATTACGAGCATCGTAAAATTTATACAATGATTTTCATTTAAATTTTAAATCGAAATCTCTAAACACTAAAATGTAAACCTTTAAATCTAAATTTTTAGTCTCTAAAACCTAAAATTAACCAACTAAATTTACATTGTTAATGTATCAAAATACTTTTAGTACATTAATAAGTTATACTTTAATATATAATATATTTTTTAAAAAAATAGGCCACCTTTTATATTAAATCATATTATCTAAACCTAAATTATTAATCCTAAAATATTAAATTTTAAAATCTAAACCTCTAAATTTTGAATCTTAAATTTGATGAACTTATATAAATTAAAATATATATATATAATTTATGTATTAAAGTTTATATATATATATATATATATATTAAACATTCAAGTATTTTACTCAATAGTAAGTCACTGTTGGAAGATTCACCCACTAAAACTAAGTGTGCGATATAAGTCGATCTGGATTAATCAACGCGAGACCCTGAAAACCTGAAGAGCAATAAAAAAAGACTTTTTAATTTAACAATTGATTTTCGACCTATTGACATGTTAATCTAGATTAAATTTTACAAAAATACTAATTATATAAATAATTTTTCTAACCCAATTTTCTTTATTTATTACGTTAAAATTCTTTTTTTCAGAAACGAATACATACATATAATATATTGATATGTTTTTTATATGTATTTATAAAGCCTATAATAGTTTTTTTTTTTTTTGCTATTTATACAAAAAAACGTATAGATACGTATAATATATTAATATGTATTTTGGCAGTGCTAGGCAAAGACCATGCCCTAAAATTAATTTATGTATTTTGGCACTGATAGGCTAAGCCGTCTTCCTTGCTTGATTTGTGTTAAGATCCACAGAGTATAGTATTGCATGTGAGTTTGCGGAAATTTATACTTGTTCATGGATTCGAATATTATAATCGAATCGAACTTAAATAATTAATAATCTAAACATAATTTAAATTTTTATTTAAAATCGAATGGATATTATTATTTAGATTTGAACAAAATTTAAAATAAAATCTAATTATTTGAGTTTAATTTGATTAAATTTTATTATTATACTTGGTTTTAAATATAATTTTTGTTTCATATTTTTAACTTAAAATAAATTTAATCATATAAAACACTGTAATTCTATCATGTAACATATATAGATTAAAAAATTATTTTTCATAATTTTTTAAACATTTTTATATTTTTTAAAAAATAGATAAAACAATTTAAAAAAAATATCTAATGATTTCACAACTTTGCTGTCCACATCTTTTCCAATCTACGCACGTTTTCCATACCCTGCCACCGACGAGTATTCCGGTCAATAAATTGATTGGAACGAATTGGTTTATAAGCTGATCTTGTTTGATCTTCATTTTAAAGTAGTTTGAAAAAAATTCAATTTTAAAAAATCAATAAAAATTACATGATTACTTTAGAATTCAAGCGTGGTTTTATGTTTTATGAATAGGATTTAGGACAAAACTAAGTGTTAAACCCGGATCAGAGCAAAGCATCCCTCATTGTTCTTACACATACATCGAAGCCTGTAAGAGAACTACAGGAAACGGTGATGATTTGCCTAATGGTATGCGAAAATGTCACAGGGTGTTCTTCAACATATCTCAACATCTATACCCTATAAAAAATATGAACTGGTTATTTAGTTTTTCTATCTTTGCATTAATCTCAGCTGCTGTCACAGTGCCAAGCTGAAGCTGATATAAGGCTCTGATCTTTCCATCCCAACAGCATAGCACCATCCTTCTCGACCAGGGTATAATGATTAGAGTAACACTTGAGTAGGCTTCGTATCACGGCATTGACGTAAGGGCTTAAAGGGTATTGTCGGAATCCAGCCATTGTTAGCCTGGACTTCCACTTGCCGAAGAGCTCGTGGCGTTCGACCCTTTCTTTTCCCTCGCAGGCAATGATATTCACGATATCCCTGGCCAAGCAATGTTGCTCCACGTTGACTCGCTCCTTTCTGTCCCTTGGTAGGGTTTCGTCTATGGACTCGAACATTGCCAAGTAGCACTCCAGAGTTGAGATGAATCTGGGGAGGAAAGGGGCTGTGTTTGTGTTTGATTCTTGCTCTACTAATGTGGTGATCTTGGGAGAAAGTGACTTCACCATTCGTAGAAGCCCATCTCTAGGATTGTTCATGTCGACGCTCTCGTCAGGGGTGTGATGGAGCTGCAGAGGGAAGTTGACAGCCAGAGCCTCTCCAGGCCTGAGATCAAGCATGTCCCTTGTGATATCTGCTGCAAAAACTGGCATTCCTTGAAACTCAACTGGAATATTGAACTTCTCAGATAGTGCTGCCAAACGTCTTCCGACAGCTTCCAATCCACCACCACGAGCATATTTTGAAAGAGGATCATCAATTCCTGTAATCCGGACATGAGGAGCTCCACCCGGTCTAGCTGCAAGTGCCTGCAAAAGCGTCACCCATTGTGTTCCCTGAGAAATCTGGAAATCGATAATATGAATGCGATCTTCGGTTCGACATGCTTCAGCAATGGCCCCATTGGCAGCCATGTAACCAAACTTTAAGTACGGGCAGATTTCATACAGGATTTGCATGTAGGAGAGCAAGTCCTTGCGTTCAGGCTCTCTGCAACGAAGGGCATGATATATGCTAGACCCCGATGCTTCCTTCCTTGCCACCAAACCTTCCACCATGTAAGCACCAAGACGCTGGATCGGTTCCCCACTGATCGACACAGCATCCTTAGCCTTCACAATCAACTTATCAAATTCAGCCATATTGTTTTCAGAGAGAACCTTAGCACAAGCAATCAGCAACTGCTTCAGATTGCCACCAGATGGAATACCCAGCAGAAACAAACCCTCCATCAATTTCTGACGTTTCTGAACACGAGCAACTTCAGTTGACTGCCTATGGCTGGAGACAAAGGACGCCTGAGGCTGAAGCACCAAAGATCCTTGGCATTCCTCACTCCATGCCCTAGACCGCTGGCCTGTCGTCTGTAGTCTACTACTTTCTCCACGGGAAACACTAAGGGTGGTTGTCTCTTCATCCTCATCAGGCGCCATAAGTGCAGTCTCCAATTCCTGCAAAGTATACGTTACTTTGTGACCACAACTTGCATCTTGTGCATAAGAAGTACCAGCTGAACCAAATACTAAGCTTTCACCCCTGCAATCCAGAGAGGGACTCAATCGATGGAAATAAGTGTTGGATTCAAGCGAAGAGTTGCAAGACGGGCTAAGTCCTGAGATATTCTCTGTAGAGCTATGCTGCTCCTGGCTGTCACTCAATGTGGGGTTGGTATCACAATCAAATGAAGATGAAAAGGGCGAGTTGGGTGAGTTTCCTGTTTCAGATTTCAAAGAACCGAACAATCTGTTAGGTATTGAAGGAAAAGTCGAGTATGACAGGCCGGCACTAGTCACACCGTATCTGAACACCTGGTGTGAATCCATTCTAAGAGTTTGGCATCAGCTTTCCAAGGCTATGCTCAGATCTCAGGAAATTTATAGGAACTTAAGGACAGGATTTTCTACCACTTTTGTCACACAATAACCATGAGAAACTTCAACACTATAATAGAAGGTATGACATCAGGAAAACGAAATTAACCTGCAAAAAAATGCAAAGAACGATTAGCTTCTACATGTTCAGAGTTCTGAATACCACAAACAGAACTTAGAAAGAGAGAAATACTAAAAATTACACTATAACAACACAGAAACCTAAGAATGAGATTTCCAAAAGTTCATGACAATCTGCCAACTATTCTTGAGACAGCTGAAACATTCTACTCCTGGTTCAACAAATCCAGTCAATATATGAAGAACCCAGAAAGGGATAATATTTTAAAGCTTTTCAAATGAACTGAAACAAGCATTTCCTGTAGAAGAGAGAGAGAAACACCAACTAATCACTTAAAAGACCAAACTTTCTTCAAAATCTATATACCAAGCACTCAAAATCAGCTCCTTTTTTTCATTTCCCAGAGAACTAACTCAAACCGAAATGAAAACCCAGAACCAAGTATTACGAATCTAATTCAAATAAAGCAGAACATCAACTTTAATTCAAAATTTGAAAAGTTTACCTTGGAATTCCTGTTTCTAGGACTCAAAAATCAAAACCCAAGCTCCAAATTAATAAAAATAAACAAATAAACAACTGAAATTCTTATTCTTTCAGTAAGACTTTGAATTTTTTTTTTTAATCTTTTTTCAAAGTTTGAAAATGAGAAACAATGAAGAAGGCGAGTGAGTCATCTATTTATAGGAGCGGAAACAGCGGGAATGCTGAGGTACGAAAATTCTTCTTTTATTTAATTGGAAATTGTAACGGTAACCGTTTTTTTTAGAAAAGCTGTTGGGACTGTCGATTTTGTTTTTGTACTGCGAGAGTTAACGACGTTAAAGGAGAATTAACGGCACGCCGACCATGTTCACACGCTCGACAACATTCTTTGATCTTTCCTTTTTCTTTAATGCGTAGCGTACGACAATCGCATTCCACGCGCCTCCCAAAACTGTGTCAAACAATCTCCGTCATGTTTTGCCCACAGTTTTCATTTTTTTTATTTGGATAATCATCTGATACATTAGGGTTCAAAACTAAATTTTAATTTTAAAATTTAGGAATTTAATTAGTGTATAAATAATAATTTATGCATATAAGTTTTAAATTTACGTATAATAGTTAAAATTTATAGTAATAATTTAAAATTTATATATTAAATTTAAATCTTTGTCATACTACTTTAAAAAAATAAACCCAACGTTTAAATTTTAATTTTGATTTTAAAACCTAAATTTTAATTATTATTTCTAAATTCATATACTCTAAATTTTAAATTAAGTCCGTAAAATATAAAATTAAGGTATTTGTGAAAAATTTTAATTTTCGATGTTAGTGTATAGGATAATAATCCAGATAATTATTTGATTTTACAAGTACCATAAATTTAAAGTTTAAGGATTTAATTCAAGAGGTGGAGTTTAGGCATTTACAATTAATAGTTTAAGTTTAGTGTTAGAATTTAGAATTTGTAGGTTAAAATATAAATTTTTAAATTATAAATTTGATGAGTTTATAAAAAAATTATTTCTAACACTAATAGATTAAACGTTAAATTTTTTAACTTTTACATATATTTTATATCTTTCTTATAAATTATCCATGAGTTTTCAAATAGTCATGAATTCATGATTTATAAATTAATTGATTTAATGATTGAGATTAAAATCATTATTAATTGTATTAATAAAGAGAGTTAATTGTATCACGTATTATTAAATTATAATTTTTATTTTAAATTAAGAATAAAATTAAAATATTTATAAATTTAAAGACTAATTTAGAATTTCCGCGATAAGGAAGGAGCGTGGAACTTGACGAAAGGGAGCGAGCGTGTCTGACTGGTGACACTCACGTGACGTGTAAAAATGAAACCAACAGCGGAACTACAGTCACGCCAATGAGCGGCAGCTGGCGGTACCTCGTGGAACAGTCAGACACGTGGCTGAACCGTGGATGTTCTTTTCACTCGCTTGGTATTACGTGGCAAACGGTAGTTCGAGCGAAATTATTTTGTTCTTAAATAGTGTTCCTAATCAATATATGGGGTAAACTACACAAATAGTCCCCGATTATATTTTAATTCTTTTTATATATTATTAGAAATTACAAACTATTTCCTCAAATTAAAAATAATAAAAAATAATTTATTATAATAATAAATTTAATAATTGACGGCGTGACAATTAACGTAAATTAATATAATTATATAATTAATTTTTAAATTATTTATTTATTTTAATTTTATAATTTTAAAATCTTAATCCATATAATATTAAAATGATACGAGTTAAATTCTTAGAATTAAAGTTAAATTAAAATAAGTGTATAATTTTAAAAACTAATTATATAATTATATTAATTTATATTAATCGTTATGTCATCATCTGTTAAAATTTTAAGGATTCATATTAATTTATTAATTTTTAAAGTAAGAGAGTTAAGGTTAAATTAAAATAAATATTTAAAGTATTTTTAGTTGAGATAAGTAATTAAAATTTTATTTTTGAATTGTTTTAAAATCGGTTTAAGTATATACTTTAACATCTATTTTAATCATATATAAAACTTTAAATATATTTTTTAACAAAAAAAATTTAAATCCCTATTTTAAAAAATATACTTAATTAAATTAAAAATATTTTATATTTTTATTAAAATAATAATTTAAATATTTATTTTATAATTAAATCAAATTAAAAAACCCTACTTTATAAAAGCAATTCCCTCATTGAAAATATCATGATGGTATTTTGATTTCAATGCTTCTACAACACTCTCATCATATCAAAATTAAATAAGAAAATACATGGTTAGACTTGGTCCAACCCTTAGTAGGTGAATTCCAATCATGTCAAATTTAGGTATAATATTTATTTGATTTAACTATTTATTTAATAAGAACATATAAATATAATAATTCTAATATATTAATGTATTTAAATTAAAAAATAAATTATTATAATACATTTTATATATAAATACATTCAAATATAAATTAAAATAAATTTGATAAAACATACTTATTGTAAGACTTATTTAACTCAAATCTTAAAAGCTATAATGTAAAAATGATTTTAATGTCCAGTTATATAATTATTTGGTTCCTATTTTTTAAAAATAATTTTATTCTTAAATATTTTATTTTAAGTTAAAATATTTATTTATAAATAAAAATATTAATCAATTAATAATAAATAATTTAATAAAATTATACAATGACACATCAATAAAAAATAATTTTATATTTTATAAAATTAGTTTTAAATAATATTCTTTATCAAATTATTATATTCGTCTATATGATATTGCCATAATACCCTTGACTGTCGTGTGTATTTACGAGGACAAAATTAATTAGGGAGCGGAAGGGAAATCCCCCACCTACGAATTTATTTCACATATATCATTCTGTTTAATATTTTTTAAAATTTTAATTTATTTATGATTTTATTCTTCATTTTTAAGTATTTATATTTTTTCTTGTCCCTAAATTCTGAGAAATTATATTATGGGTAAGTTCCACCACATGTCCATAGGATCAACCACTAAAAATCACCCATTTCATCATTTTTTCCATGTCATATATTTTTCCAAGTAAATCTTCACTTAGAAAAACGGTTTCTAAAATGAATTAGCAGTAATTATGAGTGAAAACTCATTGAGGAAAATATGACATGAAAAAAAATGATGATATGGATGGTTGGTTAGTCTCATAGATGACGTGGTAGAACTTACCCATGATACAATTTTTCCTAAATTCTGATTTTGTCCCTGTATATTTATCGCGTATTTTAAATCGACCCTTTCTTTATCTAATAATTATAAAAAACGATTTTATTAACATGAAAAATCTAATCACCATTATATGTTTAATTTTCTTTAATCAAATTATTAATTATAAGAGTACTTATGCATGAACAAGATATTAATGGATAAGAATAAAAAAGAATCATAACATGTATCTAGACATGATTCAATGGGACTTGAATAAAGTGATTAAATACTATATTTTTATTATTTTTAATATTTATATATAGTGTTTTAAAGTACAAATATTCCACATTTTCCAATTTAATGCTCTAAGTTACTTTTATATGGATTTTGTCACTTAGCATCAACATTTCCTAGTTCATGGAACCTTCCTAGTTCACATCTAAGTGGAAGTTAGTAATACATGCACCACATTTTAACACATTATTTTTTTCATAAATGACAAAAACAACTTCTAAACTATACTTTAAAACAAAATTATCTGAATTCAAATAATAATACAAATTTGGGTTAGTTTGAATAATTTGAAATTAATTTATAATGAGTTAATGATTATGTAATTGCTTTAATTATTATAATTTATTGACCGATTCAATCAGATCAGATTTTACATATATGAAGTGATTTTTCTAACTTGATTTTTTTAATTTTTATTTTTCTGTTTCTACGCGTTTTCTTTAATCAGATCAGAATACTCTCAATCATTGGACGTTGATCGCTTAATTATTGTACTGATATTATTAGTATTCGAACCTATAACCTCCAAGAATAATAATCATTTTTTTAACCATTAAGGGAAGATGGTTCATACCCTTAAATTTATTTTAAAATTTATTAATTAAAAAAATAATATAAATAAATAACATAATAAATAATTGTATTAATTGGTATCATGATAGATATGATAAACTAAGTAATTAGGAACTCAAAGCTTAAACTATAAAAATAAGATAAAAAAACACCTGTGTCTTTATTATTTTTTATTTTTTAATATAATAAAAAATTAACTTATTGGTTAAAAAAATTGCGTCTTTATTAATTTTATTTTTTAATATAATAAAAATTAACTTATTGGTTAAAAAACAATTGCGTTTTTATTAATTTTTATTTTTTTAATATAATAAAAAACTTAACTTATTGGTTAAATTTTTTTTTAATTCAGTTATAGTGGTTAGTAATATCTGTTTCAGAGTATACTCTCAACATTTCAATATTGATCGCTCAATTACTGTGCTGACAACTTTGATGCTCGAACTCATGACTTTTAAGAACAATAACCGTTTTTTTAACCGACGAGGCTAGATGGTTCTTGCAATGAGAATGACATTTCTGAAGTGTCACATGGGAAATTCCAAGCCGTAATTAGGGCATCCAAAGGAAAGTGTGTTCTCATTGCTCACCTGCAAAACCACGAATCCCATTTATGACAAAACAAGGGGATCTGGTTCTATGCCATGTCAGCAGTAGACAAAATGGCTGACGTGGAAAAGTTATAAATAAAAGATAAGATATGGTCTTAGAATCGAGATTTAAAAAATAGTAACGGAATATTTAAACAACATTTAGTCACTTCACTTGTATATTATTTTAATTTAATTTATTATAGTACCTGACATTTATCAATAATAAATATATTTTTAATAATTTTAAAATAATATCTATTCATACATATTTTTAATAATTTGATAATTTATTGTGTATATATATTTTATAAATAAAATAATTTAAATTTATTTTTAAAAAATAATTTTAAAATAATATCTATTCATATCTTTATTTTAATATTGATGAATAATATAGAAAGCAATATACCTGCAAATTAACAACCAACCAAATTCTAGCACGTGGTGAAATCTTGTGTATTGGATAAAATTAAACAGGTGGATATTACGAAAAAAATGAAAGATTCTTTGACCATGCATTCAAATTTGGTTGAAACATCTGTAAAACTTTATCTAAACTAATCCACCAATGAGTTAAATATAGTAATTAAACAAAAAATAGTATTTAATTTATAGGTTGATTAATTCATATCGAATATTATCGAGGTTCATTATGATGACGTTTCTTCTAACTCAATTTCTTCAATTTACAAACATCAAGATTTATAAACCAACTGATTATCAATTAATATGATTTTTAAATGATAAAAAATATATACGAAAACATGTAAGCAAATAATACGATCATCGAATATAATGGTATACAAAAGCATTTAACCAACAAAAAAAATGGGTAGTGTTGTTTTCTAGTTGTAGTCTTATATATGATTTAATTCATTTGAAATGAAGTTAAGGAGTGATCTCAGTAATAAAAGTGATGTGTTTTATTTAAATAATCATAATTCGAACAATTTAATTTATAAATATACGAGAATTTATCTAGCTAGCATAAGGAATTGTCAAGGGAAAAAAAAGATAGATTTCCTTTCCAAATATGTTAAATATCTTATCCACCAATGGCATCTAAAAAGCATATAGACAATTAGGCCATGAATGGGCCCTTTTCAATATAGCCCAATTACATTTCTCTTATCTTTACAAAAATCTATCATTAAACAACCCCTTACCCTTTAAAAAATCGAAAAAATAGATGATATTTATTTTAAAAAATTTGAATTTAATTATTTTATCTCAGGATGTGTGTATTGTCAAAGAATTAAAAATATATATAAATATATATTATCGTGTAATTAATTTTAAGTTATTAAAAAAAATAAAATATACACTTTAAACCCTCGACATTTAACTCACCCTGTTCATAATACTTAATTATATTTTTTTTGAAAAATGAAAATTTGGAATCTTATCTATCTTGACGGATATTCGGATCGTTCATAATTATAGAAATTTTTAAGGAGACTTATTTTTTTAAAAAAATTATTGACATAATAAAAAATAACATTATTTTGTTTAAAATTTTAAATTATAATCTTATTTATACTTAAGATTAATTTTTTTTATTTATTTTTAAATATCCATCTAACATTATAAAGTAACCCCTGATGTCATATCTCATTTTAGATGTTTCCATTTTTAAAATGAGTAAAGTAGTCTCCCTCTCCACATACCATTTTCTCTTACATCACCTTCATATTGTAATGTATTTTTATTAAATTTGTACACATTTTTCAGTTAAAAAAGTGTCAAAATCTCTAACATATTACATAGCTAAATAATAATTGAAAACTTCATATATTTTAATTATGCTGTAAAAATTGGGTAGGAATTATATTTTAAACAATAATGGACTTCATGGGGAAATTTAATGGTTTAGGTTTTGAATATGGGTAGGTATAGGCAAAGAAAATAGGAAGTGGTTTAGTTGAAAAGTAATAAGTTTACGAACAAGGGCAAATCGTCTGTTTTTTTTATTACGTTTTTATTGATATCTCACTTTAAAATCGTAGGTTTAGAGTTTAGGGTTTAAGATTAGATGTTATAATTAGGGTTTAAAAAAATTAAAGACATAATGTATTCTTATGGTTTAAAGAATTATACGAATCAGGTCTATATAAATTTTTCACTACACTTTTCCAAAACTTCAATTCCACCCTAAGATCATAGCACGGAAAGGTGACACCTAAACTTTGCCAATGTGCCTTTGGACCAACTCACCAATATGCCTTAACTTTAAGGGTATCCCCACTTTTCCTCCTCTTAATTTTATTGAATTGATATGAGAGTATAATAATAAGTTTTTTCATAACCCAAGACTTAATTCAAGGGGTTAAGGCCTTTGTTTTGTTTAAGGTTTTTAGAAAGAAAAAAAATATTGATTTTGATTTTTTAAAGTATTTATCAGAGCGAATCTAATTACTATCAGTTTGGTATCGAATAAGTAAATCATGAGTTTTGAGGTTTTATATATACAGAAAATCTTTGTTGTAAAATTCACTTATTAAAGTTAGACATACGATTGTTGTTAAAAGATTGTTGTTCCTAGAGGTCATGAGTTCGAGCACCAGTGATACCAGCAAAGTGATTGAGCGATCAATGTCAAACGGTGGAGATTATATTTTAGAACAGATACTACTGTAATCACTAATAACTAATTCACTTATTAAAGTTAGATATACAATATAAATCAATTTAGATTATTTAAAATAAAACCATAAAAATTGAAAGGATAAAAAAAATGAATCCAACTACATAAAAGAGAAAATGTATCCTAATTTAAGCCTTAATTAAAAATTAAACTTAATTATCTTTCCTAACATGAGTTTAGCGTATACAAATTATGGATCTAAATGAAACATTTTACTGTTGCTTGTCGGAAGCAAACAATTAGACAGTAGGATAAGGTAACTTTGACCCGCCAAAAATAATTTAAAAAAAAATAACATATCAAAAAGTCAAAAAAGTTTAAATAATGCAAAAAGTTCATGAATATTTTAAAAATTAAAATTTAACCATTAATTTTTAATTTCACCAAATTGATAAACAATAAATAATAAAAATAAACAAAAGTTAAATGAGGATCGAATTGATATAATAAGTAAATAATACGAATTTTATAATTTAATGACCAAAATAAATACACCTAAATAATTTGGTGATCATCTGTGTAATTATCCCTAATATACAATTTCTCTTTCACACCGTTCGCGCGTTTATTATACAAACGGCGAGTCACGTATTCCCTTATTGATATCCTTATTTACAGAAAACATTTCTCTGTAAATGCACTGTACCAATAATAATTCCAGAATTTATTTTCAAACTTTCAGAAACATCTCTCCTGTTCATTCTCAAGTGTACAGAATTCATTCTTTATTTAAAATTCTATTCATGTTTTCTCTTTTACTTTTCCTTGCTCCAAACAGAATATGTATATGAAGTAATGTATTTTGAAAGAGGTACACTTCATTGTTAGTTTCATTTAATTTATTGAAAAGAATTCTGTTTTTTTTTTTTAGATTTTTTTCTTGCTTTATGCTCTGTTTGGTTGGTGAGAAAGTTTAGGAAAGAGAACTTGGAAACTGAAAGTAAAAGAAATTTGATAGGTTTTACTTGAAAGTTCTTTGCTTTCTGAAACTTTTTTTTGGATATAGATCAATCAGTTTATGTTATTGTTTTTTTAATCTATAACCAGCAAAAAGTTTTAGTTTTCGATTCATGATAATTAATAGGTTTCTGAGTAATTCTGACCAATGCTAATCAGATCAAGTGTATTGTTCAAATCACAATCTTTAGGAAAATTGTCGGTTTCCTTTTTTTATTGAATTTTGTTTCTGGGGGTCTTTCCAGTTTCCAATTGGTTTCCTTCTATGGTCATGTGATGATGTGAATTCGTGTAGTTTTGGTACAAGACAATTCATAAAGTTGTTCCATTCGTCATGTTTATCAGTTTTTGACATTTATTCCTTTTGCTGTGAAAATTGTCATGAAAGTTCAAAACTTGACCTGAATTGCTTTACAGGTTTTGAAATTTTCCCCTTCTTATTGTCAATGTTTTGTTAGTTTAGAATTGGCTTTGATTTGACCCCAGAATTGTATTTGCAGTTGTTTCAATGGACTGGATGCTGGAATAGCAAATAACAAAAGGAGTAGATATGAGAGTGGAGTCATCTGGTTTGATCATTGGGATTTCCATAGGAGTGGTGATCGGTGTGCTTTTAGCTATTTTGCACTGTTTTGTTTCAGGTATCATAGAAAGAAATCCCAGATAGGAAACAGCAGTTCCAGGAGACCTGCAGCTATCCCTATCAGGGCTAATGCAGTTGATTCAACTACTGGATCTGAGTCACCTGTGAAATCTGGAAGAAATGGAATGTCGGTGTGGCTTGACGGGCTTAGGAAAAGCAATGTCGTCTCTGTGTCTGGAATACCCGAGTATTCGTACAAGTATGTTTCTTCTGAAAGTTATTGTACTTAAGCATCATAATAGTCAATTTTGAGTTTCTCTAGTTTTATGTGAACTCTGAGTCAACAAGATGTGTTAGTAATTGGTTTGATTTGTTCTTACATTGTCTTTGCTTAGTGTTATCATGTCATGTATTTGTGTCCCAAAGTAGATAGCTTGATAAGAATTTTCGAGTTTTTTCCTGTTTTGGAATATGCAAAGTCGTTTGTTTTCGGTAAGAAGTGAGCATTCTTGATGAGAAACTAGCTGGATGTGTTTATCTTTCGATGAACTTCTTACTTTGCTAATTTGTTTAAGGTGCTACTGGTACAGGGATTTGCAAAAAGCAACTTATAATTTTACAACACTAGTAGGACAAGGAGCCTTTGGTCCAGTTTATAAAGCTCAGATGTCAACTGGTGAGACTGTTGCAGTGAAAGTGCTTGCAACAGATTCTAAGCAAGGGGAGAAAGAGTTCCAGACCGAGGTAGGACTAAAGGACTGTCTATAGTTCAAAGATCGAATTTGTTGTTTGCCTTTTTTAAAATGGCTTTGATGATTGCATTTCTCCATTTGTGCTTTTCCTTGTTCCTTCCTGTAGTCTTCTACTTGTTTAATGTTTTTTCCTCTTAACAGGTTATGTTGTTGGGACGACTGCATCACAGAAACCTTGTAAATTTGGTCGGATATTGTGCAGAAAAGGGTCAGCATATGCTTGTCTATGTGTATATGAGTAAAGGCAGCTTGGCTTCTCATTTGTACAGTAAGTATGCCTCACCTCAACTCTTTCAGTAGAAAGATTAGTATAATACGAATGGCCTAAGTTAAAATATTGTAATATGGTCCGGTATATCTGCTGCTTTCACTCTTCTCTAGCTTTGTCATTCATTTTCTGACACTATCTGCTTGTTGATTCGGTAATATGCTGCTGTGTTAAAATACAAATTTATGTTTTGGTTTCTGGTTCATTGAGCCATCGATTATTATGCCAATGCTAAAAAAACTCGATTAATGAGCTGATCAATCATGCTCGTATGGTGATGTCTCCATTGCCTTGTGTGAAGCATCCATCTTAAAACCATTTCGTAATAGGTCAAGTGACCCAACTTGAATGGCCTACATGAACAACCTCACCAGTGGTGGTCAGTCTCACAAGGGGTTAGGCAGGAAGAAAACAGTACACCATGCTTTATTACTAAGTTAAGCATCTAACAGAAAATCAACTAGTCATAAGTGGAGGGTCCAACTCGAATATAGGACCACAGGAAATTGAGTACTTACACTATGCGGGTTAACATCACATAAAACTTCACATACTTGAAATGTGCTAATGAACTTGTCTGGTGAAAATAAGTCTATGAGTATGCATTGGATTGTAATTAGCTTTGTATTATAAAGCCTCGAGAAATTAGTGTTTAGGAGGAGCTTTATAGTTTCTGGTTCATAGAAAATTTGATTCGTCTACGATAGCTTCCATCGAATTTCATATTTGTGCAGGTGAAACTCATGAACCTCTGAGCTGGAATTTGAGGGTCCATATCGCTTTAGATGTAGCAAGGGGCTTGGAATATCTTCATGATGGGGTAATTTTTTTCTTACTCGGACTATAAACGAACCAATATGTGTTTGCAGGCATGTATCCTCTGAGTCATAAGCATGCATTTCATGTTTTTGAAAGTTATTCCTATTTCTTTTCCAGGCAGCTCCTCCGGTAATACACCGGGACATTAAGTCTTCCAATATACTGTTGGATCAGACCATAAGAGCCAGGGTATGTTATTGCAGATTGTTAATTATATCTTACCTTGAAGTTGGATAAACACTGTAAAAGATTGGTATGGTTAAGTATATCATCGAATATTTGACGTCTTAAGCAGGTAGCCGATTTCGGGCTCTCAAGAGAAGAGATGGTAGACAAACTCGCAGCTGACATACAAGGAACGTTTGGATATCTTGATCCAGAGTACATATCTACGAGGACATTTACTAAGAAAACCGACGTTTACAGCTACGGGGTATTGCTGTTTGAACTCATAGCAGGCAGAAATCCATTACAGGGTCTAATGGAATACGTCGAGCTAGTAAGATCTCTGTTTCACATGCTCTTATAAAAGTTAAGCTTATATCCATGATCTGAATATAATAGTGATACAACAAACAGGCAGCTATGAGTACTGAAGGGAAATTCGGGTGGGAGGAAATCGTTGATTCGCGATTAGACGGGAAGTTCGACATGCAAGAGCTCAACAAAATAGCAGCTCTTGCATATAATTGCGTGAACCGTGTCCCTAAAAAACGACCTTCCATGAGGGACATTGTTCAAGTGCTAACCCGAATCATCAAAACAAGACACAACAGGAAACATCAGAATTCTCAATCTGCAACTGCAGATGAGATTTCGGTTGAGTTAGAGCAAGGAGAAACTAAGAATCAAACAACCGAACACCGGAGAGACGTGTCCATGGACAGCACATCCGACACCTTCGAAATGTAACCCGGTGGTTCTTCCATTTGTTAGAATGTTTATGTAATACATGTTCAGACATGGAGGGTATGCTTGTAGTATTTGAACTCTTTTTGAGCTTTTAGGGTAAAATGACTGTTTATAATTTGCTGTAACATACTTAGATTTTCCTCTCTTTTGCTGTTCTAATTTTTGTAAATTAATACTTTAGAAATGAAAGCATAGGTAATTTATTTCTGAAAATATCATTCTTTCTATTAACTTTTGCATTTTTTACAATTCGGTACACAACTTTTTGGTGCAATTAGATACACAACTTTTTTTTTGTGCAATTAGGTACCTAACATTTTTTTTCTTTCTAAATTACCTATATCCAATTATGATTGATTGATTCATACTTTTAATTTTAACATTGTTTAGTTAATTGATTGTAAAATTGAGCGAAAATTTTAAAACATGAATAAGATTTTTCTGAAAATAAAAATAAAAATATTTTTTAAAACCAAATATACCCATATAATTTGAGAAATGATTTTCAATAATGAAATTTATGAAATCCCATTATTAAGCCCATCATTTTTTACCCATGTCCAAAAATCTCTCGTTCTCTACATTATTTATCCTTCCATTATCCACAATTTCCACGCACCATATTTATCGTCTTCACCAAAACTTTAGCTCTCCACAGCTCAAATTACTGAACAGTTGAAGAAAGCAAAAATGGCAGCCATGGCTGCTTTGCAAAGCACAATGAATGGACTTTCTCTGTCCTCAAATCCCTTCTTTGGGCAACGTCTCTCTGTTCCTCCATCTCTGTCCCCTCTTCATGTAAGTCTCATTCTTCTTTTTCCCCCCTCTCAATTACAGCAATTATTTTGCTCTAATTTACTCATTTTTCAGTTCTTTCGAGTATATATGGAAATGGGTGTTTCATAAATTTCTCTTTTTTTGTAGTTTTTTGCCTTATGATTTATTTTGGCCAATTATAAAGCAACTTGCTTTATTCTTCTGGTGTTAAAAGGACCAAACTTTTGGCAGATAAAAAGCTATATGATTTACGAAATTATTCAATTTTCTATATTTTGATTGATTATTTGTTTAGTGTTTTGGTCAGTTTCAGCTAATGAGATATTGTTGCTTAAAGCATTTTCTTTCCTTTTGGAATTAATGAGATGTCCAATTACTGTAAAACTTGCCTGGGTTGGTGTTTTTAGATAACTTATGCTCTGTCAATGCAAGTTCACCATGCTTTGAATTTCTATATTGTAATTTGTTACCAAGGGGAAATAGATAAATCGTTTTTAATCCTTTTGCAGATAGGGTAAATAGTGGTACATTGTGCATTGTAAGATTGATGAATGTTCTTTGGTTTAGAGATATTGTTTTGATTTGTTAGGCCGCCATCGATTAACTCTATATGCGAAAATTTTATAGTCGAGAAGGTCATTGACGACCTCTATAGCTTGTAACTTTGGTTTCTTCCTGGCTTGTATGTGCAACAATTTGTAATATAATAGATGAAATGGAGAAATGAAATGAGAGTGTGCTTTGTTTACTTTACAGTTGGTACATATGGTAATTCTTCTCTGAGAAATATCGAATATTTGTTGAAATTTCTCGCTCTTTGGCACTAACATTGTTCTTAAACTAGAGTTTGACTCTGCGTTTCGTCCATAATGAGATTACTGGGAATTTGTTTGGTAAAAGAATTCACTGTTTTTATTCCTTGCAGATCAAGCCAAGAGAGAATCCATGTCTCATTGTAGTGAAGGTTGGTACTCCGCTTCCGTTTTCTTGTGCAATTATTTTTGTATTTTAACCGAAATACTAGAGCGGAACACTTTCTGTTTCCCTTTGATTAAGTAGCTTAGAGTTTTGTGGCAATAACACTAAACAGTTGTGAATTAAACTGTTTCATGGTGGAATTTACGAGGGAAGATATTTGGTCTTTCATCAATAGATAGAAGGGATATTCTTTCATATCAATTTTAGATTTCCTAATCCAAATTACTCGTCTGTTCATGCTAGTAAATGTGTTGTTGGTTTAATAAACGAGTTCTACGTAAGTACGTTCTGGCCTTATAAATCACAGGCTCATTGTGAATTCTGTGTTCTCTTTGTTTTGTTGTGTAACATGTTTAGTTTTGCGTGGTATTTACTATTTCTTGCTTTCCCCTCCTTGACTTTTTCGCAGCTTAAACGATGGGAAAGGAAGGAATGCAAACCGAACAGCCTTCCGGTTTTGCATAAAATGCATGTTAAGGTCGGAGATACAATTAAAGTAATTTCAGGCCGTGATAAGGGCAAGATTGGAGAGATAAGCCAGATCTTTAAGCATAATAGCACCATTGTAGTGAAAGATATAAACCTGAAGACTAAGCATATGAAGAGCAAAGAAGAGGATCAACCAGGACAAATAATCAAGGTCATACTCATACATACTGATGTCTGGTTTCTATACTATGGTTATGATTACTAGAAACCGAAAATATTTTAAACTGCAGACATCCGTTTCTTCCCTCCCTATATGTATCTGATGCTCGAATTGTGTGATGTTCCAGATTGAAGCACCGGTTCACAGCTCAAACGTGATGCTCTATTCGAAAGAGAAAGAAGTGACTAGCCGAGTGGGTCATAAAGTGTTGGATAACGGGAAAAAAGTCCGGTACCTCATAAAGACCGGAGAAATCATCGACAGTGACGAAAACTGGAAGAAACTGAAGGAAGCTGTCAAAGAGGAAACTGAAGTAGCTGCTGCTGCTCCTACTGCTGATTCCGCTGCTGCCTCTTAGAACCAATAATGTCATAATTTTGAAAACTATTGTGGCTCCTGGAAATCTAGATGCTTTTATTTGTAGTCTTCCATGTTTATGCTTCAATTACTTTCAAATATTGTCAATTATTTTTTGCCAACAACAAATATTTCTGTTGATCAATGGTTATTTTGCAAAATTACAATTATGGTCCTTATCCTATGCATAAATTTAGAATTTAGTTTTTAAACTTTAATTTGATCATACTTTTGTAAGATCATTCTTTTGTTTCTATAGTTAAGACTATTTCTTAGGAAAACACCTTTCCTACTCGGGTATCATTTATTTATTTTTGACAGACTATGAAGGTTCCATGATTATGGCAATTTAATATATTTAATACATGCTGAATTGTTAGATTCACTCTTAATAAGTCAACAAAATTATTATTAGAGAATTAAGGAGGGTAAACTTAGTGCTCCGGTGGAGGAGAAGACAAGTGACACCGTCTCCGACATATTGCATCACTGGAGCCACTGGTTACATCGGTTCAAGGTTGGTGAAGCTTCTTCCTGAAAGAGGTTACAAGGTTCATGCCACAGTGAGAAATTCAGGTTTCATCTCGTTTCTTTTATATTATTTACATGTAATTTAAGTGTGTGTTAAGAATTAGAGAGATATCATTAAATTATTAGACATGCATGCATATTTATTTGTTATGAGAAGCTCGAGTTCAGTTTAAGATTCGAGGCTCAAATTTGAATCGTGCTCAATTAATATTTTAAGTCTCACGCTTGATTCGAGAAACAAGTATTAGGACACTATTATTCTTTAACTTGTTTGATTAAGCTTGATTAAGATTGTTTACCTAGTGAGAAATACGTTTGGTTCTAATGTTCCATCTTGATTAAGATGGAGATATGTTGTTGATGAATCTTGCCAGACCACATTTGATCATGTCTTGAATGCAAAAGCAAGAACTGGATGGGGTCTGTCGCTTTAGTTCACATCAAAGATATATGCAGGGCACACATATTTCTGATGGAGCAAGTCAGAGCAGGAGATAAATACATATGTTGCGTCTGCAGCTGTCCAATGTCTGAAGTGATTAATCGCCTTGCTAGAGAGAATCCAAGTTCATATGTTCAGAGGTAAGGTTGTCGATCAATACTTTTATAAAGATGAAATTCAGTAATCCTATATGTTCCCACTTTGGTTTTTCTATGGTTACAGGTCGGGGGCGATTATGGATTTAGGCTTCACTTACAAGCATGAAATGGAAGATATAATCCATCAAACAATCAATCACTTCCCGTGTTGATTATGGATTTCTGCCCCATACCAGAAGGTGATACATTGTGTCCCTACTTCCCTAGCATCCCAGAAATCAAAATTCAAAGCAGTTATTAATGCATGCAACTACATGGTTGGCTGAGTATAACGAGACTTGACTGCATTATGCGGCTTAACAGATTGAACGCCGTCAATTTTGGCAACAAACTTGCTCTATATTCTTACACCAGTCTTGGACTAACTGATGAAGGTTGAGCAGTCTAAAATACATCATGCTGACTGACTCATTTGCCTTCATGAAATGGAAAACTTGAAAAATGAACACATAATCTAGATCTTTAATGCAAAAGCTTCTTCCTCAACTAACTCAACAAACTTTTTCCTTTCATGGTCCAGTGTTGGTTATATAGATTATCCTATCCCATTTTGCTTGATTTGGGACCATTTTAGGACAACTTCAATTTTCTTACCAACCCTATTCTGGTTGAAAAGAAGTAGCTTCAAGGGGTGTTATGAACTCACAAAACCCAGATTGTCATAAAGTAAACTCTAAACTTTTGCCTTTTTTATCCAGTTAGGGCCTATTCATGCCATTGCAGTCAACAAAAGTATAGGCACCTACGAGTACAAGGATATGACATTACAAAAGTATACCCTATGTCGAATATGTAATCGTATTCGATATTTATAACCGAGTTCGAGTATCCAAAAGATTGAATCAACTGAGAATGGCCCAGGAAGGTGCTGAATAGTCTAAATCAGTTTTGAAAATGGAGAAAAATAAATATCTTTCATTTGAGTTCATCTGCTTCCAAACTACCCCAATCCAATATTTAAGACACAATTGAATGTGATTCAATCTCCACAATTTATGTTTTATTCAGACAGGTGAAATGGGGGGTTTGCTTTGCAATGCATTCATTTATGACATGCATGTGCCAGACTGCTTTTAAAAACTGTCCCGATTTTGCAGCAGTAAGGAAATGACATATAATTAAAAATCCATACTCATAGAAGCTGTAAAGATCCTTATATATAACCAGTGAAATTCTTAGTTTGAAATCCAAGAAAATGAAACAAATAAGGGTTGTTTAGTTGTACCAGTTTTGAGATAAAAAACAAGACAGAATTACAGATGCCTATGCTGATGTTCTTCAAGGTTTTTGTCTTGATGGAAAGGGATTAAACAATGTTTTAAACCTTACCCTCTCCAACCAGGACCACATGTTTATTCAAGCTTTTGTATTAGCTAGTGGACATATTAACATTTATCATTATTCATTGTTTTTCTTACCAGACAACACAAAAACATGCTTGGAAGAGTCCCATGTTCTTAAATTTATGAAATGAAACCAACATGACAATAATTAAACTTGTTCTCTAAGCCCATTTAATACATAAATATATAAGTAATCATGCAACTGGTTTGAATGCTTAATCAATAGTCAAGTTATTGTGCCTTGAATTTTATCAGATATTTGAAACAGTTGTTTTCAAATATTCTATCTTTATTCTATGTATGTATGTGCATATCTAAATCTTCATTTCTTCTCCAAATATTTGCACAAATAAGACATATTAGCAATTAACAAGAATAAGAACTCTTTCAAAAAAGGGATTCACATAAACATCATACAGTGACAGATTCTATGTTGAAAGAACTTGGAATTTGTTTCTTCAAGGTTTGCAGATTACCACAAAACAAGGAAGGAGAGCTCTAGGATTGAGCAGGTAAAGTTCTTCGATGTTCGAATACAGACCGACTTTCCCTGCCAATGAATCAAAGCCGGTTTGGCCTGCCATTTCTTGTATGTTCTCCAAAGGTCTATGAACTCTACCGGCTATAACTCTGCAGACTATTAAAGCTTTCTTTATAGATGGATCGTCTTCAACAACTCGAATGGACTCATAAGCCCTTCCACTTGTGGAAGTCGTGAAAACACCGAGTCCTTCCTTGAGTTCCTTCTTGGCGGAGAATCCGTTTCGAATAATCCGACAAACACAACATTTTTCAGATATACACAGACTCGAGGAGCCATTTAGGCCAAGGGAACATGCCACAGTTGTGCCATAGAACCTCAACAGCTCGTTTCCATCAGCAATGCACCGAGGATGTTTCTTGGGGAGCTTGCTGGCTTTAATCTTCACCATATCCCTGTATTCCTCGAACCGAACCAAGGTTTTCTGCATGTTGTGGACTTTCAGAACTCTTTCGATTCGTCCGCAATGGTTCTCAGACTTCAACCAACTCGTTCGACAAATAATTTCAACAATCTTCCTAGATGAATCACCTTCCACAAGCTCAGTAACTGCAAAAAAAGATGGAGAATGTTTAACACAACATCTGATAATGAAAATTCAGTTCTGAAACATATCTAGAAAATAAATTTGCAGGGAACAAGAATCTAGTACAAATTGATAGAAAAAGAACTAGGAAAAGGGTATATGTTAAAAAGTGAAACTGTAAAGAAAAAGGCTTGAAATCTAGGATGTTCATTGGTAAAGGTAAATCTTGGAATGTTCATTTTAAAATGGGGGAAAAGGAATAAATTTTGTGGTGTGAGGAAAGTGAGTGAAGATAAGAAAACAATGGAGGAAAAGCAAAGTTCAAAACTTTTCAACAAATGGAAAGACTGCATTTTTAAAGAAATCCAACAAAAATTTTTTTACCAGCATGCTTAGAGAGATGGTGTGTTTCAGCATCTTCCCATTTGGTAAACTGCTCTCCACATTTATGACAAGTGATTGTAGCACATCCATTGTTGTCTGTTTCAGGTGGAACTCTATTGCTTGAATGGACATTTCCACCTCCAAAACCAGAACTTTTCCTGTCTGATAAAAGGAAAGGTGATTTCCTTGGAGGAGTTGCAGAAGAATTCCTATTGAAATAATGCATTGTTGGGTGGCCACCAGGCCCTGGTGTTCCCGGCCTTAAAGTACCAACAAAAGTTGAGCCACCACCACCACCATGGCTGACACCATCTTGCAGCCCTCCAAAGCCAGTGATTTTCAGCTCACACCTTGAGTTACTGAGAATGACTTCATGGGTTATAGGGTTGAGAAACTCGCTGCTCCCAATGGATCTCGGACTACAACTCGGTGGCTTCTCCAAATGTCTCTTGCTTCCATGGATGACATCCTTGAGATTTGCTATGGACCTTGAACAACCAGACCTGCCTGCTTTCCTTGTCAGAATTGTACTCAATTGCTTCCTGGTTTTGGGGTCATGAACATCTGATGGCTCTGATTTACAGTGTAAAGATCTCTTCAAAGAAAACCAAACCGTTGGCATATTTCTTCTTCTTCTTCTTCTTCTTCTTCAAGAATCTAAAAAGGAAAATGGAATCTGGGATTTCTAGCTTTATATTTTACTCCATTTCCCTGCAATTTCATTTCCATTTTTGGAACCATATGGACTCAGCAGCTGAATCATGGTCCAGCAGAACAAAACATTCATAGAAAAAGAACTGCAACACAATACCAGTTTTCTTACATCAAAGCTCAGCTCATCACTAACCATGAAATTATGTTTTTTCTTCAGCCTTTTCTGATTAAATGGTCCATGTAATAACAAGAGAAAAAAGAAAGACAAAAAAACAAAACAAAAAACAAATGAGCACTAGGCCAAGGATTAAAATAGAATAAAAAAAAATTTAAATTAATAGTTTAATACTACATTCAATGATAACTTTTAGAAATAAAAATCGTTCTTTTAACCATTGACATTAGATGATTCGTGCTTGATAACCAAATTCTTTTCGAGGGAGATCTTGTGTTTTTAAATATGTTCAAACTTATATCTTTTACTTATTATACGAATAATATATCAACCGAGTCATCGAAATGGAAAATTTAAAGAAATTACAAACTTGTTTTTCTATTTGTAAGGAAGAGTCCAATTTGAAGATTTCAAGGTTTCCAAAGTCAGTGTGGCCCATAATTTAATTGCAAAACCATGGGTATTTCAGTTCTACTATACAACCCGTGAGTCATTTGTAAAAATAAATAAATAATATTAAAAAATAAATAGATAAAAATTATTAAAAAAAAATGTAACATGTATAGGTGATGTAATAAATTTTATCATAATATAGTTTTTTACTAATAAAAATCGTTGTCAAAATATACCTTTTGGGACCCCAAAAAAATGCTTTGAAAATATACCACAGTGTAAATAAGATAAGTTTTATCGTAGATGGGCATGGGTCGGATTTTTGACTCACTTACACTCGAATCAAATATTGATATTTGTCACCGTCATTTGTTTCGATCCGAGTTTAGGGTGGAAGAAATTCGATTCAATTCGACTCGAGTTTTAAGTTTTAAAATCCGATCCGACCCAACTCGAGCTATTAAAAATATTAAATTTTAGGAATTTAATTATAAAAAAATAAATTTTAGAAATCTAATCGTAAAAAAAATTAAAACGTTAATGACCTAATTGTAAAAAATCAATTTTAGCGATGTATAAAATGTATATAATGAGGGATTATTATTATAAATATCCCTGAAAATATATGAAAAAATTATACTATGAATCTCAAGTTGAGTCAATCTGATTTTTTCTACCCTAAACCCAAAATTGACCCAACTCGAAATCACTCTCGAAAAATACCCAACCTGACTTGACCCAAATTTTCTACCCAAAAATCTTACCCAATTAGATCATGTCAGGTCGAACATCGAACACTCATTAAATTAATCATAAAAATATATCATAAAGATTAAAAAAAAGTATCATAAAATTAAGAAAATATTTTTTTGGATAAGTGATACTTTTATTATCCATGAACCTCAAATTTACATTAACATTGTACAATCAATTAACTAAAAAATAGATTATTACAGATTTTATTCAGAAATTAAGAATTAAGAGAATATTTAGTTACTTAAAAAGTAAGTTTTATCCAATTTATTCTTGTTATGAAAGCAATCTTTGTTTTAATTATTACTTTTGCCTTGTAAATTTTATAAACGGTAGAGCAGTTGATAAGTGGAAAGTTGAAATCTAAAGTAAGAGAATATTTCCCCAGAGAATGACTGAGGACCAGACAAGAATATCATAGGGTGTTGGGAAAGTCTTGCCTGATCAAGGACTCAATTGAAAGATCAAGAAACTTAGTGTCAAATCTGCCAACGTGGTAAACTTTGATGTGAAATGCTGCCAGCAAGGGGAATTGAACTTCTGCCATTTAGAGATGCTTGCTGGCACCCGGGATGCTTTGTATGAATGTAGACAATCAGTCGCCAAGAAATTTTCTCAGAATCCAAACAGGAATAAAAGAGAAAATGAGCAAGCAAAGAACAGTTGTAAGGTCATCAGTACACTATTATTTTGGCAACCCTTTCCTGTACCATCATCTTAAAAGAATGCATAATCATCAAAATGGGAAAGAAACAAGAAGAACTGATAAAGGATAGTTGAAGAAAAGAGAGTCTAATGTAGGGAAAAATAAGTTGGTATTTCTGTCACATTCAAGTATATTTTCATGCAAAGGAAAAAAAGTACAATTAAGGGTTTTGTTTGTCATGAACAGATTATACTTTACCCTTTCTATAAGAGACTATGGAGATTCCATCATGTTTCTCTCTGAAAGTTTCATATGGAAAAATCTGGTGTTTTTGTTTGTCTTATGATTGTTGCTGTAGATTTTTCTGCAGGTTTTCTCAGCATCCTCGCAGACTTTACCATAGACAAAGTACATACATGCATACGCATTTTCTTATATATGTATGTATGATTCATCACATACAAATCAAGGAGTTTTTTAACTATATGTTTAACAGATGAGATACAAGATCGTAAAAAAAATAAGAGCCAAAATGATTATTCAGTCGAACATGAAGGATATTTTCTGAGTTTATGCTTTTTTTATGGGAAACTTATTGGTTTTAAGATATAATCAGGATTGCAGTAGCTGTTGGATTTCCAGACTGGTTATGGGAATGCTGGAGAATTCCCAATCAAAAAGATCATGCCAGCAGGTTTTGCACCACCATTTTCTATTCGTTGGAGGAATATTGTGCTTTGTTCATGAACTTTTAAGTGTTGGATTCTATGTTTCTGCAATCCTAAGCTTTGAAACAGGAGACACTTAAATCCTGCCTTACTACTACATTTCAAATGATCTGAAGTTTGTATTTGACATAGTGTTCTAAAATTCTTCTGACTTGAGTTGTATTTTCATAAATTCGATTTAATTCGAAAAACATGGTGTTCATATAGTAAAGTCTTTTATCATACATTTTTCTTAATGTCATGGTTAACCACAGCCGTGTCTGGGTGGAGACTCAAAGACTCTGATCCGAGCCCTCCTCGGCAGGCAAGTCCCTCTGCTCGTTGCGGTTCGCAGCGAGGGTTAATGGTTGCGCCCGACGATAGCTGAACATGAGGCTTTCGGATTCTCGCTTGAGCTATGGCTGATTTTACTAGTATTAGTAGGTTGAAGAAATGAAGAAGGTATAATCTGCATGTTAGTTCATTGTACATGTATTTTTTTAGTTGTGCTGTAGTACTTGATTTCTTCAATATTTCCTTGTATGGGGTTAATTCAATATTAAATCATAGTATTAGATTTTTTTAAATTAAGTTAAAAAGAAAAATTAAAAAATTAAAATCAAAGTTATTTATCATATTTAATTCGTTATTTAATCTAAAATTTATTTGATTTAATCCGAACCTAATTTAAACAAAAGATCTTATTCAAAGGAAAATTTACTGCATGTGTAACATGTGCCAGTAGTGTGAAAACAAAGAGAAAATGGTTAGAAAAAATAACCCTAACCTTCCCTTTTTGACTTGTGTGACAAGGCAACCAATAATGGTTCACCACATTTTTAAAAAAATCACATTTATTTCATACCATTATAGACTTAAGGGAGTGGCTTTTAGGACTTGTTTAATGTTAATTTACATTACTTGATAATTTTATAAATTAAAATTTTTATTAATTAAATAAAAATATTTATATATAAAAGTAATTATTGTCGGTGAGATTTTGATTTATTTTTATTAAAGAATCTAAAATTGATTATAAGATAGTATATATTTATAATCTATATTCGAATAATTTTATATTATTATAATATTTTTTTAGATTTTTTTCATATAAATATTAAGCTTTATATCATCACTAAAATTAAAGGTGGAAATTTTAATTTAATTCCTTTCATTTTCTTTGTTACTCATGAATTTAAATTTAAATTCCTTCAAAATTTTAAGTTAAAATAATAGTGAATTTTCATTCTAACCCTCCACGAATGCTAAAATTTCAATTTTATTCTCTTAAAATTGTACAATTATAAATTAAAATATTAATTATATTATATTTTTTAATTTAACTTCAAAAACTATCCCATCAATTTATAATGTTGGCTCCCTTTTTGTCTCTCCAAAAGGAAGAGAATTTCAAGACAAATTATATATTGAGATAAGATAAAGATTAAATTAAGGTAAATCCATTTCCACGTATGCAATCATACCCAAAAGTGGGTCCTCTCTCTATATCTATCCACTTGTCATCATCATATCAAATAAACAAATATTTAAAAAAAATAGAATGAAATGTTAAATCTTTTAAATAAAATTAAAAATTCGAATTTTAATATTATAAGTAAAGAAAATTGGGTTAAGAATTTTATTTAGACTTTTACGATGTCTGTATCAGATATCGATAATTAAATAAAAAACTGAATAAACCCTCTATAAATATGAAAACATACCATTAAGGTAAGAGAAGAGCATAAGAAAGAAAGAGATATGAATAGGCAAATTAATACTACTAAGATGCCAAAATCAAGAGTTGTCAAAATAGATTCAGAACATTCCTGGGATTTCTTCATCACACAGGCTAACAATCAAGGCTGTCCTGTAAGAATCTCTTTCCCCTCTTACTACTATTACTTTTATCGATCGGTCGATAAAATAAAAGATTACAGATATTGAGATTCGATGAGTCGAACTCGAACGGGAAAAGCTCGGCTTCTTTCGAACAATTTGTTTAGCTGGTGTTATTTTGTGGTTGCAGGTTATGGTACATTTTACTGCAGCTTGGTGTGTGCCTTCAGTGGCCATGAGTCCTGTGTTTGAACAACTAGCCTTGAGCTACAAAGATGTTTTGTTTCTTTCGGTGGATGTGGACGATGTCAAGGTATTTTTACGATTGTCGTACTGATATTCGAATATGTATCGGATCGGATGTAAAAATCGGAACCGTGACTTTCTTTGTCGTTCATGAAAAATATTTGTACTTGACTAGGGGGCTGCAGCCAAGATGGAAATCAAAGCAATGCCAACATTTCTGTTGATGGAGCAAGGAACTCGGATTAACAAGATTGTTGGTGCCAATCCGGATGAGATGAGGAAAATGATCGATGGTTTTGTTCTCCGATTCCGTTCTTCGAAAGTTTTGACTAAATCATAATTAAAATGATAAAATTATTGTTTTTAATAATACGGATTAAGATTCAAATCTTTGATCTTTTCTTTTTTATGTTTAATCCTTTGATTTTTTTCTTTTGTGGATGTGGTTTTGTTTGTATTGTAATTCAATGATTGGAAATTTGAAGATTGTATTTTGATTTTGATTATGCTTCGGGGAATAAAAACATGTAATATTGTTGTTGTTTTCTTTGTTACTTAAACTTTTGTCTTGTGTAGGGTTGATAATGAATCTAATCTGTTCGTGAGTTATTCAGTGTTGACTCGAGTGAGTTTGATTTATACTTATGTTCGATTCGAGATCTTAACAACTCAAGTTGAGCTGACGTAAATTCGATTTGAAAAACTCGTGAACAAGTTCGAAATAATTATATATGTACTAAATATAATTTCTCTAGTAAAAGAAACTAATAAAATAAATTAAGAGAAATCTACTAAAATAAATTAACTAAAATAAATTAGATATTATGTATTTGTATTGTAAGAATATTTTTTTGATTATTTAGATTATTCTACCTTTTGAACACCTTTTTTTCTTTTTTTTCGATATTAAATTTTGTTTTGATGTTAGTTATAAAAGGATTTTTATCAATGTCTCATCTTTTATAAAAAAGAGTCGAGCCTTAAAGTATTGTTTTCGTGTTGAGTTCGAGTCTAAAATTTTGATGTTGTTGAGTCCGATCTGAGCCCAATATAACTATTTTCGAGCCAAGTTTGACCAGGCTCGGGGTTGGCTTTGCTTGTTATCACCTCTAGTCTTAATTAATTCAAACCTAATATCATATATTTAATTTTAGTGGATGCATATTTTAATGAATTTTTTTTGTATATATATAATATTTTAAAATTATAATATATTTATAAGATATTAAATTATTTATCACTTGAATCAATCCGTCGAATAATATTATTTGTTTCATTCAATTGCAACTTGGGAATCTTTTATGTTTTTTTCTTTATTTGAACAAATCTTTTAAGATTAATATCTTCTTTCAGATCATTTTGATGAATGTCATAATCCTATCATATAATTGAAGGGTAAGTTTTGTCCAACTTCATATTAAATTCATTTAGTTACATGTTGATTAATTAATTTTGATTTAAATATATTGGTGTTTACATAAAAATATATATACTATATTTAATTGTAGTTTTTCTGGCTTAATTATTTTTTATTACACTTTAATTAAAATAATTGTATAACAACTCAAAGTAAAAAAAAATGATGGTACATGAAACATGAAGTTCACGTTTGTCTAAGAAATTGGAGCATAGACAAATTGATCGGTTGACCATTGTTTTCTTTTGTCTATTTTAATTTTGATTTAAAAATTAAATTTAAAATTTAAATTTAAAAATTATAAATAAAATATATATTTTTTAAAATTTATGATTAAAAATTTATAATGGTAAGATATAAAAAGACACCAAAAACTTAAAATATGTTCTATAAAAAGTGTACATGTTCATTTCAAGAAATACATCTTAGGTATTTTAATTTTTAACGATGGATGACATAAATCGATATTTAAAATTAAAAAAAATAGATGATTTTTAATCGAATGAATTAAATAAAAAGACGAATATAAATTTTACTGTGAAATTTTTTAATCATTGAACCACTATATATGCCGCTCAACGATAATCGATATAATTAAATATGACATAATTATTATAATCAATTTATTCATGATTTGATTATTACAATCAATTAGTTAATTAACTTGATTATAACTCTCTAAAATTTTATATTTTTCAATGAATAAAATATTCCACGTCGGCACATTCATCTAAAAAAATATTCCACGTCAAAAAAATCTAATATTTAACGGTCCGACATGTTTGTTACAAAAAATTAATTGACTTGTTTGTAATATTTTAAAATTTATTGACTTATTTGTAACATCACTAATAATTAAGTGATGTGTACCGAAATTTAACCAAATTAAATCTAATCTAATCAAAAGCTTGAACCATGAACATGAAGTGCACGTTTCATGGAGCATATTTTTATCAAAATCTGAGCCAAGTTGCTACCAACCACCGATTCTCCCCCCTTTCCCCAAGAAAATATAGAGAGAAAAAAAGTACCCCACCCCTTTAATATTTTTCTCTCTTCCCAAACAGCACCCACGTTCTTCAAAGCCGGAAAAATATTACCGAAAGCTTCAATCTTTCCGGCCAAAACCGAATTCGGAGGAGAATGGTGTCCCCTGAAAACTCCAATTATTGGTCTCACTTCGATTATACAACTTTGATCGACGATATCCCTGTCCCTGACGGACCTTATCCCGGTTTTTCTTGGTCTACGCAGCCAATCAGCGCCCCTTCTGATGTTGTCAGGTATCCCCTGGAAAAGTCCATGTCTTTTACCGCTTTTTTTTCTTCTGATTTCAAGTAGGGTTTTCATTAGGCTTTAATCATCTAGGGGGTTTAATTTTGTTTTAATTTGATTAGGGTTCATGGAAGTTTTCGTAAAGTTTCGATTTTGCACCTGTTTTTCATGGAAAAGTTATGAGATGCTTGGTTTTTATCTTAGATTCATGAACATATTTAGTTGTTTTTTAGGGGATATTATTGTTAGATTGTTGTTTAAAAAAGGTTATTGATTTGTTTTTTCTGAAAAATCAGTGCTGAGAATTGATAAAATTCACCTATTCTTCATCCTAGCCAACAGTTGAGATCTATGAACGTACACAAGGAGGCACTATGTTCAAGCCACCTGTTATATCTTGCATTTGGTTAATACTATGGTGTTTGCTTGTATGTCATTTAACTTGCCAATATAGTTCTTGAGTGTTCATGTGTTAACGGAGATGTGGTTTTTGTAGAATTCATGCTTATACTTTCTACCACTTGCTTGTTTAGAAGCATTTTGTGTTTTAATCCTGAAATACAATCTTCATGAACCGGAGCCAGTGAGGACTGAGGATGTTGAAGGCTTCCCCCTCTGCAGCGTGTTAGTGTGCAATAACACATTATTAACACTGTTGACATGTTGTCTTTACTTAGTATTATTCTGTGCTTCTCGAATCTTTGAGATATTTGTGGAATTAGAATCTGATCCATTGGGAGGGTAGGAGCATATCTTGATTGACTTTTCGGAAAAAGTTTAGCAGGAGTCTAGTTCAGGTCCTTGGTCAGTGGTCTTCATTCCTATCTGCACCTGTATTTGGTGCTTTATCCACCACCACGCATTGAACTTTTGAATGAAAGAGAAACCTTGGTTCTGAACTGGCTTATTTTCTAAGCAGATGTCTCCATCGTGATCTTTATGTGTGTTGGGGATTTTAATTTTGGCGCAGTTAATAACTTTTGTTTCAGTGTAGATCTTCCAATTCTTGTTTGATTTCATTTAACCTTGGCAGTTGTGTTATACTTGAATATTATTGCCAAGTGAGATCCTATCCCTATTTTTTATTGATTTTTCTTTCTTTTTGGTGTGTGTGTGGAGTTGTTCCAACCTTGTCTTGTACCTTATTCCTTGAATATTTTGTTGGTTTTCTTTTCCTGCCTCATTTTCTTTATCTTCCATTTTGATCTGTTTCTAGTGTGGAAATTGATGGCTCATTTGGAGATTCAGATGGTCTAAAGGAATCTGGTTCAAAGAAGAGGTAATACTCTGTCTTTCCATGCACTATATTGATATGATAAATAAAAAAATAAAAGGAATATATATCACCTGTTCTGTTTCCCCACTTATACCCTGATACGTGTGTTTAGAAAACTTTTTACATCTGGGTTCATAGGTGGATATTTCTGTGTTGTGGGGCTTAGAATATTTTTATTGAAGGAACGGTATAGAATCAAACTTTTAGCCCATGAGACATTGAATAGACAAAAAAATAATATATAGGGGCATAATTTTGAGCAGGTAAAGCATTTTCATTTGTCTTGGCATTTAATAGCTGCAAAACAATATAGTTGCTCAAGTATGCAGCAGTTCATGTCCTAAAATAAGATGATTTAGATGGAGAATCTTCTTGAATACTCATTTTTCATTATTATTGACATGACTGACTATGAATCTACAATTATTTCAATTACAAAACATAATTGACTTGAGTGTGATATCAGAGGAATCTTATCTCTTACTCCGTTTCTATTGCAGGGTTAGATCCGATTCATGCAATGCATCAAGCTCCAAAGCATGTAGGGAGAAGTTGCGTAGAGATAGGCTAAATGACAAGTACTTGCATCTCTTTTCTCTTCTCTTTCTTTCTCTTATGTTTGCTCTCTCTCTCTCTCTCTCCCAAGCATGAATGTTCAACATTGTGTAAATACCAGGTTTATGGAGCTGGGTTCTATTCTGGAACCTGGAAGGCCTCCCAAAACTGACAAGTCTGCTATTTTGATTGATGCTGTCCGAATGGTGAACCAGTTACGAGGTGAAGCCCAGAAATTGAAGGATTCAAATTCAAGCCTCCAGGAAAGGGTTAAAGAGCTGAAGGTGAGGCTGGTTTGACAGTCTATTTTGGGGTGAAATTGTCAAAATCCTTAGTATGCAATTTGCTATTTGAAAACTGTTGCTTCCTCGAAAACAATTAAACGTCAAAATATACCCATTACAACATATTAAATTGTATTTCCTCTTTTTAGGCCGAAAAGAATGAGCTTCGTGACGAAAAGCAGAGGCTGAAGGCAGAGAAGGAAAAGTTGGAGCAGCAACTCAAAGCAATAAACGCACAACCTAACTTCATGCGGCCTGCACCACCGGCAATCCCTGCTGCATTCGCTGCCGCCCCAGGTCAAGTTCCTGGGAACAAGTTGGTTCCTTTCATTGGCTATCCTGGAGTTGCAATGTGGCAATTCATGCCTCCTGCGGCAGTGGATACCTCACAGGACCATGTCCTCCGTCCTCCTGTTGCCTAAGCTGGCAACCAACAATGATTATGGTTTGCATTTTTATGCAAACACGGGTATTAGTCATGTCAATGTTCTGGTTTGTTTTAGTTTTCACTGGAGTTTCTCTAACTGGCTTTTATGGGGTGACTGTCTGCAATTGTACTCCTATGATTTGGTGCTGGTAACTACATGTAAATTTATAATAAGTTCATCTGGCAACCTTTGTTTCTCTTTCTATTCTAAGTTCAGCTTAGGTACTCATGTCTACAAAACAATTTGTTTTGTGGTCAATTTTCATAATTTATTTATGTTGTGTCTCTTCTCTATTAATATATGCATCTCTTGTTTCTTCTCCAACACCTCCCTCTTCCAGAGAAGACACCATCCTCCAAGCCAAAACATGCCTTCCCACCTGCTTAGAGAAGCCTCTCAACAACCCCAAGCTAGTAGGCAAGCTCAAGAAGCCAAAACAACTAAGGTTTCTAGTTGAAATTCCACTCATTGTTGTCTCTATCTCAACTAGCTCTCAACAACTTCAAAGACATCAGTCGACCGGAAAGAGGTTCATTAGTCGAGGTTTTAGTTCTTTAGCCTGATATTTGATTAATGGAAGTCGGAATTTAAGCTTTCGAACCATGTTCATCGAGCCACATTGAACATATTGACTTCAGTTAACTATAGCACAAGGGTCAAAACAGCCATTAACCCTTAAAAATGAGAAATTAGAGTTTTGACAACACATAATATCTGAAAGTAAAATGACAGCCATTAACCCTTAAAAATGGAATTACCTCTAATCAAGCTCATCAACTTCATCTTCAAAATGATTCTGCATCTCTTGAAGCTTTCACTGTTATTATTTACAAAGTTGAGTTGAGCTTTCTATTCTTAAGCTCTCTCTATTGTAACATCGAGATGAGTTTTAGAGTGTTAGGGCCGACTATTATTTACAAAAGACCTTGGTTCCTATAGAGGCATATTCGGACCATTCAAACTAGTTCCTTTGATGCTGGTGTGAAGTTCAGCAAGTGCAGCACCATTTTTAGTCACGATGTCGAGAGAGCCAGAGCTGGTTCTACATGAAAGCGGGCCCTTTTCAGGCGTCCTGGACCTCTGATACGTCAGGCGTCTATTGCTATTGTTATATACAGTTGGAATCCTGTAACCAGAGGATGAGAGTTAATGAGTTACATATAAATGTTAAACATAAGCTTGTTGAACAGTTGTAAGACAAGCTGTTCAATGATAAAGCGGAGAAAAACAAAGTCTGAAAGCATAATACACATTAAAATTGACAAAACTACATTACTAGGATGTAAAATGCATTCTTTCAAAATGATACTACAAACCGAAAAGATAAATATTTTGACTTATCTGCAGTACAAGGAACAAAAGAATTGACAGACATCCTGGAATCAGTACAAAAGCATTGATGGATGGCATTCAGCATACCTTGCTTGCTGGAACTTGGGAGTTTGAACATAGTCAAAAACCGGAATCAAGTTTCTTGACCGTGCTTCAATCATGTGGGTTGGGAAGTTTTCAATCTCTATTTCCCCGCCAAAAGCATTTTCGTCGGCATTTTTGACACCACCCATCACCAAATGATTCAAAGCATATCTGGAAAGAAAATGAACAAGAAGAAAGATGAGCGTCTTTTTTTAAAAAATGTGGCATTTCCTATGCAATTTTGGACTAAGCTGGCTGGCACCTTCACATCTAGGCATATCTCCACAAACAAACATCAAAGATATTCCTAATCAAGAGTAATACCTGCGGATTTTCCCACAGTGGCTTCCAAGCTTCATGCATCTGCAGTTCAGCTTCAGAAATATACAAATTATGTTTTTCCTGAGAGTTTGCATTTGCTTTGTTGACAGGATCCGAGGGTTCAGGGTATGTACTTCCATCTTTCATTTCTTCAGGATATACTTTACTGTTATCTGATGTTCCATTCTCACCATATATGTCAACATTATCTTCTCGCTCCCTTCGTGTGTGTTTCTGACATATATTCCACTTCTGGATTGCCTTAACTACTAACCTTCCATCAGAATCTGTAGTTGACTCACATGTTGTGTTTAATCCAGTAACAACAGGTGTTGAGTCAGGCTCGGCAAATGGTTGTAAAGCATACTGTATCATACATCCGGAAGGAGAGAAAACCAAAAGATGGTATTTTCCCTTTGAAGGGCTGCTCTCGGAAAACAAAAAATTATTGCCTTTGCAGTTATGGAAAGATGAAGCAATAGCCCCTGAAACAGAACCCGTCTTGCCAGTCGCAACTGCCACAGCACCACTTACAGTACCTCTCCAACCATTACTCCCGTTCCTTATTCTGCTAACAACAGAAAGTGTCAGAGGTGGTCTAGATGCACAAAGACTTGAATTAGGTAGCCATGGAACTTGTGGCTTAGTCACAACACCCAAACTGCCATTTTTATGGGGAAAATCAGCATCACCAGACTGAAAACATACAGATGCTCCCACTGGATTGATAGCAAATAGATGGCTTGTCCCTCTCGATGAACTAATCATAATCCAGTTGCTATCATCACTGAAACTAATATCCTGTATTACCTGAAATCTCAAAACAACAGAAAAAATTAAGAAAAAACTCTGATTGCCAACAACATATAAGAATTATACTTAACATCATCTTACAGCATTTGTAATACCGCGCTGCAGCCGGTAGAGATGTGTGTATGATGCCTGTGCATCACAAACAGAAGAGCTTCCTCGAAGTCCAGGCATAATCTTGAACACATTGATATTATGACCCTGAACAGAAGCCGTCACAAGAAGGGTCCCACTAGGATCAAAGCATAATGCTGAAATATGATTATTGTGTGCCCTAAACTGAGTGATTACAACTTTACTGACAATATCTCTGACAATGACCTGATAAGCCCAGAGAAAAATATAAAGTGATAAGTTAAAAAATGGTTTTGCATGTAACCTTTTTGCAGATATAATTGGCACAAAAGAGAGCACAACAGAAGTCATTTGAGCTTAATAAGAACTGCAAGTCTAATACTAGAACATGTGTAGTATATACATAAAATATTGAACAGAAAATTTCCTACAAGAACTTCACAGAGGATTAGAAACTTGCAGGTGTGAAATTAAAGAGAACCGTGAAAATTTTTAGTTTCAGTTGCAATAGTAATCAAACTTGGGGATTCGTATATGTACCATTCCGATGTTATCGACATCCACTAAATGGCCATTAACAGTTCCATTGCCTTTCCATCCAGGACTTCCAGATTGCAGATAATTGTATGAATCAGGAAGGTATCTCGACAGTTTCTTGTATCCGATGTCTCCCAAGGTTACAATGCCAGCAGCAAGTTGCTTGCTTGATTCTTTTGCATAGTGTGCAACAAGGCTCCCACTAGAAGAAAAACCTGGGAAACTTGCAGAAGGTGTAAGATGTTGTGGACTGATACGTCCACAATCGGAGCCTACAACCGGACTTCCACTATAAGCCAACCACCTAGGACCAACCGCCAGAGGTCCGTAACCTAAACCTACAGAACCAGGGCAGCCTGAGGCTATCGGATTTGTAAGAATGGTATATTCCCTCTCTAGATTTGTGACATCAAAACAATGTATCTGTAAGATATAAAAACAAGTTACCAAACCATGACTAAACGTTGTGAGCTAAAAAAATTATAAGCACAAGGTATCAAACCTGAGAAGCGTGAGCTACAGCAACAATTCGAGAACTGCACCTTACAGAATAAATAGTCGATCTGAACTTTAGCATATGTACATAAGATTGAGATCTCAAGGAATAAAATAGGAGAACGGTAGGCACAGTAGTGTCATTCCCAGAATCATGGTTGGGTATGCTTCCATTACAAGAACTACTCTGTATGAGATTGTCCCTGGAGAGGGACCCATAGGCACAAACTACCAAAAGGGGACGGCTCTCTGCAAACTTATCATCCAATCTCTTCATCACCGCCGGTTTCGGTAGCATTTGCATAAATGAAACAGGACCATCACGTTTGGAAACCAAGTCCCGGACATTATCCACTTCTTCAACATCCCAAACCTGGAAACCAGACCGATAACCAAGAAGAAGAACTCGTCGAATGACATCTCCCTCACCTTCTAACTTGTCAAATCCAGCCCAATTAACCTTAACATCATAAAAATTAAAAATTGACAAGGGTATGTAATATCAATCATATATACATATAATACATATATTCTGGCAAAGGAAGTATAGCTTGTAGCAATAAGTTTATATATGTTTCCATATCCAACTTTCCTAAAAACTGAATTAAAACAAATAAATAAAGTCCCTAAAAACTTCAAAAAATTTAATGATAAAACTGCATCTTAAAATTCTCAAATTAATTAAAATCCCAAAGTTAAAAGCCACCTATAACTAGTAAAGCCTGTCTTACACTCAACATCTGGATAGGCATGCTAAATTTCTACATTTAAAAATAAAATAAACAAATTGAACTCAAAGAAGTTACCTTTTCCTTAACAATCCAATTCTATAACAACGCTCAGCCTACATATTTATCTTTTCAACTCTATAAACAGATTCTTCAAGGAAATTATTTGGGAAAAAAAAGTCACTTCTTTTATTTCGTACCTGATCATACCCAGAATCATCTTCCCTATCAACAATCGAAGATGCGACGGAAACGGCCGACCGTGACACCGTGGAAGCTCCGGAAGAAACCATCCTTAAGTAGCTGGAAATGGCGCGGAACGAACTCCGAGCAGACCTGAAAACGACACCCCCAAGTTGCGTTTTGGATTGCCCGTGTCCATCTCCACTATTCCTCATAATGCCCAACACCCAATTAATCAAAATTATCCACCAATTCTCCTTTTTGATAAGAAACTTAGAAGAAATTATGAAAATCCAGAAAGAAACAACCTAAACGAAGAAAGTTTCAAGTAACGGATATTTCCATTAGAAAATAAAAACAAAACAATTTTAGAAAAAAAAGTTGAGGAAAACTGAACAGGATAGAAACAAACTCTGAATCCAAGCAAGACAAAAAGAAACCGCTTTGATTTTGATTTTTGTCGTTCCTCTGCAAAACCCAAAACTTTTAAATACTCAAAAAAAGTATACAAATTAGAATTCTCGAAGAGGAGAGACCCTGACTGGAATAAAACGAATTTTTTTAAAATTTTCCACAAAAATAAAAGAATTTTTTCCTCTTTAGTATGGAAATCGAGTTATCTTTTTCACAAAAAATGGGAAATTAAGAACATGGAAAGACAAAACTGAATACCAAAGAGTAGTTTTATGGGGTTTTGAACAAAAAATTAGGAAACAATCCAATGAAAGACAGAGAAATATGACAGAGTTTAGAGAGAGAGATCATAAGAGGTTGGATACTGAATTGATGTTGAAGATGTTTTTTTTATGCTTTGCTTTCGTTTTCGTGGGTTTTTTTTTCTTTTTCTTCTTAACAATTTATTAATTTTTTTATGGGTTTAAATAATATTATAATTCTTTTAATTATTATTTGAATGTGTATTTTCTTAACTTATAATATTATGAGTAAAATGATTTATATATAAAATATTTGAGGTTAAAATACAATATTAATAGATTTATAATATCAAAGAAATTATTGTGAATTCTCCAAATTTATGGAACACATGATGAAGTGCATGCAATAAAATGTTTTTTTATAATTTCATTCGAATATAAGATAATATATTTTTTTAATCAGCTACGGTGGTTACAATAATATATATGTTTTACACATTATTGATGTTCGAATCCGTAACTTCCAAAAACAATAACCGTTCATTCTCAAACATAATTATTTAAATAAAAATACAACTTTTACTATTGATATCACTAATTCAGATGCATGCAAATAATAAAATTACTAATAATATATGGATTATTATTTCAATTTATTAAAATGTTTTCAATTATTAAATGCTTTTGATAACTGGTGATTAAAAATTCCATGCCATTGATATCTTTATATCATCCTATATTGGTATATTTATACATTCCTTTTTTTATAAAATTCTATTTTATAAATATTTTTATATAACATATTTTCATTAATATAATACAAAAAAATCTTATATACATATATATTAATATTTTTTATTTTTAATTAATATTATTTTATCTTTAAACATAAAAAATATTTAATCTCTCAAATACTAAAATAGAAGAATAGATATTTAAATTTTAATATTATAAATAAAATAAACTGAATTGAGAATATCACCTCAGATAAAATATACTTATGATTAATACCTATAAAATTATTAAAAATCGATATTAAAATTACTCTAATACCCCTTAAAAAATATATAATTAGCTTAATTAAAAAAAATCAAACTTTTTTTTAATAAGCGTTTAGTATATTTTTTATTATACGATTGTATTTGAAGCATTACTAAATAACATTAAATTATTCTTATTATATTTATATTATTGTTAATTTGTATTATATTTTAATTATTCTATTTTTTTTATTTAGATATATAAATTTTAATTATTATATTATTTATAATGAAAACATAATGTTGAAATCTAATAATTCCATGGTGGTGAAACATTAAATACTAAAAAAAGCTAAAGTGTGGGGACCCCAATAAGAAAATAATTGTGACATTCCAATATGTTATGTATGATTCAATGTTCTATTTATGACTTCTCACATGTACCCTATTGATGGTCAAAAAGGGATGGCCTAGGCATCAATTTGTTGTCCCAAAATACAAAAAAATTAAATAAAATAATTATTTTAATCAGTTACGGTGATTATAAATAATATTTATTTTAAAATATATTTCTAATAATTAAATGTTAATCTCTTAATTATTATACTATAAATATCAGTGTTTGAACTCATACCTTCTAAGAACAATAATCATTCCCTTAATCATTAAAATAAAATAGTCCGTGTCATAAAACTATTATTTTAATATATAAATTGTGTTTATTTAAATAAGTTCGTCTATTTTAAGGTTTATAAATTAAACGAGTCACCACTTTTGATTATATTTTATTTGAATTACTATTTGAATACTATTTGAATAATTGTGATCAAATGAGTTCTTATTTTAAAATTTATGAGTCAAATGAGCGAACGAAAATCATCTGTCCATTCATTATGCTTCTCTCTATGCTTCACATTAAAAATTTAATTAAATCATAAACTTTAGCCTTAATTTTCATATCCTACACCCTAAAACCTACACTCCACCTTTGATTCCTAAACTTTAACCGTAACTCTAATTTTTATATCTTTAATCTTAAACTCTAAATTTTAAACCCTAAATCACTATTTTAAAAGTAGAGACACCAAAAGAAGTATAATAAATGAATAGACGATTTATACTCAAATAAGTTATTATTAGAAAAATCATAATTAATTTTTAAAGGTAATAAAAGTCCATTTAATTATATTTTTTTTAAATAAAGACTCCTTGATTCATGATTAAAAGCACAAACTCACTCAAATTTTTAATATAATTTGATAAATTTATTTGATATATAAACATATTATAAACACGTTAATAAATTAACTCATAATGCTAATTGAAGAAATTAAAGTGTTTAAAAAATATAAATTCAAATAGATAAATTTATTTATATATCAGAAAGTAGATAAAAAAGTAATTTTTAAATAAAACAATTTATTGGTAAAATATTTTTAATCAAAATGGTTTTATTTTTTCTGTAACATGTCTATAGTTTCACTGCTTAAGACGAACCGACAAATTAACGCCCAACATGTTCCAAGACCTTTCGGGTAATTCACAAGTTTGATCACTGAATTTTCAAAATTTTAATTAGATCACAAACTTTTAATTAAATTATACCATTAAACTTTTACTATTAATAAATTAAGTTATTTATACTAATATATTGTATATAAATTAACAGAAAAAATTGAAATTAATGCTTTTACTTAATATATTTTTACTTTTACTATTAATAAATTAAGTTATTTATACTAATATATTGTATATAAATTAACAGAAAAATTGAAATTAATGCTTTTACTTAATATATTTTTACTTTTACTATTAATAAATTAAGTTATTTATACCAATATATTTTATATAAATTAACAGAAAAAAATGAAATTAATGCTTTTACTTAATATATTTTTATATTTTATAAAAAAATATATTTTGAGAAAAATCTAATAAAAATAATTATAATCATTTACTTAATATATTTTACTTAAATTAACAATTTAAATACATTTTTTTAAATTTTATAAAAAATAATTATTTTTGAATTTATATAATGAAATATTTGAGAAAAATCTAATAAGAAATATTTAAATGATCAATTAAATATTTTTTAACGATGATACATGAAGAATGTGTTGAGTAAAACTTTTAATTTAAATTTTTTTATTATAATCATTTAAAAATATTTGTATAAATAACTTATTTTATTAATAATAAAAATTAAATAATATAATTTTGATTAAATCAAAATTTGTGATCTAAATGAAAGTGTTAATTAAGTTAAGTGATCTAAAATGTAAATTACCCACCTTTCAGTAGTCAATCTTTCGCACGTGCCACCCATGTACTCGCACGTGCCACTTTCCTTCTTCCCTTTGCTAGGATTCCCCACCTAAAAAACCAATATGAATCCATTAAACCAAAGAAGAAGAAGAAATCCAATCCCTCCATTAATCTGAAAACACCAAATTCTCACACAAACTTCGAATTTTCTTCCATTTGTCATGAATTTATCCCTCTAGATTTAACTTTATACAAATTTTGAGAACAATTTTCTATCTTTCTATTCTTTTTGCTCTTTCGATCTCAAAAAATGGAGTCGATTTTAGCTCGAGCATTGGAGTACACTTTGAAGTACTGGCTTAAATCCTTCTCAAGAGATCAGTTTAAATTACAAGGCCGCACTGTACAACTTTCAAATTTAGGTAAATCTTTTGAATCCTGGATCTAAAATTTGGCATTCGATTCATTTTTTATGGATTGATTATTTCTCGATTTGAATAGATATAAATGGCGATGCTTTACATGCGAGTATGGGATTGCCGCCTGCTTTGAATGTGACGACAGCAAAAGTTGGAAAATTGGAGATAATCGTGAGTTATAATTTTTATTTTACTTGTTTTGGATTTTTGATTGGAAAGCTGATGATTATTTAGGTTGATTTATAGTTTTGTGTTGGAATTTGTAATTTGATTTGCTTGTGGCTACTATGAATTGTGGATGTAATTTTGAGATAACTGGTACTTGGTTTTGGATTTGCTGTTATACATATAATTTTCTATACTCTTAAATGGAAAATTCATCTACACATGCTCAACAAAAACTATACCGGGAAGATATTTTGGTCTTGAAATACTTGAAACAAGGTTGATATTATCCTCAACTTTATTTATTTTTCATTTGTTTTGACCCTTAGCTGGTTATGATCCAATTTTTCTTGAACTTGTACTTTTTTTCTCAAATTACTTTTTTTTGTAGCTCCCCTATGTCAGTAATGTACAAATCGAGCCAATTGTTGTGCAAATTGATAGGCTTGATTTGGTTCTGGAGGAAAATTCTGATGTTGATTCTTCAAGGAGCTCAAGCAGGTAATGTAGCATTACCTTTAATTCTATGTTTCAAAACTAAGATCACATTAATAAATTTGTAATTTGGCATGTTATATTATTCTTAAAAGCATCTTGTATCTACTTCTGTACTTACAGCATGCAATCATCCACCAGCTCAGGAAAGGGTAGTGGTTATGGATTTGCTGACAAGGTTAGATGCTTTCTTTTGTAAGGTTGTAAATTACGGTTTTCCTTGGAATCTAAAAACATTTATGGATTTAAATGCTACAAGGTTAGCAAGTTTGTAGTGTCCACTTTCTCTTCAAGCTGCTGTTTCCCTGCACTATAAATTTGTAGTACAATTAAATCATGAGCTTACATCAAATACGTGAAAATGAAATTCCAGTAGATAAATCTTCAAAATTCCTCAATTGTTTGAATTGCTAGTTTGTGCATGTCATTAAAAACATGTAAAAAGGTTTAGATACAAATTATATACTTCATGTTTTGTCCTTTTTATTAATTTCAGATTGCAGATGGAATGACCCTACAGATTCAGACGGTCAATCTTCTACTTGAAACTCGTGGCGGCACCCATTGTATAGGCGGGGCAGCTTGGTAAAATCTTTTTTTTTCTGGTTTTTATGCTATTTTTTGGTCAGAAACTGTGTGATTGTTTGCATGGCCTGTTGGCTTAAGCAATCTGTCTATTTACATGTACTTAGTTGTTGCTAGACCCTTCTTCTCTAAGCTAGACTTGTCTTCTTTTGTCTGTCATTTGTACTAATGGTTCTAATAGAAATTAACTTAACCTACAAAGAATTTGCAGAACATTTCTCACTAAAAGAAGTATCTTATAATAAGAGTACCCCTTTTTATTTGAAGGTTACTTGTATATTACGCGTAAGCATTTCTTTTAACCGTATAATCGTATATAATATTTTTACAAGTAAAAGAACCCCTTGGTTTAGTTTCAAAATATATATTTTTGAAACTAGAAACTTTTAACCAAAGTGCATTTAGCTCCTGTATTGCCTCTATATTTTTGGAATTTTTTGTCTCTGACACCCGGTCAATGTCTAATTATCAGATTATTGCAAGGGTTCAGTGCACTTTTCGTTACAAATGACCTCATCTTTGGTGGAAGAGGATAATTTATGAACATTTGGCATCTTTTCATGATATATTATCTATCCTGTATCTATTTTGGGGGAAACCAGTTCTTCATTTTGTTCGGTGAAATTGTTGGAGAATTTCTATATTAGCATTTTTTATGTATAAATTACTAAAAATCTTCCATCTCGCTTGTTGTGCACTTCAAGTGGTTAATATGTTCCAACTTCCAATAACAAATTTCTTTGACTGTCAATCTAACTTGTATGGATCTCTTACCATGTTGCATATCTTACTCATTTTTTTTGCATTTTTTCAGGGCACCACCCATGGCATCTATCACCATGCGCAACATTTTACTATATACTACTAATGAAAATTGGCAGGTAATTTGTTGCATATTATTGTCATAATCTTTTTTTATCGATTTTCTAAAGTATAAATGCATATTTAAACAAAAAAAATTCAGGTTGTAAATCTTAAGGAAGCACGGGATTTCTCCTCAAACAAGAATTTCATATATGTTTTCAAGGTAACATATAGAATTGTGATTCCTCTTCCTCCTCCATGCATATGTGTACATAAGGATATGAACATTCCTTACTGCAATGCATGTTAAATGCTTTATCCTTTTGTTCCATATCTTTTGTGCCTTTGGGTTCTGTCATCAGGAGTATATTTAAGTTGTTTTTGTTGTCGCAGTGTCTAATGATCTAAAATCTTTTCTTCCAGAAACTAGAATGGGAATCTCTATCTATTGATCTCCTGCCTCATCCTGATATGTTCACTGATGCTAATTTAGCACATTCTCAAGAGGGGTCTACTCAAAGAGATGATGACGGTGCAAAACGTGCTTTCTTTGGAGGAGAACGTTTTCTCGAAGGCATATCTGGAGAGGCTTACGTAATCTACTCATACATTTTCAATTAATTTTAATGAATTTTATGTTATTTTAAATTGTTGTGCGGTGGCGAAGAGTGTTTTTTTAGTTTTCAGGATGCCTTTAAAACTCTTATTTTTTCTCCTTTTAGATCACAGTCCAGAGGACAGAATTAAACATCCCGCTAGGCCTTGAGGTTCAATTACATGTTACAGAGGCGGTTTGTCCTGCATTAAGTGAACCAGGTAATAATGTAGCCTGTTTTCTTAACTGCTGTTTCACCATTTGAATTAAGTATATGATACTAACAAAGAATGAAATTGTGGGACTACCGGACTACCATGTGAGCAGGGCTCCGAGCTCTTCTCCGCTTCTTGACTGGATTGTATGTATGTCTAAATAGAGGAGATATGGATCTAAAAGCTCAGCAGGTTTTATCCGCTACCATTCACTTCGTATTTCTTTATCTTCATATTAACTTGTTATGAGCAACTTTTACTTAGTTTTTCCTCTTTGACCTGGCAGCGATCTGTTGAATCAGCAGGACAGTCTCTAGTTTCCATCGTTGTGGACCATATATTTCTTTGTATCAAGGACACTGGTTTGTTTCCTTTTTGGTAGTTTTGTTTTACATGCATGGACAAATCCATATTTGAATAATCAGTTGTTCTGTATTCATTTATTGTAGCATATAATTGTCTTAAACCTAAATAGAAGTAGAAGCTAAAACCAAAGAGTAAATGGGTAGAAAGGTCAGACTGTAGAGTGAACCACATTATGTACTTGATGGGAGTTGGGAGGAATAGTTTTTGTTAATTAATTGCAAGCAGGGATGTGAGGGAAGAACAATCAATTTACTCTCTTACACCTACCCTCTTCTGTTTGAATTATTAACTTTTGTCAACTGTTTGAATTTACTTGCAGAGTTCCGACTTGAACTTTTGATGCAGTCACTCCTTTTTTCTCGGGTATTTTTCCATTAAAATTGTATCTTTTTAACATAATGTCAGCTTATTTTCCTCGTTAAATGCTGATTTTATAGATATTTTTATTTTAAAATTTCTGCTAGAAAATTCTTGTAGGATTGTAACTTATCAGATTTTATGACTTTGCATTATCTGCTCTCCAAAGCTCTTTATTTTATTTGATATGAATATCATAGCATTTTGCTTCCTTGCACTTCCAAGACATTTGTTATGGAATCATGTTATCGTGGGGTTGTAGACAATCAGATCTTACGTTAGAATGTTCTGTTCCTGCAGGCCAGTGCCTCTGATGGAGAAAATTCTCGTTATTTGTCTAAGGTTATGGTTGGTGGATTGTTTTTGAGGTAAATTTTGTTATGTTTCACCTTTCCAATGATTTGGCTGTGGTGATTTCTGACTAGCTATGGTTCCCTATTATTGCTTCTGAATTTGGAGGTTTAAGCATCTTCGTGGATTTCCAACCTTTTGGGTATAGCCACCTGATAACTTGATTATTGTTAATTTTAGAATTTCCCTTTACTGTTATGATTAACAGATATAGCTTCTGAAAAGCTGGAAATTTTATCTACAAATGCCATTTATTATCTAATGGTACTTACCTCATGCACCATCAAGTCAAGAGTTAGATTTTTTTCTGTTTCTTTTTTTTTTTCTGCATAAATAATTTATACTAAATTTTTTCTTAAGCTTCGTTTATAACTTTGAATTTAGGAAATGATACTCTGATACATGATACTGACATGAATGTATATCTGAATCATACAGAGTCTTCTTTTTCTTTCTTGTTCATCTTCATTTTTGAGGTATTACTGTTTATGCTGAATTTAACATGAAATTGGTATGATGCAGGGATACCTTTTCACGGCCTCCCTGTACTTTAGTGCAACCTTCTATGGAGGCTGTTGCTGATTCTTGTCTTTGTGTTCCTAACTTTGGTATCAGTTTGTTATTGCTTTATTTTACATGGATTTTTTCATCAAGTGAATGTGAATATAATGAGTTTGTAGTATAGGATATTAGAATTTATGTTTCTATTTTCTGTATTGATTTATCAGCTAAGGATTTTTGCCCTCCGATTTATCCTCTGGGTGAGCAGCAATGGCAGTTAACTGTGGGTGTTCCTTTAATATCCCTCCACTCTCTTCAAGTCAAGCCCGCTCCACTTCCTCCATCTTTTGCTTCGCAAACTGTAATTGGTTGCCAGCCTCTTATGGTATGATTTCATAAGTTCGATACACGATTACTTTCATCCTATTAAATAAACATTCCTTAATTCTCTTTTACAATTCGTTATTCAGATACATCTTCAGGAAGAATCTTGTTTGAGGATATCTTCCTTCTTAGCTGATGGAATAGTTGTCAATCCTGGTTCTATTTTACCAGATTCTTCAGTGAATTCCCTCATGTTCACTCTCAAGGAGTTAGATATTAGTGTTCCTCTGGAAATAAGCAAATTGGATAATACTGGTGATGGAGAGAACCATACCATGCAAAAGCCATTTGCTGGAGCTAGGCTTCATTTTGAAAACCTGTTTTTGTCTGAGTCTCCAATACTGAAACTCAAGTTACTGAACCTGGAGAAGGATCCCGCTTGTTTCTCTTTATGGGATGGTCAACCTATTGACGCAAGCCTAAAGAAATGGACTTCTGGAGCTTCACAACTCAGTTTGTTTTTGGAAACAACTTCTAGCTTAAGTGGAGTTCAAAGTTCTCTTAGCCGATCTTCAGACTTGTGGAGGTGCGTTGAGCTGAAAGAAGCTTCTGTTGAGTTAGCTATGATATCTGCTGATGGGAACCCTTTAACAGTTGTGCCTCCTCCGGGTGGTGTTGTCAGAATAGGGGTTGCTTGTGAACAATTTACATCCAATACATCAGTTGAACAGTTGTTTTTTGTCTTGGATCTCTATGGGTATATTGGTATAGTTAGTGAAAAGATTGCAGTGGTTGGAAAAAATAAAAGACCACAGAGAAACACGGATGATATTTTGGATGGAAAACTGATGGAGAAAATTCCTAGTGACACTGCTGCAAGTTTAGCAGTAAATGTCCTTCAGCTTAGATTTCTCGAACCATACTCATTGGATATCCAGGGGACACCTTTAGTTCAGTTTATTGGAAATGGTCTGTTCCTTAAAGTCTCGCATAGAACTCTTGGTGGGGCTATGGCTGTTTCATCTACTTTGTTTTGGGAGAGTGTCCGGGTTGACTGTGTAGAGACAGAGGGAAGCATTGCACACAATAATGGAACACTGTTAGATTCAGTTGAAAATGGTTCTCTGGTAACCGGGAATAGATTTTCTCCATTAAGAGCTGTATTTTGGGTACACAACAAGCAGAAGTGCCTATCAAGTGGAAAAGCTTCAGTAATTCCATTTCTGGACATAAGCATGGTGCATGTCATTCCTTTTGACGAGAGGGACAAAGAGTGTCATAGTTTAAGCGTGTCAGCTTGTATATCAGGTGTACGCTTAGGTGGAGGAATGAATTATACTGAAGCTCTGCTACATCGGTTTGGAATTATTGGGCCTGATGGTGGTCCCAGTGTGGAGCTTTCTAAGGGCATAGAGAACTTATCATCTGGGCCACTGTCAAAACTTTTAAAAACTTCAGCTTTCATTGATGATGATCTTGTGGATGGTATGGGACGTATTGTGATTTTTGTTTAGCGGCTCTTTATAAGTTATAACTGCTTTAAAATTTTCCTTTGTCATTTTACTCGTGGTTTAACCATAATGCTACATTTGGTTCGAGTGTTACTTATTCATGTTTTAGTACATGAGTTAGTGATAAACAAACTTCACTTGGTAACTTTTAGCCTCACATGACTTAGATTGAACAAAGAGAAGGGATAAATATTACTTATTTTGAATAGGTATTATTTTTTACTTGAGATTTTACTCATCTTTCTCACTTCAAGCTTAGATTCACACTAATTCTTCTTTATGTTACGACAAATCATTTTAAAACTCGTGTGGTAATTAAGCTTTTTCCTTGTGTTATTACTTATGTACCAAATGTGACATAAATGTCTTTTTTTTTTTTTGATTTAGCTACTGTGATTACAGTAGTATCTGTTCTAGAGTATATAAATGTCTTAAATTGTATGCAGGGGGAACCTTGGGAGGGACGAAAGATAATTTTTTGCACCTGGGAATGCCAGATGACGTGGAAGTGTCAGTTGAGTTACAAGATTGGTTATTTGCTCTTGAAGGTGTGCAAGAGACGGCTGAGAGATGGTGGTTTGATAAAGAGGAAGTCTTGGACAGAGAGCAGAGGTGTTGGCACACGACTTTCCGAACTTTGCAAGTTAAAGCAAAAGGTAGTCCGAAGGCTGTGCCAAACGGAAAAGGATTTTCAAATGGAATGCGGAAATATCCTGTTGAGTTGGTCACGGTAAGAATTTTTTCACTTCTTTCTCCCTGACCCTTCTAATGGTAATTTTATTAGTTTAGAAGTTATTAGAACCAGCAATATTGTACGTGAGCAAAACTGAACTATTTGTGTTATTTTTCTGCATTTGTTTCAAGTGTTAGAAGCATGTATCGCTTAGGTGTGTCCAGGGTAAGGTCCCCCCCCCCCCCCCCTTACAGTTGCGAAGATATTGAAGGTTCTGGCCCTTGAACTTGCCTTACGATGATAAGATGGGTTAAAGTTGTGTCTTATTTATTATGTATTTATCATCTGCGTTGGTTTAGAAGGTTAATACTTGCGTAGTTAAGAAAGCTTAGTGTGTATGTACTTTGTAGAATAAGGTGACCACCCTCATTTAATCAGTTACTTTGGCACTAGCATTTTGGGTTGGAATTGTCGGGCATGGCCAGCACAAGGTGGAATCAGAAATTAGAGATTTCGGTTTCGATTCTACTTTTGTGTCAACATAAGACAGAAGCACCTTTGCTCCCCCTAGAAGCTGACCTCATTTCATTTGAATGTCATGTTTCGGGCCTGGCTTTTAGTAATTACATTCTAAAAGGTGAAAAATATCCTTGCAGGTTAGTGTGGAAGGCTTGGAGGCCTTCAAGCCTCAGGCACATAAGAGCATCCTTCAAACTGAATCATCTGCAAACGGCTTCAATGAAAGTTTTGATATGTTAGGAGGGATAAATCTTGAAGCTCATATGTTGATATCTGAAGATAATGTTGAGAATGAAACAATCGACTGGGTAGTAGAAAACTTGAAATTTTCTGTCAAACAACCGGTAATTAGATCTTACTTTTAAAGAAGTTGATTGCAGATAATAACGGGGATCACTCTTAATTAATGTTTCTTTCACTCTGTAGATCGAGGCCGTTGTGACCAAGGATGAACTTCAGCACCTTGCTTTCTTATGCAAGTCTGAAGTCGATTCAATGTGTCGTATAGCTGCTGGAGTCTTGCGCCTGCTCAAGCTGGAAAACTCGCTTGGCAAGGATGCCATAGATAAACTTAGCAACTTAGGTACGTATGATTCAGCAAAAGTTATTTCATTTTCATTTAAAATGTAACATACTACCCTAACAACTTGTAGGGATCGAGGGTGTCGACAAGATTTTCTCATCAAATAAGCTCAACCGAGGAAGCAGTGGTGGAAGTATGGGTCTATCTCCATTATCAAAAACGATCAATGAAGACCAACACTCAACTGTGGCTTTGCTCGAGGAGGCAATTTCGGATTCACAAGCCAAGTGTGCCGCTCTCGTCGCTGAATTATTGAATTCAGAGTCTTTGGAGGAGAATCATCTTTCGAATGTTAAAGAACTGAGACAAAAACTAGATAGTATGCAGAGTTTAGTGGCGCAACTACGATTTCAGATGTGAAATAGAGCAATTTTCTTCCCATTCTTTTTTATAAAACTCTGGGTGGGCATCGTATAGTTACTCATTCTTTCTGTATATAGAAACAGATATATAAATACAAGCACGAATCTATGAGCTTGATTATTATTATTTTTTTGAAATCTCTGAACGATGAACTTGATTAATCATCAAAGGAAAAGCTGGTTCTTTCTTGTGCTTGTGGTTTGTTCTTTGTTTTTGAGCTGCTTGTTTATGTTCCTTTGTTCTGCAGGTTTCTACCTGTTTTTCTTTGTTTTCTGAGATCCATGTTTTGGTCGGTTGGTCTGATGCTTGGTTTGCTGTTTTTTTCCCTTGAATGAATGGTTTTCCTTTATTGTAAAAAAAAATCTGAAAACTTTTATTATCTTGGGGATGTTTCTCATAAACCTTTAAACAAAGCATATTTTTATATCAGATTTAGATTTATTGATAACCGGCAATATGTCGGGGTGAAGATTTAGGTTTAAGGTTTAAAAGTTTAGATTTTATCTAAGGGTTTAAGATTAAAGGTTTAACTGTAGTAGTTTTAAATTTATGGGTTATTGAAAGAATTGTGTTTAAGGTTATAATTTTGAGTTTATAGGTAAGATTAGATTTAGGGTTTAGTAACTCGGGTTTAATTTTTAGGATAATATGGTTAGGATTTGATTTTTAATTTATAAACCTTGAATTATAACTAAAACCTTAAAATTTAAACTCATATACTTAAACTCTTAAAATCCTAAAGTCTAAACTAAGATCATAAACCCTAAAATTAAGGTGTTTATGAAAACTTTTGGTTTTTGTATATAGGATAATAATCCTTAAATATATTATATATTAAATGGATAATTATTTGATAGATTTGGGGTTATTTTAGTTTTAGATATTTTAGTTTTAGGTTTGAGAGAATCAATTTAGGATATAGGATTTAGAGTTTATTGATTATGAATAGAATTTATGATTAAAATTTAGGGTTTATAGATTAAAATCTAAATCCTTATCGTATTATTACTTCTGTCCCATTTTATTTGTCCAGTATTGACTTTTTTTGGTCAAATTTTTTTAACTTTGACTCATTATAACTTTAATCTATTATTGATAAAAATATAAAAAAAATATTTTAGAAACCTCTAATCAAGTAGTTTAAGAATATATATTTTATAAAATTTAATAAATTAAAATATTTAAAATAACTATGGTCAAAGTTTAAAAATTTTGACTTTCAAAAGTCAATATTGGACTTCTTATATGGGACGGAGGGAGTATTTAAAAACCTAAACCATAACCTATAAACCTAAAACCTAACCTTAATTCATAGATTTTACCTATTACCCTTAAATCCTTAAACCTAAAATCCTACACCCTTAGTTGAATTCTTAAATCCTAAAATTAAGGTGTTTGTTTCCACCGTTAGTGTATTAAATATAATTTATATTAAATATATATATTTAATTCAAAACATACCAGATCGAGATCCACTAATTAATCTGTGACAAAAAATACTTATATTATTTTATTTTATATGAATTTAAATTTTAACATAAAAATATAATATTTTTATTTAATAAAAAATATATATTTGATGGGATCAAAAAATTTTACCCTAAATTTGACCGTGTCCCAATTCATCTATTTCTGAAAGTCAGTTGACATGAATATTCTACAATTTACTTAGGAAAAACATCTTTTTTTAATTAGAAAAGTCCATGACATGCTATGATTGGTTAAATTTTATGTTTGATGTTCAAAGAATTAGTAAGACATTTGAACCAGAGCTTTAAATCAGGTGGGGTAGTGTAACTGAGCAATGAGGATGCTCGCCGGAGAACAAGTTGACATTTCTGCCAGAATTTTAAGTCAAGAGTAGTACATGTTTACTTTTGATGTTTTTTAATGTAGATTAACACAGAAAAACAAAGACCAGTCGTGTTAAGACTTGAAACCAATTGTTTCTCTGCAATTTCCGGCTTGTCTTGCATAATCAGAGAGTTTCCGGTAGGCATGGATCCACAGTTACTCACGGCAGCAAGAACCGGAAACGTAAAGCTCATCAGGCAACTTGTAGATGCCGAGGAGAACATCCTGAGTTCAACCACCCCACAAGGCAACACTGCTCTTCACATGGCTGCCCGATTCGGACACCAAGATCTGGTTGAAGAGATAATGAATTGTCAGCCGAGTCTTGTCCACAAGACCAACCTCAAGGGTGAAACACCCTGTCATGTCGCTGCAAAGGCAGGATGGTTTGATGTTCTTCTCTTGTTCAAGGCTGCTGTGGTAGATATTGCCAGGGTCGGAGATGTCAACGGAGATACGCCTTTACATTGTGCCGTGAGGAACAATCATAAGTTGGTGGTGTGGCTGTTGGTGGAAGGAGATCAAGAAGCTCTGGGGATGGTCAACAATGCCGGGCAATCTCCGCTTGTTATCGCCATTGATTTAGGCTTTAGTCTTCTGGCTGATAGCATCATATTTGCAAATAAATCCACACTTGATCATAGAGGAGACAACAACCAAACACCACTGCACCGTGCTGTTTCAAACCGCGACATCGGTAAATCTTAGCTCCACCCTTTCTCTAAATTACTACGATGTTTGCATATTTAATGTCAGTTCTGTTCAAATTGTTATGATTTAGCAGTTACCATGAAAAGAATACTGGCTCTGAAACCCGAGTTGATCGTCGAGCAAGATTGCAGAGGGAGGAATCCCCTTCACTATGCTGTTTCTTCAGGTGATTCTGAAATGGTTAGGAAATTACTAGTAAGCAATATCTCAGCTGCATATCAAGAAGATGATAATAAACAAATACCTCTCCACTTGGCTGCCAAGAAAGGTCAAGTAAGCTTGTTGAAACTGCTGCTAAATCCTTGCCCAGACACCATCGAGATGATCGACAACGAACACCGGAATATTCTCCACCTTTCTGCTCAAAATGGGTTCATGAATGTTGTATTGTATGTCTTAGATTTACCAGAAGCTGAAGATTTGGTTAATGCACAAGATAGTAAGGGGAACTCCCCTATGCATCTTGCTGCAATGAACTTCCATAGCAATGTGGTATATGTTCTGTCCAGGAATCCCAAGGTGGACATTAGGGTAAGAAACCAGAAATTTCAGACAGCTTTAGATGCTGTCTATTCAATTGACGACTGTGGCATGGAACTTCAAAAGGTACAAAAACTGATGTGATATTTTCTCGGATATTCGAAGTTTTCCGGCTATGTGATAACATTAATTTGCTATGTTTTCCTATTGCAGCATTTGACCTTAAAGACGTTGAAGAGTTCTTATAGAAAGCGAGCAAGAGATCTCCTTCAAGACGGAGGATTCCCTGATGCAGAAGTCAAAAGAACACATACAATGGGACAAAAAAGCAGAGAAATGGCAACAACACTGTTGCTGATGGCAACACTGATTGCTACATTCACATTCACGGCAGCATTCACCATCCCTGGTGGTTTGAATAATGAAGATCCGGACGAAGGTATGGCAGTATTGATCGGTAAATCTGCTTTTAAAGCCTTTGTAGTCGCGGATTCGATCGCCTTCACCACGTCGATGACTGCAGCAGTGATAGTTTTCTGGTCATCTTCTTACCAAGTCACCGAATCATTCATGGATACACTTCCTTTTGCTATTGGTCTTACATGGATCGCACTACTGGCCATGGGATTGGCATTCGTTACAGGATTGTTTGTAGTGTTGTCCAAGACATTGTGGCTTGCCATACTGGTTTGTGTCATCGGTTGCGCATCGCCTGCCGTTCTTTACATATTCGCGCCGTTGTTTCTTCTCGTGTTCGATCGCTTGTCATCTTCTCCAACCTCACTCGCTCGCCGACAGAATATACTCGAAGACAATCCATTTTTGTTCATCTTTCGATTGGCAAAGATGATTTATTGAAGCTAGAAAATCCCAAGTTCTTGTATTCTGAATTAAAAGTAGTATCCACTAGCGTCATTGGTGCTCGAACCATGACTTTCAGAAACAACATTCGTTCTTTTAACCATTTATATGTGTGCAGTAAATATAATTTTTAGAATGTAATTAATTACATCTTAATAGATTTTATTAAAAAATAAATATAAAAATATTATTAGTTTTTATTGACAATCTTTAGGGATATAAATAACAAAACACTTTCTACTATGGTTGTATATTTTTTTCACAAATTACATAAAAATAAAATACATAATCTAATAGAATTCAGGGTTTATATGTTTAGTTTAAGATTTTAAATTATAAGGTTTAAAATTTATAAATTTAAATTTTAAAATTATTAGTTTAAATAAAAAATATTGTGTATCAAAATATAACGGTTATATAAAAGGTTTAACCATTAAATAAGTATTTAAATTATATTTTTTTCGTATATAATCCTTTTATAATCTTATAGGAAATGACTGAATCATTTGTTTAACTTATTTTTATAGTTGTGCTTCTTCAAGCTGGTAAATAAAATGAATGAAGGTCCCATGATGAACTAATTCATATGAATGGTGAAATTGCAGACACCCATAGGGGGGCAGAGTCATAGCTTGTGTCGTTGCAGAAGCCGGAAGTAGCGCGGTGCGGTCCGATTTTGCGATTCTCGACATAGAAAATGAGAATGATCCCGATGGTACGAGAGGATTTTCCCGTGCCGATGCATCATAGGAGAATGCCGAAAGCACATACTGAACCTACTTCCCAGTCAGGACTCAGGAGCCAACTCTGTTCATAGGAACCATTGATCCACCAGCATTTGCCTGTGGAAAAGAGCATGGTTCAAGAAGCACCCAAGAAGACGGTGGTCGGAAGAGCTTGTCGTCGTTGTCGTAACACTCCGATGATTCCGTTGCGGTTGTCGATAATGAAAATGGAGTTATGGAACAAGATTCACACAATGAATTCTGATCTCCTTGGTTCATGGTGAAACATATACTCTTCACTGATAAAAACCAGAAACTTGACAACATTTGCTACATTTCTGGCTGCAGATTAATTAAATCTCAACATGCTTGTAAACATTACACTATCAAAGACCGTGCTGTCTTGTAAAACAAAAAAGTATCTGATTAGAACTATATTTTAAGACCAACAGATTGGATTCCATTGTTTTATGAAGTCTTAGTCAACTCACCATGTCCTAAAGTTGGGTTGTTCAAGGTAAAATCTAACTTAAATTCTTAATCAATCGATAAGAATTTAGGTAATTTATGTTTCTTTATTGTGTCAGATAAACATTTTGTTAATGTTTAATGATAACAAATGGTTGAGTGATAAAAAGTTTATATCCCGAAAACATAAATAACTTTAAAGATCGTTTTTCTAAAATCGATGATTAAGAGAGAAACATAATTGACCATTATAGTATTTAGTAGTTAACCCAAATTTATATTGAACTTAGCCTTTCCCCCTAAAGTTTTACCAGGAAAATTAAAGTCCTTTACAGCATAAACAAAACCCTAATAAAAATGGTTGTTTAGGAAAACCTAATAAAATCTCTTTTTTAAGCAAAAACCTGGGAAATTTCCAGGAGAGACAACCCTCAAAACAATATGAACACCAAGAAAATTCCCACTTGTAAAATTCCATGTTTTTTCCCACTGAAATTATTATTTTTTAATTAAGCTTCATGCACAATTATTACAGAAGTAGAAAACACCTTTTCAAGTGGGTCTACTGTAGCAGAAAATATCTTGAGCAAATCTGAACCACTCATTGCAGAGAAGTACTCAGCAAGAACCAAAGCTTCAAACTTTACTGCTAAATTTCTTGATCTCAGAAACAGAAAATCAATGGCTTCCATTTGCCAAGAGAATTAAAGAATCATTATTTATACTAAGCAAATTTCCCATATTTCCTACTTCTGCAGATACAAGATCTGAAAAAGTTGCTAAAAAAAAGTGGAAAAAACCCAGAAAAACTCACCAAAAATTAAGCAAAATGGAGACCAAGAGATTCACCAAAAACCCCATTTCTACACAAAAACTACTCATCCTTGGTGCCATGGACTTGAGCTTGATCCCTTTCTTGCCAGCCTTAATACCACCGGAGTAGACCATCACATCTGCTCCAACACTAATCCTCTTCCTCTTTGTATACCAGAAAATGATCTTAAACTTCACCGACGTCGACAAATCCACCCGGAAAACCCCAGTTCTGTTGCTGGAAACCGACCGCAAAGCCACCGTCGTGTTAGCTGTCCCCGTAACCTCCTTCTTAGCGTTCTTCTTGTGACCCTGGTAAAACGCCGGCACCAAAACGTTTCCCACGACGTGACTTCGGTTCGGAGAGTCGAAAACCGTGACTTTCACCTGATCGTACTTGATCCCTTTGTCTTTGTTGGGGTTACTCAGCTTCAACGTGAGGTTTAAGGTGGTGTCGTTCGGGGTGTTTAAGGTTTCGTTAAGTGATGGCAGGTAGAACTTTTCAATGGAACATTTGGGGTTCGTAGTACGTAGACTTAGCCACATGAAAAGTGATGTTAGACCTAAAGTGAAAATGAGCTTACAACAACATCTGCCACATCCTCCGCTGCCGGAATCCGACATATTTTCCGGTGACTGATAATCGGTTTTTGCAAAGGGTATTTGTCAGTTTAGAAGAAAGAAACGCTGGGAATGGAGGGTTAGAACCTAAAAGGAGATGTTTCCCAGAAAGCATAAAAATAATCGTTTTCGTATGCTTTTTCCTATCCTTTTCTTATAGAATAATGCAGCAATAAAGGAATAGGGTAAACTTTGATAGAAGTCACTCATTTATAGGTATTGTTATATTTGGGTCATATAATTATTAAAAGTTATATTTTGGGTCATTCACTTATGTATAAGGTAACATTTGGATCATCCAAATTATTAAAGTTTACATTTGAGTCACTCAATTATGGGTAAGTTTACGATTAGTTCACCTTTCATTTTAAAAAAATACATCAATTTAATCATTTTTTCTTTCAAATCACTTATATATCCTCATTAATATTAGAGTACTTCATTTAAAGTCATTAATTATGAAAGGTGACCCAAGTCTTACATATAATTTAGTGATCCAAATATAAACTTTATTAATTGGGTGACCCAAATACAACTTTATCCATAATTAAATGACTCAAACATAACTTTTATTAATTATGATGTGACCTAAATATAACTCTTCTTATGATTGAGCGACCTTTGTTGTATTGTTTACCCAATTTTTCTCATATTTAGGTCATTCAATAAAAATTAAGCAGATAAGATCCTCTTTATCACCGCGTAAAACTTGAAAGTTTTATATATTTTTAGATTATTAGATATAGATAAATAGATGAACGATATTAATAATAGATATAATTTTAGTTATTTATCATCATCATCTTACTGTCCAAAAAAAAATATAAAAATAATTAAGTTTTATATTATTTTTTTCCAAAATAAGTCATTAAACTATCACTTCGGTCACTTTAAATATCTAAATTATTTTTTAGTAAAAATAAGTACATGAATTATGTTATTATTTTAGTCTTTAAATTATCTATTGATAAAATTTTTTAAAATGTGTCAATATCTCATTACTCAAAATATTTTTTTAAATATCAATAACTATCAAACTTAAAATATCAAATAATAATTTAAAAATTTATTGTAATCAAATAATATTTTAAAAGTTAAAAACAAATAAAAATATAATTTAAAAATTGATTTTTCATTTATTCTTTTTCTTTTTACAAAATGTCATGTAATCATCTGAATTTTATTAAATATCATAAAAAAATATTACAAATATGTTTCCTTCACTGTTTTTTTTTATTTATTTAAAAAATAAAAATATATTCCATTCTCAAAAAAGAAGATATTAATCTTGTGACTAAAATGTAGTATAAAAGGTACAAAAAATGGATCTTTGAATTGGGCTATGCTGAATATTTTAATGGGCTTGGGCTCTTCGATAGGATAATAAATCACTTTTATTGGTATTTTGTTAAATTTCAAGTTATTTTCAATTTTCTATTTTAATATACGATAATTTTAATTTTGATCGTTTTATTATTTTATATATAAATAAAATTTATATTTTTTATGAATATTTTATTTTGATAGATTTATACTATATTTGTTTTTATTAAAAATAAATTATTAAATAATGATAGATGAGGTGATAAAAGATTTATATATATATAGAAACTATTAATCCTATGTTTAAATCACAAGTAAAACCCATAATTATTTTTAAATTATATTTTATTATCAAATAATATTAAGGTTAACCTAATTTTCATTAGTTTGTTTATGTCCCACGTGTCGCACGTGACACCTGGTGGGTTTTTGTCTACATTTTCTTACAAATTTGTCGGTAACTAATGGACAAAATCTTGTATGGAAAAAGCCTTAAAAAGACTTCAACTTTCTGTCTCCCTCCTTTTGCATGTAATTTAAATTACACACTTTTTTATTTTAGAGATTAAAATTTTAATTTATAAATCTAAAATTTATTTATTTTATTAAAATTTAAAGTTTAAATGATTAGATTCTAGAATTAATAATTTAAATTTTATCTTTAGAGAGTAAACTATTTAGATTTTAAATTTTCAAGCTAATGATTTAAATTTTAAATTTTAGAGTATAAAACATAATTTTAGTTATAGGTAAGAAAGTTTTCTAGAACTACGTTACAATCGATAACGAATATATACAATTCACGACGAATAAATAAATTTAAAAATTAATTTAAAGTATTTAAATCTACTTGGGAAGTATATAAAATTTATGATAAACATTTACCTACCCTAAGATAGGAGAGATTATTAGGAGAATCCCGTTTACTATGTCATCCATGGTCCAAGTAATCAGGACCGTTGATCTTAAATAATCACCTAATAACTACCCACCCACTAAGTATATGTAGGAAAGATATAATGATTCACTTAAAAAAAATTAAGATCAACGATACTGATTACTTGGGACATCCCAAGAATTCGTTATAAACTTGTTTTACTGTAGTGGACCATAAATAACGTGGTGAACAAGATTCACCTAATAATTTTTTCTAAGATAGACATGAATTCGTTACCGAATGTGTAACTCCAAGAAAAACTTGACTCCAACGTGGTGAAATACAAATCTTAAAAGGACAAGAATAGTAATTAGTGTCGGATAAGTGTAGGGTTGTTAGATGTGAATGGAAATAATAACCCAAGGCAAGAACACCGACCGTAGGGGGAATGCAAGTAGGCAAAGACATGAACCAAAGCTTTCTATAGCTTAGTCCTCTCCCCTCTCCAACAATAATGTTGGTATTGTTTGTGTTGGGCATGTGCATGGAAAGAGGCTGTTTCCCAACATAAACATAAGCCCTGTGTTGATGGGGAAGGAAATCGTTGGGGCCAAACTCCTTGGAGAGAGCTTTTGTCCTTAATTAATCACCATCCAACTTGAAAGGTAGGTGTAGTTTCAACTTAGTTTCACTCTAAGTTAAATAATGTTTTTTTAATCGTCTTAAAAGGGATTACAGAATAGTATATGTTCATATTTTTTTTAATTTTTTATAGCACACATTTTAAAGATAAAGTTGTTTGAACCCAGATCTCTTTAAGGTAAACATGATATTTTTTCACTGGAATCAATAATTAAATTTTATAAAAAGCAAATATCTATTAATTTAATAACTAGATTAACGGTTTCTTTCTTGTGAGAGAATTAACCAAATTAATCATGTAATCATCGGAATTGGTCTAGGAAGTTGTCACGAATCTTTAATAAACTATTTTTTACAAGTATGATAAATTTCTCTATGATGATTTATGTTTATATAAATAGATTTGATTCGTTACGACCAAATATAATATACTATGGTTATGTAACAATTTGTAGTCCATGATACTTTGTTTGATAATATATGCTTCAACATGAAAATATTATATTTTGAAGTCAAGGTCCATTTTGATATGTGATATGATATGATATTAATGTAAGTCATGTATACAGTCATTGATAAATATGATTTTGTATTTCTCGGAAAATAACAACCAAAACCATAATCCTTAATCTTTAAAATTTAAGTTGTAACCATAAATTCTAAACTATCCGTCTTAAAACTTTACTGCTAGGAGACTCACCCACTGCAATGCGGGTTGGTTTAGATTAATCAATGCAAAGCTTCGGGCCGGGTAACCAGGAGGTTAAAAAGAAAAGAAAAGTAGCATATAATGGATGACCAAACTTGATGATATATGTATATATAGAGTAAGAGAGTTCTTCAAAGACATATTCATTGTTTCTAGAGGAAGAAAACTGTCTATATGTGGCCATTATATGTATGTCTATATGTATGTATATTTGCTAATCAATATCACTAGAACAAGAGAATGGAGTATGCAAAGTGTAAAATACATCTATTCGATTATCGTAATCGATATAAATATCAGACTCCTGAAATATATTAAAAAAACTTAAAAAACAATGTATTTTAAACACACATGTATGGTCAAACACTACTTACCTTTGAATTGAAAACCAAAATATAAGAAAAAGGCTTGTTTCCAAAGAATCACCTACTTAACCAAACATGTAGGGAATGGAAGTATTAAACAAGAGAATTTCATAGAAAATAACATATTTTTCTAGGGTTTGGGGGGAACTTTGAAAGAAAGACTGATAAAAGACCACTATACATAAAACCAGAGAAACATGTTTATATATATAAATATAAAATATGTACTATTGGCTAAGAAAACTGATGGCTAAAGCATGGAACACGCGTCTAAAGAAGTTATCAGAGAAGGAAAAGTATAGATTTTTAGTGTATATATACATTCTTATATATATGTGTGTAAGATTAAGTTGCACAGGGTAAAACTTAAATTTTATAGTATTAATTCAAGTCATCCGTTTCAGTCATTTAATGATCTAAATTTTAGATTATATAACTTGATCCTATCTCATATATATATATATATATATATATATATATGAAATAAGATCCTCTTATACTGTATAAAGCTTTAAAGTTTTACACTTTGTCTAATGATTTGAAAAATATGTAAAAATATTCGAGTTTTAATTATTTAAGTGAATCCTACCCATATATATTTTCATGAACACTGACAAGTTCATTGACATTATATGTTTTCTGCCAGCATTATTCCAATGAAAACTTCCAAGGGTTTTGTGCAATGTGCTTCCTACACCATGGAAACAAAGTGTGATCTAGTTTTCGACACGAGACAGCTTCTTTTTAAGATTTGCCTTAAACATGATTTTTAGCTATCAATTGTGGTTGAAGGTTGATCAATCGATACTTATGTCATATTCAATATTCATGGAGTGTGTCCAAGTGACTGGTTTTAGGTTTTAATAATTAAGATTTCGTAATTAAAAATATGCGCTCTCGAGTTTTCATTTAATACATATTTTATGTTCGATCTTTAAATAATTTTAATATTTATTTTTAGAAAATAATGATATATAATACAACGTAATATATTTTTATAATAAATTTAAAGTTTGAATCTTTTATACTTAGATTTCACTAATAATACACAACAAGGACCGTCTACCAAATGAAGTGTAAGATATCCAACATTGTCATAGTCCTACACCTTATCCACATCCACCCTTTCACGTGGAAAAGTCTTATACAAATTTCGGATATTGACATTATTAAACAAGATTTTTTTAAATTTAAATATTCGTGTTGTTTAGTTTTGATTAAATTTTTTTTAATGTTTCGAATATAATTGGATAGAGAAAAGAAATATATAGTTGTTTCCAACTAAACTGAGAAGACTTTCAAATTAAAGTAACAAATGTTGAGTTTATCTTCAATATGATCATGGAGAAATGGATGTTGGACCAACCATACATGAATAGATTGTGAAATAGTTGATAGTGAATAAAATCCATTCAATTGACAAATAGAGTTTGAAGTGGAGTTACATAATATTATTGACAGATTGTGAGTGATTTGTTGATAGATAGAGACTCTGTGGTTATAAATCTCCATGTCATCGAATATATTATGTCCATGTGTACACAAAATTGCATGTCATATAATTTAATTGGTCCTTCAATTTTATCTCTAATTCAAATGTTAGGCATTGATGGGAAAATGGAATCTAACCCCATTTTCAAATAATAAGACATAACATATCTCAAGATCTTTTTATTTTATTTTTAATATGGGATTAATAATCTTACCGCTTTTTAAACGTGGCATTCTTTACTATTCAACCTTATAATGCCCTTGTCATCAGTCAACCACGCTTGTAATAGACTCTTGTCATAGTTATTCATCTTGTCTACCTCACTTATGGATATCCGATGTAAAATCGAACAATCAGAAAGTCATTCTGATATCACTTATCATAGAGCTATTATTCTCTTTTCAAGAGATATGTCTGATAGGATGTGTAACGCTACCGTTTATATATCTTAAACCTTTTTTTTCTAATGTGTGATTAATGTCTTTGCCTCTGGTAGACGTGTAAGTTCTATAAATTAACAAATTTTATAAAGCATAATTCGAATAACATAGAGAAAAAGAGTGTACAAAGTGAGATGCAATCAAACCTAATGAAAACCAAAAGCCAAAAGATCCTTCACTACAAAAATGATATACTTGTATTGTTGTAATTGGATTACTTTAAATCAATTGTTAAGTCATGTAATGGCAAACAAAAGGGTTATGACTTGAGTTTTCAATGTCTACATACTATATATTTATTTTTAACTGAGGAAAGAAATGAAAAAATTAAATAAGATATTTTGGTGCGTTTATAATCCAACATCAACATAAAACGTAATTCATATAATCAGGATCGGCATAAAATTTTATGTTACAGATCAAACCAATAAAATTTCAAGAGGCGAAAATAGATGTAACCCTTGTAATCAAATTCAATCAAAATCGAAAGCCAAAAAATCCTACCAGAACCTTCACTAGGAAAAAAATGATATATTTGTGTTGTTTTTTGCTTCACAATATAATTTTTATATTAGTATACTCTGGATTATAAATCTTATTAAAAATCTTTTTAAAACCTAACTTAGAAAATAGTTTTTTTATGTCTACATACTAAATTTCTTCCGCCTCGTTTAATATATTGGGTGTAAATTGTATGCTTTTTTATCATGTTTTTATTGGTGTTTCACTTTAAAATAGTAGGTTTAGGGTTTAAGATTCAATATTAAGGGTTGTGATTTAGGGTTTAGGGAATTAAAAGTATAGTGTACTTTTTAAAGTATAGGGTTTAGGATTTAAGATGCAAAAATTAGAGTTAGGATTTAGATTTTAATTTTTAAGATTTTTTAGTGGGGTTAGAAGGTGACAAATTTTTTTTACTCCAGTGTATTTAGTTAAAAAAATTAACTTATTATTACTTTACATTATTATCGATAAAAATATGAAAAATAAGTTTTATAATCTTCAAACAAGTAATTTAAAAGTGTTTTTTTACGATGTCACGTGTTATATTAGAAATCAAACCTGAAATCTTAAATCTTATATATACATACTTTTAGGAAAGAGAAGTACAATACAACAGAAAGAGAATCACCATAACAGAACTCACACAGATTCACCTATTTATAAGACATAGAAACACTGTTAAGTAAGAATTTATCATTGAGTTCAGAACTTCCATTGTTGTTGTCCTAATCAAGAAACAATTAATGGAAGTGTTAATTATTGATCAAGAAAACTAATGTATTATGTACCTAGTACTTTGTTTCAACGGATAAGAGATTGGCCATTGGCATTGGCTGACATATCCATGTAAACAGTATGTTCCAAATAAGAACAACTCGTCACTTAAAAAAAGAACATGCAGTTCCAAAACCAGTCATGTCGAAAACAAAGAACCCCAGGGTTGGTGCAGGTGTAATACTTTTTTCTTTTCCAATGGGGTTTTGGCTTTCACGTGGCACACTGCCTGCTTTTGCATGAACTTCACGTGGGTAACCCTAGGGGGTTTGGTCACACACATCGCATGGGGTGGGTGGAGGGACCGGGCATGAGCCATGCACTTGGCTGATGCTGGTGAGCTCGGTTGTGTGTCAGTCGGACGTCAAGCTGCGGTCGGAGAATTGGATTGGATGCATGGTCTGCTGGTACAAAAATACATCAATCTCTGATATGACTTTTGCTTTTCATATTTAATATAAAAATAAAAACATTTTCCAACTCGGTGTTCTGACGTGTCGATCTGTGCTTAAACGACACCGGGGCTCCACTCAACAACTGTGCTGTTTTGTTTAATATCTAAACTAATATGCACGACATGTCTTGGCAGGAGTTTCATTGGTCATTTGCAATAAAACTTGGTTTAAGTTGTAATTAAATTGGTATAATTGCATAAGATTAAAGGATATTTTAGGCTCCGATTCATGGCTCTATTCAAGTTAATCTAATATCTCCTAATTATTATCTGATAAAATAACTTTAAATCTTGTCATTTTATAACACAATATGTATAGGTCTTGTTGTCCCTTGACAACATAACATGTCAACCATCATGATATCGAATTATCAAGGTCGACTCTATCATTTATTGGTCTCGAACAACCTCTCTTTATCACATAAAATTTGAACGTGTGAAGCAGGTACTATATAGAGACTAGATCAAAAGAAGATACGAGATATCTCTTATGCCTAGAAAGGCCACCACAACGTTATACACTATCAATACCATCCATTGGACACGATCACAATTGTGTTTTTTAACATTCTATTTCATGTTAATGAGATTAATTGGTCTTAATCATTGTTTTTGAAATCGAAAAATAAATTTAAAGTGACATTAAACAGGGAAATGTGAAACATTTTTTTGCATTCAAGTGGAAGTTAGAATTGTACGAGCCTTCAAACTTAAGTGGTTAAAGGAATGATTGATGTTCCTAAAGGTCACGGGTTCGAGCACTAGCAATGTCAGCGGTAACGTGATTGAGTGATCAATGTTAAATGTTAGAAATTATATTTTAGAAAAAATACTACCGTAAACACTATTAGTTTTTTTTAAAAAAAAAAATTGAAAGCTAGAACAAAAATCATGGATTTTACCATGACTCAAAATGTTTTACGATTTTGGTTATAGATTTTCTGGTTCTAACTCATGCTCATGTCTCGTGGGCTTTATGGGGCTCAAGATTGGACATTTTGGGCTTTTTCAGGTTTATAACCATGACGCACACTGATAAACAGTATTAATATAATATATTATTAAATATTTTTTATGATATTAATATAATATATTGTTAAATATTATTAATTTTTATGATGTTTAAATAATTATTAAAAATTTAGAAATTTAAAATATATTTTTAAAATAAAATTTAAAAAATTATTTTATAAATCATTCTCATCCTTTTATTTATGATGTTACCAAATAAAAAAACCACAACATCCCTTTCTCCACATAATTCCCAATTAAAGTTCTTAGGTCAATTTAAAATTAAATTCCTCATTGTTTATATCGCCCACTCGACCAATAAAAGCAGCGCGTTGTAAACACGTTCTTATAGGAGCGTGACCTGTCGAAAGCACCGGTTGACTAAATACGTTAGTTGGCTACTTGGCCGGCTTCAGCCGCTAGGAATACAATTAAAATACGTAAGCCTTATCCCATTGGTTCACTCAAGGCCCTTTTCTGTAATTTCACTTGTTAATTAGCGCATAAAGCAAGGCCGATCGAGACTATTCTTTCCCATCCCAATTTCAAAATCAATCTGAGATTCAGAGCCTTCGTCAAAATTTCAAGGTAATTTTATCTTCTCTCTGTTCCTTTATTGTTTTTGGTTTTTGATTCCTGTGTAGTATAAGTAATTTTTTATTTGTTCCATGCATATGAATGTTTGATTAGGGATTTCTTCCCCTCTTTTATTCTTTTAATTCAATTTGTGATTCCGGGTTTTGTTAATTCATTGTGTTTTAGATTCTGAATGAAGATTTCCCTTTGAGTTGCAAAGAAGTATTTATTTCTCCTTTTCTCGTCGTAAATTGGGTTTTTGTTGCTGTAGTTCCTTGTTTTGAATAAAGATTAGGGTTTTGATGCTATTTTTGTAAGTGTGAATTCGTTTTGGAATAGATTAAAACAATTTGGATCGTTTTAGATTACCCAGGAATCAGGATCCTGCTAGATAGCCATCGATAGGTTATGTTGTTGTGAATTCATTAGTCCTGGTTTAAATATATTTTGTAATTTCGTTTATATTTCAAAGTAGTCCTTATTTGAGTTTTGTTTTATGATTCAAAATAGATGCAAATCTTTGTTAAGACCCTCACCGGAAAGACCATCACTCTTGAGGTGGAGAGTTCGGATACCATTGATAATGTCAAGGCTAAGATTCAAGACAAGGAAGGAATCCCACCGGATCAACAGAGGCTTATCTTTGCCGGTAAGCAGTTGGAGGATGGCCGTACCCTTGCTGACTACAACATCCAGAAGGAGTCCACCCTCCATTTGGTGCTCCGCCTTCGTGGTGGAATGCAAATCTTTGTTAAGACCTTGACCGGAAAGACCATTACATTGGAGGTTGAGAGTTCGGACACCATTGACAATGTCAAGGCCAAGATTCAGGACAAGGAGGGTATTCCACCAGACCAGCAGAGGTTGATCTTTGCTGGTAAACAGCTCGAGGATGGCTGCACCCTGGCTGACTACAACATCCAAAAGGAATCCACCCTTCACTTGGTGCTCCGTCTCCGTGGTGGAATGCAAATCTTTGTTAAGACCCTCACTGGCAAGACCATCACTCTTGAGGTTGAAAGCTCAGACACCATTGATAATGTCAAGGCCAAGATTCAAGACAAGGAAGGAATTCCCCCGGACCAACAGAGGCTCATCTTTGCCGGTAAACAGCTAGAGGATGGTCGTACCCTAGCTGACTACAACATCCAAAAGGAGTCCACCCTCCATTTGGTGCTCCGCCTTCGTGGTGGGATGCAAATTTTTGTGAAGACCTTGACTGGAAAGACCATCACCCTGGAAGTTGAAAGCTCAGATACTATCGATAATGTGAAGGCTAAGATCCAGGATAAGGAAGGGATCCCCCCAGACCAGCAGAGGCTGATCTTTGCAGGGAAGCAACTTGAAGATGGAAGGACTCTGGCAGACTACAACATCCAGAAGGAATCCACCCTCCACCTTGTCCTCCGCCTCCGTGGTGGTTTCTGAATGATATCGTTTGAAGAAGTGTGACATATGATTGGGATACATCTTTATGTTTATGGTTTTATGTTCTGTGTGAGCCTTGCTATGTTGCAGTGGCTAAAACTAAAATAATTTCTTAAAACTTTTCTACTTATTTGCCTATGTTTAATGTTCCATGGTTTCCAGTATGGTAATATTAAGTTCGCATTTGAAGCTTCTATGATATTCTAATGCGTTTTTTTAATTATTTGCAGCATCATGTGTTTATTAATTATGCAGATTAATTAGTTTTGACAGGGTTTGATAAATTTAAAGTGGTTTCCTGTATATATAGATATTATATGGATCCTAATTCTACATAACATCCAAAATAATAAAACTAAAATCTTGAAAATTTAAATCCTAAAATAAATAAATTTATATAAATTAAAATTTACAAATATTTTTTTAATAAGCGAGTTGTATTTTAATATACAAAATGTGTAAAATGTTATACGATCCTTTTATCTGAGTTATATATTTTATATCTCTAATTTTAAAACCTTAAACCATAAATTATAAACTTTAAACCCTAAATTTAATATATTTACACTAATATATTAAATTATTTTCCTTACTAAACAAGGTATATGGATTTAATTTAAGAATTTAAAATTTTGAATATATTGGTTTAAGTGTACAATTTTAAAAGGGTTTAGAGGTTTTGAATTTTAAGTTTTAATTTATAACCCTAAAATTCTAATCTCATCCCTTAAGGTTTCAATAATACACCTAAATAAATTTTTTTTAAAAAAATAAATATTTATAATTTTTTTCATACGCTTATACATAAAATAATTACTTTAACTACAATAATCCAAATTATTGATTGATGATGAAATTTTATTTTATTCAATTTTAATTATAAAACAGAACATTTTGTTATTTTTATTTAATACAATTAACGTAATAATTAAAATATTAAAAAAATCAAAAAAAACTACCTATCCAAGAAAATAATAAAATATTTCATTACTTTTCTTAAAAGAAAAGTCCAAAATTGAAGGCAAAATACTTTTCTTGTGGTCAAAGAAAAACTCTAATCTTAACGTGTAATCCAGGCCATCCAATGTTCTATCCAACACGTGGCTTCATATCCTTCGTTAATTTTCTTTACTTTTCTTCATTGAGGCGGCAATTTCCCCCTTATAAATAATTCATCTTCCTCCCAATCTCACATCAAATTCAAAATCAAATCCCCAAATCATTTCTCTCCTTTTTCTAATATTTCTAGTTAAAGCTCTCGATTACAATTCTCTTTTTCTCTCGATCGTAAGGTAATTTATCTTCTTGTTCTTGTTTATTTCCCCTTTTCGGTTCTTGATTTCTTATTGTTGATGAGTTTTGGTAGATTTTTTTGTTTGTTTTATCTAGGGTTTTTGTTTCGTTTACTTAATGAATTTAATCTATTCCCAGATAAAAATTTTGGCATCCCTTTGTAAAAATCTTTTTTTTCGAATTCAAGATCATATATTTTCTTTGATTTTGGTTGTTTAATTTAGTGTTAATATTAGGGTATTATCAGTTATTGCTGATATATCTTCAGGGTCTAATCATTATCGTTCTTTTGATTGGAAGTTTTCTTTATATTATTGATTGGTTGATCTTAATATGATCGGTGGGATCAAGTAGCGTGATTGGCTCAATTTGAAGGTTATTGTTCATGTTCTTTGATTGACAGATTGAATTAAACAATATTGTTGTTCTTTATTTTCGATTGATTTGTCAATTGTTCTGTAATTTATGTTATACTGTTAGAGGTAGGTATGATCTATGTCAAATTTGATCTTTGGAACTTGTGTTTTGCTTTGAGTTATCTGTCTTTTGGTGGGTTATAGGTTGTAATTTTTTTAAAGCAAAGAATGTTGGAAATTATGATGTAATTCTGGGTTTCTTGTCTGCATAACAGATGCAGATATTTGTGAAAACTCTTACCGGTAAGACCATCACCCTTGAGGTGGAAAGCTCGGACACAATTGATAATGTCAAGGCCAAGATCCAGGATAAGGAAGGGATCCCTCCCGACCAACAGAGGCTTATCTTTGCTGGAAAACAGCTTGAGGATGGACGTACACTTGCTGATTACAACATTCAAAAGGAGTCTACCCTCCACCTTGTTCTTCGGCTCAGGGGTGGTATGCAGATCTTTGTAAAAACCCTTACTGGAAAGACAATCACCCTTGAGGTTGAAAGCTCCGACACAATCGATAATGTCAAGGCCAAGATTCAAGACAAGGAAGGGATTCCTCCAGATCAGCAGAGGCTTATCTTTGCTGGTAAACAACTGGAGGATGGACGCACCCTTGCTGACTACAACATCCAGAAAGAGTCTACCTTGCACCTTGTCCTTCGTCTAAGGGGTGGCATGCAGATCTTTGTGAAAACCCTTACGGGCAAGACAATCACCCTTGAGGTGGAAAGTTCTGACACCATTGACAATGTGAAGGCTAAGATCCAGGACAAGGAGGGCATCCCACCAGATCAGCAGAGGCTTATCTTTGCTGGTAAACAGCTGGAGGATGGACGTACCCTTGCTGACTACAACATCCAGAAAGAGTCTACCTTGCACCTTGTCCTTCGACTCAGGGGTGGCATGCAGATTTTTGTGAAAACCCTCACTGGCAAGACAATCACCCTTGAGGTGGAGAGCTCTGACACAATTGATAATGTGAAGGCCAAGATCCAGGACAAGGAAGGTATCCCACCAGACCAGCAGAGGCTAATCTTTGCTGGTAAACAACTTGAGGATGGTCGTACTCTTGCTGACTACAACATCCAGAAAGAATCTACCCTACACCTTGTCCTTCGTCTTAGGGGTGGCATGCAGATCTTTGTAAAAACCCTCACTGGAAAAACCGTCACTTTGGAGGTGGAGAGTTCAGATACAATTGATAATGTGAAGGCTAAGATTCAGGACAAGGAGGGCATCCCACCGGATCAGCAGAGGTTAATTTTTGCTGGGAAACAGCTTGAAGATGGAAGGACCCTAGCAGATTATAACATTCAAAAGGAGTCTACCCTCCACTTGGTATTGCGACTCCGAGGAGGCATGCAAATTTTTGTGAAGACTCTCACAGGAAAGACTATTACCTTGGAAGTCGAGAGTTCTGATACAATTGACAATGTGAAAGCTAAGATCCAGGACAAGGAGGGGATTCCACCAGATCAACAGAGGCTGATCTTTGCCGGAAAGCAGCTGGAGGATGGGAGGACACTTGCTGATTATAATATTCAGAAAGAATCAACTCTCCACTTGGTACTTCGTCTTCGTGGTGGGATGCAGATTTTTGTGAAAACCTTGACTGGTAAGACAATTAAATTGGAGGTTGAGAGCTCTGACACAATTGATATCGTCAAGGCCAAGATCCAAGATAAGGAAGGGATCCCACCTGACCAACAGAGATTGATCTTTGCGTGGGACCCACAGAGATTGATCTTTGCCGGAAAGCAGCTCGAGGATGGGAGGACTCTTGCTGACTATAACATTCAGAAGGAGTCAACCCTGCATCTGGTCTTGCGCCTTGGAGGAGGGATGCAGATATTTGTCAAGACCCTTACTGGCAAAACCATCACCCTTGAGGTTGAGAGCTCAGACACAATCGACAATGTAAAAGCAAAGATCCAGGACAAGGAGGGGATTCCCCCAGATCAGCAGAGGTTGATCTTTGCCGGGAAGCAGTTGGAGGATGGTCGAACTCTAGCTGACTACAATATCCAGAAGGAGTCCACTCTTCACCTTGTCCTTCGCCTCCGGGGTGGGTACTGATTTGGGTTCTACTACTACTCTGCCTTTGATGTCTACTTATAGTAACTTCTATTAGTTTTCCCGTTATAGTGGCAAATTCCTCAGTTACTTGCGTAACTCTTTTCAGACCTTATCTTTAGCTTAAAAACACTGATGGTTTGTTGTGTTTGAAGTGGTTCGATAACCACATCTCAGTTACTATATTAAATAAAGCTTGATATTGCTCTAAATTCCCTGTCTAAAAACATTCAGATCGCCATGTTTTCCTTTCATATGTTCTGTTAGCATCTGCAATGAGTGGTGAATGATATATTTCTATTGAAGCCTTTTATTTAAGCCTTTTAAAAATAAATTATAATTATATCCTTATAACATTTTATAATTTATATTGTAATTAATATATTTTCATTATTACATTTTTTGTTCTTCTTCATTAATCTTTTTTTTTTTGTCTAAAACATAAGACATATTTCCAAGGTGATTTAGTTATATGTTGGACCCTTTAACAAAGTTCTTAGGTTTGACTCTGATCTTTAACAATGAATATGTACATAATTTTATACCAATAAAGATAATAACAAGTGTCATTATTTTATCAGAGGATGAAACATAAGAAAATATTTTATAATCTCGATCTATCATGTTATATGTAATCTCTATTTACTAAAAATCAGTCACATAATTTTTTTATATCACTAATTTATTCATAATCAATTTTTATATAACCTCTCACTCTTTATTTACGAGGCATAAAAAAAATGAAGATTTATCTTTAAAAAATAAAATAAAAAAACAAAAATTATGTAACTGGTTTTTAGTGGAAGGGATCATAAATAACGTGGACCGAAATCATGTAATATTTTTTTTTGTAAACACGAATCACTAAAATAAAAGTATTCAATGATATGGTAATTAAAATAATTTTTCATCGTAAGTGATTGATACAAATAATAAACAATATAATATTATTTAAATATATTTTAAATTTTAAATTTTATTTGTACATAAAAATTTTGTTATGAGACTTAACCATCATCGAATATAAACTGAGAGGATAACCAAAAAAAATTTAAAAAAATTGATTTTAGTAACTAAAGAACAAGTACATGTCTCTCACATAGACATCGACGTTATGCAGTATGGGCAAGATTGGGTACCTGACAAATTTGAATAGAATTGATCTGGGTTTCGGTAACCATTAGTTTTTGAAAATTAAAATTAGTTTCGGTCTCGGTGACACTAGATCCTAAATTTTAAGAACTGGTCTCGTTACTGGTGAGTATCAGTTTCAATACTAGATACCCGATCATTTAGTTTATTTTTAAAAAATTGAATAATTGGAGAAAAAAAATCAACCACTAATAATAATATTAAATAATAAAATTAGAATATTGTAGACTTGAAAATTAATGTTTTAAAACTAATCAAACTCATAATATTCATACGTAAAAAGAAAGTTTGATAAAAAAAATAATACTAGATAATTGGTATTGGTCCCGGTCCTACTAGGTACTCACCGGGTATCGGGTCCAAAAAACCAAAATCCAATCTCGGTTCCGATTATAACCTGAACTTAAATTTTAGATCAAGTCCTGATCCCACCAAAATCAATATCAAATAAAAATCTATCGAGTCTTATTAAATCTGGGACCAAGACCGAATAATAATTTTTTACACACCCCTAATGTCACGTGAGCTACTTACTTTTTTTCTGAACCCCAGAAAAGAAAAATATTTTTTTTTGCAATGTAGGCATGCTTGTGATGGTGGGTCCTCAATCCTGACTTCTGATGCGTAGTTTTATCTGTACCCCAAACCAGCCAATCCAATAAAATAATCCTGCTGTTTTGCTCATCTTTATCAGTATAATTTAACATGACATTTCCACCTAACATGTACCTATACCTATCACGAAACTCCATATTCCATTTGCCCAACTACCAATATACTAGGATGTTTTGTTTCTTTGTTTTGTTTTTTCCCCTTCTGTTTAGTCTTATCTGAACTGGACACAGTATTTAAATGGATGTCTCAAACATACCCTAACTCATAAATTCTCTTCTGGTTCATCTTCTTTGACCGGGATTAATAAATGGCTGAATCTGAACATTCATCCAGTGAAAATGCATCCATGGACACCATAGGTAAGAACCCTAACCCATGTTTTATAGTGTTTCATTACTGTTGGGATTTTCTTACAGGATAAAGTTAGGCTTTTTCTTTTTTGGTTTACCTGCAGAGGAGCACAGTAAACAAGATTCTGAACTTGAATTCTCAGATGATGAGGAAACACTGATAATCAGGATGTTTAATTTAGTAGGAGAAAGGTACATCCGAGACCGTCGTACCTTATATAGTTTAGCTATTTTCTTTATATTTTTATTAACATAAAATTTTACGTCTGTCCCGATTGTATATCTTCTGTACACATACGAATACGTACATTTATACAAGTACTTGGAGTTCATTTGAATATTTGTACATGAAGAAAAAAGGTATATAATGTGTTTTTATGTACCAGGTGGAGTTTGATTGCTGGTAGGATACCTGGGAGAACAGCTGAGGAAATTGAGAAGTATTGGAACACCAGATACTCGACAAGCCAGTGAAAAACATTCTGGGATTTTGCTCAACTGTTGGGGATTTTTGTCTGTGGAGTTGGATTGGTGTTAACCTAGACGACATTAGTACTAAATTAATTACTATGTTGTTGTAATATAGGAGTATTATTTTGTATTTCTTAATCTTGAATGTAGTTTAAAGTGTTGTTGCATTGATACGGATATAGATACGAGTATAGAAATTAAAAATATTTTTAGAATTATAGGGTATGATATGATAAATATAAAATAAATTTTATATGTTAAAAAATATAAAAACAAAACAAAATCATAAATAAAATCATGTTGTGAAAAAACTAAAATCACTTATAATAAAAAATATTTTTCCGCAAGAAATTACTGAAGAAAATTATTTTCTGATAAAATTCCTCTACCCATTCCCATACTCTATGTATGTCTAAATACTAAAAATTTAAATTTTAAATTTTATATCTTAAACTTTAATATCTGTACAAAATTAATCGAAAAAAAATATTATACTATTTATAAGAATAAATGGGATAAATTGATAGAATATGTAAATAGTGAGGGTTAAATTTTTTTATTTTTTTAAATTATTAAATTAACTGAATGTATAAAGATAAATCAAAGATAGGACCATTTTATAACATTTGAACGTTGAGTGACCATTGTGTAGCCTTGTCTATAGTTTAGTGATCATTTGTGAACTTTATCCAAATATTATATATCCTTTAGTTTCGTTTCGTCAACCTCTAAACGACGCCGTTCCTCGATCCTTTATATATCCTTCTTCCTCTATAGTGATTTTTTTTTAAATACTTATATTCTTGATATAAATTTTAGTTTAAATACTTTTTCGAATTCAATGATAGTATTTATGAGAATTTTAAATTTTTAAATATAAAATAATAAATTATTGAATATAACAAGATTTATATATATAAAAGTTTTAGTCTTTTAAATATAATAAATATTTTTTTGGATAAATTAAATTTTATTCATCTAATAAACCGTTATACAATAAATATGTAATATGTATACCTCCAATCCTCTATACAAATGTATTCTCTAACAAAATCCTCATTTAAAAGCTATAAACTATCTAGATTTTTTAAATTATTATATCCAGTGATCCTAGCACGAATATTATTTTTTATACGAATATAAACATCCAAGGCTATCCTCGGTTGTCTCCCATGGCTCCTAAAATTTCGCTCCTGACATATATAATAGTTTAAACTACACCAAACTAATCGAATTTATATTCATAAAAAAATAATTTTTTAAGTATTTTGAATAATCTAAAACTCAAATTATTATGATTTATATTTAATTTAAAAATAAAAATCAAAATTAAATATCCAATTAAAAAATAAAATTAAATTAAATCATTGAATAATTGAATTGAATTAACCAAATTAATCATTTTTTTTATATCCCTAGTCCTATTTTGGATTAGGATGTCCGAATCTGAAAAAAAAAGACTACCGGTTCATTTTCAGTTCAACAACTCTCCCTCCCTCTCGTCTTACCACCGTACGTCTCACGCTCGCCTCTAACAATCGCCACGTGTCTATCTTCACCACCGCAAGCTTTTGTTTAGCGAGTTCTATCTCCTACTATACTCTCACGACTATATAATATTTCATCACCATAACTTGCGTACAACTTCCGAAAATTCCAAAGGAAAACGACTCCTTTAATTAGTAAATTATTTCCTACACCTTTCCTTTCAATTTCCTCATCGCAGAGACGATTTTTAGGTTAAATTCTGCTCCTTTGTATTCATCTTTAACAACCCAATTTTCATTTCTCAAGAAAAAATCCCTAAAATCCTTGGATCAGGTAACTTTTCTCCTAAGCTTCTTTAATTTATCCCCAAATGTGTTTTTGTGGGTTAAAGATCAATCTTTTAATCGTCTGTTTGTTGATTCAAGAGTATTCTGATCGTGGGATTTGTCTGTATAATCAATAATTCTTATTGTTTTTTAATTGGTATACCAATTCTTAGCATTCACTTCAAATTAGAGAAGCCTCGATGTTGCCTGAAAAAAGAACGAAAATTTATGATTGCTGGTTACTTGTTCTCTGAGTTTCTTTGAATTTTGTTGTTCATTGTTGTCTGTAATTAGATAAGTTTGAAAATATTAATCTAAAATTCTTGTTTGGTTTCTTTTGTAATCATTTTTATTTAAGATTTGTGTCCATAATGTGAAAATTAATATCTTTTAGGGGTAAAATTTTGTATTTTCATCTAGTTTTGAAGAACTAGAAGAACAAATTGTGAGTTCAAGCCTGGGGATATAAGTTAGGACAAGTCTGGATTAGTTGTTTCTGTGAGCAAGTTTGAATCTTGTTCTGCCTTAATATTTTGCTTGTTTTTGTTTTGTGATATGTGATATAAAGCTGAATTTTGATGTGGTTATTGCTTTACTTCTTTAGGTCCGAGCTTGTGGTTGTCAGGCCTCTTTGATCAACTAAGTTTCATGTCTGATCTCGACGTCCAGATTCCTAGTGCTTTTGGTATGTTTGGATCATAACTTCCTCGAATGCACGGTTTTTTTCGTGTTCGTCGATAATCTGGGTTTAACTTGCGTTTTATGTTTGTTGTGGACTTGTGGTAGATCCCTTTGCTGATGCTAATGCTGAGGACTCGGGTGCCGTCACCAAGGACTACGTGCACATTCGTATTCAGCAGCGGAATGGTCGGAAAAGCCTGACAACTGTGCAGGGGTTGAAGAAAGAATTCAGCTACAACAAGATACTCAAAGACCTCAAGAAGGAGTTTTGCTGCAATGGCACTGTGGTCCAGGACCCTGAATTAGGCCAGGTCTGTGTGTAACTATCGCCCTTTTAAGCAATTATTAACGTCGATATCCATTTCCGTTGCCCGATGATCAAATTTTGTTACGTATTCGTTTTATGGTCAGGTTATTCAACTTCAAGGTGACCAGCGTAAGAACGTATCTACCTTCCTTGTTCAGGTAATTGTTACTACTTCATGGAATATGTAGATTTCTTACGAGATGTTAAGCGAACCAATGCAGTGTGGAGTTGTGAGTTCCTAAATCTCACCGTCTTCGTTTCTCTTACCAGGCCGGCATTGTGAAGAAGGACAACATCAAAATTCACGGTTTCTAAGTTGCAGATGCTTAGAGTTTCCAGAAAAAGTCACTCGTCTCGTGTCGAAGCAGGCGATACTACTACTACTACCTGAACCTGATTCGGGATTTTATATCTATTAGTGTTATATTGTCTTGATAACATCCTATATGCATATCGTATTTCGTGTGTTTTCCGGTCCACCGGATTCTGTAATATCGGACGATTATGGAGGTTTGTTTCTGTATGATTCAATGTGAAAACAAGTGCAGTTTTAGTCATATGTATACCATTTTCTGCATTTTAGTTTGGAGCTATCCATTATTCAGCTTTCAGGACATCGAGAAAGGAGATATTTAAATATTTAACTTGAAATTTGATGTCAATCAAGATATTAGTGTTGCTAAGATAGTATTAGGACAATATTAAGTTTTCAAAATCAAAATGGAATATACGATTATCGACGTAAATGAATCTAACGGTCAGTGAACTATTTGACGGAAAGTTTGTTTATATCTATTTATTTATTAAATAAATGAACATGAATAAGATTTTTTGTTCGTTCATTTATATTCATGAACGTTCGATAATCCGTTCGTTTATGTTCGTTTAAATTTGTTCACATATGTCTATAAGTGTTCATTTGTTAGTTAAATCACTTAACTAAAATAAAATTGGTTAATCTATTAGATAATTTTAAGTTTTGACAAATGATTAAGAGTTTTTTCAAATTTCAATTATGGATTAATTTAGTTTAAAATCGGTTAATTAATCGAAGTAATCTAAAATATTAAATATTTAACACATTATATATGTTTATTTATGGTCGTTTATCAAGTTAACAAACGAACACGAATACATTACATTCCATAATGAATGAACATAAACAATATAAATTTCGTGTTCGTTTATTTATTCGATAAAAGTTAAACGAATACACCCTATTTTTATTCGTTTAATTCATTTACAAACATAATTATCATACTTGTTTTCAAACCCTAAATAGAAATTGTTTAGAAAAAATAAAATAAAATAAATAATCGAGCCGATTTAGGTTGAATTTACAAATCGTAACTGCTCCTGGAATTAACTTTAAAGGCTTTGTTTTTATGTCTAAAAACAACAATCGTTTATTTAACCATTAAAATTAAATAACTCGTACATGATTATAATAGTTAGAAAAGCCTCGTGTCTAATTATTATTGAATTAAATCTCTCTATAAATTTTAAAAAATCAAATGATTTTTTTTAACTTTCATATCAACCTATGCATGTTTAAGTTGGGTTGCCATACCAAACATTCAAAAAATTATTAGGTGAATCTTGTTCACCATGTCATCTATGGTCCTAATTAATCAGGACAGTTGATCTCAATTGTTTTTTCAAGTGAATATCACCTCTTTCCTACATGTACTTAGTAGATGAGTAGTTATTAGATTATTTAAAGATCAACTATCCTAATTACTTAGACCATGAATGACGTGATTGACAAGGGTTAATCTCTCCAAACATCCACATATTGTAAAGAAATCTAAGCCATTTAACTCCTTCGAATCCTTTGACCAACAATCTAAAAACAGCAAACATAAATAATAATAAAAACACCATTTTGTTTTGTCCTTTTTAATCGACAAAACAAAGATAACTAATTCTCCATGTCCGAAACAGACGCAGGAAACTAGAGGCAGATAATTTAGGGACACTTCACCCTCATCTTCCTTCTTTCACAACCCTTTTTATCTCTAAAACTCCATAGGGTGTCATACAGAATTCTTTCACCACTTCTCTTCTCCCTCCTCCCCTACGCCGCGTGGTGGCCGCGCGGCTAACTTATCCCCCTCTGTTCTTCTCTCAGCTCTCACCATCGGCCAACCAAAAACAGAAGAGAAAAGCAGGCATGAAAGTGCCTGGGGTGAAACTCTTGTTTCTGGCACTAATATTAATCCATATAAGAACTCGGGTCTGTAATGCCGACACGATCGACGATGATTATGACTATGATGATAAAAAGGCTCCGGCGCCACCGCCGGAGATAGACAATTGTAACGGCGTGTTCATGAGCTACGCTTTCACGTCGAGGACTAAATCGTTACCCTTCTTGAAGAACGTTTCGGCTCAGCCGTGGACGTTTGATGCCATGGCCACCATTATAAATGCCGGGACGGAAGAGTTGAAAGGATGGAAGATGTACATTGGATTCCAACACAGAGAGATATTGGCGTCACTCACCAACGCCATCATTATCGACAGTGGCGGGGATTTCCCGGCGGCGGTCGGGAACGGAACGACCATATCAGGCTCCCCGAACACTGACCTCAAGACGTCCATTGAAACAGCCGGGGATTATACTCAGATCGCCGTGCAGATTGAGATCAAGGGCTCCATGTTCGGGATGAACGAGAAGGCCATTCCCATGCCCAAGAACATCTCGCTCACAAATGATGGCTGGAAATGCCCTAAGAATACTAAATATAGTAAGTTCATCTCGTTTGATTGAATCCAATAATATAACTTTTTAGGGTTAATTTAACTATACATTCCCAAATTTTGATCCCTAGAAAGATTAAAATTTGATTGAATCCCCTATTTTTTTTTCTTCTTTATTTTAACCCCCTTTCCCCTTTCAGAAACCTACATGCACGTGTGTTGCAAGAAGGACTCGAAATACAAAGCCAAGAGCACCTCTAGCCAGTACATGCCGAGGCAAAACGGAGACCTGACCTTCATGTACGATGTTCTGAAATCATACGAAGGCAGCTACGAGGCACAGGTGACGATGGACAACAACAGCCCCATCGGAAAACTCGACCGGTGGAACCTGACGTGGGAATGGATGCGAGGCGAGTTCATATACTCAATGAAAGGAGCCTACACTCCCCGAATGGATTACTCCGACTGCATTTACGGCTTGGCCGGAAAATACCTGTCGGGGCTCGATTTCACTCAAGTCATGAATTGCCAGAAAAAACCAATCATCACCGATTTGCCACTCTTAAAAGCAAACGATTCGAAGATTGGTAAGGTCCCATATTGTTGTAAGAACGGGACTTTGTTGCCGGCAACGATGGATCCGACCAAAGCTCGAGCTATTTTTCAATTACGAGTCTATAAATTGCCGCCGGATATTTCTCAGAAAGTGTTGTATCCGCCGCAAAGATGGAATATTACTGGCTATCTTAACGCTGGTTACAAATGTGGAGCTCCGGTTAGAGTAGACCCGACGGAGTTCCCCGAACCCACCGGTCTCGATGCTAAAACATACGCCATCGCGAGTTGGCAAATCGTCTGTAATATTACGAAACCGGAGCAGAAGAAATCGAGGTGTTGCGTTTCCTTCACGGCTTATTACAGCGACTACGCCATTCCTTGCCCCACGTGCGCTTGCGGATGCGATAACGTAAACACCAATAAATGCAACCCCGACAGGACGGCGATGCTTATCCCTCCCGAAGCTCTCCTTGTTCCGGCGGAAAACCGGACGAAGAAAGCTAGAGCATACGCTGCACTAAAACACAAAGAGATCCCTCGAAAGTTGCCTTGTCCGGACAACTGCGGGGTCAGCATAAACTGGCATGTCAATTCCGATCACAAGAGCGGATGGACGGCGAGGATGACGGTGTTCAACTGGGGAGACCTCCCGTTTGTCGACTGGTTCGTCGCCGTAGAACTGAAGAGAGCTTATAAAGGTTTCGAGGATGTATATTCGTTTAACGGAACTAAAATGCTCAAGAACTTCAAGAACACAATTTTCTTCCAGGGATTGAAAGGATTGGAATATTTGATAGCAGAAAAAAATGGGTCTAAACCAAGCGATCCAAGAATTCCTGGGAAACAACAATCGGTGATTTCATTCACCAAGAAACACACGCCGAACATACAAATTGAAGAAGGCGACGGCTTCCCTTCCAAGGTGTATTTCAATGGCGAAGAATGTGCACTTCCCGGTAGTTACCCGAACTCAGGGCACGGCTCTCGTGTTTCCGTCACTACTTTCTTTTTCATATCCATCGCCACTTTCTTGCTAAACCGTATCAATTGACGATAACTGGATTTTCTTTTCTTTTCTTTTCCTTTTTGTTGGTTTCTAGTATATTAGGTTTCGGAGGAATTTACTGTGTTTGTTATCTTTGATTTTTGAATAATTCCCCCTCCTCCAAACATCAGAATCATTATCTTTTGTCTATGAGGAAAGAAGAATATATATATATATGTATGTATGTGTATGTATGTATATGTATATGTATATGTATATAATAATGCTGATGGACTGGACATGGGAGGATATATATCTCTTGAAAAGGATGAAGAAGACAGATTCAAGGTCTGTCTCCGCTATAGTAATCAGGAACTGTAACAGATGTGGAAGCAAAACCTGGATGATAATTGTGTATTTAGTATTTACAGACATCAAGGGTTCCAATGTAACATTTTGGACAAACATTTGTTTTGTATTTTTTTATGTTTGTATTTTACTGAAAAAAAGAATAGTAGGATTGAGGTTTCAGATTTCAGTGAATGAAGACAAGTTCCAGCGTCCATTTATCTTTTTTTTCTTCTTATGAGTTTGGAAAACCCTTGGAAGTGTTCATGAATGGATCTCAACTGTGAAGCAAACCAAACCCTAGATGTTAGCATCAAGATTTGGAAACTTGTGTATATTTGATGAAGAGATTAGTACAAATTGTTGTGTTTAATTGTGTGACATTTCTAACTAAGCATATGTAAATCAAGATAACTACTATTGATGAGGCAAATGATATAAGTTCCGTGACGACATATGGTGTTAGGAATTTGGTATGCGGTAAAATAATCAAAGTAATAATAACGTAGATCACGACATGTAGTAAGACAAGAGTTAACGTGGTTTAATATAGCTTATTTTTATAGATGAAAAAATAAACAATTCACTATCAGCGTAGAGAACTCGAAGACTATAAATATATGATAATTCATGTATTTCAAAACTCAGTATACAAATCTCTTGACCCAGTAAACCAAAACACTCTTCCCAATATCCTTACTACTATCTCTACAACAACATAGTCACAATAGTTGTAAAGAACCTAAACATGGTTGCATCTCTCCAGATTAACTCTCTATATCTCTTGTAATTTAAAAGTTACACCAAAAAACCTTATTCAATAAGATATCTAATCTAATATAAATCACTGTCAACGTACACTAATATGTATGTTCGTCAGTACGTCATTCAAAAAGACGAAGATGATGAACGCTTGAGTTATTATGTAGCATTCACCTCGAAGATGGTAGTAGAAGTTGATTTGAACAAGTATAGTGACATTGATAGTGAATCAAGGGTGAACTTTGTAAACATTTGCAAGTTCATGTTAGACAAGTGACATTTTTTTTTGTTTTGGCACATCATTGTTCGTGATCGAAGAATTTCGACCCTTTATCCAGTTACTGTCATGTTCATCATGGAAGAATAGTATTGCAGAGTTGATTGGATCTGTTTTTTTTTGGGGGGGGTGTTTCTTCCAAACTTTTATCTAATTGAATTCTTAACTTGTTCAGCAAGTAATATTAAAAAATGGGTAGCAAATGTATTTTCTTTGTATTTCTTGAATGATGATGAAACACATGTTTACAATACAACAATGACTACCTATATAGATTGGAAAACCAATGTTTCAGTATAAAAAGCAATGTGGAAATCTCATATCTATAATACAACAATTGCTTCAGTAGCAACAAAGGATTATAAGGGTTGAACATACCTCCCATAAGTACAATGAATCACAAAATGAGAACTCTCGACGAAACAAAACCATTAGCATTCGAATAGCAAAGAGATAGTGACCTCCACCTAGTGTCTCTGTACAACCAATAATTAAAAGGAAAGCATAATGCATGACAACAGAGAATGAAAGATAAAAACTTCATTTTGTACCAATGTGCTGGTGAAGTTTCGGATTGATGACTTGAGTTACTGTGGCCAAATTACTAAGTTGTGTTACTACCCCAACAGAAGTCTCGGTGCATCTGAAATTTCCTCGCTTTAAGATTTGAAACAGGAAACCATATTGTAAGAAACTGGTAAAGAAAAGGGACTATTAAAAGGAAGAAAACGACGGAAGGTACCAATCTGCGCATCAGACGCTCAAAGCACCAAAATGCATCAGCCTCATCTTCAAGAAGAATAATCATGGGAGAGCATAGATCACTCATTCCTGCTCCACATTGTAATTGAATCTAGCTTTCAGAATCACGATTAAAAATACATATACAAAACTTCATGTAATTACACACCTTGGCAATATCCGACATCTATATCTATCCAGGCATAAACAGAGAGTATATCCCACAGTTTAGATAAATTCTCTTGCTTCTCATAGAATACCAAATCCCTGTCAGTGCGTTTGACATCAAGACCTGAAAGAAACATAAGTACAAGGAATGTGGTCATGGCTGAGAGAAGAAAGGCACAAACTGAAAAGAGAAATGCATTTGAAATAAAACAACAACATACCTATTTGGTGCAATGTAAGCATCCACTGGGTTACTTTCATGTCCAAAGGATCATTACCGATCTCCATGTCTGTGCTCTTAGCATTAGTATCTGAATAATTCATGACATATCAATAACCGGCTTATTCACTTACGGTTTACCGCAAACTGTTATATAGACAGGTAAAGTGCCAGTAACTTGCCTGGATTTGTCCCTAAACATACAAAAGAGTCTAGAATGGGCTGACCATCTTTGATGGTTATAGGTGCTGTAATATAATTGCCACTACCAATAACGGGAAACATTCGACTACATTCCTTCTTCCATCTAACATATTGCTCCCTGAGATATAGAAGCAATAAAACATCTCAGGGAACATTTCACTTTCAAGAAACGACCCTCAAGAGACAAGATTCAATAGCCGAATAGTACGAAATCATTAAACAGGAGAAGCGGACTACCTTCGCTGCTGCCGTATCTGCTTCCTTTCATCGAATGTGCTCATAGGATCATAACATCCAAGTAGAAACTCCCAAACTTCTCCTCTAATCGATGGATGGACCCCCTATGTTCACCAACAACAATAAACAAACAAACCAAATAGACAGAGTCCGAAACAGATAACTCGATTATGAACTTACCCCTCGATGGATTCGATCTAGAGTTTTGCCTATATCCAATTGGCCATTCGGAGAAAATGCAGCTAGCCATTTTCGTGCACTCAGAGTTTTACCAGGCTGCATAAGCAAATAAAGAAGATCTTCATCAAATTATGACACCCTTTATATATATTCAATACCAAATCTAAAAATGATCATACCATCAAATACACATATGAAGAGCCCTAATTCCCTAAAGCTAAATTCAATCAAATTATAGCCACTAATATATCATTAAAAGAAATAATATTTTCCCATAAATCTAAACAAAAACAAACATAAATGCTACCCCATACATCAAATATGCTATCTTTCCATAATTTTCTTAAACATGGATAATTTCTTTTTTTCAATTATAAAAACAAACCTTAATCTTAAATCTGGTTGCTGGAACGTCATTGGGTTCAGGCTTGACTTGATAATAAGAATCAGCAGGTTCTGAAGAATGAGCCCCCCACATTTTTCAAGAAAAAAATTACAAAAACAAAAAGCTTCTCCTTTTTTCCCTTTTTGTACCCAAAGAAAAGGAAATGCCCAGAAAGCAAAAACCTTTGACAATAAGAAGAAATACCCAGAAAGAAAAAATCAAAGGAAATTCAAAGGGAAAAGCGTAGGGTTCATCCAAGTCCAGTTCTTCAAAGGAACAAAAAGGGAAAAAAGAAGGAAGAAAAAAAACTAATTTTCTTCCTTAGTTTCTTTTTCTTTTTGGTACGATATTGAACCCCCCCAAAAATCTTTTTTTTAAACTTTGTTAATTATGGGATTAATATAACTTGATATGGTGGGTGGTGGTGAGTTTGGCAGCCATGGTTGTGGCAAACGAAGCTGCCATCTCACGAACACAAAGGATACTAAAAAACCTAGAAAAACAGTTTACCGTTGTATTTTATCTAAACTTAACCGCCATTTTCTTTTTTTCCTTTTTTAATGAATTAAATTTAAAACGCACTAATATTTTAGGATAAACTATTATAATTGTTACTTATATTTTTGTCAACTATATTTTCTCGAATAAATTAAAATTATTTTATTTATTTAAAAAAACCATCGACATTTAAAGTATAAATCAAATTTAAATGGACAAAGAATACACAAATAAATTAAATCAGTCCCAACTTCTCGTCGATTATAATTTTAATAAATAACTGATCTAATTTAATAAAAAAAGATAAAATTTTCTTTAAATTAATTCTTTACTCATATTTTAAGTTTTAAACATCAAAATAATTTTTTATATAATTATATTTAATTTTTTATATTTATAATATTTTTATTTGTTCTTTCTTCTACCGTTTTTCATGTTCATCTTTGTCTAGCTTAATCTCTAATTTTTTACTATATTAATCCCCAATTACTATTCTCTATACATAATAATTCAAATAATAATTAAAATCTCTCTATATACATAATAACTCAAAAATATCTTTATACATAATATTTTAAATTTTCAAAATATTAAATTAATAGATTGGTTAATTTAAAAATCAATTTAATTTATTTAAAAAATATTTTATAAAAAGGTTAGTTTTCAAATTTTTGGGTTCAAGTCTCAATCCCATTACTATTCTCTTTATAGTTCGTTTATAACTCAATTTATTTCATTCACAAATCATAAATTTTGTTAGTTGATTTTATGAACGCGTTTGTTTGTAGTGGTGTTTTTGTTATATAACGGTATTTTAATATTTGATTGATCATAGTTTCCGAACAATCGGGAATGATAGTTTGTCGAAAACATTTTTTTATCTTTTTTTCAAAAATATAATTCTTTAATTAATAAAAAAATATTATATCGAGTAAAAATAAATATTATATTTTAAAATAACTAATCTTATTAAAGATATATAGTACTCATTCTTATTAAACCAACTGATAATTGATTGAATATTCGATATATAAAAATATATTTTATTCTTTTATCATAAATTGTTTAGTTTTCCGAGAAAAAAAAACATTCCCAGGAAATCCTCTCAAAACTCAGAAACCCAAAAGAATCCTCACTCTCATGCAGTAGCAATTATAACTTGTAACCAATCATGATTGCCACGTCAGTAGGGAACCTGAACAATGACTGGTTTTCAACCTGGAAATGCACACGTTTTCCTACGTGCCCACCACACGCTCCATTCTCAAATTTTTACCTTTTTTTCCTCAAAATATATATAAATAAGTTATTTATGGTAAATTTTAATTTTTATGAAAAGACAAAACTTTTCAGTGTTATCATACTCTCAGAGACACAAAATTGAGAGATCTGTGTTCATCAACTCTGGTTCGATGTAGGGTTTTCGTGTTCCATTTGAAACACTTTGATTTTCAAACATATGTTTTGTTTTTTGTTTTGTTTTTTTAATCTACATCCATGTTTTAGATTTTTTTAAAGATTTTTTTACTGATATTTGTTAATGGAAAAAATAAATTATTATTTTTTGGATACTAGATAATTTTAACTAAATAGATCCTTATTGTTTTTGCAGATGGATAATGTGGGTGGAAATGGAGGAAATAGGAGATATATTAACCTAGAGGAACAATTCAACAATGGGTTTTTTGATAATATTCAGAACATAGTTGCAAGAGAATTAGAAGAGTGAGAATTTTTTATTTTTTTAAATTATGTGTTTAGGGTTTAATTTTTTTTCTTCGGATTTTTTGTAAATTAGGCCAATGGTGGGGTTTCAAGCAGCTCTTAGGGATGAAATTGGGGTTCCTGATAACCAGCTAGGGTTAGATCAACCTCCTGAAATGAATCCACAGGTATTTTTTTTTCATTTTTTTTTGTTTAATCGCAGTAAGGAAAAACCCTAGATTTTTTTTTGAAAACCCTAATTTTGAAGTTCATTTCTAATGATGAACAAGATTTAGGGGGGGAACCCTAGATTTTTTGTTCATTTTATGATGATGAAAACAAAGTGAAATGGGAGATTAGGCCATTTTTCTTATTATTTTGTTCACTTGATTTGTTTTTCTCAGCAGGATGATATTTTACCTAACAATGAAGAATTCAGTTCCCCTTCCTTGTACAATCCTCAGTCTCCACAGAACTCGCCGGGTTCGGAATCGTCGACGAATGTCAAACCCGACCGCATGAACCGAGCGAGTGACCTTCTCATGGCGGTCTCGATAGGGGCCGACCCGAACAAGAACAAGATCATCGAGCAAGCTGTGGCAGCAATGGAAGAGCTGATCAAAATGGCCACATTGGGTGAACCATTATGGCAACGCTTAGGGAATGCTGACATGGAGACCCTGAATGGGTTCCAATACTTAAGGGAATTCGGTTGCCTCGATCCAACAATGGAAGAAATAATAAGAATGGTCGAAAGCGGCGATCCCCAACTGTTCCCGAGCTTCGATGGCAACGATGGTTACGTCGCTCCGGACATCCCACCAGCACCTTTTTTGAAACCCGGATTCGAACCGTTGCACATCGAAGGTTCGCGAGATATCGGATTCGTTAACATGAACCATGTGAACATTGTTGAATTGCTCATGGATCCAGTATGTCCTTTTCATTTCCCCTCTTCCCTTCCATTTTATACTTGCTGGTGAACTAATGTTGCTCGTTTTCGTATGATTAGAAGCAATGGCCGATGGTATTTTCGAACATTGTCTCGAGAACAACACTATTAGGAGTCATTTTGGACAGTGTTGATGGGAGCTACAATGGTATTCTTCAAGTGGTAAACCTCAACAATCATCTTAGTTTTCATCTCTAATTTTATTTCAGTTTTTAACCACCTATATTCGACTCACTGACCGACTAATCCGGATGATATTGATGTCGAATTTTACTTCATTCATTGCCCCATTGATATCTCAGCAATACTGCATGCATGTGGTTCTTCACGTAGGAAATCTTTCTTTGATAACCTGCTTGTTTTATTTAAGGCATTTATAATCCAATTTGAGGGTTTTATTTAAGGAAAGAGTTGTTTCATAGTTATTTATTTATTAACTTTGAGGCCTTTTTAATCCTTTAATTTCGGTTTAGGGTTTTAAGAGAATTATTCATTTCAATCATAGTTTTGTTAAAATTCTTTTAAATTCGATACGGCTTCCAATTGATTTAAGGAAAGAGTTGTATCGTATAATATTTCGTTTTTAACTAAAAGCCTTGAGAGTTTATTTTTGAAATTGGTTTAAGGTTAGGGAAAAGATTAAATTAAGTCACAATTTCTTGAAATTTCTTTCCAATCGATTTGTTTACTTCCTCTAAATAAATTTTAAGGAAAAAGTTGTTTTCCTAGTTGAATATTTCTTTGTTAACTAAAAGTCTAGTTAGTTCATTTTGATTTCTATGTAGGGTTTGGGAAAATCATTAAATTCAATCGTATTTTCTCGAAGATTCTCGTAAAATCATTCGTTTATTTTCTCTAATTGATTTTTAAGAAAAGAGTTGTATCGTAGCTGAATATTTCTTTGTTAACTAAAACGTTAAGAAAGAGTTGTGTCATAGTTATTTATTTGTTAGCTTTAATGCTTTTCAATCCATTCCGATTCAGGTTTAGGGTTTTAAGAACATTACTAAATTCAATTTCATTTTCGCGAAAATTCTTCACGATTCAATAAGTCCACTAATTTATTTAAGGAAAGAGTTATATCGTAGTTGAATATATTTTTTAATTAAAAGTTCTAAGAATTTGTTTTAATTTTGATTTAGGGTATAAGAAAATCATTAAATTCAATCACATTTTCCTAAAATTTCTTTACAATCCATTTGTTTACTTCCTCTGATTATATTTTTCAAGGAAAGAGTTGTTTCATAGTTTGATTTTTTTTTTATTAACTAAAAGCTCTATGAGCTTGTTTTGATTTCGGTCTAGGGTTTAGGAGAACATCAAATTCGATTATAATTTCTTACGAGTTCAATTTAGTCTCGGTTTAGAGTTGAATCATTAAGTTTGTCTATAATTTTATAAACGTTCTTTACAATCAAATCATTTATTTCTTTAATCGACTCAAGGAAAGATTTGTTTCATAGTCGAATATTTCTTTGCAACGAGATCATTTTGATTTCGGTTTATCGTTGAATCATTAAATTTATTTATAATTTTTAAAATATTATTTACATTCGATTCATTTACTTCCGATGTTGATTTAAGGAAAGAGTTGTATCATAATTGATTTTTTTTTATTCTGAGGCATGCGAGTTTATTTTAATTCGATTTAGGGTTAAGGGGAATCATTAAACTCAATGATAATTGCTTGAAAATTCTTTTATGATCCATTCCTTTATTTCCTATGTTTCATAATTGAATATTCTTTATCAACTACAAGGTATGTGAGCTCATTTTGAATTTAATTTAAGGTTTAGGAGAATCATTAAATTATTACGATATCCGTTACTTTATTTTTTTGAATTAATATATTCGAGATAATTACGTATTTACGGATCATGTACATTTCTATATGTTTCAGATGACATCAGAGTTTCATCAATCTACACCATTAATACCAACTCGACAAAGCTATTTCGCAAGGTATTGCAAAAGGCTAGCTTTCGGAACATGGGGAGTGGTTGATGTTTCCTTGGAGAATCTATTCCCATATCCACAAATTCTGTTTCGAAGGAGGCCATCAGGCTGCTTAATCCAAGAAATACCTGACAATGGAACCTCTAGGATCACATGGGTGGAACATGTCGAAGTCGATAACAAATACCTTCACCCTCTCTTTCGTCCCATCATAACCTCGGGTTTCGCATTCGGCGCGAAACGATGGGTCGCTGCGATCAATAGGTATTGTCAATGGCAGGCAGCTTTAGTGGCTAGAACCACTCCTACAGATGCTGGTGGTATGTTGTTCTGTTTTTCTTTCTTTTCGATTTCGAATTATCGAGTTGATCATTGGACCGTGTTCTGAATTATCGACTTTGTTTGTGCAGTTTTGATACCGCAACCAGGGAGGGAGAGTCTGCTGAAGTTGGCTGAAAGGATGACTAGGAATTTCTTCTTGAATTTTAGTTCATGTATTGAGAATTTATGGATGGGGTTGCCTTTGAACTTTGGTGCTGAAGATGTTAGGTTCCGATTCGGAAATGCATTAGCTGTTCCTGGAAAGCCTCCTAGTAAGACTTTAATCTTCACTACATCTGTTCGATTCCCTGTTCCGGTGAATTTCCTGTTCGATTTCCTTCGTCATGAACATTCAAGAAACAAGGTATGAACTCGGTTGAGTGTCGGATATCGTTATATGCGAACATTAATATGCTCAATTTTCTCTGTTTTTACATACATTCTAAATATATATCTGCAGTGGGATATGCTTTCAAATGGACGACTTGTCCGAGAACTTGCGTATGTGATAACCGGAGAAGATCCTCGAAATCGAGTTTCGGTTATGCAAGTAAATGTAAGTTTGCTTACCATTTCCATTTCTTCTCATTACAATTTCCTCCGTATGAACTGACTTATGAGTATACACTACACAATTCGCAGTCATCTCCGAACACAGTCGAGATACTTTATCTGCAAGAAAGCTACACTGACGAAACCGGTTCGTATATAGTATACTCACCAGTCGATGCCTTCACCATGTCTGTGATCTTGAATGGTGGGAACCCGAATGCTGCTGCTATTTTGTCATCAGGGTTCGCCATACTGCCTGATAAGCCACCCGTTCAAGGAAATGAACCTATTGGAAGTCTCTTAACAATGTCATTTCAATGTGCCGACTGCCAATCGACCGATGACTTTATACCTCCAGTGACACTTAAAACCATCGATGTAATCTTGGCTACAACTGTTGCTTCAATCAGGAATGCTATCATCGATAATAGGCAAGGGATGCAGTCCGGTGGAAAGTGACGAAGAATCGAGTTCTAAAAACTCGATGCACAGTTTGTAATGGTAAGTTCCCAGCTACCCTTTTTTTGTTTTTACATTCTGCAGATGTTAATGTGTTATTTTCTTCAAGAGTTGCAGGTTTCCTTAGCTGAGGAATCGTCGATAGCCGTGTCAAGGGAAAAGGGATGAAGAAATCTAAATGAAATCCCCCCTTTTGCCTGTATCTTTCTCTTTAAGTTGTTTGTAAAAGTATGTAAACCAAAGGAGTTTGGAACTTGAAATGTTGGGAATTTCAAACAGTGTTTAAGGAGTAGTTTGGAACTCCATACAGTGTGTTTAATTATGCTTTGGAAGAACTTTTGATAGAACTTTTGATTGAATTTAGATCCATGGTTGATTTGGATTTAGTTTTTTTGTTATTTAAATCCATTAACCCAATGCAGTATGAACCAAGGTCATATGCTTCAACCTGTGCAGGCTATCACTTGAGAGTGAAAAAAGTCGAATTTGCGAGTTTTCGAGTTCCTATATATCATTCCTTGTACAGCATTGTGAAAATGAAGGATGTTAGCGATTTACCTGATGCCATATTAACTCACATTCTGTCATTGCTTTCTACTAAAGATGCAGTTGGAACCTCCATTTTATCTACCTGGTGGAGACATCTCTTTGCTTTGGTCTCTAATCTAGACTTTGGTTTGGATGAGTTTGCATCCATGAGCAACAGGCATGAAATTTCAACCATTAATGGATTTCTGTGCTTGATTGAAATAATTCTGCTTTTCCGTAATACCGGAAATATCGATAAATTATGTCTGAAATTCATGAGAAGGGTTGATCACAGCCGTATCCGCAGGGTGATATGTTCAGTCCTTTGGCGTGGGGCTAAACATCTCCAATTTCTCAACTTTCCCTAGTGTTCTGTTTCATGCACAACATTGGTAACTTTGAGACTGGATATTCATTTTGTTTTGTTTCTTCAGAAGTGCGTTCATTTTCCGAACTCTTCAGCTCAACTCAATTGAATTCGGGGATGTTGATTCAGTTAAATGTATTTAACATGGCTGTAACAGTCTTGAAGATCTGGTCTTAGAGAAATTCGACATGTCGAATATTCGAAACTTCGGAATTCGAAGACATAGAGATTGCAATGAAAAGGCCAATTATACATCCTAAAGAATGGTGTAGCTCTGCAGAAGTTGACGATTCGAATGCCTATAGAATCCTATAACCTGTATGAAGAAAAGAAGCTGAAGATATCCAGAGTGTTGCTGGGTTCAAGTAGATTATACGTATTCTCCCAAATTGATATTTAAAGATTTTTTATTATCTCAAGTTGGTATTTGGTATTTGAGTTAAATATCTTTTCCTAATTTGGTATTAGAAGAATTTTTACTCTCAATTTGATATCTAAATTAAACATATTATACTACGTTGATTCTAAAATTTATACCAATTTAATTATAGCTCGGACAAATTCAACATATTTATCATTCGTATTTAGAATTTTCATAAATTTAAATAATTTTAAGATATTATTAACCAAATAAGTTAATCGGATAAAAACAGTTGATAACTGCATTTTATCATAAAAGAATAACAAATTATAGTTAAAATATTACTATATTACGAAAGTAATATGACAATTTTAAAAGAAAACTGAGTAATTTAAGAGAAAAACAAAGAGAAAATAATAATTTTTTTAAATATAATGGACTAAATTTTTTAAATTAGTTCGAAATAGAAACAAATCAATACAATATATAAATTTTAGAATCAAATTTAAAAAATATGTCTAATTTAAATATTAATTTAAGAGCGAAAATTCTTTAAATACTAAACCGAAAAAATATACCTAATTTATGTTTCCAATTTGAGAAAAAAAATCTTTAAACACCAATTTGAAAAATATATACTTTAGACGCCAAATATATATTTAAATTTTTTCAAAACAGAAAACAACAATAATTAAATTATATATTAAATAATTTAATTTATTAATTTTATAAACGTGAAGGGTTGAAGTTACAAAGTTTATAAATATAAAAATTAAATTTATTAAATTATTTAAATTTTATAAACATTAAAGATTATATACATAATTATACTATAATTTGATGACGAAAATAAAATATATCTAATAGTTTGCTGAGTAAACCCTATTATTTGCATACCTTAGTATATAGTATTTGTATAGTGCAATTACAAAAATTGTGGCTCTCTCAAGCCAACCCTTCCCAAAATAAGGAGCCGGACGCCTTTTTCCAGTAGGGAAAGTGAATCCAAGCACTTCAATATAAAGTGTTTATTGTATTTTATGTGTTTCAACTTTCAGTCACCCAGAAAAGAACAGATTTTTTTTGAGATTTCAGAGTTTATCAAACATTCAAACTTCCTCTCTAGTTATAATCGTTGATTACTAAGTATTCTTTTTGTAATTTCCGTCACCCTTTGTTTCCAAGTTGTAATCTTTGTTTGTCTTTTTCTTGATCCCTGTTCAAGTTTTAAGAAATACCCCTTTGATTTTTCCATTAGAATTCGGTCCAAGCTTTGATCTTTGATTTGAGAAATACCCTCTTTGAATTTTGATTAGAAAGTTTGGAAACAATGAGTTTTAGCATTAAGCAATCTGCTTTGACTACATGCATCGATGTCTCGTTTCATAAAAGATCATCTTCAACAATCTGCAGACATTCCTTTTCACCAGCTTTGAATCTTCTAAACAACAATCCCAGAAAAACAAATCTTTCAGTGTCGAAACCATTGCATATCTCGTCTGTTGAGAGCATCGGTAAGGAGAAAAAGGCGGTGATCCAGTGCAAGGCTTATGAAGCTGACAAGTCACAGCCTATTGAGGCTGCCGGGCAAGTGAAATCGGAAGCTGCAAACCGGGTGAAAATCGGGGTTTATTTTGCAACCTGGTGGGCGTTGAATGTTGTTTTCAATATTTATAACAAAAAGGTTTTGAATGCTTACCCTTACCCTTGGTTGACTTCGACTTTGTCCCTTGCCTGTGGCTCTTTGATGATGTTAATTTCATGGGCTACAAGGATAGCTGAGGCCCCAAAAACAGATTTTGAGTTTTGGAAAACTTTGTTCCCGGTGAGTTACTTTTCCCCCTCTTTTGTTTGGTTGTTGAGAAAGTGAGGGAAAGTGAGAGAAAAGGATTGGAAGTTGTGTTGTTGGTTTTTTGTTTTCTTTAGGTTTTGATGTTATTGTTGTAGGATCATGTTCTTTTATGTTGTTTTGGACGGTATTGTAGGAAAAAGTTAGAATTGCAGGAATTAAAGTTTGTCGGATGTAGAGAATGATAAGGGAACTAAAATTTGGTATTATGGATCTCATCTTATACTTGCAATATTAATGAATTTCTGGGTTTACTAATTTCATTTTGTTCATAGGTTGCTGTGGCACATACAATTGGACATGTAGCAGCTACTGTGAGTATGTCTAAGGTTGCAGTTTCATTCACCCACATTATTAAAAGTGGTGAACCTGCTTTCAGTGTCTTGGTTTCGAGGTTCTTGCTTGGAGAGACCTTCCCTCCCTCGGTTTACCTGTCTCTTATTCCGATCATTGGCGGTTGTGCTCTTTCCGCTGCAACCGAACTCAACTTCAATATGACTGGTAAAGCATTGTAATCTCTTTGTTACTTTTATATTTGAGGAGTTCTGTTAGACAAATCTTTCTTATCATGTGCTTATATAGGGTGAATGTTCCATTATTTGATAACGATCAGTGTTTTTTTTTACAAAATTTGTTTTAGCCTCGTTTTGATAACTACTTTCATTTTAATCTTGGTTTGTGTTCTTTTAGCTGGTAATTTGGTTTGGTTTGGATTTTTATGTTGCTAGAGGGTCCCTACTGGCATTAAGATTATAGTTTTAATCAACTCTCCATGTTTTCAGGTTTTATGGGAGCTATGATATCGAACTTGGCATTTGTCCTCCGCAACATATTCTCGAAGAAGGGCATGAAGGGGAAATCTGTTAGCGGAATGAACTACTATGCATGTCTATCTTTGTTGTCTCTTGCAATTCTCACACCTTTTGCAATTGCTGTGGAGGGACCGCAGATGTGGGCAGCAGGATGGGAAACGGCCTTATCTCAAATTGGACCACAGTTTGTCTGGTAATAACATGAAGTACTAAGCAGTAGTTCCTTGTTCTGTTTCCATTTGATTACTGTTGTCTGGATTTATTCATTTTGACTCTTCATGCTTTGCATGCATTAGATAAACTTATTATAATTTGTTCACTGATTAGGGTTCTACTAAAAAGAATAAGTTAGATGCTCCACCTCTATACTACTTTGTAAGAGAATATGTATGTGTTCTATCTTTAATCTGAACCACAAATAGATGATGGTATGCCTGCCGAAAAGTATATCTATGCCCCTGTTGATCTTGAGTTTGGTGCTCCTTTTAAAGAGTTGATGCAATTGGATGATTTATACCTTGAATTTGATTAGCCTTCAGTGAATGTATGCCTCGAGCCACATACCTGAACTGAACTGCTAATAATCAATTATAGTTTCATTAAAGATTCAGCTAGGCTCATACGGCATTCAGATAAAATGCTACCATCGTCATCTACTTATCTTTTGGCTCTGAAAGGTTTCTATGCTTCTCGAGTTGACTTGTATTATTTATCTTTAGTTTTCATCCTTTTCTCTAGTACTGTAATGTTTAGGTTCTCGTCTTGAAAATTGAAAACAATGTTTATTTTCTTCTTTGAATTTTGTATCATTAGATACTCTTACCCGTCTGCTAACAATTTTTTGTGGCTTTGATCCTATTTCTGATAGGTGGGTAGCAGCCCAAAGTATTTTCTATCATCTATACAACCAGGTCTCATACATGTCCCTCGATGAGATCTCTCCCTTGACATTTAGCGTTGGCAACACCATGAAGCGTATATCTGTTATAGTCTCTTCCATCATCATTTTCCGCACGCCTGTCCAGCCAGTCAATGCTCTAGGAGCGGCCATCGCTATCCTTGGAACCTTCTTGTACTCTCAGGTGAGTAATCATACGTGACTAAGAGCCATGCTACAGCTTTATGTTCTATAAACAGTCTTGTTCAGTGTCTTTAACCTGTTTGTGGGACAGTATTAACCCCTACTTGGTGCCTCGTGCAATATTTTGGTGCTTAGGCCTTAGATGTATCTTTTGAATCCAGTAATAATTGAAAATATAAATCCATAGATGTTGAAACCGGGGCAGACTGGGGCACTAGATTCCAATATGAACTACGAAGTCAACATCTTCAGTATTTGAATGTACCAGTTAAACTATATGGACACGTTTCGACCTAACCATAGGCATCAAACAAGTTTATTCTTTGTGCCAAAGGCAAAAATGCTTGGTTTCTCCTCCTAGACACCAAGCACTCAAGATTCGTAATCATAGTTAGCATGTATCGAGAATGATCAATTTTCGTTATCATTAAACAATGTTTGTTCAACCTCTTTTGCAGGCAAAAGCTTGAGAAAAACCAGGTGTTTGAGAATTTTGATTCATCATGCAACGCAGATGATGAAAGACGAAACATTTGGAAGAATTTAGCTCAGATGAGTTTTTATGAATTCATGTCTTTTAGGATTTTTTATAAATGCTGGGATTTAGTCGCATAAAGATCGTCGTATAGTAGATATTTTACAATAATGATGATTATAAACAATGTCATAGGAAGGCCTCTCTTTTTTATGCTTTATTGCAGCTGAGAGGGAAATCTGTTTGAATAAACAAGGATTAATGTTGTGAACCTTGGTCCCATATGATCTTCATTAATAAGAACAAGAACAATTTTAGTTGTTTAAAGGTTCCTGTTAGACTATGGTGATATTTAGAAGCCATGGACGGTCGATTTTATTATATGTGATCAAAATAATAATTAGAATGATAGAGAACATGACAAGATAAGAAAGTAGATGACATGCTGATTGAGTATAGTTTGGTTAGCAACTTGGCATGATCACCTAGACAATATACAGGATGACGTGAGATCGAGCATATTTAAATATGCTCCATGGCCGTTCAAGAAAGCCTGGAACTTATGCCCCTTTGTATAAATTTGGACCCAACTCCATTTATAGAACCTATAAGTTGTTTAGGATGCTTTGATTCTTCCTACTTTCTTTCATATTTATTAATCATTTATTGTGTGTTTGGGGGTTGGGAAAAGGAGCTGACTGGAATATATGAAATTTGATTTTGATCCCTTTACTATGCTTAAAATAGAAGATAAAAGGGAAAAGTTACAAGTTCAAGGAGTAACATGGATCAAAAAAGAGTAAAATCCAATTTGAAAATTTTATTAACTTCAAGGACTAAAAGTTACTTCATCCAAAAAGATAAATTTTAGAAGTCTATAATGGGTTCTCCAATGGTCAAGTTTCTCTCAACCTTCCATGGCAAGTTAAAGAGTTTAGCCATGATGAACTTGAAGATCTTGTTCACATTGATTTTATGCTTAGCATATGCTCTTGCCTGTTCCAATGTCAACTTATTCGAATTTATGAACCGAGGTATATAGAAAATGGGTATTCCTGTTTCTGTCTAAAGATCTTTCATTTTCGATACTACTGAATACGAGTTTGACACAAATACGAAAGAAAAATTGAATAAACCATGCAAAAGAACAAGGGCTAGTTGTGTACCTGAGTAACAATAGTCCATTGCAAATCTGGGGGAAGACCAACGAAGTCATCAAACTTTGTTCCTATTAATATTGGAATTGCTGTCTGCAGAAATCATGGGAAAAGAACACTTTAAAACCTGGGAAACTGATATGAGAACACAGGCAAAAACATCATGCATTAGCAGTCAATTAGTGTCCTAAAGCTGCAATTAATCACACATCAAGTAACTTGTTGCAGTTTCAAGAATCAAAAGTATTTATTTGTCATATTAATATTCGAATCTCAAAATTGTATGAATCGACAAGATTAAGCTGATTTTGGTACCTGATTCGATTTCCTTGCTTGACTGCACCGTCCAACAACACTGCAGAATCGAACAAAACATTTGCAAATAAGAAAAAAGGTTTAGGTTTTTGTTTCAGCCCAATTTATTTGGATTCAATTCCCCAACCCCAATTCTTCGTTTATAATTTTCACCTGCTTTTCCAAAACCCTTTTCTTAAACCCTGCATAAAGGTTGTATCTTTAATTCTTTACTAAATTGGAGTTAATTGATCTGCAAAAGAAGAGAAATCATGGATTCTCAAATTGATTCTACGAAAGAAGAGAAATTGAAGTCTCTTTTGGGCCAGCTTGAAGTAGAGTGTGGCATTTTCGAAAGAATTGTTTACAAGAACAAGAACCAGCATAGAAGGTCATCATATTTTCAGTATCTTTTAAAGGTTAGTTTTATTTCTCATAATTTCGGGTTTAGTTTTCTGGGTTTTGTTTGGATGATGAGAAAGTTGAGGGAGCGAAAGAGATGATAAATTTATGGGATTTTTGGGTTATATATGGTTCTTGTTGTTAGAAAGGATAAATGCACAGTTTGAGAGAAAATGAATTATATAACCAGTTTAATTCTAGAGAATTATGCTAACTCTACTTTCTTCTTATGCTTGTCAATTGTTTTTGAAAGGTAAGGAGGGACTTGAGACTGTTGAAATTGCTAATTTGGAGGACTTACTAAATTCCTGCTTTCTAGTTATCACTGGGAAGAGACCTAAACAAAAGGTGCAACTTTTAGAAAGGTAAGCATGTCACAAATTAGTACACATACATTTGATTGGTATGGACTTTTAGAAGAGTTTGCATGTATTTTGAATATTTGGTTCGGTTTCACAAGAACTGAGGAAAAAGCTAATGCATTTGTTTTCCGATCGATGAAGCAAATTCTCCGTAGCTTAGGGAGCTTAAAATCAAAACCATTAATTATACTGCAGCCATGGATATGTAGGTTGTTATTCTGTTTGGTTAATGCATCTTTTGCTAAAATGAGGCGATACTAGAATAGGTTGCTATACTGTATAAAACTCACTTTGGTCATGTCTTTTGCTACGAAAACATATTGACAAGTTTAGGAGTTCATTCATTTTGTTTGCTTTACAGTTTGAAGAGGAGAAAAATTGATGTTGGGACTTGGGAAACCTAACTCTATGGAATGGCTCTTGGGGGTAGCACGCTTACTATCACGAGTACATATTTCGTTCTCTTCTCTTTCTATTCCTATATCGTGGCTACTACCATTTTACTGCATACTTTGCCCCTAATCCCAAAATCTGGTGTTGATTCTTTCATTCTTATATTTATCGTCTTTAGAGTTCTTTGTTTTACATTATTGTGTCTTTACCCGTCTCATCTATATGTATTTTTATGTTATATCTCTATAGACTTCAATTATTCCCTTGTTTAATGTTTTGGTTTTACCAGAAAGGTAAAATTGAACCTTACATAATGTTGTATATTATAGAACCCCAAATATTCTTCAAAAAATAATGATAAACCCTCAAATATTCTATTCTTATTTCCCAATCGAACCGTATGCAACTAGTGGGGACTGCAGTGTCCAAATAACTACGCAAGTGTGCACACACATTCCTGCTTCTGGCTCAAACCTGGCATTTATATATGAATGGATTCTCTGTTTCTCTTGCAGATTGTTGAGCCAATGTTGAGGGCAGCGATGTATCCTTATCATCTTTTTTTGTTAAATTGGATTACATAATTGTTGGGAGTTTAAAAGAGAATTTGAAAGTTGACTTTAGATTTTGTTTTGCGTTAATGGGTTAGGTAGTGATGCATATATTGGCAAATACATAAAAATACACATGCTAAAGCCATTGATGAACTTCAATCTTCTTTTGACAACCTTGACTGTGCTATAGTGAGGTATCCACCCTGTTAGCTCGATCGTTTTTTATGGGGTTTTCTCTGACTGTTTTATCTCTCCTTGCACGCCTTCGAGTTTTGGTTCAACAAGTTTAAAAACTTAAGTTGAATAGTCGAATATAGTAGAATTATATACCCCAGGTAGGTCATTGTGTGACTTCATTGGTTGAGTTCACATGGTTAATGAACTAGTTCCAGGTACCATGAAATTCAGCCTTTGTTTTCCCTTTTGCAGATACTACTTGATATCGTCCCGGTGTTCAATACTGTCTCTTCTCTCTCCCAAAAGAAGCACTCTGTAAAATTAAATCATCAAGGAATTGAGGTTCACCCTATTATCCATATTTGATAGATTCTCATGGTCCCAAAGAATTTCCTTCTCCTCCCCCCTAAATTCCTGCTGCTTATATTGGTGCATTAGCCCTTACACTTCGTAGTGATGCAGGTATTTAGAGAGCTTTATCCGAAAAAAGAGGACTATGTCACCCTAGAGTGTGTCTGGAACATGGATACGTTTGTATTAGTTGAGAGGACGAATACATGTGAGATTGAAACGGAAGAAGGGGACAATGATGGAGAAGTTTCGGTTGGAGGTAGTAATGCAGTCAGTGCAGTACAAGACTATCGAGTCGTTTCTTGGAGGAAGACTATCGAGTCGTTTCTTGGAGGTATAAACATTCATCGAATTAAGATTTAAGGGTATAAGTGTAGTCGTTTTGAATTTAGGAGCCATTGTAGATGATGAACCTACTTTGAGCGCTGAGAATGCTTCGGTATAAACATGTTCATTCGATTTCCATTGTAGATGATGAACCTACTGCTGAGAATGCTGATGCTGAAAGATCACCTCATACTAAAGACTCTACAACCGACTTCACAACGGCCTGTATCGATGAGGAGAGTAATCCGGCTGAAAATTTTGCTGAGGAAGTAGTTAACACTGTTACAGAAAAACCTGAGATGAAAAATGTATCCCAAGCTAGCTCGGTTGCAGACACTGAAACTTCTGCTGGCTCAGGTAGTTTAAAAATGTTGTCCAATACGAGGAAAGTGGCATTTGTGTCTGTGAAAAGGCCAGCATCTTCAACAGCAAATCAAACAACAATGAATCCCACTGGTCTTCCTTCAAAAGAAACAGGAAGTGACGCAGGTAACAAGACAGATGCATTCTATAACTTGCTCACCTGTGGAAGCCTCAACGACAGTCTCTTCGGATGATTGATTGATAAGTCGTACCAATCTTCAAGGAAATGAATCTTGGTTTCACGAGGATATTTTATTTGTACACTTGACAAGTTCCACAAACCATAAAGTTCATTTATTTTCAGTTGAATTGACAACACCACATGGACTCCTAAATGCGTTTCAATTTTTTTTTTTTTTTTTTTTTGCCTTACATACTACAACTAGTTCATGATCCATATGAATGAAACAGTTAAACTGCTACTCAAAATATGACAGAAATGCATCAAAAATCATTACACATTTGGTTTCTTACGAACTTAATCCAACATGCCGTCCTTAGCAACTCTACAAACTTAGTGTTCGATCAATGGATAACAGGCTTCAGAGGATGTGCTCTAAGGTTTGACAAGTCGAGAGCAGAATCAAGCTCTTCATCTAGTTCACCGACAACACTTCTGCAATAATTAAAGGATAAAATATTATGGAACATCTTATAGAGAACATACAGTAAGGCAACCAAGGTAACAAGTAACAACTGAAAATTGCTAATAATGAATAGAAGACGAAGCAGAACAGCGACATACATGTTGTCGCCTCTTATTATGTACAAACCCAGCACAAGTTGCTGAACACCTTCCTGCAAATTTCAACTCAAATAATAATAATAATAATAATAACAAAGGAAATTATCCAAGGGTCGAATTATATTATATTTAGGATGAAGAAAATCTCTTGCTTATTCAAAAACCAAGTGCCAAAGGTTAAATGAATAAAAACATAACTTGTTGAATAAGGGCACAGACCTTGGTGGAGTACACACGTTCATGAGATTCGTCGAGAATGATATTTGTGGCTTGGTCGAAGCCTTTTAAAATTCCCTTTGTTTTTTGGAAGAAAAAGACAGAATAATGTTGCAAATTAGGATCTCATTGAAACTAAAAATAGTTTAGAAATATGCAAATATAATATTGAATTTCAAGATATTAATAAATAGTTAAATACATAGCAAGAATGCCTTGACATACCACAATGTTGCGTCCATCATTGGTAATGACCGAGATTGTTTCTGCATATAAAGGAAATGATTCAGAGAGCGAGAGACAGAGAGAACCTAATTAACTTTGATAAAAAATGGCATTCAAGAATATACTGAATAGGAAAACAATTTGAAAATTGATGCAGATTCAGCCCCACTGCTAGTTTGCCTTTAGATGCTATGTTAAAACATTTCAAGAAAAAAAGGGGTTATCACAGTTTGCTTACGATCTACAAGAGACTCAAGTCCAGGGCCAGTTGCCATCTTGAAGCTCAGAAACAGCAGTAAATGTGTTAGCAAGACAGGACGACACTTTTCTGCAAAAGAGAACATATAAGATTCTGAGTGCAGCAAATTCATGAACATAATCAAACAGACAAGAACACAAGAATAAGATCCATGCAAAGTACTCCTGATTCTGTATGTCAATTGGAAGAACCAAAGGTGAGCATACAAAAATATCATTGAAAATAACACAGGAGCAAACATTTCACAATTCAAATGCATTGTAATTCTTCAAAAATCCTGTTTAGTATCATAAAAAAAGTGAAACTGATGAATTATGAGCTAACCAGTAATCTTTTTGCTTACGGATAGAAACTTTCACCAGTGAAATGGAAACCTGGCAGCAATGCATAAATAAATTTTAGGATCATAACTTTTGCAATCTCAATGCAACTCAGGATCATTATTTTACAGACAAAATTTGTGGCTTTAACTAGATTAACATGCAATAAAAGCTCTTCAATTGATTTAAACTCCAACTCTTGAACAAAAATGAAGTCCAATGCAGAAGCCAACCTACTATACTAAATAACAAGAACAGACTCATTCCCATACACAAACAAATTACAAACAAAACAAAAGGATTCAAGTGTTTTCAGCATCAACCCAGACTTCAAAATCACTCATTTTAACAAACCCAAGTCTCAGATTCCCATATTTGATCAGATTAACAACTCAAAACTATAAAAAAAAATTATATTACTACAGTTAAGAACCAATAAGAAATCATTACAGAGGAGTTAATAAAAACATAAATTTTAACGGAGAGGAGATCCCAAACCTAATACGGAGCAGCTTAAGGGTTCAGTTAGGAACCCGAATATTTGACGGGTCGGGTTTCCAAAGTACGTCGGCCGAGTTAGGGTAGATAGAGCGGGGGAAAGGAGAAGGGAAACAAGTAAAGAGCTTGAAAATAGTGGGATTACCGAAGCGTTGATTTACTATTTAAAAGGAATGACGTGGCGCAATCTTCGTCGTAGGTTACTTTAAGGAGTGACGTGGCATTTGATCCTGCTATTCGCTTGTAATTCATGGGTTTTAATTTTTTTAGGGTAAAATTATAAATTTTAACGCTAAAATTTTCTCTCGTTCTTGTTTTGGTCATTAAATTTTAGGTATTCTACAACGCTATAAATTTTCTATAAATTTTCTCTCGTTATAAATTTTAACGCTAAAATCACTGAACTTTTGTTTCAATCCCTCAATTTTGGAAAATTCTACAACGAACATCAAATATTACCGAATACTATTAATGTTGAACACTGTTGAACACTATTAAATTAATTAATAAAAATTAAAAATCTCAAGGACTCAATATGTAATTAATAAAAGAGTGATAAATTTAAGATATAATTAATAATTGTGTGTTAAGTCCTTAAGATTTTTAATCTTTATTAATTAATTTAATAATGTTTAGCGGTGTTCAGCGTTAGTAGTGTTTAATGGTATTCAACATCCGTTGTAGATTCATCCTTCAATTTTTTTATCAAAAATGATATTCGAATTATGAAATTACAAATTTATATTTTTGTATTGGATGAGTCTACAACGGACGTCGAACACTGCTAAACATCGTTAATTTAAATTAATTTATAAAAAATAAAAAAACTAATCGTACAATTATTAATTATATGTTAAATTTATTATTATTTTATTAATTATATATTAAGTCTTTGAGATTTTAAATTTTATTAATTAATTTAATAATATTTAATATTAATTAACAGTAATGTTTGACGCACCTCGTAAAATTTTTCCTTCCGGAAGAATCCAAAGCCGTGTGGGATCAACAAACCAGAGAAAAACCTGAGCAGAATGTTCCAGAAACTTCCAGTTCCCTCCACTTTTCCTTCTGGAACTGGATCCCAGAATCCACCATGTTCCCCCTTTATATTTCCTTTCCTATCAGCCCAGAAAATACAAAATTTTCCGCGAGTTTACTGTCCTCAGAGAGTTAAACAAGAAACTTTATCAGGAAAGTATCTGTTAATTCCATCAAAACCCGACTAATGGTTATGGACTTCCCTTTTTTCCACGATCCCTGGGATGCATCGTCTCACCCTCGCTACGGGAGAAGCTTTAGAGGGATCCCGGTTCAGGCCATGCCCGAAGCATCGCCGACGCTGTCTTTGAAGCTCAAGACGGTGTCGATCCCCGTCCGCTTCGTCGGTTCGGAGCGGTGCAAATCCGACTCGGTAATCAAGATCCAGAAGGTGTTTAGGGGATTCCTGGTGAGAAAAAACGTGAAGAAGATCATGGCAATAAGGGAGCGAGTAAATGAAATGGAGCGCAGTGTTTCTGAGACAGAAACAGTGGATTTGATTCGCCATGATTCGAAGGAGAGATTGAAAGTGAACGAGATTCTGATGAGCTTGCTTTTAAAATTGGATTCCGTCAGAGTAGTGGATCCGTGTATTAGGGATTTAAGAAAATCCGTTATCAAAAAGACGATCGCGTTACAAGAGACAGTTGACGCCATTATTTCTGGTGATCAATCCGTCGATTCCAGCAACGCCGAGGTAGTCGATCAAAGCGAAGAGATCATAGTTTCCTCTGACAATTGCAATCAAACTCTAGAGTCGGAAAATCTCAAGGAAACAACCAATGATGCTGAATCCGAGGCCAATTTGAGCGAATCGGAAGGTACTCTTGCTGTCTCAATCTCGAATCAAGGGAATGAAGAGGAAATGTTTGAGAGCCAAATCGTTTCTTTTTCCGACCAAGAGACTGCAATTGAAGAAGATGATGGAAATGTGAATCAAGAGAAAGGGATGAACACTATGAACAATGAAGAGATTTTGAGAAAGGAGGTGTTGGAGAAGATACTGGAGGACAATGAGAAGATGCTGAAGATGATGCAGACGCTTTGGGAGAGGAACGAGATGCAGACTCGGATGTTATACGCGTTGACTCAGAGGGTTCAGCAGCTGGAGAAAGCATTCTTGTGTGACAAATTGAGGAGAAAGAAAAGGAGAAATCAAAAGGTGTGGAGGGAAGAAATAGATGTTTGAATTGGAATTTTGTTACCCTTTTTCTTTTTCTTGGTATAATTAGATTATATGTGTAATTTAACTGGGTTGAACTTAATTAGTGTTAAATTTGATTTAATTTGTTAAGATTTTGAGTTGAATTTGAACTCGAATAATTTTTAATAAGTTTAAAGAATTTAAGTTTGAATCGAGTTGTTAATTACTCGAGTTTAATTCGGGTCCAATCAAGTTAAGTGTTAATAGATCTTTGATTATATCGGGTTTGAATAATTCGTCATCTATCATGTCTCTTTTAATGCTATATCAAAATAAATCTTTACTATACAAATGATGTAAATTCGAATCAAACTTAAATAATTCACGATTTGTCCCGTCTTATTTTTTGAGGTAAGATTATTATCCGCATATGCTTTAGCTAAAATAATCATGAAATTCCACAATGCAGAAAGCCTTGGAACATAGACAAGAAATTTTGAGTCCATCGATGCCCTGTTTCCAATCAAACACCAAGGACTTATCGATCAACCAAATATCAAATCGGCAATACCAAGAAACCGTTCCATATATATGGGACTCTTGCTAGAGCCTAGAGGCAATATCAGCATTGTTTCCAGCTCTATTCAGCCATGGGGTTGACTGTCAATCAACAACTTTTCCTAGCAATTCTACTTCTGTCAGTCCCTTTTTCTGCAATAAGTGGAGATCCTGATATCATCTCAGATTTCCTGGTTCCACCCGGAACCAATACTACTCTATTGGATGGAAACTTCTTCACCTACACCGGCATGAGGCCTCTCTTCAACTCTGATCCACCAACAAATTTCACTGTAACAAAAGCCACCATGGGTGAATTCCCTGCACTCAATGGCCAGAGTGTTTCCTATGCTGTTTTACAGTACCCTGCTGGCTCGGTTAACCCTCCTCATACTCATCCTCGTGCCACTGAGCTGCTGTTTCTCACCTATGGTGTACTTGAAGTTGGATTTGTTGACACTACTAACAAGCTGTTCACACAAAGTCTTCAAGCTGGTGATATATTTGTGTTTCCCAAGGGATTAGTACATTATCAGTTCAATAGTGCCAAGAACGATATGGCAATCGCTGTTTCGGCGTTTGGTAGTGCGGCTGCCGGCACTGTCTCGGTTCCGTCTACGGTGTTGGGGACTGGCATTGATGATGCCATCTTAGCAAAGTCTTTCAAAACGGATGTTGACACAATTCAGAAGCTGAAAGCAGGGTTTCCACCCAAGTTTTGAGATGGGGATTCTAAGCCATTAGCAACAAGTCATATAATTTGTATGTTTGGTCTTCTTTGCAGCCAAGGGGGGATTTAGCAATTTTGTTTTGTCATGGTAAAAGTGAAATATTCCTCATAAAATAAGCATCAGGATGTAATAAAACCACTCTTGGTATTATCCAAACCGAATCGAATTTTTTAATTAATTGAATAAACGATTAATTGGTTGAATAATTACAAATTAGGATTAAAATTAGGTGACCCGAATTTATAATTAATCGAAATAATTTACTTTTGATTAACCAAACCCAAGTTTAAAATATTGTTATTGTTTATTACTTTTAAAAAAATAAAAATAATATTTAAAAAAATAACCTCAAATTTCACAAAATTTAAAATCTTTAACAACAAAAACCAAATTCAATTTAGAATGATTTTACCGGCGTTTATCACGTTGTCGTTAATTGTTACGTTGTCGTCCATTACATTTGTCGTCAGATTGTTATAATCATTTATCATATATTTTTGTCATCTAAAATCAACCGACATCGTATGAAACATTAAAAACATCAAATAATTCATTTAAATAATTTACGACAAATAACGATAATACTGATAATGAACGATGGCTAGGTTGTTTCAACGAAGCAATAACATTTTATTTTATCTCCGAAAACACGATCAACGTCGATGACAATGGTCAAATTTAGGAGGTTAGAGATTTTAGGATTATTTAAAAATTTTAGGATAATTTTGAGTTTTTTAGGTATATTAATTTTTATTTAATTTTAAATGTAATTTTAAAATTTTTAAAAACTGATACGTGGTACTTAAAGGGAATTAGTGAAAAAAATTAACGGACAATAATAAAGAAATACTAATTTGAATAACGTTAGAAAATGTTAGACACCAAAATAAACTAAAACTTGTAAGACATCAACCCAAAAGGAACAAGAAGCAAAGTTGGTTCGACGGATTTGCCCATTGCTGGCCTTGGCATAGTAAAAGTTACATCAAATTCAAACATGTCATAGCCATGAATGAGCTTCCATTTCCATGTACCCTCTTAGAAAGATTTCGAGTTTCGAGTCAAAATGAGTTTTGATCAGTTCCACTAATACTCTTTTTGTCTCTTTCGATCTTTCTTCCATCGTTTTCGACCGTCTCCGTTGCCATGTCTACTATTGTTTGTCAACTACTCTTCGTTTTGTTTTTCGTGTTCTTCGTATTTTTCTTCCTCGTCATTGCAGACTTTTTCCATCGGTTCTTTTCCCATGATTAGGTCAAGAGCGGTTACGACGTCACTCATCGCGGGCCGAGCGGCCCCGTCGTCCTGAAGGCACATAGCTGCGACCGCAACTGCTTGGTGGAGACCCTTATTGGGATAATTCCCTTGCAACAATGGATCTACCATTTGTGGGAAATTACTCTTGTCCTTGAATAAGGGAACAGCCTGCATGAAAGGGTACATGTTGAGACTTGAGAGAGTTGTCTAAGTTACATAGTTCCATGATTGTTTAAAAGAAATCAAACATTCTAAACTTACCCAATTGACAAGATTCTGTTCTTCGGTCGGTCTCGAAGTGTCTATTACTCTTTTTCCGGTGATTATCTCCAGAATCACGACTCCGAAGCTGTAAACGTCGGATTTCGTAGTCAAATGGCCTGTCAATGCATACTCAGGTGCACAGTAGCCATATGTCCCCATGACCCTGGTGGAAACATGCACCTTATCTCCGGTTGGACCGATCTTTGCTAGTCCAAAATCCGAGAGCTTTGGATTGAAATCCTGGTCCAGCAATATGTTCGACGACTTAAAGTCCCGGTAAATCACCGGAGGATCAACCGTTTCGTGCAAGTGTATTCAAGGCCTTTAGCCGCGCCAATCGCAACTTTTATCCTGGTATCCCAGTCCAATGGCTTCTTGTGTGAGGGTAAATCTGAAAGGCATAATCACAAACAACCGAATATGTTCACCAAAACACTTCAAATATCAGAATCATCCAAAGAACAAAATCATGGAAAGAAGGCCTCTGAAGTTCCGAATCACATCATCGGTATCCGAGTTTAAACACCAACTTAGATGTTAACATACCTAGAAGGTGACTATCCAAGGAGCCATTAGCCATGTATTCGTAGACCAAAATCCTTTGATCCCCGTCGGCACAATATCCGACCAAAGTCATGAGGTTCGGATGGTTAAGTAAGCTCAACATCAAGACCTCAACAAGGAACTCTCTGTTCCCTTGGTATCCATTCCTGTCAAGTTGCTTCACAGCAACAATCTGATATAACAGAACACCTATATGTCAATACTTATATATATATGATATGTATGTATATATGTGTATATGTCCGGATATGTGAACCACCTGATTCGGGTTTTCGACCTGCCCTTTGTAGACCCTCCCAAAACCTCCTTGACCAAGCTGATTCTCTGGGTTGAAGTTGTTAGTAGCAGTGCATAGATCATGGTAATTAAAAATCTTTGCATTTATGTTGCTGCCATTAGCCCTTTTTACTATTTCTTCGGTAATGTATCTCTTCCGGCTTTCGTCTGCCGAAAACACGAAATTTTTGTTCAAAACATCAATCAATCAACATAGGTTTCAACTACATTACTCCTCGGGTACGAATATCGAACATCGGAACATGAATACATATTCAACATGAGCATTCGGAGATACGTAAACGTATAGAATGAACGAACAATTCGGGTTAAGCCTAGGTTCGTAGTTGCCTAAACAAAGATGAGCAAGGCCTGGCAATGGCAAACAACTTAACATCTATTTCAATTTTCAAGCACACAATTCATCAAACTGGTTGTATTCATGAATTGAGAACAGAGAAAAACTAGAGGGAAAATGTACCACTCTTGAATGAAATGTTGGCAAACGTAGGCATGGCTTTTAGTGTCCTAGGATCATCGTCGGAACTTGTCCTTATTTTCTCTTCCGACATACAACACGAAAAGCAGTTCATTGTTCGGTCGTCGTCGTCGTTGTTGTCGGGATATAAATCAACGAACAAAATCCTCGGAGACCCGAGTTCAAAAATTGACTGCTTTTACAACAAAGAAGATCCCTTGAATCAAAATTTATGAGCTGTGGATTTTCTTAAATTTCTCAGGCCCCTCAGGAGATCAAACAGAGTTGTTTTCTCATGTTGTTTGTTTTGGCTTCTGTCCTGTCCAAATCCCATTGATCCCATATTGCCAAAAATAGCTTGGATCTTGCTAAATATAGAATCCGACCTGTTTCATTATCATCAAAGACAAGGTGGTTTACTGGTTTTCCATAATTGTCAACTTTTTCTATTCTAACCCGAACCCATACTTTTCATTGCATATCTCTTTTTTTTTACTGTTCGAGCGGGAGTGAATGTTATATCGAGTCGAATAAATTATTTTAAGTATTTAAGTTGACATATCATATTTTAAAAATTAAATTTTATTTTAAAAAATTTTAATTAAAGTCAAATCGAGTTTTTGAATACTTAAAAAATTTTAATTATAATTTTTTTAAATTATAATTGTTTAGTAATTAAATAACCATAGTAAAAGCCTCATTAAAAATTATAATTTTTTAATAAAAGTTTTCTTACATTACACAGTCAAGGCAATGATAATTTTCAAAAGAAATGTTGAAATTTGCATCCCACAAGCCTTCATATTCAACACTTTCATACGCATAAGACAATAAAAAGTTCCATTAGAAATGATGGACCATGGCTAATAAGAGTGAAATGATATGTTCAATTTTTTATTAAATAAAATTTTAAAATATTTAATCAATAATTACTCAAATTATTTTAAAAAATAAATTTAAGTTATTTATTTTGACATATTTTTATTTAATTTTGAGAATATTCATACATTCAGAGACAGAAATTTCAAAATACATTGGTGTTGTTTGGAAAAAAAAATTAGTATTGGACAAATAAAATGGGACGGAAGAATATGATTTATGATTTTAAGATTATGGATTAAAATTTTTATTTTAAAATAAAATTAGATATAATATAGAAAATAAATTATATTGTCCATTGAAATAATAACCCTTTAACGTAAGTATTAATTTTTTAATTCTTAAATAATTTACGTATTTTATGTTTGATTTAAACTGTTAACACTTTTGTGTAAGTACACTCAATAATCTACCGTTTATTGTGTCGAAATTGTGCTTATATATAATATTTATTAGGATTAAGTGTGTAATAAATCTTTAAATTTGAAAAAAAAAAACTAAGTTTATAAATTTTTTTGTACTTAATAAAGTTATTGAATCAATGAAATCTTTTAATTAATATTAATAATTAAATATATTATTTTTTTAAAATTAATTGATGTAATATTTTTAAGTTATTTTTTTATAAACGAGGGAATACTATCTTGTAATTAATATTAGGTTTAGAGAAATTTTAATGAGACACAATCGTACTTCCTCATTTATCAAAAAAAAATAATAATAAGAGTATGCGATAATTAGGGTTGGTTCAAAATTTTTTGGGGTCTTGTACAATTTATTAAAATATGATCCTTAAAAGTAGTTGTTTATGACCTTCACTAGTTATAAAATTGTAGCTCTTAGAAACAAATGTCCTTACTAAGGTACGATTATTTCTATTGCGTTTGTCCAAAACCTCATTAGTTCTACTGAAGCAATAGTATAGTAATAATCAATAAAATTCTATAATCAATTGTTATATTTAAGAAATAATTATAACGTCTTAACGATTATAACTCACCTTTCTTAATAGCGTTTTCAAAATTTTTTAATGAATTTCGAGATTAATATCATCTAATGAAAGTAATTTATCAAAATTTAGGGTCCTTCTTTTTCGGGACCCTGTAGAGTCACTCTTATTACACCTGTTTAGAACTGACGATAATCTTATGAAAAACAAAACACCGAAACTAAATAAAAGGACTCAACACCACACATGCAAAAGTAACACCCCACAACTCCATGTTCGAAAACAGAGGTAGAATCCACGACAGATTCTTTAAAATTACTTAAATTTAGGAAAAAGTAAAAAAAAATAATATTTAAAAGTTTATAAGTCATATGATAAAAAAGTACCGTAGCAATATCTGAAAAAAATATTCAATTTAATAATTAATGTTAATCGAAAATTTTAATTGATATAATTTATTAATTTAAAATTTTAATTAAATATTAAAAACTTTATTATTTTTTCTTAAATTTTTTAGCTTTTTCACACCCTTAAACCTATTTATTATTAATAATTTTAATTAAATAATTATTTCAATTAATTAAACTGGATAGTTTAGAAATGGTGAAAAAAAGCCAGAAAACTGGATAGTCATTTCACTTCCCCATCAACGAGACTCTTCTCTTTCTTTTTTCTCTTCACTTTCTTACACCTTTGAACCAAGAAAATACTTAACAATGGAGGATTCCTCAAACTCCATTGTTGAAGAAAGAGTAGAGCTTATGGCTTCACCGGATAATAGTAGCCTAGAACTAAGAACTGCACGTTTCATCAAACCGATTATAGACTCAAACTCCATTGATGGAACAACAATGGCTAACCTTCCAACGCTTCCTCTTTCTTCTTTGCCACCTAGTTTTGATCACAAAACTTGGTCTAACAAAGCTAATTTCTCTGGCTGGAGATACCCACAGAAGGAATGGGAAACTTGGGTCGTTAAAATGGCTGCTCTACACGAGTCTACATGGAAGAAATCTGGTGTTTTAGAAGCTATAATGAACTCAACGTACAAGATCGAAAGAAACAATAATTTGGTGTTTGGGGTTGCCGAGAAATGGTGCCATGAGACCAAAAGTTTCGTTTTCCGATGGGGTGAGGCGACGGTTACATTGGAAGATATCATGGTCATCGGGGGATATTCTGTTTTGGGGTCCCCTGTTTTTGTCCCTGTTGAAACGAAGGAGATGGAGGGGATATGGAGGAAACTCGATGACGCGAGGAAAGAACTCAACAAGAGTTCGGCTAAAAAGGCCTGCCATAGTTTATGGTTGAAGAAGTTTATGAACAGCGGTAGCGAAATCGAGCACGAGGCGTTTCTGGCACTGTGGTTGTCGAGGTTTGTTTTGCCATCTTGTTCTGGTGTTGTGGTTAACAATGTTTTCTCCATTGCTGTACACCTTGCTAGAGGAACTAGAATTGCACTTGGACCTGCTGTTCTTGCTAAGATTTATTCTGATTTGAGTTGTTTGAAACGAAAAATCGTTGCTTCGACATGGTTAGATGCTGGTTATGATGATGGAATTGTTGCAGTTTCACTATGTTCACCACTTCAATTGGTCCAGGTTTGGGTTTGGGAGAGATTTTCGGAGTTACATTCGAGGCCTAATTCGATCAAAAACGGTGACCCGAGGTTGGCCTTATGGCATCTCGTCAAGTGCAAAGTGCAAGATGTGAGGTCAGTTCTGGACTCAGCCAAGGGAAGTTTTAAGTGGCGCCCTTATGTTAATGCTTTTAAGTTTTATGGAGATGCAGCGAAGTGGATACCGGTTGATTTGAGTTTAGACGATGAATTACTGTCGTTTTCTCGGTGTTTAAGGGCTTCGGAGCTGGTTGGACTTGGCTGTATAGAGCAGTACCTTCCGCACCGAGTAGCATTGCAATTTGGAATGGATCAAGATGTTCCCGGTCATGTTCCACGATCAAACGATAGTCCTGAGATAGCTTGGGCTGATTACAGTACTCCCATTTCTAGTGGGAAGTTGTACATTCCTTCCAGGGTTTCTGAGGCCGATGTTACTAGTCGATACTCGAACTGGTGGAAGCAATCATTGTTGACCCTGCAAGAAGAAAGTAAAGTTGTGTTGCAAAAGAAAAGAAGTTTTACGATGACACCGAAGAGAACAACCGGATCAAGTTTTACGATTCAGAAGAGCTTGAAACGATCAGAGGAAGATGATACTTGCAGTGGTTTCAAGACAACACCAAAGAAGTTAAACCAATCTTGGCTGCTAAAACGAACGGAGATAGGTAACAGAGCCAGCACTGATCATGGTTCTCCACTGAAAAGATTGAAACAGTCAGCACAATATCCAAAACCGCAGAAGGAAGTTTGCAATGCTAGTTTTGTAGCTCGAAGCTCATTGACGCCTCACGAGTTTCCTCGAAAGAATTCGATAGGTCCAGCATTTGGTTCGGAAGTAAACAATAGAAGTAAGAATGAGACGATTTCAATCTATATCAGTTTCCAAGCCTTTAGATGAATCACAGCCGGATTTTGTAATTCAGAGGGAACTAAACAATTCTCCATTTCCTCCTGGTTTTCCTCCAAAAGGAAACATGATGCAAGCCAAAGGTTTTCTTAATGGAGACAAGGCAGCTGCGGTTGCCCCAGTCCGTCCTGATTTTACCACAAAAAGTTTTAGTAATGAAGATAAAGCTAACCCCAAAGTTCCTCCTGGTTTTCCTCCCAAAGGAAACATGATGCAATCCAAATATTCTCTCCATGGAGATAAGGCAACTGTAGTTGTGGCTGCTCCGGTCCGTCCTGATTTTACCCCCAGAAGTTCTAGTGATGAAGTTAAAGCTAACCCCGCCACAGTTCCTCCTGGTTTTCATCCAAAATGCAATAGGGTGGAAGTAAAGGGCGTTGTTAATGCCATAGGTTGTGATGGAGAAAAAGACGCTGTAACATTTGATGGCTCTACCGTGAATTATGGCAGCGTGCCGAATAAAGTGTGTGGAAATCATTCAGCAGGTCATCCTGGAAATTTTCCTATGGATTCTGATGGTGAAGATCAACAGACAATATCAGAAATGTTGAAATCTAACAAGAAGATCCATGATCTCGACTGCCGAAGTGCTTTAGATAACTCGTCAAGTCAATGTTCAGTTGCAGATAATGAGCTCCCAAGATGTGAGCCGATAACAACACTTGGAGCATCAACAGGAGCTGCAATCGACGGAAATGGTGAGACACCAAGTGATGGAAAGTCGGGAAACAACAATTGTCCGAATGAAACACTGTGGCTACGGCTCGAAGAGCGTATAAGTAGGCTGGAAAGACTGACTGCTAAGATGAAAGCAAGACTTTTTGGTAATATCTGATCATTAGAGGATCAGAGAGTTGGTGATTTCTTCAAGCAGAATCATAACTTGGAAGTTTTCATGATTTTGATGCCTCCATCTATGTGAATTAAGTTAGTGCTTCCATTTTATTTTAAGAAAAAGAAGAAAAACAACAGCTTTTATTGCTCAAATGTAATGTTACAGATGACAAATTACGAAGATATTTTCAGTCTTTACATTTTCTCTACTTTCCCGAGCTTTCATAATGTGCTTCACAGAAAGGCAAAACTTTCCTTACTAATGTGGATCGACCGCGAAAACAAATCATTGACATATGTCATTTGAATGATTGCTTAGAATTTTTTTATTACAGAAATGGAGAGAAAAATTCAATAAACTGTAACTAGAGATTGAGCTTCATCCTTCTCTTCTATCCATTCAGTTCCAGGCTCACTCCAAGACCTGGGTCTCACCCCAAGCTTGAAAAATATAATCATCTCTAATGCTTCGAAAACCTTGTTTGTGTCCAGAAACTCATTGCAGATTCCACTCACGATGCAGTAGTTGCTGTTATATGGAGGCCTATGGTGTGCAGAATGTTGCGTCCGGGAGACAAGAACACCGGCATCTTGTAGCGCCACCACCAACGGAGGGAGCTTGCTCTTGGTGCCATGAGACCAGGCATGAAATTGTTGGCTAAACATGATGCAACCAGCACAGGCAGTAACGAATCCTTGAATAACAGGGTCATTGCAAAGAATATCTATAGGAAGGACTGTGAAAGTTATGCTGCGAGCCAATGCATGTAAGTTGTTAGCAAACTGGCGCCTGGTGATGGTCCATGGCCATTTGTGGTTCCCCTGGAATCCTTCAATTTGTGAACCAAAAACAGGAGTTGATGCATCACCGTAGTTGTCAATCCCCCAATGGTAAACCCCAGACAAAAGGTCAGCCAAAATATACCCAGCATAGCCCGCTACCATAGGTTCAAACCACATATGTGAATCAGCTGCAGCCATTACATGTTGATTGCAAACTTGAATCATTTGGTAAAGGAGGACCAGCAGTCGGGATAACCGGAGTGACCGGGTCCAATTTAGTCTCGAGCCGTGTCTCAACGACCAATAGGTTCTGACTTGGCCTAGGCTTGGTTGTGGTGGTGACTGAACATGTCAGACGTGCAACAGTGCTCAACCGTGGGCTAGTCGTAGCACGAGTAAGAAACCTCGACGGGCACCTGTGCTGACGCAAGATAGACATCTACAAGGTCTGCAGAAGAGAAGCTACAAGTTAAGGCCAGTACTTAAAGACTGGCAAGTGCCTGAAATAGTGGCTGTCGAGCAAAGGCGTGTTGGTCCAAGTGGTGTGGTGTGGAATGAGGGTTCGTGGTGTTTTTGAAGTCTCAAATGCCTTTTCCTATAAACTTGTGTTCACAGTTTGTTTGACTTGGTTGCCTTCAGAATCAGTGAATCCCTGCCCCTCACACAAACCTTTTAAACACTAGAAAACGCCATTGCTTTCATTTTCCTTCATCAAAAACAAATTATATTCGATGAAGTTAACAAAAAATAATTTAAAGTTTTAAATTCGAATTTTACTTTATATATGAGTTTTTAGTCCAAATATTTTTCTATGACTTGAATGTTTAAATTCGAGTTTCAGTATATATAAATAAGGTAATTATATCATATATTAATAATAAAATCAAAAAGGTTTTACGTTTTAATTTTAGAATTTAGGTTTAGGGGTTTAAAATTTAAGGTTTGTTGTTAGAATTAGGACTTACGGTTTATATGTTAAAACTTAATTCTCTAACCACATATCTTGACCTCTAAACCATGAACTCTAACCCATAAACACTAAAGTTTAAACCCATAAATCCTAAAATTGAGACGTTTGTGATTTTTTTACTACTCGTGTATAAAATATTTTTTAAAATAAATATTACAGGTTTTCTCTTTCAAAAAAATTTTAAGGATTTTTAGTCTAAAATTTTGAGAATTACTATTTTGATATACAATGAGTAAAAAATATAACCCTTCGTATTAAATTATATAATTTAAATTTTAAACTTAAATTTAATATTAAACTCTAAATTTTAAATTTTAAATCTTATTATTTAAATTATTGAACTTTAAACATTTAAATCCTTGAGAAAATTTTATAATTTTTTCTTATTTTTATATTCATTGAATCCATGATGGATATGCAAAATTTGAGGTTGTAGTGGGGGGGAAATGATTTTTTTTCTCATTTGTTTACATTTCAAACTTCAACGGAAGCATCCAAGTAGGCCCAAGATAGGGTGTAGCATAATTAGGAATATTCAAGTATCCTCAAAGCATATCCATACAAATGATATGGCATGATATGATAATTTTACATGATAAATAAAATTTATAAATATATTATAAGGATTTAGGGGAATAATCAAGGGAGATAATGAACCGAATCGAGTTCGAACCTACTTAGGTTCGGCTTGGAAATAGTATTATTGGATTTGGTTTGGGCTTGAGGTTCGGCGAGCTCGAAATTTTAGGTTCAGTCTCGACTCGAAAATAATATTATTGGGCTCGGCTCAGGCTCAAAGCTCGTAGGGCTCGTCAGGCTTGGCTCATAATCAACACCGAAAATAATTCAATATTGAGATAGGGGGAAAATGTTTAATTTATTTTAATTAAATTATTTTTAATGGATTTCTCCTATTTTATTTTATTGTTTTTCTTTTACTAAAGAAATTACTTTTAATGTATATATATATCATATATTTAATATAATTATTCTGAGCTTGTTCACGAGCTTTTCGATACGAGTCAGGGTAGGCTCGGTTTATTAAGATCTCGAGCCGAACTCGAGCCCGAGTCGAGCTCACTCGAGCCGAGCTTTGATTGAGTCGAGCCTGAGTAGCTCGCGAGCCGGTCAGGCTCATTATCACCCCTAGGAATAATGATGTTTAATATTATATTTAGAGAAATAAGTTAGTTTAAGATAATTTTAAAAAATAAGTCACAAGGAACAGTGTTTACAAGTAGCGAGGTATTTTGATCACGTCATCTGTAGACGACGAGATACCGTTAATTTTTTAAAAAAAAATTATGAAAAATTTAAATGGATTTTTAGAATGAGTAATTATGATTTTAAAATAATAAATTATATAGATAAAATGTTATTGTATATTTCGTTAAAATTTATCTTAATTTTAGATTAAAAATAAAAATACAACACGATAATATATATATATAACAAATGACCAAATTAAATTACAAAACCACAAACCAAATGAATCTAACCTCATTTATATTAAGTTAGAATATATAAAATCATAAAAAACTATATTCATTTATGATTATTAGATCAATGTAAATTAATTATTAAATATTAAATTATTATTATTTCCTTAAAAAATTATATTAATTTATAATCTTCATTAATTTATATTTGTTCTATAATTATAAATTATTCAATAAAAGTATAATGTTAATCATTTATTTATTATCGTTTAATAATTTTAAAAAATATTAGATTAATATATAAAATTAAATCAATTTAAGTTGGTAGAAATTCCTTGCAAGGATCTTCTTCCTCATAGATTCCGCCACGTGTTTGTTTTATCATATATTTATTTATTTGGGTGTAAGCATTGGAAATTAAACCGATCTAATTATAATAATTATATTTAATATTTAATTAATAACAGATTATATTATTTAATTATATAAAAATATTTAATAAGATTAATTAATAATTATTTGATTAAATAAATAAATAAATAAAATAATATATAAAAATTTAATTATATGTAATATTTATTTAAATAATTTATTAATTATTAATATTTTAATCTTAAAACTTAAATTTTAATTAAAATTTATAAAATTTAAATTAGAAATTTTGTATAATTTATATAAATTTGTATATTAAAATATTTTTAAATAAATTATTTTTAAATACGAAAATAAATATCTTTGACTAATAGAATCTAGTATTTAAAAAACACCTCGATTCGACAAACATATCCATTGAAAACAGAGTATTGCTGCAAATTGCACTGATAAATTGGTTTACTGTTTTAAAGATTATATTTTTTCACGTTAATCAATATATTTCTCAAAGATTTTTATATAAATTAAGAATAAAAAAACAAATTAGTCACAATTAAGAAAAAAGAGGGAGTACCATAAACCCATTTTCATTGTCTTTTTTAATCTCAGATTTTCGTTCAAGAAACAAAAATAATTGCAATCCATACAAAATTAATCACAGTGAAAATTTGCTGTTTTTCGTGAAGTTCAACTTATATATGGTAATAAAAAAACATATCTTATGCTTGGTTTCTCGTTTTAGTTTTGTCAGAAGAAGAGGAAAAAACTAAAACAAGTGTTTCTTCTTCTTCTTTGAGATCGCAATCATGGCTGCTGCTGCTTTTATTCGGTGTTGCCTGCTACTTTGCTTCTTATTCTTTTTCTTCTCACATGTCCAAGCAGTGAAAACACCGTTTCACCCACGAGATGTTCTCCCTTTATTACCGAGACAGGTTTCATGGCCGATCCTCAACTCACTTAACGGCGCCGTTGACCTTTTGCCAGCCTTTGTCGGCTCAGTTTCGTCCCAAAACCACATCGTAAGCTGGAAAGGTGCGTGCTTTTATGAGAACACGGCTTGGATGGAGTTCCATAACAAGAGTGGCAGTGAGTTTGGTGGTGGAACTCTCCATATCAAGGTAACACCGTTGGCTTTTTTTCTTATTGTTTTGGACTGTTTTTAATCTGGGTTTTGCTTGCTCGAGTTGAAAGTGCTTAAATTCTTAATTTCTTCCAAGTTTTCCGAGTGTTCTTGTTTCTGGGTATTGCTTGGTTTGAGCTGAAAGTGATTAAACTTGTCGAATTTGGGGGTTTGATTTAATTTGCAACAACTACCAGAGAATATTTCTTGACAGATTTTGTTCAATAGAATATTTGCATAATTCGGGCCTAAAATGATGAAAAATGTTTATCCATGGTAGAATTGGTTAGAGTTCTTCAGCACAAAGTGATGTGAAAATGATATATATGTGCTTATTCAGGTTAGCAAACCCCATAGTTGGACTTGTATGGATCTTTACATCTTTGCAACTCCGTATCGAGTAACTTGGGATTATTATTTTCTATCTCGAGAGCATACGCTTGAAATCAAGGAGTGGGAAGAAAGAGCTGAATATGAATATGTAAGTTGCCTTTCTCTGTTAGTTTTGTTTCAGTCATGCATCTTTGTTGCAACCTTGTTCATGGTTTTAATGGTACATTTTTAAATTAGGTGAAAAACAAGGGGATTTCTATTTTCCTGATGCAAGCAGGGATGCTTGGAACACTTGAAGCTCTTTGGGAGGTCTTCCCTTTATTTACTAACACTGGGTGGGGTGAGAATGCCAACCTCGGGTTTCTCGAGAAACACATGGGGGCTACTTTTGAACCACGACCTCAGCCCTGGAACACAAACATTAGTGTTGATGATATACACTCGGGAGATTTAATGGTACTATCGAAAATACGGGGGAGATGGGGTGGTTTCGAGACACTTGAGAAGTGGGTTACTGGATCTTATGCTGGTCACAGTGCTGTTTTCTTAAAGGATTGCGAAGGGAAGCTGTGGGTTGGTGAATCAGGATATGAAAATGAGAAGGTAATATTAAAACCCTTAATTCAAAATCGAGTTAAGTTGTATAAATATATTATTGTATTGGACCATGCTTTATGTTCTTGTAAATTACTGTTTTTGCTGTACTTGGAATAATTTTCATATTACCGGAAAATGTTTCTTTCTTCCGGTATTGTGACTGGGTGTAGTAACTACTAACTAGTAACATATCGGACATAACTATTTATTGCATTATTCTACAGGCACTTTTTTTTAAAGATATTCTACAGGCACTTGTTAATGATGATCGGTTATTTTTCTGTCCTGGGATGTAGGGAGAAGATATCATTGCCATTATTCCATGGGAAGAATGGTGGGATTTCGAGATGAACAAGGATGACTCTAATCCCCATATTGCATTTCTTCCTCTGCATCCTGATGTTCGAGCCAAGTTTAATGAGGCCGCTGCTTGGGAGTATGCACTAAGCATGGCAGGCCAACCATATGGCTATCATAACATGCTATTCAGCTGGATAGACACCATAGATGGGAATTATCCTCCTCCGTTGGATGCTCACCTGGTATTTAGATTTTTACATTGAATACATTGCCTTAAGCTTATAGTCCATGCTGCTAAGTTTCTGCCTCTTCTCCTTTCCCCTTTTTTCAGCTCCTCTCCACGTACCTTTTTTAATACTATGTTGCAGTGGATATTTTTCTGGTCTCGTTCTTCCACTTTTTCCTGCATTCTCTCATTGCATTTACAAATAACAATGCTGTCGATGCATATCTCTCTTCCCCTCTCTGTTTCCATCTCTCACTTTGTAAATTTTTCAGTTCATAGGATTTGAATGTTTCCCTGCAATTATACAGGTAGCTTCTGCTATGACAGTTTGGAGTAAAATGCAGCCTGATTATGCTGCTAACTTGTGGAATGAGGGCTTAAACAAGCGGCTTGGAACTCAGGTATGGTATATCTTTCTTGGTTGGTTGACTTTAGTGGAATGTTCACAGAAATATAATCTGAATTGTTTGAAATTTATGTCTTGAAGGTAACATGCAACTTGCTTAATTGCATGCATCTGGTGTTTCCCCTTTTTTCAATCTTAGTAACAATTTTGATAGCTTAGCCTAGATGCTTCGGAAACTGATAAGATCTAAAGCGATTTGCTCTTATATAAAAATATTGGATATATATATATATATATGTATTGCTCTTTTTCTGAAGATGAAATCAATGTAACGCATTATTGTTTCTTTGTTCCGATTATGGTGTTCATGGCAGGGTCTTAATCTTTCTGATATACTGGTGGAAACCGAGAAGCGTGGTTCATCTTTTGATCAATTGTTGGCTGTTCCTGAACAAGATGATTGGATATATAGTGATGGAAAATCAGCCTCGTGCATTGCTTTCATCCTCGAAATGTACAAGGAAGCAGGACTTTTTGATCCTATTGCCGACTCTATTCAAGTTACCGAGTTCACGGTGAGCTTATTTTGAGTAAAATATTTGTCCATGATTATAGTATTTCTCTTCCGAAATACAAATATTTCATGTATTCGTGCTCGAATCATATGGATGACTCTTGTTGTTTGAATTAATACCGAAACACAGATCAAAGATGCTTATACTCTAAGGTTTTTTGAGAATGATTCAAGCCGGCTGCCAAAGTGGTGCAATGATGCAGATGATGTAAAGCTTCCTTATTGTCAGATTCTGGGGAAGTATAGAATGGAACTACCCGGATTTAATTCCTTGGATCCTTACCCCTATATGAACGAACGGTGTCCTTCTAAACCGCCAAAGTACTTCAGGCCACAAAACTGCTAGACAGTCTTGCTTCTTTATTATTATGCTAGTGGTCAACCACTACTTTTAGTTCAGCTATTGTTCTTCGGGTCGGATGCGATATTCCACTAGAAATTGTGTCTGTATCGGTTGTAAATATGGTTATCGTACTAGGAGTTGAGAGTTTTCAGGTATTGAATTGTTATATATGATAGAAAATAGAGCATTGATGGACCATTGATGCTGCTAGAACAGGGAAAGCATTCTTTTAGTCAAATAATAGTTTTATATATAGAACTGTGATGTCTGCCTGTTTAATGACATACTTTTGATGTGCATATTTGCTGAAAAACTAGTCTTGCTTCATGAGTTCGAGTTATTCCGACATTGTTGGGAAACATTTTCAGTAATGAAGCAAAATATCTGCTACAAAAATCTTGCAATTTTCTTTGAAACAAGTGACCAGGAGACTGAATTATCAGAGCAGTTTCCTAGGACTGATTTGATCAGGTAACCCTTTAGCTGGGGAAAGCATTGGATCCCTGCTGAAAGAGTTGTCTGAACATAGTATCTTCCAAGTGAACTGAGTAACCATAATGAATCGAAACAAGGGTTTCAGTCCTGGTGAACTCGTATACTGGACATATTCGAGGTTCCCCTTCAAGCAGTAAGGTGGAAGTGAAGCCGGATTCTTGAACCTATTTGGATCGAACTTTGATGGGTCTGGAAATATGGTATCATCCATCTGTGTCATGCCCGTAACCCAGAAAATGTTGATGCAGATCAGTAAATTGCATCAGTGTGACACCATACCAGAGAGATGGATAATCTGAAATGATGAAAGAAAGTGGAATGGAATGTATGGTTCTACTTAACTAACAGTCCTTAGTAATGGGATATCCACCATACACAATATCTTTTACGTCTTTCCGAAAGCCGCCGAAGATAGGGGGAACAGTCTGAGAGTTTCCATGGCAACTTTCCATGTGTATTTCATCTTTGGCAAGGTCCTCCCATGTCAGAAGCTCCCCATGTTTGTTCTTTGCTATCTCTTCTTGTTCTGCAAACAAAAATCAACAAATCATGTCCCCTTTCTGCAACATTGACATGAGAGCATCTCGGACATGCTTATGATCTTCCTCAACCAGTTCCAACGGTCCTCCTCTGGAGCCATACTTCTGCCGTGCAGGTTCGCATGGCCCTGAGAAGATCGAGGCTTTGACCTATTAGTGGTAGTCCAAAGTGACCCCTGAGGAACCCTTTCTGGTGATCTTTTTCTGTGTAAGGAGAACGAACAGCGGAATCAGAAACAAGAGCATTGTGAAGATGGTGTCCATGGTTGTGTGAGAGGAACAGATCCATGGAGAGATGATTATTGATCTTTGTTTTGTTGGCTTTTGAAGTGGAATCTTTTCATTGCAGTGACCTTAATATACCGTCTTTTCACCTGTAATTGGATAATTGATTCTGTTTTTCTTGTAAACCAGATTCTTAGCTTTCATATTTTTTTAAATCATGATAATGAACTGCACGAAACTTTTAATCCCTTAAATTTGTAACTTTTCACAACTTGGTCCTTGATTTTTTTTTTGTTTGAGCACACTCAGAAGTCGGAATCTAAGATCATAAAAAAGGACTGAAAATGGAAAGATTTACGAAGTTCAAGGACTAATATGAATAAAAAAAATGTTCATAAACCAAATGAGAAAAAATGTCAAGTTTAAAGACTAAAAGTTACTTTAATATGGGGATGTGCTTTAAATTCCTTGACATTGATTTAATACTTAAAAAAAAAGGAAATACAGAACAAAACAACTGTTCTGAATGACTGTAATATCTATGTCAAGCCAAGCAGTTCCTGTTTCAAGGTGAGCCTTTGAATGTCAGCAAATTCAGACAGTATACACACACACACATACAGGTGGCAAGTTCATGTTTGGATTTAAGTTCATTTTTATTCAAACACCAAAAGAAATTTAATATCCAAAAGGAGGAAATTGCACAGGAACAAAACATCACAGTTTTTGGTCACAATCCAGGGTTACTTTCACATAAAACACAACCCTTTTTTTTTCATACACACATCAGAGTACAGTACACGTGATACAACTACAAAATTTTCGAATCAATCATGGCGGATAAGTTAAAACCAGTGATGTCAACAATGTTCAACGCTGTTACTCAGCCTTGGCTGGAATATGATTGCCACCGGTAGCAATTTTGTACAAGTAAAATACGGTCATAAGAGCACTGCAATGAAATGACACAAGAGTTAGTAGCTCCCAAATTTTTGTATGAATGTTAAACTAACAAATAAACCCTTCTACACAAGTTGGAACGAGGCACGGCTAAAGGGGATGGGGTTAGCAGAGAATTCAGGGTTAGGCTCTAGAACTTTTGCATCAGAAATGGAAATAATACAAGGTCATGCTCTGAGAATCAGTTTGTACTTGTGAATGTCAATATATGAACGCACTCAAAACATAAACATCAAGATAGAATCACAAAATCCAGAGACTTGGGTACATGGTAATGAAACGTAGCATGTAATAGCTATGCAATCGGTATGTAATGAACCAGACATGGATGTTTTATTCAGTACCATCGAAACTAGGAACTAGTAACAATACGATGCATTTATATGTATACGAGTTCATGATCTGAGAATTAGTTTGTACTTGTGAATGTTGATAGATGAACACACTCACAACAAAAACATCGGGAAAGAATCACAAAATCCAGAGACTTCGGTGCAAGGTAATGAAAGCCAGCATGCAGTAGCTATGCAATTGGTATGTAATGAACCAGACATGGAGGTTTTATTCGGTACCATCAAAACCGGGCACTAATAATAATATGATGCATTTATATGTATACGACTTCATGATCTGATAACTAGTTTGTACTTGTGAATGTCAATAGATGAACACACTCACCACATAAACATCGGGAAAGAATCATAAAATCCGTAGACTTGGGTGCAAGGTAATGAAAGCCAGCAGCCCAACATGTAGTAGCTATGCAATTGGTAAGTAATGAACCAGACATGGAGGTTTCATTCGACATTCGGTACCATTGAAACCGGGCACTAGTTATCCTATGATACATTTATATGTATGCAAGTTCTTTTAGCTACTAATTTATGCAAGGATCGATATTGTGGTGCCCCAAAACAGAAAGAAAAGGTTAACCAGTAAAATTATCATTGTATGATATAATGTGAAATGAAGGTAGCTGCATCCGAATATGAGACCAAGATACCTGATCCCAGCTACCATTCCGGCCGGCATAATCTTCGATGTTTGGTAGTATGTTGTCCCATTACCCATGTCAACACAGCAGCAGTAACTGGTTTCAAAGGTATATAAATCAGTAAAAAGATAATGAGATATTAAATCACATAATCTGACAAAAGTTTTGACTTTTGAATTTTCAGATAATGAAAGCTTCAAAGCTATAAAGATCATTTTTTTCTCACAATTTCAGCAAGAGAAATAGAATAATAGCACCAGTTGGATCTACATTGCTAAGGTGATTCTTAAATTCAATTGCAGCATGAAACTTATGATCCATAATTAAAAAAAAAAAAAAAACTTTTCAGTCTCCAAATTTATTTCTTTCCCAAGTACAAATCGTAGAACTAATTAAACAAAATCCCAGATCAAATTCACCGCTAAAAAATTTAAAACCAAAAGAAAGTTGATATTTTGAAAGCTTTACCAGTCTGAAGAACCAAAGCAAAATATGAGTTTTCCTTCTTTTCGAATGCCTTAAGACTCAAATATCCAGCTAGAATGAGAATCAATCCAGTGCCAGCACCCCCACCGAGTGATGCCACGCTCCCTTTCTTCACATACCCAATCACCCCTCCAGCCACGAGAATCAATCCATAAGTGATTGTGAAACAAAAATCATGCATTTTGACAAGATTTTCTCTCCCTTCAAATGGGTTTTTAGTTTTTTGAGAAAATTTAAGAGTGAAGTTGGTTGAACAGATCAAAGTGGAAGAGGTGTGGGAAATCAGGAATGGGGTTTTGGCTTCTTAGATCAACAACGGTGGCTTGGAGTGTTGAATTTTTGGTTTAAACAAATATTTCTACGATTTTTTTCTTCTTAATTTTGGTTTTTGACCATGGAATTAAATTTCCTTTCTTTCTTTTTTTTTTTTTTTTTTAATTTTAAGACTTTATTCACAATTAGATACTTGGTTTATACAATATTCACTCTGATATCTAATGTAAAACAAATAAAAAACTTAATATTTAAATAGAAATAAATATATAAATAAGTTAAAAAATTTATATATTATTTTTATGTTAATATTAATAATATTTATCGATAATAATAATTTTTTCGTATATCATATTTTAATTTATTTAATCAATGTTATTATAGCACAATCATTGCATAAGGAATTTTTTTGGAATATTTAAATTCATATTATCCTAAAACTTGGATGACTATTGGGTAATTTACTCAAAATAAAAAGGCCCCAAATCCACTACAAAGCCCAACGGTCATTTTTCTTACAAACCTGAAACCCAATAAACCCTAATTATCCACGTGTCACATCTACAGTCGTCCTCTATATCAACCCAAATACTAAAATGCAAAATCCCCACAATTTCCAAGCCCAACAGACTGCGATTCCACAGTTAAAGTTCAATCGATCTTAGGGTTTCTTCTTCTCTTCGAGGTCTTCCGAATCTCTTCTCTTCGTATATCAAATATGATGCAGCAACCACCACCGGGAGGCGTAGCACCGCCACCGTCTATGACAAACGATCCGTCTCAAACTCATCAATACCAGCAACAGCCTCAGTCGCAGCCGTGGATGATGACGCCTCAACAACAGCAGGCCGGTCAGCCGGTTCCTCCACCTGCAGGTTGGAATCCGCAACCCGTCCCTCCTCCCTCTCAGATGCAGCAATACTCCGCTGGTTCTGCGGCCACCGGCTCCGGCGAAATTCGGTCTCTCTGGATCGGTGATCTTCAGCCGTGGATGGATGAGAATTACCTTATCAATATCTTCGCTCAAACTGGAGAGGTAATTGGATTATCATAATTTAATTATTTATTTTTGCGTATAGAATCATAATTAAAAGGGGAAATATATTGTAGTCTAGTAATATTACCGGCAGTGTCGATATCGTTTTTTAATAATTAATCCTCTCTGTGTTGTAGTCTAGTAATATTACACGGCTTAATATCTTGGGTTCTTTTAGGTGGTTTCAGCTAAGGTGATTAGAAATAAGCAAACGGGTCTTCCAGAGGGATACGGGTTTTTAGAGTTTGTGTCACGAGCAGCAGCTGAGAGGGTTTTGCAGTCGTATAATGGCTTACTAATGCGAAGTGCTGAGCAGAATTTTAGGTTGAATTGGGCTGCACTCGGATATGGAGAAAAGAGGCAAGAAGAGGGTCCTGAATACACAATCTTTGTTGGGGATCTATCTGCAGATGTTTCTGATTACATGTTACAGGAGACTTTTAAAGCTGTTTACCCATCTGTTAAGGGTGCCAAAGTGGTTACCGATAGGAATACCGGCCGTTCCAAAGGTTATGGCTTTGTGAAGTTTAGTGATGAAAGTGAGCAGATTCGTGCTATGACCGAAATGAATGGGATGTATTGTTCAACCAGGGCAATGCGGGTTGGACCGGCTGCTAGTAAGAAGCCAGCCACTGATCAGCAGTATCAGAAAGGTACTCTTGTGGTTTATGCTAAGTTATAGTTTATCTTGATTGCCATGTGAAATTTGCTTGGTTGTGTATGGTATTTATTTGCTATGATTTATGCTTGAGTACTTTGATTTGACTAATCGTAGGCTGTTTGGTTATTGTGTTTTTCTTTATTGGTTTTGATTTTTGGAGGTGGGTCTGTTGCGGTCTTCTTAAATTCAAATTGTTTCAGTTATGACCTGAGGAATGGTGGAATTTATACGAAGTCATTTCCTTCCAGTTTACCGTAGTAAACATGGCACTTTAAATTATATTAAAAGTTAAAACATGCAAAAACTTATATAAAACTCATGTTTTCTTAAAGCAGGACAACGAGAGGCTCTCATTTTCGGGGGCCTGGAACTGATATCAGCTGAAATGATTCCACTTTAATCCGTGGCCTCATTTTAGGTCAGTTGCTTTGTTTATGTCGGAAGCTTCATTTTCTCGTAGCAATATTTGAGCTACATTCGCAAATTTCTTTTCCAGTTCCGTATTAAGTATTCCAATCAATTTCAATTTGTTCCATTTTTCCAACATGCCTTTAAATCTTTACTTACTTTACTTTACAAGCCAGAAAATTTGTTTTTATTCGTTCTGTATCAGTTCCCCAACCCTTTCAGTACTTTTATACATTTACACATTCCTTTTTTTGTCCTTTAGATTCAAGCTTTAATACTCAAAAGTAGATGCAGCAGCTATGGTGAAATTGCTATGCATGTTGTATTACGCCATTCTGTTAATGAACCTTGGTGCTAGTTTTGTTTGATCGCTTTTGAAATCTATGCTTTTTAAAATATAGTAGTAGCTAGTACCTGCTTAGTCTTCATTCTATGCTCCGTTGCACATGAGGACAAATTGAGGCAGGAAAGAAACCTGGTTCTTGTAGTTAAAAGCATGGCCAGTTGAAGGATTTAAGTTCAACCTCAATGGAAGTGGATCACTTATCCTTCTTTATCTCTTAAAGATTGAAAGGAATTTCATCAGTTTTCCAAAAATATGTGCTTTGTCTTGTGTGAATGCTGAGAATTTATAGTATCACTCAGAAATTTAAAATTAGTTTAGCAGGTAGGTTCTTTCTACTTGTATGTAATATTTGAATTTGTACATGTCAATCATTCAATTTAAGCACCCACAATTCCCTATGTCCTTTTCCCCTTCCAAAAATTTTGTGGAAGGGAAAAAAGAAGGAAATACTTCATGTCAAGCATGGACAAAAAGATGAGTGTCTTTATTTAAGTTTTGATTTAACCCAAAATATTTTTATGGTAGCCAATGTTTTGGTGATATATGTCTGGCGGTTGTACACTTTTGTTCTTTCCATGCCATAGCGGGAATGCTTTTTACATGCTTATTTTGAATTGTGTTGTTATATTTATGTGTTTGATCTTAATTCTTTGTTTTTTCAACAATGTTCAATTCGAGGTTAGAGAATTGAGAGTGCTATAACTGCAGGGATAGCACATTGTGGCTTTTCTTATTGTTTTGATTTCTTATTATAATCTCTTCTACAGTAGTTTACATGTATTTGTAATTTGCAGCTGCTTACCAGAATACCCAAGGAAATTCTGGCGAGAGTGATCCGAATAATACCACGGTGGGTAGCTTTTTCTTTTATATTAATATACTTAATTTTATGGTATGGTCAACTGAACTCTTATGAGCTAAAATGCAGATATTCGTTGGTGGCTTGGATCCCAGTGTGTCCGAAGACCAACTAAAACAAATATTTAGCCAGCTTGGTGAGGTAGTTCATGTGAAAATTCCTGCTAACAAGCACTGTGGTTTTGTTCAGTATGCTAACAGGTAAACCGAAACAGTTTCATGTTCTTTTGGCGCATGAAATATTATTGCATGGTATTAATGCAATCTTCAATATAATCCACGTCAGGACCAGCGCTGAACAAGCTTTATCAGTCCTGAATGGTACCGTTTTGGGGGGAAGAAATGTTAGGCTTTCATGGGGACGTAGTCCTTCGAGCAAACAGGTGTTGTTTTTAGAACCATAGTTTTCTGTATTTAATGCCATGCTAAATATATATTCAGTAAACTAAAGAGGGAATGAAATGGAGTTTCAGGCACAACCTGACCAGACCCAATGGAACAGTGGATACTATGGATATCCTCAAGGATATGAAGCATATGGATACGCACCGCCACCCCAAGATCCTAACATGTACTACGGTGGCTATCCCGGATATGGCAATTACCAGCAGCCAGGAACTTACCAGCAACATCCACAGGTAAAAGAAATTCGATGAATTATTCGTTTCATTTCCAATCATTGCTCATAGAGAAAGCAAAACAATTAGCAAGCATGCTGTATTTCATCCTTGATGATACGATCGATCTCGATGTTTTCTGTTGTATTTTGTAGTAAGCTGTGCTTGCCATACCGTGGCTCGAAACTTGTTCTCTCTGATCCATAGCACATTAGGTGTCGGCTTTATCCGCGACTTGTTTCATCGATTGCTGTACAATTTCCGGGTTTTGGTTTCGGGAGAGGTTCATGTTTCTTCATCTTCACTTTTTCTCGGTGTCCTTTCTTTTGCCCATCTTCCTTCAAAATCTACTGTAATTTACAGTCAAACCGTTGCAGTTTTTTTCCCAGACGAGTGCTTTTTCAATGGTTATTTAACTTATTATTATTATTATGCCAATGTTTTGTCGATTTACTTTAGCTGGTCAGTAGAAGTATAATAATGGACCTGGTTATATATTTATGCAAATATACTTGAATTATATAAATAAATATTAAGTTCAATAGTTTAATTAAATGATGTATTTTATTTTAAATGTAATTATAAAAAATAGCTATAATACTAATCAGAATGGGTTATGTATTGCTACAAATTGGCATGGATCGAAATAGATCGAATTAAGTTAAAGAAAATGTCCTAAAATATAAACAGATTTATAACAAAAAAAGAAAATTATAATTTGATAACAAAGAAAATGTATTGATTTAATTATAAATTTGATAATAAAATAATAATAATTTATTATAGTTTCAACTAATAAGTAGTTTAGTTTTGTTTACGTAAGTTTCGAATTTAAAGTTATATATAAGTATAAAATATTAAAAAATTCATCCTTAACGTGAATCATTAATAATTTAATAAATTTAATTTAACACAGTTGTTTTATTGACGGACAATTGATGTCATTAGAGTGATTGAGCGAATGGAGATTATATTCTAGAACAAATACTACTTGTAATCACTATTAGTTTGTTAAAAAAAATAAAACAAATAAATTTATTAAATTATTTTAAATTACTATTTAATTAATAAAATGGGTAAGTTTTAGTGTGAACAATTATTGATTTTAACCATTATAACTGAATTAAATAACTCTAATTACGGGAAAAAGGTAAACAATGGAAATTGCCTTCTGTTTCCTGCTACTTTAAGATCTCTTTTTCTATACATATAAATTGTAAAGCTCCCATCTGATTCTACTCAAAAACAGAGTTTCAAAGAACGCAAAGCAGAGATGGAACTAAAAACCAGAGTAGAAGAAGAGAACGATTCAATGAACGAAGATCTGCTGCTTGTAACCATGTGCATAGTCGGTCTTCCAGTGGATGTGCATCTGAAAGATGGCTCTGTTTACTGTGGAACTTTCCACACTGCTTCCATGGAGAAGGAATACGGTGTTATTTTCTGGATTTCTTTCGGCATTGCTTCTTTTGTTGGATTTCTGTAGAACTAAAATGTGTCTCGTCAATCGTCATTAATCTGATTTACTGTTAAATTTTGGGTGGATGCATTCCTTACTCAAGTAAAACACGTTGAGGAAGGGAAAACAGGGATGACAATTAAGCTTTTACAGACTGGAACATCCGAAGATGCTCAAGTGGATGATAAACTTGACAATCAATGCTGTGAAGGGCCCACTACAACATACATTCACAAAGATCATGTTTGTTCTGGTGTTTCAACTTCTAGTCCTGTTATGGATGTTTCCCTAGAATCATGCCAGAGTTCATTTGCTGCTCCAACTCCCACTGCAACAGACATTCACCAAGATTCTGTTTGTTCTGGTATTTCAACATCTACTCCAGCCATGGATGTTTCTCCAGATTCATGCCGGATTTCAATTGCTGCTCCAAGCCTCCAACACCCATATACCCTCCACAAAGTTCAGAATCAAATAAAAACTCCAGGGTAAAACAACCATACAAGACTTTCCTGGTAATATCAGGCAGACAGTATTATTGGCGGATCCCTTTCTCTTGATTTATAAAAGTTTGAACACCTATATAATGTAATTAGACACTAGTAATGAGGTTACTGATGCATTAATATTATGCACTCAAGATGCTAGACCCATAGTTTTTTTAATATCTTATGCACTAGTGATACAAGTTGTTAAATGGCTATCATAACCAAATGTGTCTATGTTGATGGTTTCCTACTTTAACGTTATGTTTTAATCAGGAATTTAAGCTGAATCCAGGAGCAAATGATTTCTCTCCATCTTTTGCAACTGCCATATCAGCGGCTTTTCCTATGGTACCAACAGTAGCAAGTGTGTCTTACATGCCAACCAACTCTCCTATGATAACTGTTACTGGTTCTCAGCCAGAGGTTGAGATGGACACTTTTGCAGCTCATTCATCTGCTACTTCTAAGTTTGTCTCCTGCGGTAATATAACAGCAGCAAATGGTGTCTGTGGTACTCAATTTTCTCAACATGTACGTTTTCTGGAGGCCCTTTATGTTGGTTAATCTCAATGTTATTTACTCACGACTGCATTTCAAACCTATCAAGCTATATATTTATCAGAACTATGTTTAAACATTAAGCCATAAACCAATTCCTTTTATGAAATGCTGCCTGATTTTCGAGCATCACTAATGGTTTTAGTGTAACTCTTTGTAAGGACTTCGAGCGTTTTCAGTATATTGGTCAATCATTTGTAGTTGGGGTTATATTTTACTAATGTCAATTTTCTTTGGCTCTAGATTGTTGGGGCATATGGGGGGTAGAACTCAGCCACTGAGATATGCTGGTCAATATCATCCTGTTCAGGTTACACCAGCATACTTGAATCCAAATTCCCAAGCAGTAAGCAAAATAAGGAACCTATTTTTCTTCCTCTGTTGCTGATGAATTTCCTTTTAATGATTTACTGACCTCTCTCTATCCTGACCTTTCTTTCTCTAGGTCATGTTTGGAGGACAGGGACAGCTCATTTGTATACTGGTTTCTCATGTAAGATTTGATACCTGCAAACTAATAAAATGTCCTTGTTATCATTAAAGCATTCTGAAACGAGAGTTTCTAAGGATTGAACTGGTCGTTTCCTACTTCATGTTACTAAATTGCATTTTATTTCATATGAAGGATTTGGTTCAGGGTGCAGCAACTCTCTCTCCAGTACCAGACCATCCTCTGACTGCGCACCATGTCCAATTTCCAAAACACCAAGGTATTTGCAAGGATAATTTTCCATTGAATAAAAAAGAAAATAGTCCAATCCTTGTAGATTGCAGACATTACTATAACCCAATTCTCGTATAGTACAATGCCGATTGTTCTCGAGCCCTTTGCGATTGTGCAGGAAGTGCAGCAGGCCGAGCATTTCAGCTTTGTGTACCTCAACCATTCATTGTCGGTGGACAGCAACCATTGGTGGTGCCAACTGCCAAGCCACATTTCCTTTATACAACCTCATATCCCTGTTAATCATCCGATAAAAGTTCCGGGATCTAATGATAATTCTGGCCTCTCTTAAGTTTTCATTTTCAGAGAGAATTCAGCATCAAGTCAGCTTCATACACGGGTTGATGTTCCTTTAGAGGCCACCAAATGAACAGGTCGACTTACAACATGAAACGGTTGGTTGGTAACCGATTCTCCGTTCGACTAACCTGGAGGTCGGAGCACAACAGATACCACATTGCCTATGGACATCGGTGAAGGTGAAGATGGTGCCGCCACCGAGCATGCATGTGTGCTTTTCGAGCTTCTATGATTCGGAGCACGGGCTAGTGATACCTGATTGGCTATAGCTGATGGGCAGTTCCATTTCTGAGAACTCAAATGCTCCTCATTCCTCTCCCATGGCAGAAGCTTTTGATCGTGTTAATATTCGTACCAGACTCGAAAATCGCACCTTTTAGACTTTATGTAAAATCACTTATTTTAACCTATTTTAACCGTACTGTAAAAATATTATACATTACAATCTCCCCTCTTCTAATACCCCAAATTTTACCACACCCTTAAAAAAGTATGGTAAAAAAAATAATCTTATAAAATATTAAATTGATTGTGAAAAAATATATTGTACACGTGTCACATATAAAGCGAACAACAATAACAACACGTGTGTGGATCTTATCTCCAATCACTCAAAAAAATCATATATAAATACTTTGTCAAAATCTAATAACCAATGAATGCAAGTTATTGTTTCTTTTATATTATCATAATTTATATATTTGATAATGGTTTTGGATTTTTGGTTTCGTCAAACTTTTGACATTAGTATAAATATGATCATTTATATTATATAAGAGTTGGAATGAGTAAGAAATGTTTGAAAATGGCATTTGATGAAATATATACATAATTATTAATATTTAATTTATTAACTAATTAATTCAAAACAAATATCGGGAAAAAATTATTAATCTTGTTTTATTTGCTGTGATAGAATTTGAATATTTAATCTCGTTTATCTAATTTAAAGAATTTAGTTTCATAGACTAAATTAATCGGTTCTTAGTATTTAATGAATCATATTGTGATTTTACAATTTCATGTTTAGAACATATAAAATCTTAAAATTTAAAATTAATATAAAAATCAAAAATTAAAATTAATTAAACCAAAGATCAATAAACTATAAAAATAATTTATCGAATCAAACTATATATTTTAAAGTATATTTTTATCCAGGCTAGTTTTGATTTTTGACCTTATTATAACATTATTATTTTGTATGCCTTTGTCACAATCTTTGGTGGTTGAATGACCGAGAAATGTTTGAAAGGCAAACTTGATCAAACATATATATTGGAGTAATTTACATTTCAAATCACTGAACTTAATATCCACTTTCATTTACATCACAAACCTTCAATTTAATCAAATTACATCATTCAACTTTTATTATTAGTAAACTAAATCATTTATGCTAACACAATTAAATAATTTTAACAAAAAAAACATAAATTAATATTATTACTTAATATATTTTTCACATATCACTATTAAATAATGTTTAATTGACAATTTTAATAATTTTATGTGGAAATTTTTTATTTCGTTTAAATAAGTTTAAAAGAAAAATAACAAAATTTCTTATAATTTTTTAAAAAATTAAATTACTAATTAAATATCATTTATTGATGATATATAAAAAATATATTAAATAAAAATATTAATCTCAATTTTTTTCATTATAGATATTTAATGATACCAATATAAGTGACTTAATTTATAAATAATAAAAGTTGAATGATATAATTTGATTAAATTAAAGGTTTATGATGTAAATGAAAATGAATGTTAAGTTTAGTGATGTAAAATGTAAATTACTCTATATATTGCCATAATAAGTGCATATATAATTTTGAAGATAAATTACATGACTCAGCTATCAATAAATTTATTATATGTTTAGAGAAACTTATAAAAAATAATAAAATTTGTAGAGTAATTTTAGTGATAAAAAATGATATATTTTATTTAGATGATTCGAGTTTGAATATTATATATTAACGGTATGTATATATTTTTAAACGTTAAAAAAAATTAAACAAATATTATGTTATAATCACATTAAAAAATTAAAAATAAAAATTAACTAAAATAAAATGTTAAACTAAATCTACAATTTATTTAATTAATCAAAGAAATTATTTAAAAAAAAAACAACAAAAATAACAGAGCGATGTGTAAAAATCTAGTCATATTAACTATATACAACAATGCACCATGTTCTTTCCATATACAAACTGATGATCAAAATTTCTAAAAGAAATCTATATTTCTTTCTCTTCATTTTCTGTCACTTTCCCGAGAAAGTTAACCAATGAATGAAAATATACACAGCATATAAGAAAAACTCTAAAGAAAAGAAACAGATAGTAGAAGACAAGAAAATTTCTGGGTTCCAATTCTATTTCAAGATCAACATCAATTATCAGCTCAATTCACCTCAGGAATGCTTTGCAGTGCAGGCCTCCATGACCGTTGATCATATTGATCACCGGCATTGATCAACTGTGCCAAAACCTGTTGCACCGATAACTCCTTTACATCAACCCTACCCAATAACTCCACCAGCTGCGTCCTGGTTATCTTCACTTTCACTTCACGAGTTGCAGAAGACGTCGTCGAATTAATTCTCTGATGGGTTTCGAGAAGACCCTTTTCTTCAATGTTGCCGCTGTCGTCGTCGTCGTTCGTGGCGGCCGATGTCAATGTACCCCAATCTTCGCCGCCCCATTGTGTTGGTGATTGCCGGCGTAAACAATTTCCCATTAATTTTAGTTTTCTGGTTAATATTATGATTCTGAATGGAGAGAGAGGAAGGAATTGAATGTTGATGAGCAAATGGGTTATATAGAGGAAAGGGAAGGAGATGAGGGTGAAATAGTCAAACCCAAACTAAAATTATGCCACGTGGGATGATGACATGTCATATGACGTGGCTTGTCTTGGTTGATCTGATCATCACCAACTTTTTTGGGTTGGTTTTAACCTTTCAACTGAAATTGATGTAATTATGCAAAAAAAGAAAAAGAAAAAAAAAAAGTTAGCTCGGCTCGACTCGGCTTCTTCAGTTTTCTTGTGCTTTGTGGCTGGCTCATCATTTAAGAGATACAGAATTAAATTATTATAAGAAAATTTAAAAATCTAAAACTTTTAGGATTTATTTTAAATCCCTTATATCCATCATTAGATTTGAATTTAGAATTTATGATATTAATTTAAAGATTTAAATGATAAATTATATAATTTAAAAATAAAAAATTATATAATTTTTAAATATAAAACTTATTTATTACTCAAAAGCCAAGCCGTATTTTAAAAGGCTAAGCGGCGCTAATGTGAACGCGATTAGGCGTGGAATCTTGCAGTGTGAACACAAATTGTGCAAGGAATCAAGCCAAAGGATACAATTAATCTACTATTTTTTATTTATTTTTTAAAATCAAATATTCAGATTTTAATAATAAATATCATTTATTAAAGATAATCGTATTATCTCAACTATCTTTTCTTTTTCGTTAATTTAGCACTTTCAACATTCCTTAATTATTGACCAAAAAATTAACCTTATCCATTTTGTGGACTTCAAAAAAAAAAACACCATTTTCTAAAATTTATTTAACGTGTTTTGCATGGGTATAAAAATATATAAATACGAGTAAATATAATTGGTCGATTACTAATTAATTAATTATTTTTTATTTTTTAAATTATTATAATTATACCGACAATTGGTTAATCTAGTGAGATAATATTATTATGTCTCTTAAACAATGTTTAAATTTCGAATTTTGATGATGTGAATAGATTAAATTGAGTTGAGAATGTCACACCCTAATTATATAATAAATCTCTATAATATTTATTTTAAATTAATCGATTAATAAATTAAATAATAATTATTATATAAAAAAGTTAATATATTATATTAATCTTTAAAATTAGAGTTCCATTTTTGAATCGGCAAGTAAAGGAGTTTTATAATGATATTTTTTAATCTCAACCATTTTTTAAAATTAGTTAATATAATGAAATTGTCAAATGGATTATGATAATATCAAGTTTATTTATCTATCTTTCTTGTTTATTTTATAAAAAATTATTGAGATAGAATGAGATTTATATGTTGTAATTGTTTGATCAAATATCTACAAAATTTAAGAAAATTATCAGTTAATTTTTTTCTTAATCCATAATTAAGGACAGACGTATAATTTTATATTAAGAGAATTAGTTTATAAAATTTAAAATAAAAAATAATAAAAAAATATATAAATATTTTTAAATTATATAAATTTTTAAGAGAGTGATTATCTCGGTTAATGACCCATTCAAAGCGTTACTTGGTAATGTAATCGTTACATTATTAAGTATTTATATATTTACGTCATTCATCTTTGTTTTTGTTTAATTTAACACGGAACATATAATATGAAATCAAAATAAATAATGGTTTTTTTAATATATATTATACAAAATTTCCACGATATTTTTTTATTATATTTCTTTAATATATAAATATATATTAATAAAAGTTTTAAATAAATATTTAAAAATATTCATTAAAAAATAAAAAAATTTAAAGAGGTCTAATCAGATTTTTAATTTTTTTAATAAATTTTAAATAATTAAAATTAATAATGATTATATAAAAATTATTACTCAAAAAAATTATAATTATACATTTTATATAAGTGGATCCTTCGTATATATTGCATTGATTGATTTGTAGTGAGTACTGACACCCTAATTGTTAGAGAATCATAGACTCGTTACTTCAAAACTCTAGATTTTGACCAATGAATTATTGAAACTAAAGAAAGAGGTATTGGTATTTTCGATTAGAGATAATTGTTTGATGGAATTAAAATATTTGAATTAATATAATTTATAAATTATATTTTATGATTTAAATTTTATTTAATTTTTTTTGATTCGAATGAACTAATTTTTTGAGTCTCTATACAAACTTAATTATAATTATTTACAATGTTATAATGCATGTTGATTCTAATTTAAATGACTATATATTTATATACAATATATATATATATATCATGAAGAATTAAGATACTCAATTCGAATTTAAAAATTAATTCATTAATAATTAAATTTTTAAAATTATTCAAGTTTTCATTTAACCATGACGAAACCGCATGGCAATTTGTGGGGTGTATTGACATTTAATTTTTTAAAAAAATTATATTTTATCTAATTTGCATTTAAAATTTTAAAAAATGGTTAACTCTTTTTAGGTATTAATTTTATATTCTACATTTATCATTTAAAAAAATATTTATATCATATAGGTCGCTGATTTTGATGCATTCACATAGCTTACATTATTATTATTATAGTCATCAACTATGGCCTAAAAAGCTAAGGTAAATAGGCATTTTATGATTTATCATTCGAATAATAAGTTGCTCAAAAACTTATCGAGTTAAATTTGATTTGACTCATTAAAATCTTAAATTAAACTCAATTTTGATTCGAATAAAATATTAATCGAGTTTTGATTAAATCGAACTCAAATTACTTACAAGTTACTCAACTCAAAATATTCCCCTATAATCATTAAATAATGTATTGAAATATGAGTCTACTTATGAAAGTGGTGATATATGGTTAGAACTTAGCGTTGTAATACAAGCATTGGCATTGCACGTGAATCTTAGCATTCAATGGATCCACCCTACGAAATCACATGAATCATGGCAATTGTAAAGCAAAAGGGGGTGAAGTTGAGTTGTAAGACTTTATAAGATATAAAGTGATGATGGGTTTAAAATAAAATATGTATTCAAATATAATCTATGATAGATCTTGACATTCGACTTTAAAAATTAATTTTTTTAAAAAAATTAAAATATAAACTAAATACCCTATAAACATTTAGAACACAAATGAACCCACAAATATGGGGTTAAGAACAGCTTATATCCCCACAAAATACCATATAAACCTACTATTACAACATTTCGAGGAAAACCCATAATTTTCGTTGTCTGATTTCCGACAAATTATTACATGGTTCCGGCTTTTTATAAGATAAATCTTCATAAATTATACATATTTTTCGATATAATCATATGAACCACCCTTAACTAAAAGGTGTTTTTCCTTTTGATATTTTCAAAAATAAAAAATAAAATTCCTAGACAAATAAGTGCAAACAATCTTACTAGTTACTATAGAATATCGAATGTGTTTCTATTCCGACATGTTTCAATACTTATCTATTTATCTGAATACTATCAAATGTGTTGGCTCGAACATCAAGCCAGACCATGTGGGTTCAGGTCGTCTGCTGCCAAAGATGCACACAATAATACGAGAGATTATTAAGTGAATCTTGTTCACTATGTTATTTATGATTTAAACAATCAAGATTGTTCATCTTTAAATAATCATCTAATAATTACTCACCTACTAATTATATGTAAGAAAAAAATAATGATTCACTTAAAAATAGTTTAGATAAAAAAATTCTAATTAATTGAGACCATAAATAACGTGATGAATATTATTCACCTAATAATTTTTTCAATAATACATACAAAATACTAAATGTTACATTATTTAGAGTATTTCATTTGGGTCGTCTTCCACGTGGAATTTTCCCTAGGATGCCTTTGAGAACGGATTAAAATAATTCAAATAAAATAGAGTTAAGATGTACCAAACCATGGGTTAAGAGAAATTATTAGACGAGTCTAATTTAACATACTATTTATATTTTTAAAATATTTTTTATTTTTTATACATAATTAAGTAAGAATAATTATTTAGAGATATTTGTTAAATTTCTTGATTTTTTTTAAAATATATTTGATTGACGTTATGTATCACGTGTCTTTTTATATTTGACCATTAGAGAACATTAGTTGTCAACACGATTAACTTAATGGAAGGGTTAAATTATGTGCAATTTAAATTTGGAGGGTTAAATTGGGTGATTTTTTTTATAAGGACTTAATTGATATTTAGATTTTTTGTTGAGGACCAATCTGACCTTTAAACTTAATAAAAATTAGGGTAAACTATATACATGGTCCTTCGATTATGATAAAAAAAATTTGGTCCTCTTAACAATTAAAAGTTATAAATTGGCCTCTCGAATTAAAAAAAAAGTAATATATTGGTTTGATGTAGTTAAAAATTTAATGGATGATGATATGACAGTTAACATAAAGTAGTATAATAATATATTTATTCCTTAATTTTTACACTTTATTATTCAAATATTTAATATTCTAAAGTGATTTAGGTTTGATTCGTATTTTAACCATTTTTATTTTTTCTATCATTTACTGTTTTATAAGATGTATTTTATATCATTAAGAGTAGGTCGATGTAGTGGTAACATGTGTGAGTATAAAACCTGATAGGTTAACGAATTTGATAATTCGATTAACAAAATAAATACGCTCATATAATTTAATAAATATGTAAATAATTTACTATTTTTAAAATTAAATAATTTAACCACCTATTTAGAAAAAAATCAAAATAATTGGAAATAATTATACACATACATTTATTGTTAGTTGCCTACTCTCTCTAATGTCTAAGTGGAGTATTTATTATCGTTGAAATCAATGTAAAATTAATACCTAATTATTTGTAGCCTTTAAATTTTATGGTGAGAAAGGATTTCAAATCCCTAAATCAGTTAAATAATCAAATATATTTATTATTTTAAATGTAAATAGATAAATGAGAATCATATTTATGATTTTTAATAAATATTTGATATATTAATGATATAGATTTTTGAAAATTCTGCAAGCAAAGTAAAATAAAAATAAAAATTAAGGACCAAATAACACATTGAAGCTAAGTTTAGGTACTAAAATGTATATTTACCCATTTAAAAATTTATATAAAATCTTCCGACGTCTCTCTGCTATCCCCCAGTAAACACCGATAGAGTATGGTACGCCGCCAAACGGCACCGTATCTTTCTAAAGTATACGTTGACTGTACAAAAATACGGTGATACATTGAAACGTATTCTTGTACATATCTGAGATACGTCTCTCTTTCCATTTCCAGATATCACTACTCACTAGACAAGGACAAGCAAAGGTTAACACTCTCTCAATCCTTTCTCAGCTTATCTTTTGTTTTTGTTTTCGAATCAATTTCATACGCTGTACAAAAATGAAGAGATTTTTAGCTAAATAATTTGCAATGTTCTTAGATTTTGTTGATTTGTTTTTGTTTTATTTGTAAAGTAGGAATTTTGTGATTTTTTTTTTGTTCTTGTTGGATTCTGCGATGTTGATGGGTGTGGTTTGAGTTCGAGAGTGATGAAGGTGACGGGGAAAGCTAGTTTACCCGCGACATTCTTGGGTAGGATTCTGACGGACGCGGATCTCAAGCCGACGACGAAGCGGAAGACACGGAGAAGGCGGTGGAAACGGGTCGGCGGTGGATCGGTTGTGGGGAGGCGGAGCAGACCAGAGACGCCTTTGTTGAAATGGAAAGTGGATGAGAAAGAGAAAGGTTGTGAAGCTGAGGAAGAGCTGGCGGAGGAGGAGGATGGTGGTCGGAGAGGTGGTGATCGGGGACGTCGGAGGAAAGGTGCTTCAAAAGTGTCCGTCAGGAAGCTTGCAGCTGGGTTGTGGCGGTTGCAGTTGCCAGAGACGGTGGCGCCTGGTGTCCTAGAGAGGAGGGGTGATTGGTTAGGGTTGAAGGTTGGATTTTAACCCTTTTTTGGTTCCATGATCCATGCTTTTCTATTTTTTTTGTCATAATTCAAAAACTGTGATTTTAGAAGGGATTATTTTGGGTAATTTGCTTGTTTACAAATGTTAATTTCTTGCTTATATTTGAAGCTTTTAACCATTGATGCTGAAAAGAACACTGATCTTTATAATGCCATCATTGTTTGATTTTTGATGTTTATGATGCCTTAGATTTTGCTTGCATGTTCAACAAAAAAGCAAACCTTTAAAAACTTGCTAAATGTAATCGATTCATACGATTTTGTACCCGAAAGTTTCCTTTTCGATGCGTTTATCATGTATGCAGTTTGTCATCATTGTATGCTCTGCTATAGTTTTGTTTTGCTAATCATGAGAACCTTTTGCGAGCATGGTTTTACAGGTTTTCGACCGATATTTTCTCGATAAAGGATTATACTATTTGCTTGATTCGCAACAAATGCATTTGATTATCTGTGATGGTTTTACTCTTTTCCGTGTTTGATGGATTAGTTGTATTTAAGTGTTTTAGATTATGATTTTGGGTGTTTGTTCATTACTTTGTGCTGACCTGCAGCCTGGTAAGGATTTTATGGGTGTTCCTTTCCATTATCATCACAAGGACAAAAATAATGGCTCAGAGGATCAATTACAGAGTCCTAGTTCGATCTCTTCCGCAAAGAACGGACTCCTGCATAAGGTATGCTTGCATCCATGAGCTTCTTAACCGAATCTTGAACTTTTAATGACCTGGTCAATACATAAACGATGAACGGAACTTGCATAGGACGCCAACCCTTTTGTCATCTCGTTCGTAATAAGGCATATGTGCCACGCAATGTGTAGAACCCACATTTGGTGATATATTTTAGATGGGATTTATGGTGTTCCATTTTGGTGATTTTGTAAAAGAACCAGTTGTTTCACTCTATTTTTGGCAGTTTGAATGTTAAAGTTGTGTGCTCGACCGATATCTACGTTCATTGCCTATCCGAGACTCTTGATGAGTCTAGACAAACTAGAAGGGAAAAGAATAGAATAGAAGCACAGACCACTTGCATTAAATGCATGAATCAACATCGTTTTAGTTCTTTCAGTTGGATGAAGAAGTTAATGATTAGGCAAAAACGAGTGCCGATATTGAGGACTTTGCTGCTGTTTGCTTGCTTATATTCTTAAATTTTTTTCTCGAACATGCTCGTAGCTTGATATGATACATGGAAACAAAAAAGCATCTGCATGCTCTGCATATTGATTTCTTCACTCTTCTGATCTTAACCTGTTTTTCTCCATCTTAAGATTGAGCCTTCAGTTCAATTTTCAAACTCAGCAATGGAGGGAGCAACAAAGTGGGATCCTGTCCGCTTAAAAACAACGGATGAAGTATGGAAAATTTACAACATGAAGCGTATTGACCAACAAGTAAGTGCTGTATCAATTGTTTCTGCCCTTGAAACTGAGTTAGCACGAGCTCAAGCTTACATTGAGGAGCTTGAGACTGAGCGTCGGTCCTCGAAGAAGAAACTTGAGCACTTCTTGAGGAAAGTTAGCGAGGAAAGGGCTGCATGGAGGAGTAGAGAACATGAGAAAATATGTGCCTTTGTCGATGACGTCAAAGCTGACTTGAACCGAGAAAAGAAAAAACGCCAGAGGCTTGAAATTGTTAATTCTAAATTGGTGAATGAGCTGGCTGCTGCCAAGTTATCAGCAAAGCAGTACATGCAGGATTATGAAAAGGAAAGAAAGGCCAGAGAACTAATTGAAGAAGTATGTGACGAGCTTGCTAAGGAAATTGGAGAAGACAAGGCAGAAGCAGAGGAAATTAAGAGAGATTCCATGAACTTTCGGGAGGAAGTCGATGAGGAAAGAAAAATGTTGCAGATGGCTGAGGTCTGGCGTGAAGAACGTGTTCAGATGAAGCTCATTGATGCGAAGGTAGCACTTGAAGAGAGGTATTCACAAATGAACAAGCTTATAGAGGATCTAGAGAGCTTTCTAAGGTCAAGAACTGCAAATTTGAACGTGAAAGACATGCGAGAAGCAGAATCACTAAGACAGGCTGCTCAGTCTGTTAACATTGAAGAAATCAAGGAATTTACATATGAACCCTCAAACCCAGATGACATTTTTGCAGTTTTCGATGATGTTGCTTTAGCTGAAGCGAAAGAAAGGGAAATCGATCAATGTACTGCATATAGTCCTGCCAGCCACGCCTCAAAAGTTCTTATGGCGAGTCCTGAAACGAACATGATGAAGAAAGACAGCATAATGAGACATTCAAACGCACAATTTAATCAGACTGATGAGATAGAGGACGATGAGAGTGGGTGGGAAACTGTCAGTCATTTCGAGGATCACGGCTCAAGCTATTCACCTGAAGAAAGTGCTGCATCAGTGAACAAGAATGGTCGGGACAGCAACCACTCGGGTAGCGGAACTGAATGGGAAGGAAATGCATATGGAGATACCCCAAACACAGAAATTAACAAAGTTTGTTCATATCCTGCTAGGCAGTCAAAGAAGGTGACCTCCATAGCAAGGATTTGGAGGTCATGCCCGAAAAATGGAGAAAATTATAAGATAATCTCGGTAGAAGGAGCAAATGGCAGGCTTTTGAATGGTGGTATTGTATCCCCAGATCTAGGATCGTGTAAAGGTGCTCTCAGTCCTTCGGAGGGACAGTGGAGCTCACCCGACTCCGGTCACCAACACATAACGAAAGGGATGAAAGGATGCATCGACTGGTCTCCCGTTGTGCAGAAGAATAGTCTGAAGGCAAAACTTTTGGAGGCAAGAATGGAAAGCCAAAAGGTCCAACTACGGCATGTTCTTAAACAGAAGATTTAGAAGCTGACTGTTTTTAACAATGAAGTGCCCCCCTGAAATAAGTGGTATTTGTCAGACACGAGGAAACTTCTGCCGCTCGTTCAGAATTTGATTCAAAGTTGAAGGAGGATTTGAAGACGAAACACCTTATCAGTTCCATATCCGATTTTCTGGTTATCAAGTTCGAACTTGCTCCTTTAAGCCGAATGATGTTCTTCCATTGTTGAGGTTAACATGGAAAAACAAGGTTCATGGTAGACTGAAATTGAGAACATTTTCCTCTGTAATTTTCTCTTTAATATATATAGTTCTTATGGAGAAAATAAAGGACCACAAAAATATCCACTTTGGATTGCATTTTGATCCCTCTACTTGAAAAATATTTGTTATTTTTCGTTGGATTTTAGGTAAATAACACATTAGAATTAAATAACTATTTAATCTTAATTATTGAAAATAATTGCTTTCCAAAGTTACAAGAAAGTTAACAGAAAGATCTCAGGAGATGATCTTTTTATTATCCCATGAATGTAACTGAATGTTTTTCATTATTGTGATAATATAACATGAAAACAGAAAATATTTTTCATCTCCCACAACATTGATCCTACAACAACAGTTCCCGAAAAACAACCTCCGTTTTGTTTTCCGAGAATCTGATGAGATGATTTATCGACCAAATGATACAAGTTCAACGAACTGGGAAGGTATAAAAATGAGTTGAGTTCATAAAATGATACTAACCTCTCTGGTTTTCTATCATCTATATTCTTGAAAGTTCACATGGCCTGTTGCTTGTGCATGCTCCACGGCCTCCTAAAGATTCACATGGAATTACGTGAGTAGTGTCGTATTTAAAAGAAAATAAACCGATGCAAAATAGCGAGTTGATAGAAACAAGGGCAGGGGATGACCTTTTGGCCGACCACGCCGATTTGGCATACACCGCAACGCAAAGTGAAGTTGGCAGTGTCGGTGTAGCTCCTCTTCCTAGAAGGCAAGGATATGAAAATTTAGCCAAAATCAGTTTAAGGTCTAATGTTCATTGCTCGTAAAGGTTGATTAAAGGGTGAAATGGGGATTACTCGAACACTATCTCAATAAACAAAACATAATATAATAAAAACTTAAAATGCTACCTTTGTTGATCCTTAACCAGATTCAGTGCAAGACCTTCAACTGGCCCGATGGTTCTATCCTTCTGTACGGAAAATATAGTCTGATCAAACTCCTCGGGGGCACCCTCAAAAGGAGACATCTGTTGGTGCGAAACCCGAAACCCGAAAAAACAAACATAAGCATACAAAGGAGAATGGCAGCAACAAGAAATAAAGATGAAAACATTACGAAAAAAAATAACACAATCAGTATCGGCGATATTTCATATAGGTTCTCTCAAAGTTTCCTTCATAGCAATTTATTATCCACTAATGCCTTAGTTATTCCTCTAGTTTAAAAGGCGACATTATGGGCAGCCTCAGAAAACAATAAATCGGTCACGAAACAACATACGGCCAATGCATCATAGTGGAGACCGTCATAGATCAGCATGACTCTTTCAGAGTAGTTCTTTTCCTGTCATGAAGGCCACAGTAAAAAGAAGGGGAGAGTAAGCATCGATAACTAAAAATTGACGACTAGAGAGTAGAGACCAAAAAGAGTGACAATATCAGCATTCTAACCTGACCATACAGATCACAGCGCGTTGTCTGAATATCATACGCGGCAATTTCCCGTCCATAATAATCTGCTAATATTGAAAGCTCAATGGCGCCTTCAAACAGAAAACAAGGTCCGCATGAAAATTTCCATAAATGAATAATATCTATAAGAGGACATGGAGGGGAGGGGTTGTTCAACTAACCTCCTCACTTTTCTGAATCAAGAATCCATGAACAATACTCTGCATTTGGCTTTCCGAGAAACGCCTCGGAATATTTTATTGGATCACTTGCCACCGTTGCCGCTATAACCTTCAAACAGTTATCAATCACACTAGGTTAAGAAAACAAAGTAGCACTTAAAATGGGTAGGATGAATGGCCTTATACCGACACTTTTCTTATGTTCATAGATTTCCACCTTCAAACAAAAACGCATTGGTCGTTCTATCTAATTTGGCATTCCAGATGCATGCAGCATATAATGATAACGACTCTAACATGAAGTATATCATACCTCTCGGAGATTATAGTAGTAATATAGTAAACGGAACAAAGGTAAGCACGTTAATCTTGAACATTTCCCATTAAAGCTAAAGCCACAACCATATGGATTTGCCTACCAACATATAAAGCTTCCTAATCTGTAACCGTTCTATCCACAGATCGATGTCTAAATACCATAATTCATTAGCTAACATAAACTGCATACAAAGTTTCGATATATGTTTTCAATCGTCAATCGTCATGCAAGAATAAAATAACCTAATGACCTAAATGAAGTGCTGTGGCAAATTATCATGAGAATAAGCAGATAGGAACCTGTCTCAACTCCGGAGCTTTTGTCTTGTCATGGTCCATAACATACCTAAACAAGCGGAAACGAAGAGAAAACGATCTCAAATAAACAATAATCACACCAATCAAACCAATAAACATTAAAACGAAAACGTATCGATCTAGTAGTTTAATGAGCTAACCCAACAGCATTGAAAAGGCAGCTGTTGTCTGAGGGAATGACCCTTCTAACAATAATACCTTCCATTTTCCAAATTATTATGAACCTAAACAAACAGAAAAACACAAAATTAAATTGCATCATTATATAAATTTGTAATGGAAATAGCTAAGTAACTGTTCTTTAGATTCCAGAAATACATACACACACAAAGGGAAACAAAACCTGTGAAGATGAAACAAGGAACAGTAGATTGATCAAAGCATGAAACCCTAATCAGTAACTTATAATTTTTTCACTAATATAATTCAAAGTAAAATCTCTTAAGCAATTACCAAACATCTAAGATAAACAATGAATAATTTAAAAGAAGGAGATGAGAGAAAATATGGGGCGGAATCAAAAGGAACAGCAAAAGATATTTAAAAGAAAAATCAAAACTTTGAACCTTCAACAAGGAGTGATTCAATCAAAGAAAAGAGATGTTGTCAACAAGATCTGAAATCAACCCAGATGCAAAAATCTACCAAAGAACACGAAATGATCCAAATTAAGGAAAATAAATTACCTAAAAAAGCAAGTTCAAAAAAACAAACTTTATCACGAAAAAACAAATTCCCCAAGATCTAGAAATTGGCGGACACCGAGAATATAAATAATATGGGTAAACTACTAACCAATTAATTGAAGATATCTATTTCGGTTATTTAAATATTTAATTTATTAATTAAATTATTAAACTTAATAAATTAAAATATTTTGGTTTTTATGTTATTTTTTGATTCAGCTATAATAGTTATAGTAGTATCTATTTTAAAGTATATTATCAATCTTTAAATATTGATTGCTCAAATAGTGTGTTAGCATTATTGGTGCTTGAACCCGTGACCTATAAAAGTAAATTAATTTAAGTAAAGGGAGATAGAAAGGATAACATGTCACTGTGTCAGTCGGTTAATAAAATTTTATATTTAATTTTATTATTTATTTATTATATTAATTTAATTATAAATTTTAATTAAATTAAATAAAATTAATCACACAATTAGATAATGAGTGTAAAACTCACATTTTTATAACTACGCTAATTTATTTTTAGAGAGATAAAATATATCCTTTTACTTACATATCTTATAAAATAATAAAGGTTAGAAAGAAAAGTAAAAAGAGTTAAAAAACGAATTAGACCTAAATCATTTTAAAATACAAATATTTAAATATATCCGACAAACAACACGATAATATTGATCGCTTTAGGGTTTAAGGTGTAAATCGTTTATCTTCTAAACTTATCTTTATTAATGATTCCATTTTAAATTAGAGAGTTTAATGTTCAAGGTTATCCATTTTAAGAACTTCTCAGAGAACCATGTTTTCTTCAAATCTACCGACTTGGGTCTCACCAAAACCTTAAAATTCCACCAAAAATCACTTCTTTTATCAATTTAACCAAAACCCATTTCTCCAATTTTCGACATGATAAAAGGCGGCAATGGATGTGAGTGAAGTGTGAAGGAGGTTGAGCTTGTGTATACAAATTTGTATCTGAAGTCGGATCCGGTGATTCGTACTTTACTTCCGTTGTCGTTGAAAGGCGAGGTTATCGACATGAATGGGAATTGTGTTGATGCTGTGGAAGATGAGCTGTTTATGTTGACAACCAAGGGAGGGAAGCTGGTTGTGGAGAGGGATAAAGTTTGGGTGGAAGGAGGGGGAGTTTCCCCTCTTATGCAATTCGAGCAAGATCCGGTTCAAATTCTCGATGCCATGATGCCTCTTTATTTGAATAGTCAGATCTTGAGGGCATTGCAGGAATCATTGGCAAGTGAGCTTGCAGCTAGGATGAATGCTACTGGAGATTGTTGCTGGAGCTGAGGCACTTACCTAAATTCATAGTTCGACCGCTGTCACTTCTCATTTATGGTATGTTTCTTTTCTCTGCTACCCTTTTTCTTGCAATATAAACTGTTTTATATGATTCAAGGTTATATACTGGTTTTACACATTCCTTCCATGGTACAAATTAGATGGAGACTAGAGAGATCGAACCATCGATTTACCCGTTTCAACATCATCAATGTAATTGTAATAATATGGTTATATAGATGTTGATGATATACATATAACATCAATCTGTTGGTTTAGGTATGCACAACTTCATCCATTGTATATATATTACTAAGCTGCAGATTTTCTGGTTTTATTTAGAACCTTGAGAAGTGTATGCTCTGGTAGTGATTATATGCAGAAGTCATCCGATGTCGATTTTGAAGTGGAGAGGTTACTGATTTGGTGCTAAATTGTGTATTTCTTGTTAAGGTTTCGAATGACAAATGGAAGTATGCCACCATGATTGAAGTAAGCCAATTCCTCTTGCACATAGATTCTCATGCAAGTTAGCAACATCGGACCACCGTGATCATTTTCCGCAACCAATCATTGTCTGAAACTGACGGGATGAGGTTACTGAGTTTAGCTTCTTTCGACTAAAAAACTGATCAACATATTCTATTGTTGGTTTTCGGCGGTTGGGAAAAATGCTCGTGGTGATCCAACGACGAGTATGGTGTGCAGCAATGCGACCATCAACAGCAAAATTGATGGGGAAGCTAGAGATTTTGAATTTTTGGGTTATTTAAAAAAAGAATCAAGATAATAAAAATAAAAGATTATTTATAAAATTAAGTATAGTTAATGATTAAACACTTAAAATGATCGAAATAAAAATTTAAGCATTTATTTTTAATTAAAAGTAGTTTAAGCACCAAAATAAACATTATGTATAGTTTAATCACTAATAAAATCAAAGTTCATTGGTAAAATAGAAACATCAAAATCTAACTCTGCAATCAACAACAGAAATCACGTGAGTATTAGGTCGAAAAATCCATGGATTTCCCGCCTTGCCTTTTTCAAAGCCCTAAAACCTTTTTCTTTCTCAGCCCCCTGATTTTCCCACCCTCATTTTCCCGCCTCTCAAACACTCCTCTTTTATTCTCATTTAAACATCCCAGAAAAGAAAAGAAAATATCTAAAATCCCCAAATCTCCCAAATGAAACCCATCTCCAGATCCTTCAAGACCGACGCAGTATTCCACAAGTACCTAAAGCCAGGAGCTTTAGCCCAGTTAAGAGACTCCAAAATCAATGCCAGATCCAACAAGCGCAAGCTGTTCCGACTTGACTCCATCCCAGCTGTTGTTCCAAGCCAAACCCAGATCCAAATTTCAGATTTTGATCAGATCCCAATGTTCCTCAACACGATCTATGGAGGTTCAGGTTGTGTTCAAAGGAAGAAGCTTTTTGCCCCAAAATCTATTTTTCTTGTGAATTTGGAGTCATCTGATCAAAGTATAGGATCTAGGGAGAACAACAATGGTGACATTAGGGAGAGTAGAAGGAATAGGAATGGTGAAAATGTGTTGATTAACGTGATAAACAACGATGTTCTTGTTGCTCATTAAATAAAAAAAATTGGGTTTTCTTTGTTTTCTCTTGTAAAATTTCCAGTTTTTTGTGATTCTGATTTTCCATGGAAACTGCATGTGAGGTTTTGGTTACGGTGGAATGACCCCAATTTTTTTTTATGAAATAAGTGACTGGAAGTTAGTAACTGTTGTTGTTTGATTATTGGTTCGAATAAGGAAATTATTGGCAATGTGTTTGTCTCATGAGGAACTCAACGGGTTCGGTTGGGGTGGGTTTTTGACTACCCGATCCAATCCTAGTATATATATTTTTTTGACTTAGAAATAATAAAACCTATAATCTAATTTTGATATATTAATAAAAAATCTGATTAAATTCAATTTAATGAAAATAATAAAAAATATTATATTATATATAAAAATATATAAATATATATGGTTGAGTTAAGAAATTTTTACCTCAAATTTGGCTCCGACCTAACCTGGTTCTATTTTTAAAATAACTTGACCTAACCTCTGAGGTAAATTCTACTGATTATTTAAGAACGATAAATGTAGGGTTATTCTTCTCCTACGAGCTTTCATCTTTCAATGATGGTTGTTCATCATTATTGTCTTGCCTAATCAAGCTCATGTATGCAACTTTAATGGCAGTTTGGTGGAGAAAATTGTTTCGAAAACTTAAAATTTGATGAATATTCATATCGAAGTTAAATCGTTTCGAAAACTTAAAATTTGATATTTTTTTAGTACAAAAATCTTCGATTTAGTTCTTATGTTGTTCCAATCGAGCAACTAAAAACTCGAATTCAGTTCATTCGATAACTCAAACTACTTCATGCTCCATGACTATTAATATTGACTAAATCAAATTTTTAGTTCTTTTAAGCCTAACCCTAACATAGCTTAGGATTCATATTCCGTAGTACCATGCATGATTCAGAATATTTCCTTGTTTTGTCGTTTTAGGGTTTTATGTTTAATCTGATGGTGTTGGTTCTTACAAGTTGCTGGGTTGTTGTCTGAATGTGACAATACTGACCAGTTTGTGTGACATATGTAGAGAGGAAATGAGTCACGTGTTCAATGATTTTACTACAACACTAAGTCCTCTTTCCTTACGTAGTCAAACATGTTTGAAAGGGAGAATTATTGATATGGAATCCACATAATTTTGTACAAGGAGGAATATAAAAAATCTCAAGAATTGATCAATTGTATCCTTGAATTCGTATTGGGACTGTCTTAGATGCTGTCAGTCCCAAAGTTTGGTTCAAAAACATTGTTTTTTCTGGTCTTGATCCGATTTCTCGTAGTTTTATTCTGATTAATTCATAAAATCAACGTTTGATTGATTCGTCATTCATTGTTTTCGACAATATAATGTTAAAAAAATGATCGATTAGGTAAGACGACTGAAAAAGCGTGTTCAGAGACAATAATCGACAACAAAAACGATGATGAAAACATTAATCGATTAACAATTTTTTAAACACCGCTTTAATGATCAAAACATAAAATTATAATAATATAAAAAAATAATTATTTTTATTAAAAATTAATTTAAATATCTAATATTTATAATATATATTAATTTAACACTTATTCATCAAATTTACAACCATACCACACCCTTTGAGAGATCTCAACCTTTTTTTTGTCTTTCTTCTGCTCTCTTTAGCCGTCGGCTGTACAATGAGATGAAAATGACCCATCCAAAGGGAAGCCAAGGATGTAGCTTTTCATGGCCGCCACATGACAGAATATTTTTTAATATTCTGAAGATAAATATATTAAAATTTATTCGTATATTTTTAATATTTAAAAAAAATACATATATTTTATAAATAAAATTATTTAAATTTAGATATTTTAAAAATAAATATTATATTTTAAATTCGCATGTAATACAAGATTTTAGAAGGCGTGTTGTTTTACCAGTGAAGTGAATCTGGGCTGAATCTTCATCCGCACACAAATTTTGACATAAATTCAGTTTTGTCTGAACTTCACTCGCTCCTTCTGAACTTTGATAGATTCATTGAACCAAGGATGCCAATTTAATGAAACATTTGGATGGGTATAAAGAAAAATTAATTTATTATTTATAAGAAATATTGTTTAAAATAATATTATTTTATACATAAGTGAAAAAAAATATAAGTATTTTAGTGGTTTAGAATTTAATATATTGTATTTAGAAGGTAGAGTTTAAGGTTAGAATTCAGGGTTTAAAATCAAGGATGGAGCCGAGATTTGGGGTGGGGGTAAAACATAAATGTTTAAAAATAAGGGACAAATTTATAAAAAAACAATTTTTTAAAAAAATTAAATAGAAGGACAAAAATGAGAAAAAAAAACTTCGCGGTGGGGTGAGGCAATTCTCCCCTGTTTAAAGTAGTGGTGGATCCATTAAAGATGTAGGGTGAGTCTATACCCACCCTAAACTTTTTACATATTTATCCTTAATTTTTATAATTTTTATGAATTAATCCTTAAATTTTTATAATATTTAAGGTTTGTGTCTACTTTAAAATTTTATATGTCCATCTTCAAATAATTTTTTAAATAGGTTAAAATATAATTCTTTAACCCTATTACCATATTTTCTAAACCTTAATTTCAAACCATAACCCCTAAATCTTATATTCCTAAAGTAAAACCTTAATCTTTCTACTCTAAAATCTAACATCAAACTAAGACATTTATGTTTTTTTCACCATTTATGTATTAAATATAATTTCTTAATTTATTTTTATTCGATTATTAATAAAAAATGAAAAATATAAAAAACAAACACTGAAATAATATGAATTATACAATTATATGAGTGTGATTTAATAATTTCAAACTGAATTAATATTAAATTATGACATCACTCAATTAAGTTTTAAATAATAATATAGATAAATCTAAGATAGAATATTCACAAACTTATGTAAAGTCGTAAACAACTTTAAACTTAAAAGATCAAAAAATACTTAAAATTTAAACTTTATCATTAAATTAATATCATATCAATATAATCAATAATCAGTTAGTCTATTAAAATAAAATTTTAAAATTTTAAATAATATCAGATTTAATATATTAAATAAAATAAATAATATTAAAAGAATCACGTTCATAAAGAATTTATGTAATATTCGTTTTAGATTAATTGATCAATAAATTAAATAATATTATTAAATAAACATACCAGTTATTGCATTTCAAGTTCCATTTGTCTTTGTCTTAAACTCTCTGTGTGCAGGAAATCCAAGTGGATTTGACATCATTGTGGACTTAATCAAGCTTTCGGCTAAGATGGAAACAAATAATTAAATAAAAAATTTCTGCATTAAGCTAATTTAAAAGATTAAAAAAATAATAAAAGGTCAAATCCCATCACTAATCCCTATATTAGGCATAAGCTATATGTGATTGTATAGGGGAATAATATTAATAAAAAGAAGTAAAAATAATATTTTTTATCTCATTTTAAATAAATTGAATAATTTTTAGCCGTTCGCGTGTTACAGTCACTATCGATTAATATATATAATCCATCTAGGTTTGACAAATAAAAAATATATCTATTTTTTAATATATTTTTTTCTGTATTAAAAATGTACTGAAACCAAACAATATATTTATCAGTGCTTCATTGCATATTATTACATGCATTTGTGGATTTAATAATCTTAAATTATTAATTAGGTAAGATGGAGGATTAGGAGTGGATTAGGAGTTTTGAGATCCTAGGTCAAAATTGTATGATGTAGAGCATAATTTGTTTTTAATTTAAAAGTTTATTTTAATAAACATTTTTTTAGTTAGAGATGATTACGAGTTAGATTTTTGATTAATTTGTATCTAAAAATTTAACATATATTCGAATTGATTTGATATTTTATTATATTTCACTCGAATCGAAATTTAGAATAAAAATTTAAATTTAGTTTTCTCCTCAAATTTTAGAGTAAAATATCAAACTCGATTCGACAAAAATTGACATAAATAAAAAATATTTTTCATTATTATTCGATAAAATAAAAAAATAAATGAAAATATACAAATAAAGAGAATATTATAATAATTATTTTATTTTTATTATAAAAATAGTGAGATTATTAAAATATATAAATTCATTATATCAATTATACTTAAACATTTAAAATAAAATAAAATAATTATTTTAAGTCAGGTCGAGTAAGAACTTTTACTTTAAACTCCAAACACAATCTAAATTCATATTAAAAATAGACTCAAATTCAATCAGAAATCAAAATTTTCTTTAAAAAATCCAACTCTATAAAATCGAGTTAGATAAAAACTGTCGAGTTTGATCAAATGATCCCCTATCTATAATGGATTATTTATTTGTGTATTATAATAATTAATTTTAATCTTTTATTAAAGATATAACAAAAAAATAAATAAGAAAAATGAAGCTAAAGACAAAGAAGATATTTTTTTAATAATTCTTTTAATAAATAATTTACAATTTTCTTCTTTAATAAGACAAACCCACATTACCAAAGAGATTACAAAATTTGATAATGATGTAAACCCTATACTTCTTTTTGATTAGGTAAACCCTATACTTTTTATTTTATATACAGTCATTAAATTAATAAAAAATTAAAAATAACGTGTATTTTTTAAGATATAAAATTTATAATTTAAGATATAAAAATTTAAATTTAATTTTTATATATTTTTTAATATAGGACATATAAAGAAATATAATTGGCAAAACATATACAGCAAAACACCAAATCAGGCCATAACTATATTTCCTTGTTTTTCTGTTTTCCTTTTTTCCTGTCCTTATTTGTCAAAAAGTTAAGTTCTTGAAGGACTAGATTGAAAATACTAAAGGGCAGTAGGCACCCATTATGAGATTTGTGAAAAGACAAAAACAAAAATGGTCGGGCTTATTATTTGCTTCTGCTTTGTTTACTGCTCTTTGTCGACCATTTTGGCTATTTGAGTCTTCCCTCTGAAACAAAAAACAAAAACAAACCTGCAAATCTCTGGATTTTCCATCATTTTCTGTAGGTGAGATTCTGATTTATCTCTTGTTGTTGTTGAAAGAAACTTTCAACTGATTTTCGTTTAATTGAAATTTTATTCTCGTGATGCAGACCGCTTCAGAATCTGGGGAAAGTTGTGGACTTTTCAAGGTTCTGAATCTCCAGGGAAAGGTAGATTCTGATTCATTTCTTGTTGTTATGGCTTTCATGGTTTTTCTCTAATTACCCTTTGTTTAATTTTGTATAAATTTGTGGAAATTGTGGTGGAAACTTTAATGTGAAAACTGAAACTTGAAAGCACACAGGGTGTTTGTAGGAATTCATCAATGGAGGATAGGTATACTTATTCAAGGCAAGGTAGTGGTGTGTGGAGATCATTGAGAGATGGGGATTTTGAGGAAGAAGATGTTTGGGCAGTTCTTAAAGAAAGAAAAGATTCTACAGCTACCAAATTCAGACAGTCCATTGAAGAAACATCATCTGTTGTTACTGTTAGAAGAAATCTCCCAAGTGCTGCAAGAATGATCCCAAGAACTTTCTCTGCCGTTAACAATAGTGGTAATATAGGCAGTTTTAGTTCCAGTTCCAGTCATGGAGCTAATGGTGTCAAGCAGCAGCAGCAATCAGCTCCTGTCAGTATTCCTGATTGGTCCAAATTCACTAGGAACAACAGGTCGAAGAAGGGCTCGTCATGGCATGACGACGACAATGACGATGGTGATGGTGATGACAATGATGACGACGAGGACTACAATGATGATGGAGAATTCGATTCCAAATTGCCACCGCATGAGTTTCTTGCAAAGAGGCTAGCAAGGAGTCAGATATCATCTTTCTCAGTGTTTGAAGGTGTTGGGAGGAAACTCAAAGGGAGAGATTTGAGGAAAGTGAGGAATGCTGTCTTAACAAAAACAGGTTTCCTTGAATGATGTTTAAGCATATATGTTGTGTTCTTCTCCACATTGTTGTAATTTTTCATAAAATGGTAATTGTGGAAATAGTTCTTCCTTGTGTTTTCAGTGTTAGTATTTTCAATTTTGTTGGAATCTGGTGTTTTGTATATAGGTATTTTGAATGAAATCAATGATTATTGTCATGTGTTTTAGTTGGAACATTTTCAAGCACAGGGTGTGAAATTTCATGGCATGAAAGCAAGAGGTGAGTTTTATCAGAACCGGGTCATTCTAGGTTCATGTTATTTCCCATTTGAACCGTTTCGAGTTCGAATTTTTTTAAAGTTTGGGTCGATCAGGTCGTGTTTTCGGATTTAGATCGAAATATACATGTGTAGTAAGAATTAAACCACATTTATGAATCAACTCAACCAAGTGTATGATATGTCCATATCATTCACAAGGTTAGAGAGGGGTTGCCAAGCACCAATATTGAGATTTGGGACCCTATGTTCCTTTAGTTTTTAAGCTTTCCTGCAGACAGACACACTTTCATTCAATGAACAAGGTTTGGTTTTTATGTCTTCAGTCAGGGGTGTGAATAGGAGGGAATAATCGAATCGTAGGGATAATCAAATCGTTCCTATATAAATCACTGTGAGAATTCTTGAAAAATATAATTTACCTATTTTAACAATAATATAATCTCTCGTAATTTAAATATAACAATCTAAAAATAAATTTAAAAATTCTCCGTATATTTTATAAAATAATTAAAAATAATCTATACAATTTAGTCAAATTAATCTATTACTGCATGTCTCATTTCTCATTCCAACCACGTTTTTTGTGATTGACATTTGTTGTCCATGTCTTGGATAATAACAAAATTAACCTTCTATATTTATATTTTTAATAAATTTAATTTTGATTTTTAGTTGAATATTTTATTCTTAAAATATTTTTTAGTCAAATTAATGAGACCTTAATTGAAATGTCGACTGAACCGTTAAATATTTCATAGTAGACATGATGGCTTATATAGTAGTTTATTTATATTTTATTATTGACGTGACATTATTTAATTTATATATTATTTAAATAATTATTAAGTAATTAATTTATTATATTATATTATAAAATTTGTTATAAAATAATTTCTCTAATTTAATTTATTCTATTTATAATATTATATTTAAATTTAAATATTAATTAAAAATTAATATACCATACTGTTAGATAGCAAGTTCTCTGAACCCAGAAACAGACAGATTTCAATTACTGGATCTGAGCCCAAATCCAGTGTGAAAGGGACGTTCAGTCCAACAATTGAATTTATTCTCTACCAAAGTTCATATTCGATTAAGGAAAAATATGAACATATATTACCTGAATTAAGGACCTAGTCCTTAACAAGAGAGAAATTATATTATAGGTAAGTTTTATCACGTCATCCATGAGGCCAACCACTAAAAATCACTTATCTTATCATTTTTTTCAAGTGAATCTTTACTTGAAAAAACAGTTTTTAAAATGAATTAACAGTAAATATGAATGAAGATTCACTTAAAAAAAATATGACATAAAAATATAATAAAATAAATAAATTTTAATAATTGATCCTATAAACATGTGATGAGATTTACTCATGATATAAATTCTCTTAACAAGGAGAACTCACGATTAATGGTTACCCTTTTTTATTGGTAAATGAAGGTTATTATATTACAATTATATTTTTTGATATAATCATAGATATTCAATTTGTTGAAATGATAATATAGATTGAGTAATAAATCTAATTAAAGTAATTGGAAAATAACATTTGTTCATAATTTTTTAACCCTTTAATAATATTTACACACATTGCAGATAAATTTGATTGAACTCGAATATTTTAAAATAAATATTATTTTTTTTCCTATTAAATCACTCCTTGGGTTAAACATTAAGCGAAAAGCTTTTAAAATGTTAAAATAGAGAAATTATATTGTGAATCATTTTCGTCACATTAATCATGAGACCAACTAATCAAATAAATCCATTTATTTGATTGATTAATCTATAAATAATATGATAAAAATGACCTAAGATATAATTTCTCGTTAAAAGAAAGATTCTAACCTGTTTTAGCTTGGTTTGGCCTTGATTTGAAGTGTTATAATCTTCAAATTGAATTCACCATGCATGGTAGCCTAGATTTTAGGGCTGAATTTTCCCTGTCTAGTTGAATATTAAATGCCATTGCCTAGAGGCCACTCATGGGATTCTGACCCACAATCATGTGGGTAAAGGGTTTCCAATATTTGATGGTTTATCATGTTTGGGGGGCCACTTAGATGATGGCTAACCACATCAGCTTGGTTTAAATGAACCACACTCATTTAGGCATCCTTACTCATTACCTAGGAAGATCAATAAACTAAACAGTGCTTATTTAATCTCTCAAATTTACAAAAGTAAATAGGGTTAGGGAGAGCATCAAAAGTTAAAAATAATTTATTCATTAAGTTATTAGTCGGTTTAAATTAATTCAGACTCTGATTCAGATGATTTTATTATAATCCTAGAAAAAAATCTAAAATTTTTGAAAGGAAACGAAAATAAATTATGGATTTGGAATCCATTAGTGAAAGATGTCATAAGAAATGAGTATAGAAGAAATAGAAATACACTAAACGACAACGTTATAAAAAATAAATCAAATCAAAAGGATGGATCATGAAAAACAAATGACCCGAATATTAGTACCAAGAGAACCCAAGGCAGAAAAGCATTAACTTTGATCTTATACATGTAAATAGAAAGTTAGTATTCGCTAATATAAATCAATACTAAGAATATAACTTAATGAACAAGAAGTTTTGAACATATGATCAATTCGATATCTTTAATGAAAGATATGGTTCATCTATCAAACAAAACATGCTTAAAGTTTGGTCCTAATTCCCTTTCCAAGCTGATATTATTATGACATTTCATCTGTCTTTATATATATATATTGTGTAAGAGACAATATATAGAGGCTTCTTCCCCAAGTCAAAGCTATAAGTCTTGATGTTACATTTTTAATCCCTCTTTTTTTCATTACTTGGGTAAATTTTTAGGGTAATTTTATTATTGAATTATAGCAAATAATCATTGCATAAATGATGAGATAGAAAGTACATCTAAGTTTTTTTTCTTCTTCTTTTGTGTTGTTCATGATAAACAATAATTACATTTATGGCTATCTTTAGCTGTAATAAGTACCATTATTCTATATTTAACTTGGAAATATACTAATGTTAAGATTTATACATTTTCATGTTCGAATTTAAATTTTTTTTTAGAGTGTAATGTGTCTTATTATTGTACGTAATCTTTATTGATAACCCTTTATAAATTTATTGATATATCTTGATCTGAAATAACTTCCCTTATCTAAACTTTTCTAATATATACATAAATCCAAAATGTTTGTGCTGGAACTGGGACCAAACTAGTCTGTGTTCTGATCTGAATCTCTCTGTTTATCAGCCTAAACCTCATAAAAAACTTTGAACACTTAAATCTAGAGAACCTGTGAAAAATCCATTATTAGACTTCATGTTCTGTGCATGTGTCCATAGCATACTTTAACGAATGTTTTCAAGTGCTGGAATTTTTGAACAGTTGGAATGATGGTTATCTGCTGCTTTGTAAGGACAAAAAAAGAAGAAGCAAAATCTAAACAGAAAAAAAAAAAAAAAAACACTAAGCTAAACTAAACTGAGCTAATCATGTTTTCAAAGGTTCTCTGAAACAATTCATGTCAGGTTTCATGACAGCCTAAATATTCTCCTCTAAGTTTTACATTCTTAGGACATTTGATTTCCCATGTTTTTCTCCACAACTGTTTTTGCTACTTTTCTACTTGGAATTTTTGTCTCTGGGAAAATGATGAGAATACAACATCACACATGTACTTGTGTTTAAAATCTATCGCTTTTAATTTATTCGAATATGAATATAAAGATCGAATATGAATATATATCGAATGCAAATATATTAGGATGGAGAAACAATGGAAATCCATTTTGTTCCTAGGCTAAAAGCAGAGAAAATCTCGGTTATTTCCATGTTGAAACAAGCTTTTAGTTTGTGGTAGATTGTACTTTCATTTTTTTTCTTTAGGCCGTTAATCATAGAAGAAATAACTACCATATAGGAGTCGTTAAAATGTTAATGTACAACTAGGGCCCGACCTTATTTAGTCCCCCCCCCCCCCCAAAAAAAAAATAAAAAAAAAATCATATTTCTGAATGTCGGTTGAATTGTTTATACATATTAATTGTATCACTTTTTTCTATACATGTCTATATTAGCAAAACTTGTACAGTTGAAGTAGTTGGGGTCATCACCAAAAACTTTCCAAAACAGCATCAGTTCTTTTGAGTTTTCTCTTCTCTGCAAATTTTCCAGCAGGAAGAATTCTCAAAACCCATTTAGAAGATACAAATTTTAAGTATTCCACCTATTTTTGGGATAAATTATTGTTGTATGCTTTTTTTTCCTGCGTTTTGAGTGTTTGGTTTGAATGAAAGTTGGGATTTTTGGATCTGGGATTTTGTCCTTTTTGACTTGAGATAAGAAATGGGTTTTGCTTAGATCTTTGGTTTAGATTTTAATTAGTTTTAGAGGGAGAGTTTCAAGGGAAAATGGGTTGGAAGAGTAAAGGATTGGAGCCAAATTCAAAGTCTTTTGTGACCAAAAAATGGACCCTTTTGCTTTGCATTGGCTGTTTTTGTGCTGGGATGCTGTTTTCTGATAGGTAAGAATTGATCTCATTTCCCAGTTTAGCTTCTTTAAATTTCATGCCTTGATTTGGTTATAGCTTGTATTCTCAGTTTGGTGGAGTAGGTGCTTGTAAAGTTATCAGTTCTATTATGAGTTTTGTTTCTGATTTCCACAAATTGCTTTTTTTTTTCTTTCAAGTTTCCTGATTTAGGATGGTCTTGTTTAAGGCACTTTTTTAGTAGGTTCTTTTTCAAAATGCCTGTGGGGTTCTTATTTGGGATAATGATTATGAAGAACTTTGGATGTTGTAAAGCAAAGATCTGGAGTTTCATGGTGATTTAGTTGTTCTTTGTTTCATGCCTTTTGTGATGGTGATTTAAAGTTTTGGCTGTTCCTGATTTGCTTTGTTGATTGGTGTTGTCGGTGAGATCGAATTAAGGGGATTAAAGTTTGGAGTCTGATGGAACTATAGATTTTCAACTGGTTTCATGCCCCATGGTGGTTCATGATAATACCAGAAGATGCCACCAAAACGTTCATTTTACATGGCATTGTCTGTGTTCAAACACTATGTTTGCTGTTCTTTTATCTGAAATTTGTTGCTCAAGGTCTATGCTGCGATCGGTGTGCATTTCGATAATTAATTATGTATTTTCTCTCCTAGCTTTTTTTACAGTGTGACTTTCAAATTAATTAAATTTTTGTGACATTAGAATGTGGACAGTGCCGGAGGCTGAAGAAAGAGTTGTATCGCGAGAACCGGGGTTTAAAGATGAAAGGCGAAAGTTAATTTCAGAGGGTTGCGATCCAATACGAGTGAGTGATTATTATTTAAATGCTTAAAAGTTATGTCACCTATTGCTAGGTCCGAATCGATCGATTAGCTTATATGATACCTTCTGTTAACAGAAAGACGTGCAGCACGAATCGAAGAATATACTTGGGGAAGTTTTGAAGACTCATAATGCTGTACAGTAAGCTTTTCATCCATGCTGCGTTCCCTTTTTTTGGTTAAATTTAGTGGAAGACTTGATGTTTTACTGAATCTAAAATGCAGAACGCTGGATAAAACGATATCGAATTTGGAGATGGAGTTAGCAGCTGCGAGGGCCGTGCAGGAATCCATAATTAATGGCTCTCCCATTTCAGATGACCTGAAAATCCCCGAGTCGATTGTGAAACGAAAGTATTTGATGGTTGTAGGCATCAATACTGCTTTTAGCAGTCGGAAACGAAGAGATTCAGTTCGTGCTACTTGGATGCCTCAAGGTTCATAGATAAATATCTTTCATTCAACATTCATTCCGGTGCATAATGTAATATATTTCTAAAGTAATTTCTTGAAGTGAATTGTTATTGTTTCTTCATCCATATGAATAACCAGGGGAAGATCGAAAGAAGCTTGAAGAAGAAAAGGGTATCATAATGCGATTCGTAATTGGTCACAGGTGAGTACTTTATCCTGCCAATATCAATTCCCCGTATCCGTGATTTTTGCTTCAATTAATTGTTGAGTTCTTTTTCGTCCTTTGACAGTGCTACCTCAGGGGGTATCCTTGATAGGGCTATCGAAGCAGAAGATCGGAAGCATGGCGACTTTCTCAGGCTGGTACTACCCTCAATCTTTCGTTGTTATTAGCTTTATGCATACATCTTCTATTCGACATGAGCCTGCAGAAAACATGCTCTTTTCTGCAATATTATTATTGTTTTACTTTGATGTCTATAGGCTAGTGCATGGTTACAAAACTTTTCTACAAATTTCATTTGTGCAGGAACATGTTGAGGGCTACCTCGAATTATCCGGAAAAACTAAGACATACTTCGCCACTGCTGCTGCTTTGTGGGATGCTGATTTCTATGTAAAAGTTGATGATGATGTGCATGTAAATATAGGTAAATGAAGCAAATACTTTCTTGCCTGGTTTTGCATTTTGGGAAAACAGAGTTCTTTTCCGAATCGGTATACTTGAAACTAATCCCGAGCACTTTTCTATCCTACAGGGTTCATAGATTACTATGTAAATGATTCTTGGTGTTGCTTTTCTCCTCATCTTTTTAATGTGGTATATCAATGTGCTTTTGCAGCTACACTAGGAGCAACTTTGGCTAGCCATCGGTCGAAGCCAAGGGTTTATATTGGTTGCATGAAATCTGGTCCGGTTCTTGCTCGGAAGTAAGCAAAGCGTGTTCAGTACTAAGTTTTCAACTTTTAAATAAATTTTTTTCGAGTTTTGTAATCTTCTATTTCGGATTTCTCACTTTTTCCTCATACCTGAGCAGGGGAGTAAGATACCACGAACCTGAATATTGGAAATTCGGTGAGGAGGGAAACAAGTATTTCCGCCATGCTACCGGACAGCTATACGCCATCTCTAGAGATTTGGCTTCCTACATATCTGTTAACCAGTAAGTTCCTGCATCTTCCGAAGGATATACTGCATGATCTTTGTGTTCGGAACTTGTTCGTCTTTTATGTGCTTTTTTTTTTCTTAAGTAACGATGATTTTCCAGGCATGTGCTGCATAAGTATGCCAACGAAGATGTTTCATTGGGTTCGTGGTTTATCGGGTTGGATGTCGATCATATAGATGACCGCAGACTGTGCTGTGGTACTACAGGTAATGATAAAAACTTATGATCATGTCATTTTCTTACCATCACAACTGATCGAGTCTAGTATCCGTAAACGGCCATTTGGTCGGAAGTCGGTCTACCTTGAATCATCGAATAACTGGTTTTACTAGTAATATGCCATCTTCGGCAATTGCTTGATCGATAGAAGCTTGATGATAATAGCCAACATTGGTGCAGATTGCGAGTGGAAGGCTCAAGCAGGTAACATCTGTGTTGCTTCATTCGACTGGACCTGCAGCGGGATTTGCAGGTCAGTCGAGAGGATGAAAGACGTTCACCGGCGGTGCGGAGAAGGCAAGAATGCACTACGGGCTGCAACTTTCTAACAAAGTCCAGTCCCTCCAAACTCGGGAGGGAGGCAAGCGAAACGAAAACGGAGCTTGTTTTTTCGGACATGAAGCGTTCACAAATCGTTCAACTGTCTAAAAAAAGTAAAATTGTAGAAAGTGTTGAAGCTGGTAAGAGTGTCGGAATTTAAATTACAATTGCGGTCATGGTTTTAGTTATATTTTATCACGATTATAAACAATAACAAATGTATTATGATTATTACGAACTATTATTTTTTACAATAATAATTTCGAATATGCATATCCAAATAATAAGATATATTTTATTATTCTTCAAATTTCATTAGTGGAGTTATATAATTTACACATTCAAATATTTGTATCGTGTTTTACTTAGATAAACACTCTTGTATCGAATATTATGAAGATTCAGTGCGATTTCCGTCCACGACATTATCGAGTTGACACCGAGCAATGGTGAAGCAATCTGTTCTCGTTTCAGTGACCCGTCGGAGACTTCCCACAATCATCGTACCAATCCGGCATTGCCATCGACGAAGGAAGATCGAGTAGCCGAGAGTAGTCTTCTTGTGTAGTGTTGATCTCTTGATCTGTTACAGTTTCTCCTTTCGCTACGAATCCCACATCGTTTAAAAGAGAAATAAAAGCAATAGAAATAGTCAGAATCAACCCAAAATAGATAATTATATGGAATTATTACCATATTTGAACTTCAATTATTAATCCCTATCTAGCATTTTTAATTCTGTTTCATGGACTGACCTGAAGCTAAACCATCCGAGCCGGTACTGAATCCGGCCATACAAACATGCTGCCGCACGATGTCGTTGTTGTCGCCGGCAGCCATCAGTTGAGCCTCCTCCAGCATGTCATCCAACAAGCCACCTCCACTAAAAGGGATACTATACCCCTTAGTATCAAATGTAACTTCTGAATTCCCGTCTAGGGATAGAATTTGGTTTGAAGGGAGCTCATTGTTTGTTTTTGACGGAAAAACGAATCCCGATGTCGATATGAACTGTTCGGTATTGAAACAATGTTGATTGGTGAGGATCCTTGATGTCGAAGTAACATCGAGTGTGATCGGATCCAATGAAAATGAAGGGAAAGAGTCGTTTGGAGATGTCAATGTAGGACTAGTACCAACGGTTGCACCAACATTATGGGGACAGAAAATTGAATTCTTCTGCAAAGGAGGATATGGTAACATAAAGCTCGTACCGATACTGCCATTGCCACAGCCACCATTGTTGTAACTTTCGCTTACATTGTGTCTAAACCGCTTGTATCGTGTCGGTATCCGAAGGGGAGGTGTTTCTCTAGGGAAGAAGAAATCCGTCGGTGTCGAATGCGGGCTATAGAGCATGTGAGACGACACCGGCCCTGAGATATAGAGAGGATGTGGTTGCGTCAGCATAGAACTTTCGACATTTGACGATGATGGTGCCAGGGTTTGTAAAGTGAACCAAGAGGTCGAAGTGCCCGTCGGGGATACAATCGGCGTCGCCGGTAGTGACCGGTGCTGCTTTTGTTGGTGTTGGGAATGTAATGGTTGGACATCAGGAGGGTAGAGTGGGAGGCCTTGGCGTTGCCTTCTCTTAATCCTTATGTTCCAATAGTTCTTGATTTCATTATCTGTTCTTCCCGGAAGCTACATTATAAAAAGTATAACAAAAGAAAGAAATTAACACTCCATAAACTACAACAAAAAACCCAGATTCAAAGCTATTAATAGAAAATTGTGGGATTTTCTTGGAAAGGCTGAGAAAATGGCTAGAAAATTCAAGAACTGAAACAACAAACAGATCATATCATACTAAAGGAAGTAAATTGAACAGCTACACATGTGATCCTAAAGCAGTCAAATTTTTAAAATGAAATGAACAAGGAAATCGAAACAAAAACAAAACAAAAGAATTACCCAGATTATGAACCAAAATGCAGACACTGAAGTTAACAAAGACGGTGAACAGAAAAGCATGGACAAGCTCATACGACAAACCCAGTTTCGATTTCCATGAAAGAAAATCAAAAGTACACGTAAAAAAGATGACCAATTTCAGACATTAATTACCTGAGTAGCCATACGAGCCCATTTATTACCCATTTTAGCTTGCAACTCAATAATGGTCCTTTCTTCTTCAGGAGAAAAAGCTCCTTTCTTCAAGTTTGGCCTTAAATGGTTAGTCCACCGTAGCCTACAACTCTTCCCGCAACGTGCCAACCCCGTGTTCTTCTGCACCGCATTCCAGTTCCCTTCACCGTGAGTTCTCACGTACTCGGCTAGAATCACATCCTCTGCCGCCGTCCACGGTCCCTTTTTAAAGATTACACCGCCTTCTCCGCCGCTCTCGTTTTGTGCACAAACCTGGCTATTGCTTCCACCCATCATCACCATCATCTTCTTCCCTAATAATACTAAGAAAAAGAAAAGGAGACAAAAAGGACAAAGAAATCAAGTCTTTGTCCTTAACACCATTGAAGGAACTCAATGACACAAGTCTGGGATTTGTCCTTTTGTTTGTTTTAAGGTTGTCTCGTGAAGACAAAGGATTGGGTTAGAACCTTAAGCTAAGAGCTTTGAGATTTTTTTTGTTTGAGAATTTAGAGTTAATTCAATGGTTGTGTGGCTTTATTCTTCGTTACAATGGAAGTTTACAGCTTAATTGTTCTGGTTTTTCCCTATATATTCATTTTTACGGTAAGAACATGGAGTGCCATTTCTTAAAAAAATAGTAATAATAAGAGAAATGACTTGTCATTTCTAACTTTGAGGTGGATTTTTGGCGTCTGGTAATTCTCACAACAGGTCAAAATCAAAGGCAAAATAACAGGTTTTCACCTTATTATTGATTTATTATATATGTACAGGAAAGGAAAATTCTATGATTGGTGTCGAAAATTGCTAAACACTGTTAAATTAATTAATAAAAATTAAAAATATCAAAAACTTAATATGTAATTAATAAAAAGTGATAGACTCGTCATACAATTAATTATTGTATGTTAAGTCCTTAAGATTTTTAATCTTTATTAAATAATTTAATAATGTTTAACGGTGTTCGACATCCGTTATAGACTCATCCTTATTATTATTTGTATTTTTTATAAAATAATATCTAATAATATGTTTTATTTTTACTTTAGTATTTAATGTTAAAGATTAATGATCGTTTAATCAAAAAAATCGAACATAACAATTTATTATATCATTTTTATCCTTCTAATTAACATAATATGTCAAAACTATTAAAAATTAAATGTGGTATATTGATTACAAGATAGAAAAATGGCATGAAAATTTATTATGTATGTTCTCTCATAATCAATATTTCACGTATTATTTTCGTTTTCTTAATCAATCTGTTATTAAATTTTAATTAAAAATATTAAAATATAATATAATATTAAATATTATAAAACTAAAAAGTAATTAAAATATCAAAATAATAACATAAGAATAGATGTGGTCTATAATTAGGTAGTTTCCCCTATATATTAACATAATCAATATATATAGCATATTTTTGTATAATGATATGTTGTCTTTTATTACATAAGCATGATATCATGTTAATTTAATGTTTTTTTTTATCTTTCAACATAATTTTTTTTTAATGAAATAGTGGTATTTTTGTAAATGATTCTAAATTGAACTGTTCGATCCATGGGAGAAAAAGTCATTATTTCGTTACGTTTTTACATGACCTTTTCCTTGCTTCTAGTTTTGGCATAATGCTAAAAAAATCCCTCCACATTTATCAATGTTTTCAATTTCATCCTTAAAGGTTTTTTTAACAATTTAAAGATCAAAATATATTAAATTAAAAATATAAATATATCATTTTCAATTTTCTAATTTTTAATATAAAAATCATATAAAATTAGAAAAATATAAATACATATATATTTTTTTAACTATGTTAGAATATGACCTATTTATAAATTAAAAACGAGAGAGAGACTTAATCAAAGACTAAACCCCTCAAGCCAACGAAAGTCACCAAAACCAAAGATTTCCAAGAAGAATTAAATAAAAATAATAGAGAAAGAAGAAATCAAAAATTTTCCAAAGAAAAAAAAACTTGGTCTAACATATTTTTATTTATACTTGAATATGTATATGTATTATATCGAGATTTAAATTTATATAAGATGAGAGAATAAAAATACTTTTATTACTCGATCGATTATTACCAAAAATTAAAATAGTAGTTTCTCACTTTCTGCCAACCAAGTTTGACCCATTGTCCTAAATCAAAACGGTCAACTGCCATGCCATAGAGCCTCTATAAATTTTTAGGCAAATTAGAATCATGCATAGTAATATCTTGTTCCCTAGAGCATACACTTTGAGCTCTCATGGCTTCCCTGCTAAACATCTTTGGTTGTTTCACAGAATCCAAATATGTCTGCCACGGCGACGTTTGTGTTCTTCGGAATCGGAACAAGTCTGGGAAGAAGAAGATGATGATGTCGTCATCGACGACGAATAATCGGAAGCAGAGCAACCAGGGCTTCTTCACCATTCTTTCCTATAGAAGAGGTCAAAGGAGTTAACAATGTTTTAGTTATAGATTGCTTGATGAAGGGTTATTCTTGTTTCATGTCTGGTCGGTTTATTTGTTTATCTAAGAGGCCACACTTTTAGAACATTAGAAGTTTCTGTGTTCTTGAGCATGGTTTCCATATGTTTTCAATACAAGAATTAGTAAATAATTAGGGATGAACCGAAAGCTATTAAAGTACTTGTTAAAAATTTTAAATTTTCGTATATTTTAAATTTTTTTATTATATATTAATAATCTAAATTTGTATTTCCAAAATTTTTAACTCACCTATAATTTTACTTGTAACGATTTAGATTTTAGATTCACGAGTTATATAAATTTATGTATCGAGTTTGTGTCGAAATTCATAAAATATTGAATTATTAATTATAGGCGAAGACAAAGTTTCCGGAGGTCCAAAATGTCTCGGTCCCTACTCTAAAATTTGGTTTAAATAGTAATTTGATCCCTATAAAAGTAATAATTTGATCAGATAATAATTTATCACTTATAAAAATAAATATTTAAATTTAAAAATATAAAAAATATTAAATATATAATCAATTAGGTATCAAACTAAAAAGAATGAGTATATATCTTTCAATTCTTTGATCCAATAATAATTTAGGTTTTTGTAAATTAAATTATTAGACAAAATAAATATTATCCCATAAATTTTAAATTTAAATACTTAATAAATCCTTATATTTTTTAAATCTAATATTTTAACCCCTTTAAAAATTCAATCATAACTCTGTCCCTGTGCTCTGAAATTTAGGTAAAATGCGTCTTCTCCTAGACATGTAGTCACATGTCGGATCATATTTTCTATATAGTCCAACATGGCCTCGATTTTGCATCGAATTTGGATTAGGTCCTTGCACTTTCACGTATATATGTTTACAATATATTTCATTTTCTATTTCACTATTCACGTAGTTCATATATATTGTGTTTTGAGTTGTACTGTCTAAAAATAATTCTCATTATTAAGACATTGTGTTAGAAATAAACATAATATTAAGGATTGATATGTTAGAAATTTCTAGTTGATTCGAAAATTTATATTTATTACAAGTATAACTATATCGACAATTTTTGAATAGTAATTGGATATTTTTCGAAAATTAAAAAAAAAAATTGTTGTGCATGAAATAGGTTGGTTTTTTGAATAAAAAGGATTTTATTACAACATTACTTCGCTAACCTTAAATTTTATTTCTGTTCTTATAGAAACCAAAGTCTTTTGTCTCAGTCTGACTAGGGACAAGACAACCGAGAGAGAGATTGAGACAAAGCATGATATGAATTGAAAGAGTTGTTGAATGGTGACCCGTTTGGCCTCATTCTATTCGCCAAGATCTCCACGCCTCTTATGATGGGAAGAGTTTCTGCCTGGTGGCTGCTGAAACCACTCGTTTTGTGATCATGACAACACCTTCACCAGATAAAACCACGGTCACTCACCTGAATCAATGTCTCATCAACAGCTACACATCTAACCACACACACTCATGGGTCAAACCGCTAATTGTGAGTCATGTCATTTAGAGGTGATACGAGTCGAGGCTAAGCCTGATTGAAAATGATTATATTAGATTCAGTTCGGTCTCGAAACTCGACGAGTTTAAAATTTTATGTTCGAACTTGAAAATAATATTATAGAATTCGGTTCGAGCTCAAATCTTATCGGACTCGACTCAGTTAAGCTCAAAATGATTAATTTTATTATTATTTTTTTAATAAAAGATGAAATCTCGTTAAAAAATTCTTTTATAATCAACACCAAAACAAAATTTAATGTCAAAAGAAAAAGAAAAGGAGTATATAGAAAGTAGATTAATCCAAATAACCAAAAAAAATATTCTTACAACGTAAATATACGATGTCTAAATTTATTTTAGTTAACTAAATTAAATCCGAGTAGCTTACGAACTGATCAGATTCATTATCAACTTTCGATCCAAAAAACTATTGTATGGGTCGAGATAATATCGATGGAATATCTGCGAAAGTATTTTCCGTGGGATGGTGGGTTTGAATTGTTTATTATACGTTGCCGGCTTTAAAATAAACTACCGTAGGAATTAAAGCTGAAAAAAGGAAAAGAAAAAAAAGAAGGAATTCTCCAAATTCCAGGAAAATGGAATACAGAAATTTGATGTCTGCGTATACCACCCGGCTTGTCTGAAGATCAATTTGGTGGGTTCCACGTCAATTCATAGTCAAGATTCAACACGCGCTTACAGCTTTTTTGTTCTTGAAGAATAGAATAGTTTTAGAATAAAAGGGGGAAAATCTAAATATTAAATATATGAGAAAATTTATAAAAATTAAAGGAAAAAGAAAACTAAACTGTGCAACACTAAATTAATATAGCATATGATATTTCTCAGTTAAACATATATTGATTTTGTGTTTAAGAAAGATAAAATAAATTTAATGAAAATTTCTGAGATTTATCGATTTTTAAGATGATATGATAAATCGTGATTAAAAAATTAAATTAATTTTAAAATAAAGTTTTTTTTTAAAATTTTTATAAGATCTAAAGTAACATTATTTTTTTTATCCAAAACAATATCATTTGATGTATTATTATATTTTATTATATTATTACATCATTTATGATTTAGTGATTAAATTTGTACCCCATGGATGGTGTTTTACTCCCATAAGCCACGCCATTGAATTTCCTTCACGTCCCATTCTCACACCTTGAAAACTATATAGGAACCAAAATACAGTTCACATGACAAAACATTTGATTAAATAATTTTTATATATTATTTTAATTTAATATACCTTTTATCTCTTAAATTATATATGCTTTCTTAATTTGTCTATTATTTTTGTTTGTTGTGTCTCTAAATTTTACGAAATTAAACTAAAATTATTTTTATTTAAGTGACAACTTGAAAAAATTAATATAATTAAGGGCAATTTGATAACGATGTAAAATAAATAAACAAAAACATATCGATAAATTAAAAAAAATTGTATTAAGCTTATTATTTTTAGTCAAAAGAATAGTGTCCGAATCTCTTCCTTTCTCAACCCAACACTGTCTATATATAAAAATCTAGCACATGAGCACTTGCATCTTCCACTCCCCACTCTCTACCAAATCCTTTTTCCTTTCAAAAAAAGAAAAACCCGACTCAAAACTAACAGCTTTTTATGGCGAACAACTTCTTATTATCCTTACTCTTGTCTGTATTTTTTTCGAGGCTAGTGTTCTCGACAGCTCAAATGGTGCCGGCGGTGTTTGTGTTCGGGGATTCCCTGGTCGACGTCGGGAACAACAACCACCTCCCGGTTTCTATTGCCAAAGCAGATTTTCCTCACAACGGAATAGATTTCCCGACCAAGAAACCAACAGGAAGGTTTTCTAACGGAAAGAATGCTGCAGATGTACTAGGTAAGTAACCATGAGAACTGAGAAAAACAGGTTTATTTTTGCAATATTTCCACATCCTTTATAAACAACCCTTTTGTTGTATCCAGTCATATACTTAATATTTACAGATATATACTGTATAAATACGACTCAAATACATGAATTTAAGAATTTAGTGAAATTTAAAATGTAAAATCTACAGCTTATTTTAAAGTACTATTCTTTATGTATATGTGATTTGATAGCAATGGAAAGCAAAAAGGCTGAATCACTTAAAGTTAAGAGTATTGGTGCTCATGTGGGTTGAGCATATAAAATGTTAAACAATATTCTAAAATAATAATAAAACCCGAAAATGTATAAAATATGATTCGTGTATATTTTTTCGTTTATATTTAGAGTTTGTGATTGTCTTTTTAAAGATAATGTTCGTTATCTAATATTCGAACATAAATTATATCATTAAAAAGCGTAATATGTCTTACTGTTACTTGGACAGCTGAAAAATTAGGGTTACCAAGTTCACCACCCTATCTTTCCTTGCCAAAGAAGAAAGATGCACTGTTGTATATAAATGGTGTTAGCTTCGCCTCCGGTGGTGCCGGAATCTTCAACGGCACGGATCAAACTTTAGTAAGTCTTCAAAATCTCGTCTCTTGAGCATGATTGTATGAACAAATTGTTTTTCAAGCCGAGCTATTAAGTTTTTTTTTTTTTCATGTGATTTTTTCCAAATTTCTATCCAGGGTCAATCCATACCATTGTTAAAACAAGTGGACTACTACATTGCAGTGCAGAAAATTTTGGTGCAGCAAATGGGATCGTCTGCTGTAAAAAATCGCCTGTCGAAGTCTCTTTTCGTCGTTGTTATCGGTAGCAACGACATCTTTGATTACTTCGGATCGTCGAATCTTCGAAAGAAGAACACCCCACAGCAATATGTGGACTTGATGGCTAACACCCTAAAAGGACAACTCAAGGTATACTAATCAACTGATTTGCAATGTTAAACGATATAGCAAATAATGAAAGTACTTGATCTTAAACATTCCATCATTTTTTTTTCAACAGAGACTATACGAAACCGGTGCTCGTAAATTCGTTCTCACCGGCATCGGAGCGATAGGGTGCGTTCCGGCAGAAAGGGTTAAGAACGAAACCCACGAATGCAGCGAAGAGCACAATTTCTGGTCTGTCAAATACAATGAAGAGCTGAAGGCAATGTTAACAGGGTTCAAATCAGAACTTCAAGACATCAACTACTCTTACTTTGATACTTACAGTATCATGCAGAATGTGATCCAGAATCCATCTTCCTACGGTATGTACATACATACATAAGTACATACATACATACACACATACATGCATGCATACATACATACATACATGTAAGCTAAAATGTGAGCCTTTGGACCTTGTTTTTGTAGGTTTCAATGAGATAAAAAGTGCCTGTTGTGGTCTTGGTGATTTGAACGCTAAAGTGCCTTGTGTTCCCGTTTCGAAGTATTGTTTCAACCGGAGCGATCATGTTTTCTGGGATCTGTATCATCCGACGGAGGCGACGGCTAGGGTTTTTGTGAATACTCTTTTTGATGGCTCTTCGCAATACTGTGTCCCAATGAATGTTAGACATTTGGTTTCTGCTGGAAACTTATAATTTCATAACTTTAGGCACGATACGACAATTCGACAGATTAAAAGGAAAATTAGAAAAAGAGTTGAAATTGAGTTATTAATTTATCACTTTATTGGTTATGATTTTATAAAAATTAAATTATATTTTATAGTTAGAAATTTATCTAAATTAATCAGATCAAATGAATCAGATATCGATTATTAAAAAAATATATAGTTTTTCACCATTTGATAATTGATCGCTCAATCACTCTACTGGCTTTACTGGTGCTCGAACTTGTAACTTCTAAGAACAACAACCGTTCCTTTAACCGTTTTAAATTTTTTAAAAGATTATTTATGATTTTAATTATATGACGTATCTAGAATATATCACGTATCACAATTATAATAACTACTTTTGATTTAGCGGTCAACTATAATATTTAACGTACAGAAAATATTAAATTAATCGTAATTTGAATTTTGCGAGTAATTGAATACAAGTTATTTATAAGAACTTAACTTTTTATTATTACAATAGCTAAGTGAGTGTAGATTTGGAAATACTTAGATGTATGACTATTTAAGGAAATATTAACCTCATTTATTTTGATCTTTTTGAACTAGAAACATCCTACAAATTAGTTGAATATAATAAAATGCCTTAAATATATATTTTTTGAATTAATGTTTCATTTATAAAAAAAATAAAACAATCGAATTTGACACGTTATATCATTTAAATTTAAGAATGTTAAGGTGAATTTTAACATGTGACATGTTTAAAGTACGGTTAAAAAATTTTAATATTTTTAAACTAAAAATATTAACTTATTGATAACATTTTCTATTGTTTTTATTTTTTATTATAAATATTGATTTTTATAAGTTTTAATATTTTGATGTAAATTAAAATTTTTACTAAAAAATTAGATATCGATACATATAAAAAATCTCAAAAATTAACTAAATTATTATAAAAAATCTATCATTTTACTTTGAAAATAAATTCTAAAATGTATTATCTTTTAGCTGCACTCCAGATATACTGTACCCCAAACTTACCCCAATATTAAGAGTAAGGATGACAATTTGACTCAAATATTTATTCATATTTTACTTCGAGTTTTTAAATTTGATCGTTTTAAGTCTTTATAATTTTATTCATTTAATAAAAACATTTAATAAAAACCGACCAAATTAAAGTAAAAATATTTATTTCATAATTATACATAATATAAGATCTAATGATATAATTTTACCTATTAAGCACATGTTTTTGAACTGCTAATGAATCCATTCAAATCACCCACAATTACTTCATTTGCGTTTTGTCCTAAATTTATTTATTTTAATAAATTTAAAAAAATAATTTTATTTGTTATTTCTTATGGTAAAACATATTACTTTGAAATTGATAATGAAACTAGATATTAATAAATGGATGAATATAATTTAATAGAATATTAAAATAATATTAAATATTTTAGTTTGCACTATTTTAGTGCAAAGATTGGAGTTGGTCTCTGTATATATATATTACAATTTTTATATTATTTTTATTTTTTATTAATTCATATAAAATTAAATATTTATTTATTTTCTTTTTTAATATTTAAATAAAAATAAATAGTATTTGTTAAATAGTTTCCAGTTTTGTTAAAACAAATTTAAATTCATTTTCCACTCGGCTTTCTTCTTCACTCCCCGCTCTATAGGTAAAACAAAAATATATAAATACACCGTTTTGATCCGTTTCGATTTCAACAAATCGTCTGTCATTCGTCTTCTTCCTCTTACTTTCGCTCCGAATCTTAACGTGCGCACCGCCGGCGCATGATATGGAAGCACCGTCGTTTGTCTCCAGAGCAAGACTCGCTTTCCACTCTGCAGCTGCCAAAGCCGAGAGAGTTCTCAATGATTTTAAATCCGATCTAGGTAAATTGGAATTTCTATATTGTTGGTTGTAAATATCTTTTGTAAAATTTTATTGTTATCTTTTTCGCTTTGCTATTTTTGGATTCCTTTTTTGATCAATTTCCGGTTTTTATGATATTGATATTAGATATATTAACGACGGAGTTTTATTTCTATTTTTTTTGTTTTCTGAAGATTGTGAACTATCATCTCTGAAAGAATTCAAAAATGAATCACCGAAGAGAGACGGCGAGTCTAAGGTAATTTTTTCATTTTATTTTTGAAACTGAAATGTGGCTTTCTTTTAAGCTGAAATATAGGATAAGGCTGTTTTAGGTTCATTATTATCTTTAGAATATTCTTTGTAAAAAAGGCACATTGGAACATTTTTGGCTGTTGAGAAAATGAAGTTAAAGTTTAGTATTATGTTCTACTTAAGTACTTATTTGAGTAATAAACTCGAAGAGTTTAGCTTAATTTGCTAGGAATTGAATAGGAGGGCGGAGGCTTTGCAATTGCTGTGCTATTTAGTTTCCCTGCACTTTCCGAGCTACCAAATTAAGGCTTCAGAATTCTGCCTAGTACATACCATGGTGAATTTTATTGAGTTTTATTTGCACATTTTGTTTTCTCTGATAATTCATGTAAAATAATAAATTATTTTTCAATATGTTTTTATTTATTTTCGTTTTAAAACTTGTTTGGCATAAAGCAGAGTATTCATGAGGTAAAGCATTTGAAGTGGATGCCTGCAAATTTGGGGACCAAGCAAGAATGGCAGGAAAGATTTAAGAAAATACGACTAGGGAGAAAAGGGGTTGAAGATTCAGACAACGTTGAAAATTCAACTATGGCTGTTGCATTCTATGATGAAAACTTATACTTGCTCAAAGTAAAGAACGATACAGAAGCAAAGGTACATTTATGATTCTCTTTATTTTTGCTCACCTAGTAGTGAGGGTTGCTGTAATGAGAATTAAAATGTCTAATTTCTGTGATCATAAAATTCAAATGAAGGTATTTCTTACTGAAATTGTTGTCCTACAGGCTTTAGAAGCGATTCCCTCTGTGGACATTTTAAATACCATCAACACCAACAACATTCCTCCAACATCTGTTATCAAGCAATTAGCTATAGCTTTTGAGTAAGTTTTTGCCATTAACGTGCTTTTGATTCTTGACTTCAGTTGTTTGTTCTCTGCTATTGCTGACACTGAAATTCACTTAATGCCTCATGAAATGTGCTGATTAATAAATTGTTAACTTTATTGGTATTTACTTTCTGGACCAGTAACACTTTTTTGCCATACTGATAGCTACATATTTAATCTTTTGATGCAAATATGTGTTGCTTCTGAGGTCATGTTAAATGGTCAAATGTGTGATCTATTTAACTTTCATATTTCAGCTTGTGTATAGTATTCTTATCTTTTAGTGCTTGCCTTTTGGTTCCAGGGCTGGAAGTAATTTTAAGTCTATAAAAGATCTTTTGGCATCTTCTGGAAATTCTTCACCCATGAGGGAAAGGACAGGCCTGACCTTCTCTGCAGTGAAATCGTTAGTTCTTCAAGACAAAGAGAATAAACTTGCATCTGGCTTTGGTGATGATGCGAGAGTCCTCTCTTTGATTCATTCCCTGTTTGATGCAGGCAGGTTCATACATGTGATTGATAGGAAATTTGCTTTTGTTAGGAAATATGTTTTTCTTTAAACCTTCACCTTTTTATGATGGCCTTTCAATTACTTTTTTGAAGATGGGGACTTCCTCCAAAGGGATCTTGTTTCTGATTCAAACACATCTACAACAATGATATCTTTGTCAAAAGACATTCATGGTGCTCCTCCACAGTGCTTCGTTGTTAAGCTCTCTGAAGTCATTGGAAGCTTTAGGAGCCTTCGTAAAATGGCTCTCTTTTGGTGCAGGGTTGTTATTGAAGTAAGTTGGTTATGCAGAATCTGTACTACATGAATAGTTAAAGAAGAAAAGAAACTAAAATCCTCCATTTTCACATTTTGATGTTTGTAAATCTCTTTATATTATAGGTTTTGTTAATCTCCATCTAATGAAAAGTGTTTGGAATCCTTAATCATGCAGTTGAGAAGATTTTGGTTAGAAGGTAGACATCTGCCAGACATTCCTGTGGATGATACTCCTGATCTAAATTCATGTCTTTTATATCAACAATTGCAAGTTATTAACTGTTGTATATCAAGAAAAAGACGGCGTAGTATTGCCACTGAATCATTTGATTCGGAAATGGAGGAAGCTAGTTCAAATGTTGAAGAATCAGATGTTGCTATAGGCACAGTGGCTGCCAGCTCTGCATTATATGCACGAGTTAGCACTGGAGAACTTTTTCTTCGACAGGGAGCTAATCAACTGGCTGAAAATCTGGCAATGCTAGAAACTGGTGAACCTATATACTCACCTATTACTCAGGTTTGGTTGACCGATTCTGCTAACAGATTGTTTACCGTTTGACCCTATTCCCATGGTTCATGGTGTTTATGTATATGACTGTAGGAAGGACCTTTGCTTACAGAGGACCTTATCAAAGAAACAGAGGAGTTAGTGCTTCGTACAGGGAGGTCAGTATATTGACCAAACACCCCTTTAACATTGTTATATTTTTATATAGATTTCCCACTATAGAATTCTTACTGCTTCTGTTTACTGCCTAGATTTGCTTGTGATCATATTATTAAGGTTCTCCTGTTTGATTTAAAGCAATTATCTTACTTTCAAGATCAACCTATCTAATTCTGTTATGCATGCTGATTTTTTCTGATCATTTCAAATCTTTTTCCATATTCTGATGTATAGATCAAAGTTTTTGATGAAAAATACACAGTTTTGCCTCTGCTGTCATATTACTCTGCTGGCTACTTACATTATTCTTGTTATTGTTTTACTCATTACCTTATCTTTTGGTGGTCAGTGTTGGCGCTGGGTGTTCTCAACTACTCTCTGACATGCAGGCTTTCAAGGTATATTTTAGCACAATGGAAACAGCTCTATCTTTTTACTTTTTGTAGATACATATGAACGCATAATGTTGTTTCAAATGTCTATTGATTACTTATCTAAATTTACCGAACAATTGTTTTAGGCTGCCAATCCTGGCTGTATTTTAGAAGACTTTGTTAGATGGCACTCTCCTCCTGACTGGACTGAAGCCGACCCAAGTGATGAGGTTAAATCTTCAGTTACAAGAGGTCAACTAAGTATCCGGATGCAAAAAGAAGGTTTTTCTTTATCTCAGTTTCCTCTACTTAATCAAGTTTGCTGCATATTTGAATGAACTTGTATTGTGTTCTTGTGTGACTTGTCTTACTTTGACATTCTTAACTTACATGTAGTGTCACTTGCTAGGACTTTACTATGGTCGAGTCGACTCTGAGATTTGGATTATATACATTTCAGGTAATCTGTGGCGTCAACTATGGGACACAGCCAAGCCAATACCAGCCATTAAACAAGCACCTCTCTTCGATGAGGATTTGGCAGTGTAAGTTGGATGCACAGCACTTTATCTTACACAACTTACAACTCTTAGATTTTTCTATCACAGGAGCATTGTTCTTACAATAAATTGCTTGGGTTATGGCTACTTCAGGGAAGGAATTTTGAACTTCTTGGAGGACATCCCCACTTCTGAGCTCTTTCAACAACTGTTTGTTTCACTGGTAAGTGTTGTGATCTGACTATGGACGATAAGTTCCTTATATATGTCTCATAATTTTAAGTCAAACATGATGCTAGTTTTCACGATGCTAGTTCCTCGTTTATATCATTTTCAGCTTTCTTTGGGATTTACAGTAGCCGAGGAAACAATCTCTGCTGATGATAACCTGTCAAAGTTGTTCTACGAGTGCAAAGACTATGTTGTTGCGACTTGCCAGAAAAGTGTCTGGCATGACAAAATGGATGAACTTTGCCAGGTAGTTTCTATCACATGAAGCTGCTTGAATATTTCTTCATATGCTTGAGTGTGTTGGTTTATAAGATTTTGTTTCTCTGTGATCTGATGGTGTTCCATGTCAATAGGTGTATGAAACAGTGGAAAAGATGATGGTGACTCCGGAAGAAGTCATAAAGACAATAAAGCAGGCAGAGGAGACACCGGCAATTGAAAACGGAAATGCTTCTAGTGAGCTAAAACGTCGGTTTAAGAAGCTCAGTTTCAACTTCGGCAACAAGGAGAAACAACAGCAGAGAAAATCTCCTCCGAAAGACCAGAAGGACTGGTATGACAATCCTTCTCGACCATTTGCTAGCTTTATCGATAGCAAGCCCTCTTTATTTTCAAAGATATCCCCTAAAAACCTCTCACCTCCATCCTTAGATGAAAGTGATTGGACATTGGTTTGATCATATTATTCCTCGCCACCTCCCCTTCCTATTTTCCGATTGGTTCAAGCTGTGCACAGTTTTGCAGGTAATTGTAAATTATTGTGAAATGAGCTAATGGCATTAAAGTTGCAATTCTTTCTCAAATGTGCATTGCTTAAACAATATGTGAAAAATGAACAGAACAAAGCAAGGGAACACATATGGTCATTTCTTAATATAAAACACACACACACACCTAGCCTTACATTGTCTGAGCTTGATCATCTTCCTTGGCTATCATTTTCCTTTGTGTTCTGGTCTTCGCCAACCTTGTCGAATTCGAAATACTTGGAGATGAAATAAGGTGCCACAAAATTAGCCAAGAAGTAAACAACCAGAAGCAATGCACTGCAATTCCATGAAACAAAAGGGTTAAATTCTTTATAATTGAATAAGAAGTGGACTGTAATGTCAAAAAAGAATAAGTTATACCTTGTTTGGAGAAAGACTGTAATGTCACCAGATTGAGATGGAGGGATTTTTGCAGCAATAAACAGGGTATTGGAGGTAGCATTTGTCCTGGAATGCATGTTTTTTCTTAGCCAAACCAGTTTGGGAACTGATTCAGTGCTGAAAAACTTTTGTTTTGCTTTCAGTTTCTGTTTATTGAGCTGATAATTGAAACGTAGAAATGTGTAATAACACTGGATGCAGCTCATATCGATACCCAGAGTTGAAATTTTAGACCTTCCGTCTTCAGTCGTGAGCAGCAATGGCGTAGATTCTTCGGGGAAGAAGAGGATAGCATATTTTGTTTTTAATTTCAATGTGGTCCAAATAGAGAGGGAAAAGGACAAACAACTTGCTGGGTTTGGGTCATCTTGTTATTTGGGTTTAATGTCATGGAAGTCTATTCCAAAGGCATTGGGACCAAAACATTTCAGCATAATTGGTTTACATAGTTGGAAGTCTCCAACTCACGTGGTCTCATGGATCTGATGTTATCCAAATACAATCTGATAACAAATAAGCAATCAATTTTCTTCGTGATCATTCTGCACGCTATAGCTCTCTTTCTCTAATTCGAGCGATATATGCTCTTACCACAAGACATTGGGTGACTGATTTTATTTGGACACCACGAGAAGGAAATAAACTTGCTGATATGCTCGCAAAACTTACAGATCGTTCATACTTTGACATGCGAATCATAGATAATTCCCTTACTGTACTTGAACCTCTACTTGTTGTAGATGCAAGTGAACTAATCTTGTAACCCTTTGGGGTCTCTCTTAATTCAAAAAAAAAATCAATCCTTTATTATTTATAAATTCTAAAATATTTAAATAAAGATTTAACGGTTACATAAGGAGTTACGTGAGAGCCTAATCATTCAACGGTTACATAAGGATTAATAATTTTTAGGTAAATTATATAATTTATCATTGAATTTTATTTTTAAATTTATTTTAATTAATAAAATTTTTAAATATTGAATTTATTCATTAATAAGAAAGTTAAATGTTTTAAAATTTTAATAGTTAAAATAAATAATAAAGTTTAATATGTATTTTATCATAATTTTATTATTTAAAAATCATAATATTTCAAAATTATTGAATTAAGGCATAAAGTTATCAAATCTATCCAAATAAGGAAAGATTATATTATAGGTTCGGCTCACTACGTCAGTCATGGTCCTTAACCAATGAAAACCACTCATTCCACTACTAATCAACCATGTATATGAGTAAAGATTCATTGGTTGGAAACAAATTAATTAGAGATTAATGATGAAATAAGTGGTTATAAATAGACTGGACCATAACTGATGTGGTGAATTAGACTCATAATATAATTTCGATCCGTTATTTTTGACAACAATATTTTTTTTATAACTGAGCTTATTAATTGAAAGTCAAAATTTTTATTTTTCAAAATGTTAGATTTACATTTTTTAATGTTTGATGGCATTTTTGAGTTAATAATCATAATTGAGTGGAATGAGATGTAATTAATGATATATTTTATACATTATATTTTTTTTAATAAATATTATTGAACTTTTATTAAATTTATAAAAAATTATAATTATAACATAATAATTAGATTAAAAAAATCTAAAAATTCTTACGACTAAAAACAAAATTAAAATAAAATTCCATGTTCAAAATATGATGTATTCACAGTTTCTCACCCACTGTCTCTCTCAAAGAAATAAACAAAAAGGAATTTCTTAGATTTTCATTTTTTTCGGTTTGCAAATTACAGTGTATTCGACGGCTCTGATAATTCTCTGCAAACATCAGGTTAAATAAATTGCTCTTCGATGTATGATTTTTCATTACCTCTCAGGATTGCCTTTTTCATTTGATTAAATGTTTAGAGTCAGATCCACGCGAGTCTAGTTTTTCACGGAAATCTGGTAATTATGTTATAATTTATTGATTTTTATTTGATTTCTCCTTTAGATTCTTCAGTTTTGATTTTATTGGTGGTGATGTTGGGCGCTTTAAGGAGGAAAGTTGTGACCGGAGGCTCATCAGCTTCGGTTAGAACTTTTAACTTCTCTTTTTGAATTGGGGTTTATTCAGCTGAAGATGTTGGATTTTAGTTTATTTATTTTTTTCATTTCTTTTACAGGTATTGGGGAAGTCCTTGCAGGTGATTCGGCCGAGCGTTTCAGCATCTAGAGTTTCTTCAAATGCTGGAAAAGAGGTAAATTCTTTAGCTGAAAATGAGTATGATTCGATAATCGCGCTTGTGGTTCAGTTTCTGTTCAAATTTTTATTGATGTCGATAATCGATGCTATTAATAAAAAATAATCGATTTATTTTAGGCTTTCCTCTAATAAAATGTTGCTATGAAGTAAAAAATGGTAAACAACTGCAAGATCGTATATAAAATTTGAGATGGAAATATCATGGAATTAATAATGAATACTGTAGCTTTTCGCCCTTTTTTACTTCTGGAAGAGTTCAAGTAATTACCAAATGGGAATTTTTTTTTGTTTTAATAATTTGGGTTTGGATTTTTTTATCATACATTGGTAAGTATCCTCACGAGACTTAAATTCAAGTATTTGAACAGATTCTTTTACTTCAGCCAAGAGGAATTATCCATGTCCGTGACTTCTCTCATCTTGTTCTGCCAGGTAAATCTTGTGCACTGTTTTCTTCTCGTTTTGGTGAAGTTCTGTTGATTGTCTTTGTTATTCATTGAAATTATTTCTTGATTGTTGCAGGCTGTTCTGCCGGTTTAACAAAGAAGGGGTTAGTTGGTTTTGAACTTTTGAAATCCACTTCAATTTTAGGAATTATACTGTTACTAATTTGGTTTGTCATTTCTTAACACGGTGAGTCTATGAGTGAACTATTGGAGTGGTCTGATGTTTGTAGTGTGGCTACGAAGACACGAAGTAGTTCTTATTTTTTATCCAGAAACTCTATTAGTCATGGCAATTAGAAAGGAAATTCAATGTCCATGTTATTTTTTGGTTCTTTGAATGAGTTTGCCACTCCTTAGCACTTCTTTTCCCTGACAGCTTTTCTTATGCGCAGGGATGTCATCTCTAGCATTCAGTCACAGACTATCATGCAAAAGACATGCAGGGCTTTCTCTTCTGGAGATGGTATGATATTGATCAATGTCCTCGATATTTGTTTTGCCAAAGGTTTATTAGGGCTGACCAAGAGGTACTAGGTCTGGCAATATTCCAAAATAAGAAATAGTTCAATGTAATTTTAATCCATGGCTTCAACGTTTTTGGTTTTTCCAGAGCATTATTAGCTTGGAAAATGTTCATGTTGATACAGAGCATGTTTCTGCTTGGAACAACCATATATTCCTTTTTATTTCATTATTATGTTTATTTAAAATTTTATGACGTTTGCAATTTACTTTGTGGTGAAGGTGATCTGGTTGATGCTGTTGTCCCTTTTATGGGAGAATCAATTACTGATGGCACTTTGGCAACGTTTTTGAAAAGTATGTTTTCAGTCATTGTAATTTCCATCCATTTCTATACATGTTCTTTTTTTATGCTTGTAAGAGCTTGATCATGTTTCGAGCAGAACCTGGTGATAGAGTCGCAGCAGATGAACCAATTGCTCAAATAGAGACAGATAAGGTACTATTCTTCACTCTTATTCTTAGAAAGGTGCGGGTTTATTCCTCTAATACCTGTAATGTTCGTTTTCATCAGGTGACAATTGATGTTGTCAGCCCTCAAGATGGTGTGATACAAGAGGTACTAATAATATGCCAATAAATCTAGACCTTTGGGTCAAGCAGCATGCACTTGTTTAGCGTGTTGGTTATTTCTAGATTCCTATCTAGTATCTTCTCTTTTCTGGGAGCAAGGGTAGTGGACTGGATCCTGAATGTAAATGTTGTTGTTCTTGCCAGTATGTTGCCAAGGAAGGAGATACTGTGGAACCAGGTGTTAAAATTGCTGTCATTTCAAAGTCTGCCGAAGGTGTAGCACCTGCTGCTTCGAAGCCATCTCCTCCCGCTGAAGCTGTAAAGGAGGATAAGCCAAAAGCTAAAGTTGAAGCTTCTTCTGCTGTGGAGAAGCCTAAAGCCCCTGCTCCACCACCTCCTAAACGAACTGCTACTGAACCTGTACTTCCTCCCAAAGAAAGGGAAAGAAGAGTAAGTTTTCTTATTTTCTCTTTACATCGAAATGGTAGCTTTGGTTAAAAATGTGTTAGGCATCTTAGAAAATAAGATTCATATGGCTTCATGATTACAGGTTCCTATGACAAGACTTCGGAAACGGGTTGCTACTCGGTTGAAAGATTCTCAAAATACTTTCGCAATGTTGACAACATTCAATGAAGTAGACATGTGGGTTTTCTTTTCCCTCATATTTTAATTTGTGTCATGCATCCTGCCAACTATCTGTGTTAACCAACTTTCTGAACATTTCCATTTGGTCTGTATGGAACTATTTGCTTAACTTTTCTGTTTCAAATTTTCTGTGAAGTTAAGTAAATCAGCAACACTTTAGAAAGGCTATGGCCTATGGTATATTTCCGATAAAACCAATTCTGTTAGTCTTTTCTAATTCAGTTGTTTCTCGTTGCAGGACTAATTTGATGAAGCTCCGCTCTGATTACAAGGATGCTTTTGTTGAGAAACATGGTGTTAAGTTGGGATTTATGTCGGGATTTGTTAAAGTATGCAATATTTGTTCTTGAAATGCTCAGATATGCATTCATAACCTGCCTTCATCATTTGCTTTTTCTTTTATCCCTTATCATTTCTTCTATGATATTGTTTCAGGCTGCTGTTAGTGCACTTCAGCATCAGCCTATTGTAAATGCTGTAATTGATGGGGATGATATTATTTATAGGGATTATGTAGATATCAGCATTGCCGTTGGAACTCCAAAGGTAATCTATTTTGTGATTGTCTTTCTTTAATGTTGTCTGATTTGCCAAATTGCAATTTAGCCATTTCTTGCTGAAGCTTTTTTATATTATGCCTAAACTACCCATAACTCCCCAAACCCTTAAATTAGAGGCTAATGCACTCTTAAGCGCATTCGAACCACACACGACCTCCAGAATGCTGTAGCCACAATGGTGCCAACCAAGCTAAGACTTGGTAGATGGGTTGCTGAAGCTTCAAATTTTACTTTCTATCCCTAGTTTACAAAGAAACTTATAGATCTGTGGGCTCTACGCATGTAAAAATGAATTGAAATTGAGAATTTGTGTGAACGAGAACAGTTTTTTTAAACTGTAAACAAGGAATCAGTCGGTTCAGGAATTTATCCTTTGATAACTAAAGAAATTTTTTTGTTGGTCTTTTTCTTCACTTGTTTTCTTTATCACCGAGATGAAGTTTATTTATTTATTTCATGAAAAATGAGAAAATAAAATATCTAGAAGATTATACAATTCCTTTTTTTTGAACTTGGAAGCTGCCAATCGTATATAGACCAGGGGCATTGAAAGTAGATAAAGGAAGAATGTGATTCATGTTTCTATGTTAAGCTTTTTGTTCCTTTGTCTTTCTTGCCAGGGGCTTGTTGTTCCGGTTGTCCGTGATGCTGATAAGATGAATTTTGCGGAGATAGAGAAGACGATCAACGGCCTTGCAAAGAAGGCAACTGATGGGACCATATCAATTGATGAAATGGCCGGAGGCTCATTTACAATATCCAACGGTGGTGTTTATGGAAGTCTGTTGAGTACCCCTATCATCAACCCTCCTCAGGTTAGTGATTATAAACAGAATATGAGTACCTGTAAGGGTTCATATAGTTGTGACTTAGTAGTTTTACTTTTGACCAGAAAGAGAACCTTACATGATTAAATGATTTTTTTGGCAGTCGGCTATCTTGGGTATGCACTCAATAGTATCCCGACCAATGGTTGTCGGAGGTAATGTCGTCCCAAGACCGATGATGTACATTGCCCTCACTTATGACCATAGGCTGATCGATGGAAGAGAGGCCGTTTTCTTCTTGCGCCGTATCAAGGATGTCGTGGAAGACCCTCGCAGGCTGCTACTCGATGTATGACAGCCCTAACCCTAATAGCAACTGCTCTGATATCTCACTGTTTTCTTGCTCTCATAAGCGTTGAATATATACCTTGTGGCTTCATAATCTAGAATAAATGCCTGAAGTTTTGTAGGGTTTCGTTTATCGATTCACACTTTTGAACCATATCGAGTATCGATATACATATTTCTAGTTTCTGTTGGGCAACATATGATTTTTGCTTACACTGCTCGGTGTTCGAGTTCAAGCTTTGCAGTTCACACATGGCATGAAATGTCTCTGGTTTTGCCTCAACACAGTTTTGTAGTTATTGCTCAACATATTTGAGGTTTTATATTTTACTTGCTCATGTTTGGATCATCATCATCACCAATCCATTAATGTTGTTGCAAGTGATGTCTAATATTCAACCCAAGCTTAGTTCAATAGAGGTTAATGGAATTCTAAGTAGCCCAAGTTTACTTGTGTCTCAAATGTGTCGAGTACAGATATGAGTCGGGAAAAAATAGTCTAAAGATTATAAAATAATATTTTATTGTAGAGCAAACAACTGAACTTAGATATTTTAAGAGAAACATTATCATTTTTTTACTGACATCCCTAATTAAACACAAATCTAAAACCCTGACCGTAAAATTTTAAATTAAATCTCTAAATCTTAAAAATATATATATTTATATAATCCAAAGTTTATACCGATACTGTATTAAATATTTTTTTTTTACAAAAAAAATTCAGACCCATACAGAGACAGACAAGTCTGATTAACATTTTCAAGTCTTCCATTCTCTCACTCGGTCATAACAAGTATTTAAGGAAGTTCAGACCCATACAAGGCTCTTACCGAGTCTGTGTTTCTTATTCAACATGAGTCGGTAAACTGCTGCAGGCTTCAACATGTGGTTGTCTCCATTGTTGTCACCTTAAAACCTCTTTTTGCTTCACAATCACATATGCAAGCCTTGAGCTGTATTAGTTGACCTGTCACATGACTAGTCTTGTACAAAGTCAATGCCACATGGAGGAAAATAATGGAAGTCAACATCCATCTTCCGGTCTTCCACAAGCACCCACTCTCCTTCAATATCATACATCTTTTCTAGAAGAAAATGGGGAAACTAATCAAAGAGCAATGGAATATTAGGTTACAGTTTTTGACTATCTAATAGGAGTAGCTTATTCGGGATAGACCGAGAGGTACTAGAAACGGTCGGAATTGTTAAGGTTAGTTAATTACTTGCTATTACAGAGAAGCTAAAGTTGACTTCTTTTGCTTATCTGATCTACCTAACCACTTTTAAGCCTCCCCTGTTCACACAAGTTAGTCACTGGCGCCGGCAGCATGTGACCGGACGGTACTCTCTGCCTGACCACTATGGACAATTTGGGGTGGATTTGCTTTGGAATGGAATAAGAAATTTCATTAATTTTCTCAAAATTGAGATCATCTGATACAAGAATATCATGTGTTACACTGTCAAGTACCAAAGTAGTGATGAAATCAATGGTGTTTTCTGCAGAATTGTCTGAGAAGAAATCTCCATCGAAGATCGAGGTCTCGGTTTCGGGTTGTTCTTCAAATGAATCCATGGATGATACAGTTGGAAACTGAAACTCACTGTGTTGTTCAATGCCACTACTTCTAACTGTGATCCAATCTTCTTCATGCAATGTACAATTGGAAGGTGGTGACAGAGTTGATTGAAGTAATTTCTTGATTCTATCAGCCGGAGAATTCATGGAAATCGGTTTCGGTATCGAATTCTTGGGAGTTTCCATCATGTTGTGTGACTGTGAATCCCAGAAACCTTGATCCAACACAGAATTTGGAGAATCCATGGCGGATTCCATCACTTCATTCAAAAGTGTAACTGATTCTTCCAGAAATGGATGCTCAAGCAATTCTTTAGCTGTCCACCTCTCTTTCAAATCCCTCTTCAAACACTTTCCTACAAAATCCTTTCCTTCATCCGATAACCATCTCGGAATCTCCGGTATGTCACCGGAGAATCCTATCTTATAAAGAGCCAACACCAGATCGTTCAGCTCCGGCCACGGCAATTTCCCAGTGCTCATCTCTATAATTGTACATCCAAGAGCTCATATGTCAGCTTCAAAACCCTGCTCCTCTCCACGTGCCACCTCCGGCGCCATGAAAGCCGGTGTACCGGAAATCACCGACGTGTCAAAGCCTCCGTCACCATCTTTTCTCATCAATTTAGCACACCCCAAGTCAGCAATCTTTGCACCTTCTTTGTCAATCAAAATATTTTGTCCCTTGATGTCACAATGTGCCACTCCATTAACATGAAGATAATTCAAACCCTGTAAAATCTGTTGAGCATACAATCTAACTTTCCCTTCACCCAATCTCCCTCCGACCCTTCGGATTTCATCAGAAAGCGTACCGCCGGCGATGTACTCCATGCAGAGATTGTACGTAAGCTTGTCCTTGGCTTCATTCGTAACATCGTACCCTATGTACTTAACAATGTGAGGACAGCTTAATTTGGACAAGACATAATTCTCCCGTTGTAAGAACATAGAACGACATAACTCAGTCGACTTAACTGCGAAAAGCTCACCGGAAGAGATCGCGGTGGCAAGAGACACGGTGGCAGTGGCGCCTCGGCCTATGGTTGGTCCTCTAATCCACTCCATTAGAGAAGAAAAAGGGAACCAAGCAACAAACAAAGAAAAAAAATTATGGATCTTCTTACTAATGCAATGCTATGTAAGAAAAATGCATATATATATATATATGTATGTATATGTGTATGTATATGTAAAGTTTGTGGGGTTTGCTTTGGTTATGGTGACTTAATTCAAACACCAAAGCATATGCTGAAATGCAACAACTTAGGAAAGATTCTTAAATGACAAAAATCTGGGTTTTTTTTTTCTGACTTTGTTAGCCATGGTTTGTTGAGTTCATAGAGCAAGAATGTACCACGTGGCGTGATATTAGTGAATGCTGACCGCCTACGGGCGGCGTCACGGCGGTTGCTTTAGCTTATAATAAAGCCATTCACATGAAGACACATGAGCGCGTGCCGAGATTGCGGGTAGTTTATTGTAATAGGTCAAATTATGGTTCCAATCCTTCTGCTACCTAAAATTTGGTGTTTAGTCCTTACATTTTTAGGTAATTATTCTGTGTACAAGCATGTGTGAAAATTTTGTTTTCACAAGCGCTTTAGTTTTAGGATTTAAGGACTCTATTCAGGGTTTAAATTTCAGGAGTTTGTGTAATAATTTTAAATTTAGGGGTTGTTGACATAATTTTGGGTTTAGTGTTAAATTAATCAGAGTCAGATACTAAATCCTATATTTGAGCATAGTATAGGGACTAAAATCAAGTTTAACCATTTCAATTGGTTAATTTATTTATCTTTTAATTAGCATTGTGAATCATTGCGGCGCAGAGTTGATTAATAAGCAGTTTTAAGAGTGAGATGAATATAATTTTACGGATTTTATATTATATAAAGATCTATATAAATTTAATTTGTAGCGAACAGAAATAGATATAAAAATTATATTTGTTATGGATAATAAATAAATACAAAATTTAAAATTTTATTCGTATCATATTTATTCGTATTCACTTACACTCATTTATCATCCCTAAGATTACTTTCTTGTGTATCTTAGCTTACAAGCTGTAGGCTGTAGCCTGCAGTACCGAGAGAGTTTCTTTCTCTTTTACGCGTTGATGCCAAAGGATAAAACCAGAGGCTGCCCTGCCCATTGGTTTATGAAAATTACTTGGATACCGGAATAGGAGAAACACAAAAAATTAATATTTTCTCTCTTAAAATTAGAGTGCAAAGCAACCTTATTTTTCTTCTGTTTGCTTAGGTGATAATATCTATTAATTTTAATATTAATTATCGAATTTAATATTTTTTTATAAATTATGGTATATTTTTTTATGTTTGGGGTTTTGTTTATTTGTCATTTTAATATAATTTTAACGTACTTTAGTAAATGTTTGGTACTTGTATAAAGATTTTATCGATGTTAGTTTTTAATTATGATTACGTTGATAGTTATAGATAGTTAAATCCTCACTCGAATGATAGTTGTTTATTGATATAATTATGATAAAATTAAAATAAAAAACTATTATAAAGAAACAGTTGGCCAAGGAAGAATCAAATCAAAAGTAAATATAAGACAACAAAACACATAAATTACAGCTGAAAAAGATAGAACACAAACTATTGTTTTCATTTTCATTTTATATTGTATAAGCACTAATTTTAGTGAAGAGGAGTCGAGTGCAATCAACTTGCATGCCTTAAACCGGTTCGAGTATGAAGTCTTGTATATGCAAAAAAAAAAATAATTTGAGACTCATCCATCAGAATCAGGCGTATGACACAGATCATTTCGTCTTAATCAAGACAAAGTCTGTTGTTTGGTTGTAAAACTAATAGTTTTGCAGGTCATGTGGTCTAAGACGTTGATATCTAAGAATCATGTCTCAATTGAACTGTATTTCATGTGGTCTAAGTCCAGCATCCCTAGTCCTCGCAGCAACCGAAGTCATCCTAGCTATTCTCACAAAAGCTAAACACCAGTTGCATTGCATCGTTATGATCTTACAGGTCAAGCAACGACAACAGAATCTCGTGAAATTCTTTCGGAATCAACATGCATAACAAGAAACAATCCGGAGAAAATCACAGATCGTGTTGTTCACAGTATTTACATGCAATCAATGTGGTGCACACTATTAAAGATTACTAGCACTGCAATAAACTAAAGTGTTCAGATGTACAAAGGTTTGCTTACGTGGCTTCAGCAAATCCAACTTGCATGTTCCCATAGTCGAATACTGTATGGAACTGGCCCATAAAGATATCGCCAAGGATCCTGTATATCGATGAATACTGGTTAGATTATCATAGCATCAAATGTTTTTTACGGCCTAAGAATTGATGTCAAATATGATTAAGAGTTTAATCATAGACAACATAATTATCCTTGGATATGTTATGTGGACCAGTGAAAGGAATACCAGAGAGGTCCGCTAGGAGGTGGTACATCCAGGGCAGTGAATCCACTAAGGCATTGAGCTGCATCTCCCTCGCCGGATTTAACGACATACTGGTTCCCATCACCGATAAAAGGAGAGAGGTCAAGAACAAAGAGTCATTGAATTCAGACATTAACATGAAATTGTAAATGACTGAGTGGTCCGTGGTCGTGAATCACATCGAAAGGAGAAAGACCAAAGCGCATTACACAAATTCAGCATAACAAATCCTACCTGCTCAGGAGAAAGCTTAAATAACTTTCCACCAATGGTGAAGAAGACATTAGGCATAGAAGAAAGACGTTTACAGTCGATGCTTGATTCCCCCATCGGACTAGGTATCCGATCACAGAGCTGCAATTATCAATTTGGGAAAACATAAGCCCGGAAATGAACTATCCCAAATATACTCAAAGGCTGTTAAAAGTGGATGCTTATTCACCTGATTGACATAGTCAAGTACATGTTCCGCTGTCTGGTTCTTCTTAAGCTGATTTTGCATCCACACAACCGCCATCTCACAGGCAGAACACATAGAATCACGTAAACTGCCAGATGCTTTTCCAGCATTCTCATTTACAATACTTTCAATCCCCATACTGAACACGATAAAATTTACAAGTCAATGAAGAAATTTCAATCAAGATAAGAAACAGGGTGGAAGACAAATGATATTTGTGTACAACCTTACACCTTGAGTTCCATCAAACATGCACAGACCTATCTGTGAGCAAATTTTCTTCGGTTGCTCCTTTCAATGCGGAATAATAAATAGAATGATTAGGAAGACCAGCAACAGACTACCATTACCATATTATACTCTTTAACTATCTCCATATGCCATTTGTATCACAATAAAAGCATGCTAAAATAGATCATATACCTTCGCTAATAGCATATCAATTATCTTATTGCCATATTCAGAAACTACAACCTTGCATTCTTGACTTACAACCCCTGATGCTCCGATGGCATGATTGATTTGAGCAACAATACCCTGAAAACATGGTATAAGAAACAAGCATAGACAAAAGACCAAAACAAACAATCCATTTTTGCCAGCAATGGGCAATGCATGCACAGAGTCGATGCAATGACTACTATTAACACTCTGCCTAGCACTTGTAATCATAGACATTTACAATCACAAGATGGAAACAACCTGAGAGGTTATGGAGGTGAAACTCATCTTAAAATAAACAAATAAATCCTGAGAATTGTTTAGAAAAATGTTAGTTAAAGGATAAATTCTCACATGGGAATAATGATACATCCAATGTTTCCAAGAGAAACCATCATAGAATGGGCAAAACATGGTCAACACTTGACAACAAACCTTGCTTTAACAAGCAAAGCTACACAAGAATGCATACACACATAAATAGACACAAATTAGTACAAACCGTAGGACCAGCCAACATGGAAGTCCCTGAATCAGCAATAGCACTGCAGCCACTGGCACAAAATCCTGTAAATGGTGTAAGAAGGAAATCATTAGAAGACTACAAACTATTTGCAGGTCCTTATCGATTATCTTTATCATGTTAAGCAGAATATCATGAAACATATTTGCCAATTATTTTCATTAGATAATTTTGAGGACAATTTCTCACCTGTTGTTTCATTATCAATCAGGAAATCACCCATATTAAACTGCAAGCCAAAGAAACAGAAGCATTAAAAGGAATACATTAAATTAAATATATTGTATGACACACAAGGAATGTTTAAAATCCTAACCTGCCAGTATCCTTTCCGTGTTACAGGAACATATGTATGTTCTCCCTTGAAATGTTTAGGATCCATCCCGCCAAATACCAATTCCCCGCCAAAATCATCCTCGGGGTTGCGGTTAAGCCAAAATGAAAAAACTGGTTGCTTAACAAGACCTTGATTGACCATATTGTACCTTAATTGTTACATTTTAAGCATCTTAAGACAATAAAAGTGAAACAAAAAGCACAAAAAACAGAAATGAAGCTATTGCATACCACACAGGCACAGCATTTCCCTCCGAAATCTCTTGAAATCCAAGACCAAGTATACCATCAAATTTGGCAAGCAAAAATGTTAAGCTGGGCTCCTTTGTTGCCTCAATAAATTCCTAAGCAGACAAAGAATAAAAGTTCTAAACATGGACCATCACCGACAGCCATGCTGGTGAATTGCAAGGCAAACGTATATAATAATTTTATTGAAGATACCTGATTTTTAACTACAAGATCGCCAGCTGCTACATAGTCCTCACTAAAGAATCCAGAAATGGATCCAGTGCCATATTGAATATCCGCTGGTTTACCTGCAAGCAGGGTCATTTAAAAGAAAACATATATGCATAAGCTTCATTATCCTCACTTTGACTGAAATAAGCAACAGTTAGTTTTAATATCCTTCCAGTCACCTGTATGCGAAATTTTCCAATCTAAAGCACAATAGAACTGAATATGCATGACAAGAAGGCTGCAAGCATACTTGAGTTTTCCAAATGCAGGAAATCATGCTTATATATAACAAAACAACAGATAAATGCAAAAGGAGAAGCATAATAAAAACTAAATCCAACTACTTAAATTGTTGCCAGCAGAACTTAAGGATTGATCAAAAGACAATAACCAGTTTATGATACAGAGAAAATCATAATCAAGAAGACATATTTCAAGAATGTTAGAATGAAACAAGAAGCAGCAACAAACCATTAGCTTTATACGTTTGTGAATGGCTTGATTTATATGTTGAATGGAAATAGCAAGCTATCTGCGCCCAGACACCAGCAAATCTTTAGAAATATTCCAGATTTATACAAGTCCAACCCTTAAGTACTCCAATAACAATTTAAGGAATAAAACTCACCGAGAAATAACACTTTGAAGAAGGAACCCACAAATTAGAACTGCCAGTGTCAAAAATTACAGTGAAATTCTGTGGAGGTGTGCCGATACCAATTTCACCAAAGTACTGAGCATCCATGTAGTTCTTTAGTGCCACAATATCAATATCCTTTGAATCTTGTAAGTTTCCATGAAAAAGATACTTTCCAAGAGAACCTCTCAATGCTTCTCCCTCCTTGGAATCAAGTTGGGCAGTTAACAGATCATTCCGATCAAACTTTCTCTTTTTTAGTCCGATTCTGACCAATCTATCAATGGATGTGGAAAAAACAATAGGGAACAAAAGACAAAGAAAAAGAGTGATAACCGTAGTTCTAACTATTGTCCCCATTCTGATAACTTTGAGTCTGCAATGGAAGGAAATAGCAAAGATTTTTTGTCAGATATTATTAGAACTACAAATGGCAAACTGAAAAAATGATATAATCACACAACTAGTAGTAGTATTTTCACAAAACAGGTAGCACACAAGCCACTTATTGCCTACACGGGAATAAAAACTATCTACAATTCACCCAAGTCTACAACATTTAATCACTGCCATGTTAAGTTCTGTTCCCAAAGAGCAAACAGATCCTCTGAATTTTTGTGACATCATTCCACGGTTTATATGATTGAATTTTCAGAGCACATCTTTTGCTGCTGAGAAAACACCACACTCATATACTTAAAAACATCTGCAATTACAACTGAGGACAAAATAGTTTGATTCAAGCTATGAGGAATCTTAATTAAAATCAAATCGGTACTCTACACAAATTAGTTGAAGTGATTGAAATCAAAACGGATGTCAATCGAAGTTAACTAGTTAACCTTCACTTTTCCCAGGTAACAAACATCGAAAATCCTCCAATATATCACCATCCAAACCGGAAAAAACTACAGAAACTATTATCAACCAAAACGGAAAATCCGAACTTCAAATTTTACAAAGTCAACTCACAACTATTATCAATAAAAGTCAGAAGTAGAACATCAATCAGTAACTTTTCTTTTCCAGACAATTACTAATTTCTCTAAAACCTAAACATCACACTATATTCCTGCCAAATAATGCAAAATTACTAAAAATATATTGAAAACTCACTTAAAATTGTAATCAAACGCGTACAATAACAGAGATTAGAGAAAATAGTGAAGAGAAATCACATGATAAGCTAAGATTAAGAAATTAAAAAAATGATTCTTACGCTTTTGTTTATGAATTCAAATTTGAAGAAGAGTAGACTGAGCAGAGAAATGAAGTTACGGCCTATTCCAGTAATTTAAAGGGAGAAGTGTTGAATTAGATTAGCGGGTTTCTTGGAGGAACGTTGCCGTACACGTGGTGTCGGCTGGCATTTTAAATGAGTAAAATACACCATAGGTCACTTAATTAAAGGTTTCATAACAAATAGGTCGCTTTTCTTCTAAAAATAATAATTTTATCACTCATTTAAAATTATAGGAATAAAGAATCACTATATCCGTACCATTACTATTGAAAAATGGCACAAAACATCTTATCTCAGTGGTTAAAAGAACGATTGTTGTTTTTTGAGATCACGGATTCGAGCACCAATAATTAGAGGTGGGCAAAATACCCGATTACCCGGTATCGGTCCCGGATCCGGTAAGACTTGATAAATTTTTATCTGGTATTGGTTCCGGTGGGACCGGGACTGGATCCAAAATTTAGGTCTCGGTCATAAATGGGACCGGGACTGGATCTTGATTTTTTGGACCCAATACCCGGTAGGACCAAGACCAATATCAAATATCTGATATTGGTTTTCTTTTGTTTATTGTTCTTATCAAACTTTCTCTTTATGTATGAATATTATGGGTATGACTAGTTTTAAAACTTTAATTTTCAAGTTTATAATATTCTAATTTTATTATTTAATATTATTATTGGTGGTTGAAATTTATTTTTCTCCAATTACTCAATTTTTTTTAAGAATAAACTAATTGACCGGTTACCCGGTATTAAAACCGGTTCATAAATTTTAGGACTCGGTGTGACTAGGACCAGGACTGGTTTTATTTTTTATGAACCGATGGTTACCGAGATTGAGACCATTTCTATTCAAATTGGTCAGGTACCCGGTCTTGCCCACCCCTACCAATAATGCAGCACAATTATTGAACGATCAATGTCTAATGGTCAAAAATATACTCTAGAATAGATATTACATGCACATAACGTTATCCCTTAAATTATTATTATTTTGGGATTAAAGTTTAAAGTTAAAATTTAAGATATTGGAATAAGGTATATTTTTTAAAATTTGGATTTTAAGATTTATAATTTATAATTAAGGATTAAAATTTAATTTTTTTAATATTAATACATGAAGGACACTACAAAGAGACGACAATTTTTTTTTTCGAGATATACTCAAAGAAGATTAATGGTTTGAGGGCCAATAATAGATGGATTTGGGTTAGCTAAGGGAGAAGCCCATCAAAAGCTAAAGCCCAAATCTAGTAAATAGTTCGGCTTTCGGCTTTTATTTCAATTCGTAGTAACAATTAAACTTTTTTTTTTTCATTTTTTTAATATGAAGATAAAATGTTGAAGATTTAAAATAAAACGAACTATATTTTTTTATGATAAAAAATTATAAATCAAAATAATATAGTTGTTAAGTTAATGTCCTAATTTTTTCAAAAATAAATAAATAAATTAAAACCCTAAGCAAGTAATAGGCCGGCCTACGGTTGTTAATGTTAATTACGAGTCTAATGTAATTAGGTACAGTCAATTAGAAAAGAAAATGAAAACTCTTACTGTTAATTACGTGCCTAAGACTACCTATCATAATTTATAGAGATGCTAAAGTCAAGTGAATTAAATTTTTTATATATGTTCAAATCTCATTGTATGAATATTTTTAGATATATTATGTTTAGTCAAAATATTCAGTTTTTATTTATAAAAAAATCAGTCGATATAATTTTAATTTAGTTTATAATAGAAAATAAAATAAAATGTATTTAAAAAAAAAATAGATTCGTGTATTTGTGTATGTAAGGTATATATACGTTATCAAAGAATTAAAATAAATTATGAGATATATTAAAAAAAAGGCGTGTATGTGTTTAGTTATGTATGTCCAATGGACACATTATATACTTTTTGGTATTTTAATTTGATATTAGGGTTTAATTTGATATCTAATTTTTTTTCTATTAGCTAATTTGAACTTGATTTTAAGAATTAATTTAGTATATTAACTTTTTTTTTGTCAAATTAGATACTTGAATTTGGCTTCTTTGTTCAAATTGGTACTAAAACTTATAGGAGGACATAAGATCGAGTATATTTAATTTGTATTAATTTTTTTATATTTTTTTGGGTAACAGTATGCAAGAAAACACAATAAATTATCGATTGAGTTTAGTTCATCTAGAATGTCATTGATACAATATATAAGAGGACATAAAATCGAGCATATTTAATTCAATATCCTCTTATTTAATAACGGAGAGGGTTTTGAGTAATATACATATTATATTGAATTTCATGCTAAAAAACTCTGAATCTCGTTAGACATGCATGTATATATGTAGCATAGAACCCTAGAAGATAACATCGTTCTAAAATTAGAAAACAAAGTACAACTAAAACATAACCCTACTTTCTAAGGAAAAATCAAAGTTACAATCTGAAAATTAAACACATTAATTTTAAAACAAATTGTTTTTTTCATTAATAATATGATTCAAGTATTGTTATTACCATTGTTGTCTCGATGGCCAACAATGGAAGTAATGGCAGCAACCAACGCCGTGGTGAAGTTGGGATCCGCTGTGATGGCGGCAGCCCTGGCGACCGTATCTGCCATGGGATGTACCTGCATTTGGTTTTGACCTAAATGGCCGGGGATTAGTTCATTGTTTCCTTGAGAACTAAGTAAAGTACCCAAAAGCTTGGATTGGTTGTAAATTGGATGACCAAGCAGGTGAGGCGGCAAACTGGATATATTGTGAGGCCATTGTGGAGAAATGGGGTGAAGTTGGTTCAATGGTCTTTGATTAGGGTTGTGAGTGAGGTCCAATGTGACAGTAGGAAATGGAGCTGAAGCTGAAAGGGTGACCAAACTTGTCGAACCAGGAAGCATCATCCCTTTCGGGATGATGCTCGAGTTCATAATCCCATCTGCACTAGGCATTGATCCCGACAGTAGTGTCGCTGCCGCTGTCGATGTTGTTGACGCCATCGCCATCGCAGCAGGAGGAAGCGGATGGTTATGGTTCCCTTCATAAGTCGTGATAAGGATGGTTCGGTCCTCGGCACACCTTTGCACTTGTTTTCTAACCGGACAACCAGTAGTCATGGTGCAACGGTAGTAAGCTCGAGGGCAAGGGTTTCCTTTTGCAATCTTCTGCCCATATTTTCTCCATTGACAACCATCAGAAATCTGCAGCCATTGAAATCAGTACACATTAGCTTTGAATCAGTCTTAATTAATCAAACAAAAGGACTGATAAACTTAATGTCAATGTCATTACATGTGTTTCATTATCTGTATATAAAATTATTCTTAAATACAAACCCTAAAATGTTCTGAAATTTTGTATATAACTTGCTGCACAACTTTTTCTAATAACTTCCTCAAAATCTACTTCAACAAAAGTAGGCGGGTGCCAACCTAAAATTGTGTGCTCACTACCATGTTTTCTTGCACGTAGGGAGTTTGATTCTTTCTGCTATGTTATCAACTGTTAGAAGTAATCATCAAGATGAATTTTCCTTTTTAATATTCGAAAACGAAATCGAATAAATTCAACCCTCATTTAATAGAAAACAGTATTAGCAACAAGATTACTGTTTACTATTTGTCCCCTCCTCTCCCCTAAGTTGCTTGATTAATTAATCTGAAAACCTTACCATTGATGCTTCAGACCGAGCTCGAACCGAGACACGAGCTTTTCGAATCATGGCCATGGTCTGTTGTGATTGTTCATTATCCATTGAGGTATTCAACTTGGGAGCTTTGTTAGTTGACCATCCTGGAAGATGAGGAAGGCCTTCAGGGGTAGTAGTACTGTTCTTTACTCTTCTCTCCATAGACTCAACAATAGTGTTCCCAGGCGAACCAGATAACTCCGGCGACGATCTATCCTCCGACGAAGATTCCGTAATCTCATCCTTTTCAGCCTTTGCTGCTTCACCCAGATCCATAAATTGCCTTGCCACTATACCTCCACCATGTGTTGTATCTTCCATTGATCTATCCATCTAATACAAACATCATCAAAACACACATACAATATATCAGTAACTAATGATTGCTTTATAATGCAATTATATATGATCTCGGCTGCAGTTTCACCTCGGTGTTGTTAGCTTCTGAACTTTCAGCCACCCGATTTCGTTGTCGTTGCATCAATGAAACAAGATGCATCTGTAAAGCGTAATAGTTGTTATTCACCTGATTAAGAGTGAGTTTCAAACGTTGATTCTCTGCGTTTATTCGTTCTAATTCGGCTCGAACATCTGCTAACTGCACCCATTAAAATAAGTAGTCTTAAGTATTTAGCATCCAAAATACGCAAGAAAATGTGTTCTTTCTCAGTCACCAACCTGATTTACCCTTTGTTTCTCTTTCAGATTCTGTGATGATTTCTCACTTGAAGTATTAGCTGTCAAGAGATTTAAACCAGTCTAAAACAAAGAAAAGTTCCAAGTAAATATAATTTGCTATATCCATAATTCCATATACATATATGAGTACAACAACGTCCCTTACATTTACATCATCAGCTTGATCTTGCAGCAACCCGGGACGATGATGGTCGCCATCATCGTCAACCTTTAGATGTTGTCTCGAAGAAAGATCGCCGGCGAAGAAGTCCATCTCGTTGACTACTCGTTTATGATCACCGGGCTCCATTTTTACAGCTTTTTTCTCCAGGAAAAAGGGTTTTATGAGATCTTTTCCGAACATGAACCAAAAGAGGAAGGATTTCTCAGGACTAAAGGAAGAATTAGAAGACTAGTTTCATCAACAGTATGCTGTATGTATCCCCGGAGTCCAGAAAATGGGATAAAGGGATTATAAAGCAGGAGGGTAAGTAATTAAAGAGAGGAGAGGCAAATGGCGGTGGACCAGGCATTTAAAATGGGGTTTGGACTCAGACCAAATGTGAAAGGAGTGATGAGGGGGGATCGTATAGTATTATCTTCTCAAAGCATGAAAAGGGGTTTTCAATGAGAGAGGGAGACTGAGGTAAGATGATGCGTCAAGTGGACACTTGGCTCAACTCCATGGTCATGGCTACCTTGAGAGAAACTCGTGAGAAAGTCTTTAAAAAAATTATGGTTGGTGTACGAGTCTTCTAGCCCAAGTGATTAATAGAACGATTGTTGTTCTTAAAAGTTACGAGTTCGAGTAACAACGATACTAGCAGAATGATTGAACGATTAATATCAAATGATAGAGATTATATTTTAGAACAAATACTACTGTAATCACTATTAATTTGTTCAAAAAAATTATAGTTCGTAATGGAATAATTAAATTAAGAAAACCGTCTTACCTCTATAATAAATTTCTGCATTCAGTGACAGAGAGATTGAATCATGAGGAGACTAAATGTTTAACTTTGAAATGATTGAGGTCTGAAAAATAATTAAACCATTAAAATTTAAAGGAGATGGGGTTTAATTTTACTAATTTTAAAATTAAAAGGTCTTAAAAGCAATTAGACCATAAAAAATTAGGGTCAATATGTACTTTAATTAATTTTAAAAACTGATAGAATTTTAAAAGCAATTAAACCATAAAAATTTAGGATTAATGCTTAATTTAATTAATTTTAAAATTGATATGATCTTAAAAATAAATTATACAAGACAATTTTAAAAGGGGTAAAGACTTAATTAAAATAGTTTTAAAACTATTAATGAACTAAAATATAATTAAACCATCAAAGTTGTCTGCAATACTCAATCCGATTAGTAAACCAATAAATTAGATACAAGTAGTTAATTTTTTTGAAATTAACGGTCAGGGAAATATTTAATTCAAATTTTAAATATTTATTTATAAAATGTATACACAAAATATATATTATAATCATTTAAAGACTATTAAAAAATATTTAATTCGAATTTTGAATTTATATGTTTTGTCAACATTGTTTCTTTTTCTTTTATGAATTCTACCTATAAGATTGAAAATCAATATACACACTATGAGAGTAATGAATACTTCCGAATGATGTGCTACCAAACCTTTGAATATAAACATTTATGGATGAATGAATTTAAAGAGTACTTGGTATTCATGCTTCATATTCATAATGTATATAGTATCATTATCATAAATATTTTATAGTATTTTTGTTGGGAAATCCTTGAATTTTAGTTATTTATAATTAAAAAAATTATATCACGGGTTATTTTCGGGAAAGTTTGATTATTGTCTTGTACATGAGAAATTATATCACATGTCATTCTCGTCACGTTATCTATGAAATTAACCAATCAAATGCATCAATTTTATTAATTATTTTATCTCATCCATTTTTATCAAGTGAATATTTATTTAAAAATAATTTTTATCAAGTGAAGATTCATTTGATAAAAACGAGATAAAAAAATTAATGAAATGAATGTATTTGATTGGTTGATCCTATAGATAACATGACGAAAATGACTAATCATGATCTAATTTCTTCTTGCACATAAAACATATTTAAAATTTATGGTCAACATCTACTCCTAAGACTGTATCAATAAAATATGGATCAATTCATAGATAAAATTCAACAAAACAAAAAGGGGTTCTTTATCATAAACATTTTTTAATGATTCATTTCTCATTCTTTTGTATGATTTTTATGAATCCATAAAAAAATGTTTATCAATTGAATGAATAAATGAATGAAAGAATATGATTTTTAGAGATCGCAATTTGAGCACCACATCCAACGATTTCAAAAGATTTATGTAATTTGGATAGCTTTGTATTAATCGTTAGGACTTTACGTTTTAAGGATTTATCAAACCAACTAGATATTGGGTTGTACACGTTACGTTATATAAAAAGCGTTTCGATTCCTGTCATAATTGTACCATACTTCAAAAAAGTATTTCAAATTTCTAATTCTAAAAATATATCTTGATTCATCTTCTTATACAAGCATAGGATTTTTTTAGATCACTTAAAATTGATACATTATTTGTATATCCACTAAATTAGAAAGGGGTTTTTTCTCAAGTGGGTTGAAAACAAGGGAAGGATATATAGTAATTCAGAGAAATAATGATTCATAAAGTTACAAAATTGAAACTTAATTTTTAATTTAATGGATTAGTTTCGACAACCCAGTTAAAGCTCTTATGTATGTGCTCCCGTATAGTATATATATCAAAATTATTTATTATTATTTATTATTCAATATTATAAAAATAACAAATTAAAAATTATTATAACACTAACATAACAAACGGGCGATGGGGAAAATAAGAATCCCCAACCCCCCGGAAATGAAAAAAAAAAGATATTCAAAAATTCAAAAAAGAAAACCTTTGTATCTTATTCGAGTTAAACCAATTCAGATTACTCCAAATTTATTTGTCGTACAAAAAAACTTTTTGAATTACCCGTAGAAAGAGATTTCGCTAATGAAAAAGCTTTCAACGCCGCCCAATATCCTTTCTTTTTCCAAACATTTTTTCGAATACGCTTTTTTGATTTAGAAGTACGTTTTTTTGGAACTGCCATTCAAAAAAAAGGTTATTCAATGCTATAGTTGGATGTCAAAGACATCTATTTTTTTTTTAAAACAAAAAAAAAATGATCGGGCTTTTTATGTCATTATTTATCTATTCCTATAGATTTTCGAGATTATAACTATATATATACTATACAAATGTTATACAAATTTCATAAAAAAATGAATAGAGACGGGAAAATCACATAAAATGCTTCTATTCCAGAAAAAAAAAAAACAATATGATATAACCTTTTTTATTTATATTCCATACACTATCCAGCAAAAAAAAAAAAGAATTGTTATTTAATTTATTGGTACCTTTCTTTTTTATATCTCCATTCAAATCTTATATCTCCATTCAAATCTATAGGATATAGGATAGATTAGGATCTATATCTATTCTATTATGATATATAAAAAAAATTGATGAAATCAAAAAAACGTAAAAAAAGGTCTTTCCTTTTCTATACTCTGCCTATTTTTTTGTCTTCCTACGTTTAGAATTTATCCATCTCCATTTCGAATTTTTACATGAAAAATACATCAAAATAAAAAGTCTAAAAAACCGTTTTATCTACCTATGCAAACTTTAATTTTTTTCTATTAATTGGTAATTGGTCAAGATCGAAGAGAGAGTATGCCCAATTTGAATTTTCAATCAAATTCGAATGAGACTCGTAGTTAATCTGTTAAAGGATACATAAAATTGAAAAAAAAAAAGAATTCTTTTTTTTTTCAAAATTAGTAACTCGGCGATATCATTTGATTACTTCTAACTTCGAAATTTGAATATTTTTGAAATAGTTGAGAAAGATTAAAAAATTAACAATAGAAAATTCCAGTTAACTTTGTAATATCTTGATTTTTTTATTGCTCCCTTTCAATCATTCAATCAAAAGAAATAAGAGCCGGTGAATCAGAAACGATTAATTAAGAAAGACTAAGAAAAGAAGTTTTTATGGAGCATGTATATCAATATTCATGGATCATACCTTTTGTGCCACTTCCGATTCCTATTTTAATAGGAATCGGACTCCTACTTTTTCCGACGGCAACCAAAAATCTTCGTCGTAGGTGGGCTTTTCCCAATATTTTATTGTTAAGTATAGTTATGATTTTTTCGGTCGATCTGTCTATTCAACAAATAAATGGAAGTTCTATCTATCAATATGTATGGTCTTGGACCATCAATAATGATTTTTCTTTCGAGTTTGGCTACTTTATTGATTCACTTACCTCTATTATGTCAATATTAATCACTACTGTTGGAATTTTTGTTCTTATTTATAGTGACAATTATATGTCTCATGATCAAGGATATTTGAGATTTTTTGCTTATATGAGTTTGTTCAATACTTCAATGTTGGGATTAGTTACTAGTTCGAATTTGATACAAATTTATATTTTTTGGGAATTAGTTGGAATGTGTTCTTATCTATTAATAGGGTTTTGGTTCACACGACCCGCTGCGGCAAACGCTTGTCAAAAAGCGTTTGTAACTAATCGGATAGGCGATTTTGGTTTATTATTAGGAATTTTAGGTTTTTATTGGATAACGGGAAGTTTCGAATTTCAAGATTTGTTCGAAATATTTAATAACTTGATTTATAATAATGAGGTTCATTTTTTATTTGTTACTTTATGTGCCTCTTTATTATTTGCCGGCGCCGTTGCTAAATCTGCGCAATTTCCTCTTCATGTATGGTTACCTGATGCCATGGAGGGGCCTACTCCTATTTCGGCTCTTATACATGCTGCCACTATGGTAGCAGCGGGAATTTTTCTTGTAGCCCGCCTTCTTCCTCTTTTCATAGTTATACCTTACATAATGAATCTAATATCTTTGATAGGTATAATAACGGTATTATTAGGGGCTACTTTAGCTCTTGCTCAAAAAGATATTAAGAGGGGGTTAGCCTATTCTACAATGTCCCAACTGGGTTATATGATGTTAGCTTTAGGTATGGGGTCTTATCGAACCGCTTTATTTCATTTGATTACTCATGCTTATTCGAAAGCATTGTTGTTTTTAGGATCCGGATCAATTATTCATTCCATGGAAGCTGTTGTTGGGTATTCGCCAGAGAAAAGCCAGAATATGGTTTTGATGGGCGGTTTAAGAAAGCATGCACCTATTACACAAATTGCTTTTTTAATAGGTACGCTTTCTCTTTGTGGTATTCCACCCCTTGCTTGTTTTTGGTCCAAAGATGAAATTCTTAGTGACAGTTGGCTGTATTCACCGATTTTTGCAATAATAGCTTGGTCCACCGTCGGATTAACAGCATTTTATATGTTTCGGATCTATTTACTTACTTTTGAAGGACATTTAAACATTCATTTTCAAAAATATAGTGGCAAAAAAAGTAGCTCTTTCTATTCAATAAAACTATGGGGTAAAGAAGAACAAAAAATGATTAACAGAAATTTTCGTTTATTTCCTTTATTAACAATGAATAAAAACGAGAAGCCATATACAATTGGTGGTAATGTCAAAAAAAGGGCTCTTATTACTAATTTTGGCTACAAGAAGGCTTTTTCTTATCCTCATGAATCAGATAATACTATGCTATTTCCTATGCTTATATTGGTTCTATTTACTTTATTTGTCGGAGCTATAGCAATTCCTTTGAATCAAGAAGGAATGCATTTGGATATATTATCCAAATTATTAACTCCATCTATAAATCTTTTACATAAAAATTCAAATGATTTTGAGGATTCGTATCAATTTTTAACAAATGCAACTTTTTCGGTGAGTATAGCTGGTTTCGGAATATTTACAGCATTCCTTTTATATAAGCCTTTTTATTCATCTTTACTAAATTTGAACTTACTAAATTCGTTTTCGAAAAAGGGTCCTAAAAGAATTTTCTTGGATAAAATAATATATTTGATATATGATTGATCATATAATCGCAGTTACATAGATACGTTTTATTCAATATCCTTAACAAAAGGTATAAGAGGATTGGCCGAACTAACTCATTTTTTTGATAGGCGAGTAATCGATGGAATTACAAATGGAGTAGGCATTACAAGTTTTTTTGTAGGAGAAAGTATAAAATATGTAGGGGGGAGTCGCATCTCGTTTTATCTATTATTGTATTTATTTTATGTATTCATTTTTTTATTAATTTACTATTTTATTTTAATTTTATATTTTTATTTATTTTTTTATTTTTTATTTTATATATTTTTATTTTTTTCTTTCCAGTCACTCGTAGCTTTTCTGTTTCATCGATTTTGCTCGGATCCACCCTTTCCTCCGAAAAAAGGGAAGAAGAAGGATTTTCTTCGGTGGATACCTCTTGTTCCTGGTTATACCCCCCCCCCCTTCGGAAATAGTTTCTATTTCTATGTTTCTTTCTTCCTCACTTTCCCCCACTTCTGCCGCTTCTGAAATTCCTTTCAATTTCTTAGTTAGAATGGGTGACGGCATTCTACCTAAATAGTAAACACAGGTAATAAATAAGAGAATACTAAAAATGCGAGCCATAGAATTTCTAAATTCTGATACAAGATACTTATTAGATCGAATAAGTACATTAGACCTAATAAAATTATTTTGTTGTATCCAGGCTAATACCAATCCAACCCATTTCATGAATAAAATATGCCCAATTAACCAACCAACAAAACTACTTGTTACAAATAACATATTGTTGTTGCATCGAAACATATAAATGTTGACTAATCTGGCTAACATTGAACTTGGTAAAATGAAATGGTTGAATAATTGAATAATTAAATTATTCAGGAATACACATTGAATGCTAAGATTACGCATTGAATTTCTGGTAGTACGTCCATAATCAAAAAAGTCTTTGTGATTGTTCCAGAAGAAATGAAACAAAAGATACGGTAGAGCTAGGACAGTTATTGTATGAGGTCTACCCAATGCTAAATGCAGAGGTACATAGTAGATTGATATGAACATCATGAACTGTCCTGCAATAAACCTAGTTGTTGCTGATACCTTGTTATGGGTTCCTTCTTCCATAACTCGAGCTCGTAGAAGGAAGATATAAGAGGGACCTATGGATAATGTGGTTAGAAATCCATAATAGAGTCCGACCATAACGACCGAATTGATTATCTTCATGCATAAGGAATTTAGATTCCCTGGTATAAAAGATTTTAAAATCATCATTAACCTCCCTTTTTTCTTTTCTATTTCTGGATTATTATATGATGATTTTTGAACTTTCCATATACATATATAGAAATAGAAAAAGATAGACTAGAACCGACATCTCTTATGTCATGTCAATGACAATATAAAAATGGAATTGGGATCTGGATGGAATATAATGAAATAGAGCCACTTTGAGGTTCCCTATGAAATGCGGCATGGAACGGAGCTACTACGAAGAAGTTCCGGGGGTTACGAAGGAAACTTCGAGTTCATATTGGTCATGGGTTGAGAACGGGAATTGAACTCTATGAGATCTAATCTCCCGTTGTTCCTCAGTAGCTCAGCGGTAGAGCGGTCGGCTGTTAACTGACTGGTCGTAGGTTCGAATCCTACTTGAGGAGATTTGATTTATTCCGAATTTTGACTCATTCCGAATTAAAGAATTCAGAATGTCAGAATGAAAGAGTTCGCTTTGACCGTTAAGAGCAAGTAACCCGTTCCCTGTGTCTTTGTTTCTATTGCATTCTATCTCATCGTATCACATTCTGTTCTGCGATATTTGAGAATCACCGTCAATACCTCGGTGTAGGTGTCCGGGATAATCCTTTGTTCCATAGTCCCGGGGCTATTTACAACCAGCCAATTAAGAATTCTCAGATGTACTAGTACTAGCAAATGCCTCAAAGATGCAGTCATTGATTCTCCCGAGAGGCCACAATTACCGCGAGCAAACACATTAATTTAATGACGAGGAGCGCATTTTTTCTATGCTACTAATACTTGTACTTGCTCTGCTATTCTGCCCAAGCCTGGCTGAGGAAGAGTTACGGGGCGTAAAACAAAAAAAATATGCTTATTTTGTTTTGGCCGGGAATACTATATATAGAAATACTATATATATAATAGAAAAGTAAATATAATAGAAAAGTAAATATACGATAAATAAAAGGCCACTCCATTTCGGCAAAAGACCCACGCCCAAGTTCCATAGCTTTGGGTCCGCTATCCCGATCATGATTTTCCTACCCGCAGAGGGAAAGGTCCTTCCCTTTTGGGCCGTTTGTGGGCGAGGAGGGATTCGAACCCCCGACACCGTGGTTCGTAGCCACGTGCTCTAATCCTCTGAGCTACAGGCCCCACCTCGTCTCCACTGGATCTGTTCCCAGGAGTACCCTAAAAAAAAAGGAACCTTTCCTCTCCCCAGCCATTTCGGGTTAAGAAGATGTGAAAGTGCCTTTCTCTCTATAAGAACGGTGCGTTCCGAGGTGTGAAGTGGGAGAGAGGGGATTTCATTAAAATATAGAAAGAATTTGCAACATTCAATTAGTTGGTGAATCTATGATTAACGATTATTTAATTATTTTTATTTTCTGTATTAAAAAATGATTTTATAATTCTATATTTTTAAATAAACACTTTACTTGTTAATACACTTTTCTTTAGAAAGTGGTTTTGCCTTTGACTGACTCTAGAAAGGCACCGCTGTGATTGGATTCCACGTGAGTGTAAAAAAGTCAATGAAATCGACGGACAGGATTCTTTAACAGATATGTGAGCCCCACATTTTGTTTGACCAAACCACGTTAAAGAATCGTGCCTGCATTGATTTCCAGCACGCCCACTTTTCTATACTTTATACATAATTTTTCACTACGTATTTTCATACGAACTCGTATTTATATTTTGTTATGAATGATACAAATATTTATATTTTAGATAAATATTAAAATTCATATTCGTATAAAATAAAATAATATAAGTATATTTGATGATTTGGATCGATTAATAAATTTTTAACTCTCATTTATATTTAATACGTTAATTAAAAGTATATAATTTTGAAGTATTTATTTAAATAAGATTTTTATAAAATAAAAATCAGTGAATTATATTAAGACATATAATCAATAAATTAGCTAAAGATTCTTATATTTATTAAAATAAATAATATTTTGTAATTTTGTCAATAGTATAAGTATATATATATATATATGAGAAATTATATTATGGGTCATTTTCACCACGTCATTCATAAGACCAATCAATTAAAAGTATCTATTTAATTATTTTTTCACCTTATGATTCACTCGAGTGAATCTTCACTCGATAAAAATTGTTTTTAAACTTAATTTATAGTAAAAATTACTATCGAAATCGGTTGGTTTAACACGAGTCGATAAGATACTAAACTATTTAAATGAGGTTAAGGAATTAAGTTTTAATGTTGTGAACGAAGAAAACAGGTTAGGAGGAACGCTCTGATATTATATTTTTATAAAATTCGATATAAATTAATTGATCAGTGAACTGAATACAAATAATTAAACCTAAAAATAGACATTATTTCTTAAGTATTCAAATTCATGACATTAAAGTCTTAAATAATTTTATCAAATATTAATCGGTATAATAAGATAAATTATTAGATCTCTTAAATAAGATTAAAAATTGAATCACAATATTATAAAAAAATAAATTAATTTAAAAGATAATTTTTGTAATAAAATTCTACAATATTTTGATTTAAGTTAATTAATCAACATGATACTTATATCAAAAGAAATCAAATATTTTTTTCACGAATTTTAATAGTTTTTATTTTTATATTTTTTTAAAATTAAATATTAATAATTTCCCACGAACAGAAATTCTAGTCCAACACGAAACTAAAAAATTTCAAGCTTCCCTTTATCCTTTCTTAGTGTCTTATCTACAAAGTTTGGTCCACAAAATATAGGTAAATTAATCAAACATACAAAATATCGTGAACATGACGAATAATTTCTATTTATCTTTTATTTCATAATATTAATTATAAATAAATAAGTTTTTTAATATTCGAATTCGATACGGTTGTAATTATTATTTATTAACATAAACAAAAATAATAAAAAAATTAGTAAGTTTGAATTTCATATTTTACTTTCGTAACCATCTCTTTACTAACATATATAATTAATTTATGGATTTTGCAAAAATTAATATTATTGATATTAAAGTAAAGAAAATGAAAAAAAAAAAGTATTTTCTATGGGTCTGCTTCTGTTGGTCACATACATTATTATTTGCTCTCTTTTTTTTCTTCATGAGTCACGACCTTTACACCTTTTGCTTTATTTATATATATATATATATATATATATATTATATTTATCTATGATCATATTCGACATCATAATTCTCCTTTTAAAAATAATTTTAAAATTTAAATTTATTTAAAAAAAACAATATATCTTTCAATTACACTTAATCTTGTTATCGATCCTTTTGCTAACTTTGCTTTATCTAAAATGTTTAAAAAAAAGTGTTTATATAGGATAAAATACACTTCATTATATATTTAATAATAAATAAATCACTTTTATCCAATTAAAATCTTGTAAAAAATATTTCATTATGCTATATTAGTATACGTTGTTTTACCAGTATAATAATTTTAGTCTTCAAAATTTATACATTTTATTTATCTAGTTCTAATTTAAAATAATTTAATAAAATTGTTTCTTCCTATTTAAAAAATTTACTCATGAAATGATTGTATCTGCTTGTATATACCGTTAAGGTCGTAATGGAGTTTGTTCTATTAGTTTATTATTTTTTTTAATGGTAAAGTGATTACGTTTATCGAATTATCATTTGTCAATTATCGAGCATAAAAGGACAATAGTATAAAGTGAGACAAGTGGTCAGAGAGTGTGTTAAAAGAGTATATAATATTAAAATTTCCAAATATGAATATTAAATTTGTTGAATTATTTTTGAATTAAGACTAAATTAAAATAATGAAAAGGTTTTGAGGCTAAAATTATTATTATATCATGTTTATTTTAATTTAACAGCATAGTGACCTATTTATTATTTAATCTATAACTAAGGGACCTATGTTGTATTTTTCCCTTTCTTATATAAGACAAATTAAGAAACCTTTTTCCACCTTCAAAAGGAGTACTTTTTCCCTATTTTTGTCCAAGAGAAGTTAACAACACGTGAGCAGCAAATATAGATTTTTATAATTTTTTTCCTCGTGATTTTCGAAATTATTTTCATAAATATTAATAATTAATTAGTTTGATAAAGTAAAAAAGTTAGACTTATTAAATCTTAAGTGATGTTAAAAATTTATTTGTTGACGTTATAAATAAAGAAAATTAAGTTAAAAAGTATTTTTTATTGATTTTTTATCAAAATTAATTTAAATTAATTCATTAATAAATCATATATTAATAATTAAAAAAATCAAATAATTAATGCATTGGGACTAAACCAAATTCCCATGCCCAAAAGTCATCTCAATTATATGGATTATTTTCTCATATACCCAAATTTTTTTATCCTTCACTATATATGGATTATTTTGACCGTAATATAATTTATTTACGTTATAAAAGTAAAAAACTAACATTGAGATTAAATAATTTATTACAATTTTTTATTTTTTAAGATTTTATTCTGACTTATTTCGATTAATTCACGTCGTATACTTAGTTGCAATAGATGAATCTTTCAACAAAGATTTTTATATGTACATTATCTTAAACTTAAAATACATTTATTACATATTAAATTACTTATCATTTGGACGAAATCTAATCAATAATATATTATTACTTTTTCATATAAAATTTTGTATAAAAATTTAAAAGAATAAATAATTTTTTATAGAGATTAACATATCGTCAAAATTTAGAAGTTTTTCTAAATTTTTTTTATCTCTATCCAAATAAGACACATTACAAGACAAAAAAAAAGAGTAGTAAGCGACCCAAACTATAGACAGATTGTTTTGCTACCCATGATTGATTACATCGATAAATAATCATCAATCAAATGAGGATCTATCTTTCTATAATCAACGAAAAATCATAATTAAAAATTATTATTGTGAAGATAATTTTTATACGAACACCAAATAATTATTGAAGCATGTTGAAATCATGTCAAAACGATAGATAAATTGAAACTACAAAAACAAAAATCGTACTACAAAAATAAAAAAATATATGTTATAAAAACAAAATCATAACAAAAAACTAATTCCGTGAAGATATCTATTTAAGTTATTATTAAACTCTAAATATTAATATATCTATTAATTAGTAGTTTAATTCGGTAAAATTTATAAAAAAAACAATGATGATAGGAAATGAAATTATAATTAAACCTTTACTGAAAATTATTGATATTCAACGTGGAAATCTTTTTAAAAAAACAATGATTATATGTTTAATTATAATGTTGAAAACTTGTGGTTATTGAATTATATATTTAATTAAAGAAGAAAGATAGCTGACTTTGAAGAATAATAATTATTGGGAGGATGTTAGGTTGCAAACTTGGGGTAATTAAGATAAACGTTAGCTTAAAGGAAAGAAAAATACAAAATAATTTATTAATCAATTTGATTCATAAAATGGGATGTAACTATTAATCTTAATTTGGTGCCTAAATTGAGAAAAAATATTAGGTGAATCTTGTTCATCACGTCATTTATGATCTTAATTAATTAGGATCGTTCATCTCAATTATTTTTAAGTGAATCGTCACCTCTTTCCTACATATAATTAGTGGGTAGGTAGTTATTAGATGATTATTTAAAGATAAACGATACTGATTGCTTTGATCATAGATGATGTAGTGAACATGGTTTACCTAATAATCTCTCCTAAATTGAACAAGTACATGTTTAATTTTAATTCACCCATATCTAATTTATTAATTAACTAATCTGGATTAAATTTTACAAAAATTTCAAATAATTCTCTCAATTTTATTTTTTATTTATAATATCAAAAATGATATATATCACCTCCTCCTTCAAAATTTATGGTTTTCTACTAAACATATTTTTAATTTGTATAAAATTAAAAAGTGCCATTCTTCACCCATTCCCAAATTGTGGCAAATTGAAAAGTTAAGCCTACATAGCCAATAGGTTTGCCAACTTTCTTAGGCTATATTGTGAGAACACGTGCACTTGTTGTCCCCATTTGTGGCAAAATTCAACTATAAAACCTAAGCCTAAGGGTGTAATTTACATTCCTAAGATCATAGGGTGGCCAAAGTTCTTAAGCTATTTGTGAACAATAGGATATATGTTTGGGTTGGCTTGACAGCTATGACATTTCACAACCAAACATTATTCTTTCTCAAAGATGTCATTCAATTTCAAACATTATTATTTTAATTTTTAGTTATTATCTCGATTTTTATAGGAATTTGTATTGATTAATTCATACCGATTTGTATCGTATACTTGAATTTAGTGAGTAAAATTTTCAACATTTTTATTTATTTATACAAGGTTTCGAACTTAAAACTGACATAAACGACGATAAACTGCTATCACGTGAACTAAATTATTATAATTTGATTGAAAAAAATGTTGGTTCAAGATTCAAATCAACATTTTCTTCTGTCTCCACCCTAACTCACAAGTTAGCTTCTCGTTTTCTACATTGCTGATTTTTAATAACAAATTTATACAAGGAGTTTCATCTTCTAGAGTGGCACTATTCTATTATGAAAAATGAAAAATAAAACATAAAGGGTTTAGAAAGTCAAGACAATTTCCAAAATAATAGGGGATTATGACTTGTTCAATAAATATTTTATTTAGTATTAAAAATAACTAGAATTTTGAAATAGAAAAAAGAATATGTAATCAGGAGCAGATGTATACGAGATGGAAAGGGATAACCGCTCCACTCACGTTATTTTTTATTTAAATTTTTAAAATAATTTATTTATAAATTTATCACTCACTTTCAGGAATTGACCACTTTTCTAGAATTAGTGTTTATTTCAAATCTAACAATCAAGGAACGCAATGAATATTTCCTGGCCTATTTACGGGTTTTGAATAATGTTACACGGATACGGACATGGACTCAACCATGAATGCTCGATACGAGTAAACTTAATTTTTAAGTTCTTTCTATATGTTTAGAGGATCATACCTTCGTATTCACGTCCAAATGTGTCTCGGACATAAATAATTTGTAGAAAACGAGGAGATCGATCGGATCAATATAGGCATTGAACATATTTTTTGCATGCGTATCAGATGGTTATAGACGACGGGATAGTTGCAGAATGCAAGTTCATGTCCAGAAAACCAATGGTGGAAGTGAGATACTTATTGTTGGAATTCAAACACGATCGGGCAGTTTCTATCAGTTCCGAGCAGATGGGTAATATATGTTCGTTTATCTGCATGAACACACGAAAACACGAAGTAGTGGTATAGGACGAATATATAATATGGTTAAGACATTATGCTTGCAGCCAACCATTGAAGGCAATATAAAAATTTTGTTAGTAAGATTCAGAAATTCGGATAAGTTCCATAAAAAGAGGATAGAGGATCTACCTTGAAAGATGATGCTATGCAGTTACAAGCTTCGAGAGACATGCTTCCACGGACGGACTTAAGCCAGAATAACCAGTCAGTCATAGAGAAGGGAATAAAATGGCCTATCTATTAAAACCAGTAGTTTTTTCGAAAATATATTTACCCTGGAAGATTCTTGTTCAATAATGTCAACAAGGTTTTGAAGAACAGATTCCGTCAATGAGAGAAGTTCACGAACATAAGATGAATCACCAAAGAACAACAAATCATTTCCCATAATCTGCAAATATAGAGAAAACAGAACATAAATATTTCAGGTTTCTAGAGTTCGATTTGATGCTGGTTTTATTGTTCTAAGTTCACGAACCTCTGGATGATCAGCATGGTATGGGAGCCTTTCTTGAGAAAGTGTAGCTGATAAAGAAATTATTGCACAGAATAATCTTGCCCTCAGTCTTGGCGACCTAAAAAATTCATAGATCATTAGATTACAGAACAAATGGTACTGAATGGAACATATATTATTGGGAAGCATTTAAGACGTAATAGAAGGCCTTACCATGACCGGGACTGAATGATCGATAATATGCTCTTCGGAATATGCAAAATTCCTTCTTCAGGATTACCTAAATAAGTAAAAAATACACACTATTTATTTACTAAAGTGAGAATCTAGTAGAAATTAGCATCAGACTGTTATATCAATGCACAGCAGTGAAACCGAATATAATTCAAGTGGCTCTTTCCACGAGAAATTATATCATGGGTCAGTCCCACCACGTCATCCATGGGACCGACCAATAAAAACTATCCACCTTGTTATTTTTTAATTTTTTAAGTGAAAAATCACTTGGAGAAAAATATGACATGGAAAAATGGGTTGTTTTTATTGATCGGTCCCATGGACTCGTGGTAGGACTGACCCATGATATAATTTTTCCTCTTTCCACATATATTGTATAGCAGTTAATTGAAAGTTCAGTTAACAATAAACCAATGAATGACCTGGAACCATAATCAAGAGGCTGCATAATTTTCGAATGGAGGAAAGTATCCCATCAGAATCAACTGTTCGAGAGCCTGAAGTACAACGGTACAAATGAATTACATTAACCTTCAAATGATTGCAACATCAAAGTAAAAAGACTAGTCAGTATTCTAACTTTGAATATATCTTAAAGAAAACAGGCACTCCAGATGGAATTAACCTTTGTTTTATCATAGGAAATCGATAATTGCAGGGTTTTAGACTACTCAACTTCGTTCAGCAGACTCTCCAGGGAGACAGATTCCAGAAGAATCCTTTCCAAAATTCTTTCAAAGGTGATTTTTGATTGGATGAGACCTATTCTTCAAGGGATAGTTGGGCATTTTCAGAATAGATTCTTGGCTGGTAGGAGCACTACCGAATTTTCCAGTCATGCTTAGGTTGTTCATACAATGATGCTCTAGAAAAGGACAAGGGGTTCGATATTTTAAAAATCAATTTGCTTAGAGTTATGATAATTTAAACTAGGATGTTTTGGCTCACATTGATTTCCCGTACAATTAATTGACCTTACCATGTTTTCTGACCAAGCCTCTTCACTTTCGGTGCTATAGAATGGTAAGAGTGCCTCTGTGTTTTCCTGGGATTTGGAAAGTAAGGAATAATCCGGCTTCTGATGGAATGCAAGAGGGATAAATATTGCCATGAAGTTATAGACTTATAGTTGCACTGACCATGGTCAAATTTTATCCTCCTTCAAGGGTTACCTATATCCTTAACATGAATGGTTCCAAGGGTTGCCTATATCATGATATAGATGATTTGTGACCCCAGACCAGTGGATAACAAGTGTTATGGTTAACATTGGTGTTACAAATAGCCTGCAGGTGGCGCTATGACTTGCTCAAGGGGGAATGAAGTTGCAAAAGATAAAGGGATTCTACAATTAATTTGTAGAAATCGATGCTTCTAGGACAGTGCAGTTTCTTAATTATGGTGATAGGTTCACACCTTCTCCTACTGTAGTGAAGGGCTGTTGTCATTTGATAAAGGAAAGATGGGTGGCCACATTTTCAGAAAAAAGGTAATCAGTCTGTATATCGGCTTTGCGAACGCAACTCGTGAGGCTGTTTTTGGTGTTTCAAGGCATACTGATCCTCCAACTACGACACTTCTTTTGCTTCTCTTGGAAACAAAAGAAAGGATGTGATTGGATTTTAGTTTTCAGTTTTATAATTCGTACAGAAAGAAGGGGGAAAAGGAACAAAATCAGCAGGGCAGTTCAAAAGAATGCTAAACAATTACCTTCCATCGGATCAAAACTCTGTAAACAGTTGATTGCAGAATCTATCAGTCCATCGGAGTGAGAAACTAAACCACTTAGCAGTGCAACCTATTATATATAGCCATAGAAATAATGTCAGATTCATAGTTAGGATGCAAATACATACTTTATTAGTTTAAGGGAACAATACCTCTGCAGTTTCGAGATAAAGATTTAATTGCGTGATGTGACCCGAAATAGAAGGGATTGTGACTTCACTAAATGCTATGCAAGACTTAACAAAACTAGTATGATTTTCCCCATCTTTGAGAGCTTTTATAGCTAAACAATTGCTAGAGTGAACAAGAATTTCCTGCAAAAAATGGTGGAAAACAGAATGCCAACATAAGCTTCTGAAGGCAATACAAATATGTTATACTGATGGAATAATACATTTAACAAATACATTAACATTAATTGTTGCTGCGAATTGAAGGCATGATCATAGCCAATGCTAAGACAACATCCTGGCTACCCATCTGAGACAAACCATTGCAACAGTTATCATTCTGTAATATTCTTCCATTAAGTTGTGACCTGAGTTTAAAAATAGCTGATGACTCCTTTTATCAACTGTTTCTCAATCAATTATCAATGCCATATTCTCCTGATAAGTAAGTTCAATTGAACCAAACAGATATATAAAGAATCCTTCCACCACACATTATCTCTATCACACAAATGCAGGGGCAAAGCCAAACAATTTTATGGGGAAGGGGGGGAGGTAAAACGAAATTTTTACCGTTGTACTAATTTACAACTCTACAATTTCTGCAGTATGAAGGGACTAAGCCTTAATTGTACTCTTCTTTTTTTGGGGGTGGGGGTGCTCAAACGGCAAACATAATTAAATCAAAAACAAAAAGAGAGATATAAATGTATACCTTCAGTTCAACAATACTGCCAAAGGAACCACGACATTCCACAAGAAATGCTAAATGCTGTTCATACGCTGCTCCATGGTCTACCTAAATGTAGAGCAATGGGAATGTCAACAAATCGCATTGATAGTCAAAAGTAATCACTACCTACAGGAACAGATTAAAAGAAATACCATTCTGACAAAACGAGAAATCAGCCTTGCTTGTTGTTGGTTATCATCATTTTTCATGTTTACAAGATCAATATCGCTATGTAAAGCCTGTGATATTTCAAAAAGTAACTGGACAGTTGTTGGATCATGGATATAACCATTCCTGCTCGATAACACAAGTATAAGATTAACTAGATGTGCATCAAAAACACAAAATATAAATACTCTTTAACGACAAACAAAAGGAAAAGAATGCAGCACAAACTAAAAAAAAGAAGATATCCACAATAGTAATGACCAATGAGGTTTCAAATTCCTGAATAGTTGTTGAAAACTACTAGATCTCATGGAACTTCAAAGGTTTTATACAATTCGAGTGCTTACAAACATGTATCAACCCTGAATCAACATAATCAACAGGTCACACCTAGCCCCATGTATATACAGCTACCTACTTGTCGTAAGGGATATGAATGCCAGTCTTAGTGACTGGATTTCTAGAACTTTGTCGCCACACTGCTTTGACTGTCACATCAGAGAAATAATTGCTGTTAATACCTATAAAACAGTTGTTGTGCATTCTGGAAAAATAGAAACCTCAAGCTGCTCCATGTACATATGACCAAAATTTCCAAAGGATGCATAACCTATACCATGTTTCCCGAATGCTGGTGCTATTTTTAACATGTAACAGAGCTATTGTGATGAGAATATTGAGGTGAGCCTTTGGTTTTCACTAAGATATAGCATATAAAAACAAGTCCAAGAGTCTTATGCAGCAATGGATGTGTACAGATTATGATGGCATCAGGGCAAGCAAAAGTCCATGACAGCAATAAGCAGAACCCAGAAAAATAATAAATAATAATAATAAAGAAGGCAAGACCTTAACTGCAAGAACTAGGACCATAAAACAATAAAAGTTACATTGTAGCCATATCAAGTATATGCGTATTGACAATGCTACGAGAGCTCCCATGCAAGGAAATGATTCTACAAAACAACAAATTGCAGTAGCACACTCATTAGTAATGCGATGACATGGTTCTGTAATTGCCCAAGCTATGCTGCTACACAGAAACGTAAAACAATTAAACTGTTACCAAGTATTCTCGGCACATCTGTAGGGCAACTTCCATCTAAAATAGTAAGGAAAGCTGATGGAGTGAAGGGGGAGGGGAACGGACCAAGTTTGAAGAATATTGCATCTAGACTAGAAAATAGTTTAGAAGATTACCAAAGAAAACACATGCTCCAAGTCCTTAATATGAGAAAGAAGCTTCACCAAGATGGATTGCAAACTTGCTAGTTCATCTTCATCTAACACTTGATCAGATGCCAACTTTGAGATACATTCCAAAATAGTCTTTAGATGGCCATCCTGCATAACCAATGGATTCGGAAGGATTGGATATATTACAGCAAATGAATATAAAAAATGGAATTGCTCAAAACAGGGAAAGGAACACTATGAGCTAGCACATAAAATACAAGTCAAGTAACAAATGACATAAGATATATATGTAAATTTATATATAAATACATGAAAAACTTCTATTACGGTTCTGCTACAACTGAAGATTTCCTTCTATAATGAAAAGTGAGATTCAAAAGTCTGCTTCCTTTTCAAATTTCTTTCCAGAGCCAGACTTCATTTTCTGTATGTAACTCACATTCCCATTCATGATGCAACAGAAAAGTGAATAATAGAATATTGTATTTTCTAGGAACTACAGGCAGTGGAATATTATCATAGAATTTTTATTAACTGTGCAACATTTAGGCATAAAACTCCTTTCTTTCTTCATTAGTGCAACAAAGAGAGATTCCCAATAGGGACAAAGTGAATAGCAATTCTACACTCACCATCTGATTTTCAAGAACAATATCGAGATAAGCATCTACAACCTTCAGGTACTCATCAAGCCCATATTCAGAAACCACCTGATCATGCATTTTATGGTAAAACATAAATACACCAAGAAAAGAACATATCAGCACTAAAACTTACAAGAAAAATCTACAATAGAAACTTAAGACTGGCTTATGAAGCAAAGAAATATACAAGAATGGTAAAATAAAAGGTGACACAAATTCAAATTTTGTCCAAGTAAACAGAAAATGGTACCTGAATAACTTCATTGACAATAGCATCAACAGAGACAATTTGAGATATCTGTTCAGACAGCCTTAGTCCAACCAACCTATAATTCAAATACTGCTTCAAGAAAAAGAATATCAATAATCATGCAACAAGTTAATGTCTAAACAAAAAAAAAAGGAAAGAGCAAAGGGGAGAATAGGGCAACAAACAGATCTACTAACTCTTAAACAAATGCAAAAGCTCATAGGATAGATCTCTTCAACAAATGAAACTTACCTGATCGTAGGAGTTATCATTGCTGCACTTAATAAGACGAAGGATATCCACAGCATGAAAGCAAACAATGTCGGTAGGAAGCTCCTTTAGTAAATGATGAAGAACGATTGAGACACATGGTGAACCACCAAACAATTCCTCCTGACTTCTCCATATTCCAAGTTCAACAAGTACTCTGCCCACCCGCTTCTTTCAAAAGATAATGGAAACATTGTCAACTCGATGTATAACTGACAGCACTGAAATTTTTGCATAATTTTTATTGATGAAAATGGAACTAGAACCTACATATGCAGATGCTTTCAGAAAAGTAATAAGCTCATTACTGACCAGAGATGCATCATTTAATATGCTTTTCACAATAAACTCGACAGATGGTTCCATCAGACTGACAAGTGGCTTCTTACTGTCAGCAAAACCTCCATGTGCAGTTTCCTTTGTTGATGATATCCGTGTAAATATGAGTTTGATGTCATTAACACATGTAATTAGATGTCCTGCAACAACAGTATCAAACAAGTCATGCCAAGAAATCAATTGAAACTAGAATATGTGAAGAAAAATCAGATTGCCCAAAGCATGTACATTATTTCCACGGTCTGAACAACTGAAGATGCTAACTTTAGAATTAATACATCAAATAAGCATGCATGAAAGGATGATTTATCAATATTGGCATATGGGTATGGCTGTGTAAATAAATATACAAAACCACCTGTGTCATGTGAGGGTAACTTCTGTGCACAATGGGCAATATACAGGCGACAATAGGCAGATGCTAACGGATCTGCTAACCCTCTTGTCATCATAACCAGGCGCTGAAGAGACTCTGCTGGTTGGTCAATCAGAAAACGCCAACAAGGGAAAATAGCCAGCTCCAAATAACTGAAATACAATTCCAAAATGCCATGTGGTAAGAAAAAAACATGTTTCCAAGCAAGAAAGAGATAAAAGTAAAGATAACTCAGTACAAAAGAAAAGGAAAACGATAAAATTAAATATGAAATATCAACAGCAAACAAATAAAATGAATAAAATATGAAAAATATGATATTGCATCATCACTAAGAAATATGAAACCTAAAAGAGAAACAGAATACGTGACGCTCCTCACATGCGCGGAAGAAGTTCTCGAATGGTTCCAACCTTGCAAAACCAGTTATAGCAAGTTTCCTTGGCATCAGTAGATATGTCACTTGCTCCAAAATTCTCAGCTATAAATCCAGAAAAAGTTTCAGTAAAATCAATCCAGTTGATACATTATGAAAACACCAAAAATCTACATCAATAATCTAAGTTTAAAACCAAAAGTTAACCAAACAGATGAACTGAAAGTAAGACTGCAAGCATCAAAAGACATCTATAGTGCTTTTTTATCTAATTCAAGAAATAAAAACACAACCTTGTAGGTTCTTGGTGAAGTGGACATGGAAAAGCAACTAAGAAAGATTACAAAATGTTCAAACAGATTAATGGTAGACAAACCTCTTAAGGAGCAAAATCTGGTTCCATCTTCAGCAAATTCAGCTTTCTGCCTAATGCGTTCCCATACCATGTCCCCAAGCATGTCCAATACATCCGTAACAAGGACAAACAATGTTGGATAAAAATTTAAAACAGATGTATCCATTAGAAGCCTTGCAACCTGTAAAATTGAAAACCATAGTTACATGAATCCATATACAAGCTACAAGCAATATAAAAGAATATGTATCTAACCTCAATTTTCACATCAGACTGATATTAGTTGCCAAGTATCTCAACGTCATAAAAAAGTACATAACATTGTTTAACTACTTCATATAAATGATCAAGCGTAATTGAATAACCTTAGAACCTACATGAAACTATTCAAGCTCGAATTCATTAAGCTAATTATATTCAGAATTTAGGACTCTCATAAGATGAAACATCAATATAACTAATTGATGAGCAAGAGGTTACAGATAAAACTTAGCCAACCTTGCAGATGTTTGGTCCTTCTACTCATTTATGTTATTAGCTATTAGATGGAGCTAAAAGGTTAAGAGCAATTCACCTTTCTAGATAACTTCAAAGATTTTACACGATCTTCACTGTGCCAAGCGCGATTTATTTCATCCTTTAGTTCATGTAATCGTGACACATATTCCTGCCGTGTGATAACATTTGTACTCTCTTCTGAAGATTGTGGATCATCCAGTTCTTCCAGATGCATGCTACTTGAAGACTTCTCATGTGCTACAAATTAGTCTCATAAAATAGCTAGAATTAGAACATTGTTCAAGTAAATGGATAATAAGAACTTACAGCACCAAGCTAACTACTAAAGACTAAAGGGGGCATAACTAAGCTATTAACAAAAACAAATTGGAAGGAACAGAAACTTTTATACCTTTTCCACTTCTCACTATCGTATTGGACATCTGTAAGAAGAAGAATGTCTCAATGTCCTTACCAACAAATGTATATAAAAAAGTTGCAAGTTCAAAAATCTAATTACGAGGCACACATGGAAGAGAAATTTATCCAGAACATCAAATATTATACTGTCTGTGGGGATTAACTCCACAAGCAGATTACATGCTTGATACCAATATAACTGCTTAAACAGACAAGTGGCAACCATATAAACTCGCTTCTGCCAATTCTAAATTCCATCATAGCATAACACTTCATCAAATCTTTAAGTTGACATAATTAATAAATTTGCATAAATTTACACGTAGCAAGTATAAAAAATCCAAAATTTAACATAATGCAGCTACAACTAAGCTTAACTTTTTAGCATCGTTTTAAAATATAAATTCGTACACAAAATCAATGTACTTACGGAAGAAACTGAAATCATTTTGGAAACAGGAAATCTCTGCATTAAGAGTCTCTTAAACGAGGTCCACTCCTTCGTTTGAGCTTGGACAGAATCTTCGATTCCATTAGAACTTCTCTCAAAATCGTTTTCATCGACGATTTCAACCGACGGATTAGAATCAGGTGCTCTTAGCGGATCAAAGAACTCCTCGGTGGTTCTATTTTCCGCGCTATCAGCAACCTACAATCATGAATCCATAAAATATAATCGAATAAAATAATTAAACAATAGAGAGAGAGAATAATAAAAAGCGAAATACAAGAAAAAAACGAAAACGACAAACAAGGAGAGAATTTGAACCTGGCGGAGGATAGGCTGAGGAGAGGGAGAAGAGAGGGTGGATATCGGGTCGTGAACGAGGAAGCGCATGGGAATGTTCTTCTTCAACGTAGTTTCGAGGTCTGAACTCCATTGAAAAGCTTGTTCTCTCTCAGCAGAAGCTAAGCTTAGAGAACAAGGAGATCAATTTCGGGTTACACAGTTTGGACTTTCGATCCACTGGAAAGGCACTGTGTTACTGTTATGTCCTTTGTTATTGGAAATTTTTGGTTAAATGTATATATTGGTCCCTAAGCATGGTTTAAATATGCAATTTGGTACTTAAAAATATGACATTGGTTTTTAAATTAAAATCGGTACTTAAAAGTTATTTTTAATTCAAACTGGTTCAAATAAGTTGTTTATATTATGTATCAATCTTGACGGGTTCAATGTATTTTAATTATGTATCGTGGATGAAAGATATAAATTCTTTTTATAAAATTAAAAAATAAAAATCGATAAGAAATAACAATTTTGATATAATTAATTTTAAAGTGATTCAATATATTTCTCAAATCGCTATCATAATTTTTTTACCGACTCAAAAATAATTTTTATAACTTATCTTTTCACTAGCTAACTTAAAATCTTCTCCCTAGTTTTTTATAAGGATTGATTAAAATATTTTTCTCAACAATAAAATCTTGACAATGCAAACTAATTATCTCACTAGAAGAAGGTTAAGACAATATAGCTTACAAGAGATTTTTAAAAAAATAATAATAATTATACTCTTAATCTTTATACTTGATGTTCATCCTTTTCTTCTTCTAGTATTTTAAATTTGTATTTATTTGTGTGGAATGAAAAACTAACAGTTTATTACCCTTGGCGATGAAATATAACTGTTTTGGACATAAACATATATTTCTACAACTTTTAGTATCAATATTTTAAAGTGGGTCTTGATATCTATCAAAATAGAAAAGTCTGTTGCACATAAATGTATGGACGGAGTTGTGTAGGGAACAGTCCGTCCCAAAATTTTTGGTATAAATGTATTTTTAATCTCTTTTAGTTTAAATATTAATTAAATAAGATTTTTGTCCCTTCTAATTTTTAAATTTAAATGTCTAATAGACTCTTGTTCCTCCTAATATTAAATCCTAGTTCCGTCCCTACATAAATACATAGCGTATTGATATATGATCATCCCTATTAGCATAGAGAATTATGTATCGATAGGTGAAATACATTTTTAATTTTTTATTAAAAAATGATATTTTTTATATTTTAAATCTTAGATAATTGTTATATATATACATAAATATAAATATATATTTAAATATTTAATTTATTTTTTTAATATTTTTATTTAATTATTTAAAAAAGGTATTGGTTTGTCTAATAAATACGTCGTTTAATAAATAATGGAATGTGAAACCCCTACCTTTGCTTATCCTAACAGCATGGCTAAATTTCCTGTGGTCAGTCCAGATTAAGAGAAACAAAAAGGGCAGCCCCGACCAGACCACTTTGACTTTGATATCATACCATGTGATGGTTGCACTAACACATGCTTCAAGTTTAATGTTACAAAAAATAATTAATTAAATAATTTATAAGATTCATTAAAGTTTCAAATCATTTCTTAAAAAATAATTAGTTAAATTAATTAATCTTAAAAATTGGACCGTACTCTATGCTGGCACCTTACCTATTTTCCCGTCTCTTTGGTCAACCCCTCTCTTTCTTTCCTTTATAAACACAAATTCCTTCCATTTCCGTCACAAAAAAACTATAACCTTCAAAGAACACAGAAACAAAATGGAGCTTACCAAAATTTTCGTCACTATAGCCATGATGATAACTTTAGCGACGAAAACAATCGCCGACGGCGTGGAAACATCAACCACACTCCCCAAGGCCGTTGGTCCATCCCTGCTGCCGAAGCCGAGTGATTTCATAAGGGTAAGTCGTTTCCTCCAGCAAGGAAATAGAAACCCTAGAGCTGCCGACCATTGCCACAAAGACGAAGAGGTTTGCTACATTCAAGACGGCGCCACCTCCACTTGCTGCAACAACAAATGCGTCTTTTTGGCGACGGACGACCACAACTGCGGCGCATGCAAGAGGAAATGCAAGTTCACCCAGGTTTGCTGCCGGGGAGAGTGCGTGGATATTGCTTTCGACAAAAGGCATTGCGGTGGTTGCAACCACCGGTGCAAAACCGGTGAATATTGCGTTTATGGAATGTGTAACTACGCATGATTTTGAAGGAAAATTCATGCAAGGGTTGGGATTGATTCAGATACAAAATATAAAAGAAACACATTTGAAGTGGTTCTTAGAGGTTGTATTTATCATAAATTTAATCCTTAATAATTATAATTATAATGTAAGAGCTAGCTTAATAATTATAATTAATCAAATAAATCAACCAATAATCAACCAAAAATATATCTTCTAAGCATAATTGCACAAACCAAAAACACAGAACTCTCCTTTACCGCACCTATTATTGCATCCACCACAATGCCTAGTATTGAAAGAAGGGTTAACACATTTTCCCTTGCAGCATGTCTCATTGTACTTGCATTTCTTCCTACACTTCCCACAGTTGTGCCTGTCTCTTAATATGTCCACACATTTTTTCTTGCAACATTGAGGCCCAGGACTCCCCTTCGCTCGACAAATCCCGGGAAACTTATTGCACGTAACCCTACGATTTCGTTTCTTCTGCAACGGAAAACGACCATCCGCCGTTGTAATAGCATCATCAACATCAACAGTACTATGAGTATCTTGTTGTGCTGCTGCTGAAATGCTTAGGACTAGAACACGACGATGATCGACACGAAAACTAGCTTTCTCGACTCCATAGGTAATGAGTTGAATAGAATTGAAATAGAGATCAGGGATGGAGAACTGGTTGACAAAGAAGAAGGGTATTTATAGGGAGAAGTACGTATAAAATGTAGGCAGTGGACTTTGAACGTGTTTTGGTCTTAGTGGAAGGGTCAGCCCCTGGGCATAAAATACTAATAAACTGGCAAATACCAAGTTTGCACAAGGCTTGAATGCATCAATAAAGTTGCAGATTCATTTCTTTAACCTTTTTTGTCCGTCTGATTTTGACAACTTTGCAAGTTCGGTAGCTGAATTAATAAAAAAAAACCCAGAAAAGTCAATGTTTCCCTACAATTAGGCATTGTTACTAATATCTATAAAGTTCAGGGCATGTCAAATTCAGGGTCAGAAACAAACACCTGACAAATTTGGCAAGTTTGCAATAGTGGCGACGTGTTGTTTGTCAAACCAATTTCATGTTGCAATAGAAAATATAACTGTGTATTCGATTCTTATTTATAAAAATAAAATATATTTTACACTCAATAATTTATCTTTTAACGATAACATCTATGACAAAAAAATAACTATTATTGTTGAAATAATTAATTACTAATATCGACTTAGGATGTCAACGATTGTTTAAAGAAGTTTGGTAAATAATAAGTTAATTGTTTAATAATAAATATTTATATATAATACATACAATTTATGACACCAATTCGATTAAAGACATTATATTATAATTTTTTTATTAAAATAGATATATATGTATTCAACAAACACTAATGAGCTCATCAAGTGGTTTGCACGGTGTTTATTATTAAAAAAATTAAAATTAATAAATATATATTATCTTGTTATCATACTAGATAATTTAAGAAATGAACATTAATAATATTCATCAATCACCCGTAGTTCGAGTAATCTGTCATAATGTTCTAAATAAATACTCGATTGTAGTTTATCAAATAAAGTTTGAGTAACAAGATTATTGTGTGTTGTGCTACCTTAAAACTATTAAAATTTTGAGATTTTATCGATGTATTTCATAAACAAACAGTTAGACTATTTTTTTTAAAGGTTAAAATCAAATTTAACTAAAAAATAAGAATTAATTTAATAAATATATAAACATCGAGAGTTAAATTTATGTTATATCTATTTTATAAAGCAAATAATGGTTTTCATTAAATCAAAGTACATTAAACTTTTACAAACCAAACAAATTCAACTAATGTTCAACAATAACAAAAGAATCTATAATTTCTTTCTAAGCATAATTGCACAAACCAAACACACAAAACTCTCCATTGCCGCACCTGTTGTTACATCCGCCGCAATGTTTGGCATTAAACGATGGATTAACACATCTTCCCTTACAACACACCTCATTGTACTTACATTTCTTCCCACACTTCCCACAGTTTTGCCGATCTTTCAACACATTCACACATTTTTTCTTACAGCATGTAGGTCCAGGACTGCCCTTGGTGTGACAGATCCCAGGGAACTTCTTGCATGTAACCCTACGACTTCGTTTCTTTTGTAGGAGTGAACGATGAAGCACCGATGAGTCCAATGTAATTGCACCACCATCAGTATCGTTGCCACCATCATCTCCAACGACCGAGTATTTATTCTCGGTACCGTGTTGTTGAGATGGTGTTGAAATACTTAGGATTAGAACCGTCACGACGACCGACACGAAAGCTAGGTTTCTGAACTTCATTGGGATTGTTTGAAGGGAGTTGAAATTGGATGTTTCGGATGGAGACTTGGGTGATGAATGAGAAGGGTATTTATAGGGAACCAAGGAGTTGAAATACTAAGGTTTTTGATCTTAGTGGAAGGGTCAGCCCCTGTGCATAAAATAATAAACTAAGCTAAAGAAATTCAAATACAAAACAACTGCGATATCCAGTTACGCGTTGAGAAGGTTGAAATGAATTATTAAAGTTTCAGATTTGATGCTAATTTTTTATTCATTTTGTTAGTCAGATTTCGGAAACTTATAAAGGTCGGTAGCTGAATCAATGAAAAAACAAAGATATTTGTCAACTCAAAATTCAGGCAAGGTCAAATCCTAGGTCAGAAAAACACACCGTATATATTTGGCATGTTTGCAAGACTGACAACCTTAAGTTCTTAACCTAATCCAAGGTCAAATCCATGGACTTTTTATAACCATGCTACTATGATTTTTTAGGCTCGAGTCCCTCTACTTTTTCAAAAACACACACTTAATTTGGTTAAAAAGAATAAAAGATTTTATATTAAGGGTATAAATTAAGATGGGTAAAAATCGTTTGTCTCTTTTTGATGCTTTTTTTATGCTTCCGTTTTAAAATAAAGGTTTAGGGTTTAAGGTTAGGGATTATGGTTTATGAAATTAGTGATAGAGTGTATTTTTTAGGGTGTAGGATTTTTTAGGATATAGAAAATAAGTGTTAAGATTTAAAATTTAATTTTTTAAATTTTTTCGAAGGAGGCATGAAAGGAAGCACAACGTCAAAGAGACAAATTTTTTACACAATAAAGATATTAAAAATTTTAAAAGGTATAAAATTAGATAATTAATAAAAAAAATATAATAAATATTTAAATTACATGAGAATTTAAAATTTATAGAGTTGTGTCCGCACCAATCAGCTTACGATCCATCCCAAATCTAACTACTCTCGGAAAATGATATACCAGTCCTGTAAGAACATGTACAATATGTAAATGAAATATTGAATGGTGATAATCTCATTGAACTCATGAAAAACATTGTCTGTGAAGCCTTTGGAACAGAAGACAACAGCTGTGACATTGTGTGTGAAATTGCAGGCTGGTGGTGGATTAGTGGTGTTGTTCCCATGAAAAATCTGAACCGGTGAGACTAGTTCCATGGCGGTTTCATCTTCTTTCCTTGCATATGGCTTAACAAATAACAATTCTCTTGACCTGTGGTTGTGGTTGATGATGGTATGGAACATAAACTGTCAACACTCTGTTGAAGATTCTTACTGGTTTATTTACTATGAACACCTCTGAATTAAAGTAGAGCAAAGCCATGAACCTGTTTCTCAGCATTAAAGTAGCTTAAACTATTCTGATTTTCTAACAGAGAGAGTGGCTGTCTGCATCTGAAAAATGACACAAGAATATCAAAGGGAATCTAACATAAAGAAGAGATAAGGATCCACATTAGAAGCCATAGGTAGGACCTCCCCACTTGCCACAAGACAAAACTGGAGCTTTTATAACAATGATATCTCCTTATTTCCCACCACATAAAGAAAGGGGATTCCAACATTTTTAAGAAACAAAATTTGGAAACATCTGAAATAATCTACTCTTTTAAGACAACATGAAGAAAACAAATGAAAAAATTTCCAGGAAAGTTAGTCCCACACATTATATGATCATCAAATCCTTGTTGAATTGCTTTCTTTTCAGTCAATCCATCTGACACTAGCATTGGTTACTATCAATTTCACAATTTGTTTTCTACACGCTGAGTTCTGGTGTTTTCGGTACAAAGGAGTCGGAATTTATCCGCCGGAGATAATGAAGGTGTTTGCAGATGTTGGATTTGAACTCGAAACCGATTATTAGAACTTATTGCACAAAAAAATGAGATAAACAGTACTTACTATGTTCTGTCTGATACAGCAGTAGAGTATTTGTGTACAATACAACCCTTTGCTATCTCTGTCTTTTTTGTTTCATGACACTTCAAGGTAAAATATGGTGTGAAGTGTCTGAAAAAGACTAACAATAAACCTGTTTGGCGAGCAGGAAAATGAGAGGAAAAAAACATGCATGATCTATATACTTTAACAATACACTTCAAAATGTTTTTTGATAAAATTCATGACCCTTCTTCCAGGACTCTTCCCTCTGCATACTCAACTGCTTGTAAAAGTTTCCAATGAAAGTCTCAGCTTTGACAAACAACTCAGGTCCACTAAGCACTCCAACATCCCCTCCTTCTTCTTCATTGAGCTCGTCCATGTTAACAGCTTCAGGTTCGGTTTCTCCGATAAAGAAAACGGTCGGAGTCGAAGAGCACTTCTTCAGTTTATCCGCCTTGATCGACACGACATTGATCTTCTTCTCGGACACTGATTTCTCCACAACTTTCTTTTCACTACTTGCTGTAGGAGCAACCTGTTTCAGATCATCTTGTGTCATCACAGGCTTTGCTGCAGCGTAAGAAGGCCCGGAAAACATCGATCCTAACCCGGCTTCGGCACCGAGCGATATGATGACAAGATTGAGGACAAAGTAAAGGTAAGTAGGCCTCAAGGATGAAGATAAAAGTGGTGTAATGAATACAAGTGCAGCTACAACAGAGTATCAGAATTTCAGATTTCTTGAACTTGTTCATGGCTACATAAACAATTTGGCTACAAATGATAGTATCAGAAGCTTTTCAAGATATATATATATATATATATATATATATATATATATATATATATAGCAAATTCCTGTTTGATTTCCTTCAAAAATTGACCATTTTAATCTTTAAATTTTACTTCCAGGTCCCCACAATGATGCTAAAGATCATTGTCTTTCAAATTTTCAAGAAATGAAAAAAAAAATAGTGGTCAAAATGTATTTATATTATTTGTAGCATTTTATTTTTCAAAAATTAAATCAATAATTTGATATTTTAGAAGGTCAAATGTAATTTTTATCATTATGTTAATTTAAAATTTTATAAAATTTAAAGTGACTAAACCCTAATTTTACCCTTTACAATTTTAATTAAATTTAGCAAAAGAGTATAAAAATGTGGAGAGACAAGAGAACATGGAAGATGCTATAGATTCGAACTCAATTGGCCAAGAGCTTGATAAGGTCGGTGTGAAAAGTATGGTTCATTACAAGAATATGGACCCAACTTGGCGACCGTAGTCACTGGTCCTTATTTAAGTGTTTTTTTTAAAAATCATTTTATCTAAAAATAAAAAAAATATTTAATTAGGTTTAATGGTACTTAAAGCTTTTAAAAATTTAAAATAAATTAATTATTAATGTGATTTTTTATTTAATTAAAATTTTGAATTAATAAATAAAATTAATTAAAATTTTAATTAATTTTGATTATTGTTTTTTTATATTTTTTATGATATTATTGTTACGTGATACACTATATATTTATCTTGTGATATTTATAAATTTTTTAAAAAATAATTTTTAAAATTTTTAAAATTAAAAAAAAACACTAAAAATCAAATGATAAAACTGTAACACGAGACGTTGTACCAATTAATTCAAGATTTTCTTCTTAATAATATCGTCTCAAAAATTTAAACTTAAATTTTTTATTGAGAAAACAATATATCTCATCCTTTATTTCTTTTTTCCTTAAATAATATCATTTGCACCCCACGAGTGTCGGGTGAAATGGATATTTTCTAAGCTAGAAAGTGAAATTTTCATCTATTTTTTGGACCTTTAAAGAATATTCTTACCCACTTGAATTGGTGCGTTTGTGGTCCTTTAGTGCATCTTTAAAAACTTTATCCTTTTATTCTTATAAATTATTATATTTTATCCTCTTAATCTTAATTCTTAATTTCATCTTAGTTTTATTTATAAAAAATTACAATAAATTAAAATTAATAGTATATGTTTAATAAATTTTAATTCTAATCTTAATCCTACTTAAAAGGAAAAAGAAAGAAAAATTTAAGGGAATGAATGAATGCTTTTAGTGAATATATATGTGTTAAGATTCACTTACATTTTTTATTATTGGATGGAGATAATGAATAATTGAAATTAACTCCTTACTTTTATTTTAAGTAATAATTTTTAAACCGTTAATCTTAATCATCTATTTTACCCGTCCAATAATTCAAAAAATATATAAAAAATTAAGACTCTTACACTGCGTAACTAAGTCTTATCCTTACACGTCTATGAAACAAAAACATTGTTCAACCATCTATATGGATTAATTCTTTACTTCAACTCACAAGGATGAGTAAATTTGTTTACAATGAGCACACATGTATACATCAATCTCATTTTAAAGAAAAATTATTAGGTTAACCTTGTTCATCACGTCATCTGTAATTTTAATTAATCAGATTTATTCATCTTAATTTTTTTAAGGTAAATCATCACATCTATTTTACATGTAATTAGCGGGTGAGTAATTATTTAAAAATAAACAGTTTTAATTGTTTAAACTATAGATGACGTGATAAATTTTTTTAATTTAAATATACTGATAATTGGATATATTTAAACATATATGTAATAATTAAAAAAATCATGTGGGATGTGTGGTAATGACTAATGACAAGTTTTGGGAGGGACCAAAAAATTGAATTTATCATTTAAAGACTGAATGGTACAAATTTGTGTCAGTCAGTCATGTGAAAGAAATTTCCTAAATTGGACTTTTGTTTAGGACATTTGGAATCTTATCAATTGGACATATGAAAAATAAATGCTTTAATATCAGTGAGGTAAATCTAGAAAGAGAAAGAAAAATATAGGTTGGAATTGAAATTATAAATTTTGGAGAGGTTAAAAATAGAATTTTATTATTAAAATGATTAAGACTTAAATTATGATATAATTTATCAACTAATCTCTTGGCTACAACAAATTTATTGATTCATTTAACATAAATTAAGTTATTATTAATCTTCTAATTTATAAAAAAAATATATTTTTTAATCGTTCTCAACCAACTTCTCACAAACTGCACACCTTCAATCCTTCCAAAAAACCTACCTTCAAAGTCCGATCTGCCTTCTCCTTCACTCCCCTCTTATCTATATATCTCCTTTGCTTCTTCAGCTTCCCTTCCCCAAGAAAATCAGAAAAAAGTTTTGAGCTTTGGGTTTTTGTTTTTGTTTCTCTTTAGCAAACCAGATCCTTTTTTTTTTGAAGCTAAAGAGGTTGGGTGTTTGCTTAAATCAGTTTACAGGTGTTTTTGAATTGTGGGTTTCTCGTGTTTTGGGAGGGTAACACCCTGGGTGGACAAATTGTGGACATCACGGCTATACTCAGAGTTTACCGGCCTCTTCTTCATGCCCGAACTGTACGACGTAAGAGTTGTGTGACGGAGAGCAACCCTTCGCCGCACGGTGGGCGTGGAGCTTTGCCTTCTGAAGGCGGTAGTCCTTCCGATCTCCTCTTTCTTGCTGGTGGTGGTATTGTCTTTTAGAGTTTCAGTAGTTAGTCTAAGTAGCTTGTTGTTAATTCTGAAAAAAAAAGGAAATTGTTATCGAAGAAGCTTATTTATATCGCTCGTAAGAAAGTAATAGCAAGATGATGCTCAGAATTAAGAGGGTTCCTACTGTTGTTTCGAATTACCAAAAGGATGAGACGGAAGAGACTGCTCGCCGTAGCGGCGGATGTGGAAAGAATTGCCTTAGGAGCTGCTGCATTCCAGGTATTCGTTGAATTTACTGTGTAATCTTGTTTGTTTGAAGAAATGGGGTTTAACTTGAACTGGGTTTTGGTTTATAGGAGCAAAGCTTCCTTTATATGCTTTCAAGAAGCTGAATAAGGTTGATGGTGAAAATGATGTGCTTCCAGTCGAGGACAAAGAGCCCCCTGTTGCTTTTCTTGACTCACTCATTCTTGGGGAGGTAACTTTTGCTATTATAAATAAGATTAAGATCATTGTGATAGTCAATAACATAGTATTAAATTGCGGTTGTGGATATAGTTGCAACGTTGAGGTGTTATTTTTCTCGAAAAAATAATTATGATTTTAGATGCGGTTGCGGCCAAAACTGTTATCACGTGATCGTTATATTGCAACAATAATTTAATACTATGGTTGATAATCTTTGTGTCATACAAATAGTGAGGTTAAAATGTTCTTTGTGGTTTTATGGTAGTGGGAAGATCGAATGCAAAGAGGACTCTTTCGCTATGATGTTACTGCCTGCGAAACCAAGGTCACATTTGGGCTCCTTTTCTATTTCTTTGCTTTAATTGTTTACGTTCAAATAAGCTTGATATTTTATGGTTAATTGAGTTGTTTAGGTGATTCCTGGTGAATATGGCTTCATCGCCCAGCTGAATGAGGGCCGCCACCTTAAGAAGAGGCCAACTGAATTCCGTGTTGATAAGGTTCTCCAGCCCTTTGATGGGAACAAGTTCAACTTCACCAAGGTCGGGCAAGAAGAGGTTCTGTTCCAATTCGAAGCAAGTGAAGATGGTGAAGTTCAGTTCTACCCAAGTGCTCCCATTGATGTTGAGCATGCTCCAAGTGTTGTTGCCATAAATGTATGTTAACCTACTTATTCAAACTATTGAATAACTAACTGAGCAAGAGTCTTAGACTTGTAGGATTAACATTGTTCCCATACAATTTGACAGGTCAGTCCTATTGAATATGGACATGTGTTGTTGATCCCTCAAATCCTGGAATGTTTGCCCCAGAGGATCGACCGTGAGAGCTTCTTGCTTGCACTGTATATGGCAGTTGAAGCTGGGAATCCGTATTTCAGATTGGGCTATAACAGCTTGGGTGCATTTGCTACAATCAATCATCTTCACTTCCAGGTACTAACTACTAACATCCCAGTTTGTTCCACCAGGATATACCTATCTGTTAGGTGTGGTTATGGTTTAGGTGACTTAAATATTCCAATCGTTGCAGGCTTACTACTTGGCCATGCCTTTTCCCATCGAGAAAGCTCCCACCAAGAAGATAACCATTTTGAATGATGAAGTGATCATCTCAGAGCTTTTAAACTATCCGGTTAGGGGTCTTGTCTTTGAGGGTGGTAACACTCTTGAGGACTTGTCCGACACTGTCTCTAATGCCTGCATATGCCTTCAAGAGAACAACATACCATATAATGTCCTCATCTCCGATTGTGGAAAGCGGATCTTTCTCATTCCACAGGTAATAATAAGCTAAGTATAGTCGAAGCTTTTTAATTATCTGCATGATGTGCTAGCTCTTACAATTGACTTTCCAATTTGTTAATTGACCCAACAGTGCTATGCTGAGAAACAAGCTCTTGGGGAAGTGTGTCCAGAGCTTCTGGACACCCAGGTGAACCCTGCTGTATGGGAAATTAGCGGTCATATTGTGTTGAAAAGGAGGAAGGACTATGACGAGGCATCCAATGAAAATGCTTGGAGGCTCCTTGCTGAGGTGTCTCTTTCTGATGAGAGGTTCCGTGAAGTGAATGAACTAATTTTCGAAGCCATTGCAAATGGAGAAGATAGCATCGAAAACACTGTGGATACTATGCTTAAGGAGCCCATTGAAGAAAAGAAGACCACCAAAAGCTCCCACCGCACCATTGTGGCTGGGACTCAAGAATGCCTTGTTCAGCAGTAAGAACAGGTATTCAACAAACAGAACCCTGCCCCTTTCATTTTTCAGTTTCTACCATCTATGACTGTATGTATTGTTTGGCACTGGTAGCCTAAATAAGCAAACAGAGTTTGCCGTGGTGTGTAAGGTTATTAGACATTGTGAAAACTTTTATGTGCTTGTTAGTTTGGTGTTGACATCGATTGGATCATGTAAAATGCCATTAATGGTGTGTATTGGGAGATAATAAATAAGTGCATGTGATCGTTTTTTTAAACGTTCTTAATGTGGTTCTATGGTAGTATCTCTGCATTTTATTTTCGTTAAAATCTGTCTCTTACTCTTGAACGGAAAGCGCTCTGCTCCTTTTCTCGATTGTCACTCGGTCTTTGCATTGCTCCATCAATGATTTTGACATCTCTACTTCGTATAGTATCAGCATTATTTCATATTTGATTGAAGAAAAAGCTCTCTCGTTTTTCTGCAAAACAGTGAGCTTATTCTAGAAAAAAATCCAGCTAAAAGACTTATCTATGAAGTTTTGTGGGAAATACACTTATAATTTGTATTAAACATGTTCGATTTCACACTCTTATATACTATACCAATGATAATATTAATCAAATTATACTTATATACACTTTGTTCAATCAAAAGGGCTAGGAACTACAAAGAAAATATATAGAATATAAAGGACTTTGAAAATTTTAGGGGTGCGGCTGCACCCGTAGGTCCATTCCTGGCAGCAATACCTCCATGTTTCTTTTGAATACCCAGATATATAAGATTTGATTGCCTCTGAATCTGTTGGACAAAATCAAACAATTCAATCTTTTTCTGTATACATAAGATTTGATTGCATGATGTTACACCCGTTTTACACATGAGAAAATGAGTTTGGTGGGGCTTTAACTAGAAGCAAGCAAAGGACTATCAAAAACTCCATCTTCTTCCAGACCATGCAATTTGGCCAAAACCCCAACAAGACTAGCTGTATTGTAAGTGCAAGCCTCGGTTTGCATGAAATTCTTCCGATCATCACGGAATTCATCCATATGATCCGGCCCTCCGACAAGTGCCCCGACAACAACATTAGGGTTCGGTTCTTTCCTGTGGAACCAAATATCATACCCTTGAGTGCACCCTATGAATCCCTTGTTCTGTCTGTACGATTCAATTGATCCTCCTCTATGGTGCATCCTTTGAGGGTACCTTGAACCGTATCCGACTAGGTAACTCGTGGCCATTGGATTCGCTCCCAAAATGTAATTGACTTGGGATTTTGCAAAGTTTAGGACTTCTTCCGGACCGAACTCACCGCGGTCACATCTCAGTTGTTGATTCGATGATCGGAGATGGTCAGAGTAGACAGTTAGAAGAAATGCTGCATTTGATACGTATTGCATGTTGTTCCATTGCCGGACGTACAATAGACCTCCCGGGGTGCGTTGAACATTAGTGGCGTTGTTCTTGTTAAGGCAAGCACATAAATAGTACTCGGCCTTTGAACGATATTGTTCCAATACGAGCTTGGACTCACTTTTCCTATGCTTTTCTTCCGCCAACAACTGCATAAGCATAATGAAATGTTATCGAAATCAATTTCGAAATGTTATCAGCACAAAGCTCTAACATGAACCTTGTTGGTGAGAAAAATGGGACGGCCATGGTTGTTGGTCTAATTGGAGAGTCGCAATCAATGGTGGTCATAGAGTATGTATACTTTACGACCAGTATTGAATTCAACTCTCCGCTCAAACCAGAAGGGATGAACCTATTGAAAACCAACGACCACTACGATCCCATTTTGCTCATCAACAACCTAAATGTATGAAATTTTATGTGTATGAAGTATTTGTTACCATTGAAGCAATGATCTGAATGCCAGCAAACTTGACATCCCAGCTGAACTCGGTCATGGCCCAAGTGATCCCACCAAATTCATTAGCCATCTCCAAAGCATACCTCAAGTAAACCTCATTGTCGGTGGCTTTGTATAGCCACAAAGCTGCCCACAACAGCTCATCTCTGAACCCACTCACCGACGGGTAGTACCCTTTCACCACCCTTACACTTTCATCATACGTCCCTCTAAACCTGTCCCCAAAATCAAACAACTGCACACAAAATTTAATTCAAAAAAGAGTAAAAATAATACCCCAGATCTTAATAATCATAAGATTAGTTAATTATTTGTGTTTTTGGTGAACGGTGGCACCTAATAAATACAATATGTTCAGAAAAATGGCAACCTCATTAAGCTACGTTTAGTCGTTTACCTGTTGTGCATGATGCAGTAGTAGGTGAGAGTAATGTGGGTTTGTTTTCCTAAACACAATGGAGGCTGCCGCCATTGCCGCTGCCGTCTCACCAGCGACGTCCGATCCCGGGCTCTTCTCGTCCACCTTATAGGCATGCCGGGACGTTGTCATGTCCTCCGGCCGCTGCCAACAGTAATGATCGGTGTCGCCATCACCCACCTAGTTAAACACTCATTGTCATTGAATAATATACATATATACCAAAACAAAGGTGGTTTAATTTATTTAGTACTCTTACCTCAGCCCATAAGACGTTTGGGTGAGTATGCGCTTTGATGAAGTAATCAGTCCCCCATTTGATCGCCTCGAGAGCGTGAGCGTACTCCCCGGCACCGGCAATCTCGTCACCGTATTCGATGACACCCCACGAAAGCATGGTGATGGTGAAAGCCATCGGAAGACCGAATTTCACATTGTCTCCGGCATCATAGTACCCTCCAACCAAGTCAACCTTTTCATACAAAGACGCACATCAAACATATCACAAATTCACAATACATACACACACATATACTTACATATAAGTATAACTTCATGAATGTGACACTTACTCCTTGCTCGAGGCCGTCGATGAGGCCGGAATGGTGGCGCCAGGTGACTCGTTGGCTGTGTGGTAAGCGGCCGGAGCGTTGGGACTCGAAGTAAATGAGGCTTTTCGAAAGTGCTTCGCCATAGTTAAAAGATTGAGTGGAAGGTAATATGGCCAAGAAAGATAACAAAATAGTATAGCAGCAATGGAGAAGAATTTTCATATTTCTCTCCATTGGAGTTTATTTCAAAAGTTGCCTCCTTCACCTACCACTTCCTCTCTCATATTTCTCTCATACATGTGTTTATATATATACATAAATATATATATACCTATGGAAGTTAGTTAATAAATTTTGGTAATAAATTTAAACTTTGGGTCATAAAAGGTTGATGTTTCACTTACCGAATTGGGATTTTATTCTCCAATAAAATATGTTTTTTTTTCGCTGCTTATTTTCGTATTTAATATTAAAAAAATAAATTTTAAATTTTAAAATAATATTCTTTTAACTTTCAAAATTCTAATTTTTTTTTAAACCCTAAACTTAAATTCTAAACCCAATAATTAATTTTAGATTTAGATATGAGTGCACTCATAGTTGGGTGACCATGCTCTCCCTCTTGTTTTTAGTTAAATTGCACTTTAAGTCCCTGTTGTTTTTAAAATAATGAAATTAAGCTTCTTGTCCCTTGACTTTTGTGGTTAGATTATACTATAAGTCCCTACTAATTTTAATATGAACATAACTAAGCTCTACCCTCAACTTTTGTGGTTAAATTGTACTTTAATTCCCTATTAGTTTTTAAATCAAAGGAATTAAACTCCCCCCCCTTAACTTTTTGTGGTTAAATTATACTTTTAGTACATGCTAATTTCAAAATCAATGAAATTGAACTCTATCCTAATTTTTTTTATTTAATTACTCTTTAAGTCCCTATTAGTTTTAACTATAATTCATGCTTGTTTTCAAAATAAATACTATTAAAACATCAAATCAACTAAACAATCAAATACGTGTACAAATCAGGGATGGATTAATGTTTAAATTGGAGGGGCAATTTCTCTTCCCAATTTTAGTGGTTTAATTACATTTTAAGTCATTGAAGTTTTAAAATAATTATAATTAAGTCTTTATCCCTTATAAACTTTTGTTATTAAGTAATTGTCTTTCCCATGATTTTTTATTTAATTAATATTTAGGACCATGTTAGTTTAAAATTAATTAAATTAAATCTTGACTCCCATTTTTTTAATTTAATTATTTTTAAGTCCTTTCAATTTTAAAATTATTAAAATAAAATCTCAACTCCCTTAATTTTTCAATTCACTTATTTTTTAAGATCATATTCGTTTCAAAATTAAACAACTTGTCCCCTTAGTCTTCATAAGTGAATCTTAACTTCGACTCTGAACAAATACTATACAAATACTTTATCTTCAGACATTCGATCCTGACTCTACCCTACTTGTCTTTTTAACTTCACCTCTATATGTATACATAACATAAAAGATTACAGGTCCAACTCACACAAGTTATTATCGTTGGTTCTTGACAATATATTTCTGTTTAAAAACAAGGGGTTTATTTATTAGTTGAGGTGAGATCTTTGACTAATTAATCATAAGCATGTTTTTCACCTAAACTGCTCGAGTAGGAAGATGATAAATATTCCTAATATTGATGATTTTATATAAAAAAAAATTCCCATAAATATATCAAATAAAAATTATTTAGCTGAAACATATACCAACAAATAGTACGTACGTCAATTAATATGTTAATATATATGTTAATATCATAGTTGGTCTTTAAGTTGTAGCACATTATTTAAAGAAATACTTGTCATTTTTTCTTACCAGATTTGATGTTAATCAACCCAACGGCCGAAAATATATTACTAGACACAGGTTTTTCAGACAGCAAAAAGAAATTGGATTATGCATGCATGCATGCAATGTACATTATATGTATATGATATCACATTATTATTCAATTTTTGATTATTAAATGTAATATTATTGTTTTCGGGACTAATTTTTTTTAATAAGATTATGGATTATGTTTTTGTTGAAAGGCAATGAGAATCTTGATGAACAATGTTCTTATTAATGTTATTAAGTGTGAAATTTATAGATTTGAATCTATTTAAACGCGTGATATCTTTTAATTAGATTGTATATGTCGGTATATGAATTAATGCCAAAGCATGTGACAAATGGACTTTACAAGACTGCAAAACATGCTTTGGGGGCCATTGGATTCAGGTTTACCATATGAGGACCCCCAGATCAGCAGGGAAAAAGGAACCCTTCTTTTCCATTTTTGTGAATTTTTACTGTTTAATTAGGCAAAACCGGTCACGCCCTTACACACCTTAGCCATAACTAGTTTAACAAGTACGACTCCTTGTTACATGAAAGAGTGTAAGAAAAACATGAAATTTTACGACTCCTTTTGTTTTGCATATATAGAGAGGTGTATCCCTTCACAGTTTTTTTACAAGTTTTGTTCAATCTTGAATGAAATGAACTGGCTTGCCAAAGTTTCAGTTGTTGTCTTTCTGCAACTGTTGGTGTTGTTGCAGATTGTGGTGGTGGAAGGTAATGTGAAAGCGAAAAGGGTGATATTGAATGTGACTTCTGATGGTGCGTCGCCGTGGCTTAGGAATGTAGCGAATCCGAGGCCGAGACCCGTTGGATGCGCGTTTAGGCCGTGGATATGTGAACAGGGACAGCGTCTACCCACGGCTCGGATGCGGTGTTGTAGGAATCGATGCGTTGATGTTTCTTCTGATGATGCTCATTGCGGCTTGTGTGGGCTTAGATGTCCGTTTACTTGGCAATGTTGCAGAGGGGTTTGTATTAATACGAATATTAGTCCCCGGCATTGCGGTCGTTGCGACAACCGATGCCCGTGGCGGGTTCCATGCATGTATGGGATGTGTGGATATGCATTGCCACCGCGACCATTCCCTCCACTTCCACCAAGACCATACCTTCCCCATCCACCAAGACCGTTCCCACCTCATCCCGAACCATGCACCCCTCCCCACCCAAGGCCACCCACCCATGCCGCATCCACTGCACAGAACTTTCCCTCCAGCCAGTGATCAACACCCAGCAGAGAGTTGAAGTTGTCGAAAAGTGTCCAGTTCTAGATTCTACCTACAGTTATGTCTTCCGTGTCTACTATCCTTCTAAACAAAGGGAAACTAAAATATCTGTCTTGTCTGCATTACAATAGCATTCCCCGGTTGTTCTCATTTTCGAGTAATGATTATTAAGGAAACTGTATAAATCGTTTTCAACAATCAATAAAGAGTTGTTCTTCCATAGACTATAAACATTGCCAGAGCATAATAACAATGAAGCTTCCATAAATACCAATAGGCCATCATTTGTACTACCTGGAAGAAACATTCACAGTCACAAGGCAAACTGCAAGAGCACATAGTTTCAGAGGTAATATTTAATAGATCCTAGTTTATAAATACCCTAAAACACAACTCATATGTCCATACCAACACCCGTTCGATGTAGCATTTCATTGATCTCATGTCCTTGCTGACAGACAGACAGCGACCATCAAAGAGGAATGCAATAGATTTTGAGTCCAGCGATTGTCGATCACAGTATGCATTCATAAGTTTCTTTGGTTGAGTACTTTTAATCCAAAAGAAAACTTCCTTCTCATCCTATAAAAACATTCTGACAACTGAATTAGAGTGTTGTAATTCGGGCGGAAATCTTCTACCTCTTTCTCATGCCTATTAGAGGTCTAAGGTTTAAGGTTAAGGATTATGATTATGGTTTAGGGTATTAGGTGTATGGTGTATCTTTTAGGGTATATGGCTTAAGGTTTAAGATATAAAAAATTAGGGTTAGAGTTTAAAATTTAATTTTTAATAAATTTTAACATGAAACACAAATAAAGCATGAGAAAGAGAAACGATTTTTACCCTTGTAATTCAACATCCTTTACGTTTTACTTTACATTATTCAAGTCAAATCATCAATAATCATATTCAATAATAATTTTTTATTTTTTTTAAATATTTTCTTTTACAAATAGGCTGACTAATCTTTATTACAGAGGGGAAAAACCAAATTGAAAAATGTGTGAATACAACCGCTTAAATAAAAAAAAACACTTACTTACATATCATTAAATAAATAAATTTTATTTGACGAGACCATAAATGATATAATAAACTAGAATCATATAATAATTATTTATATTAAAAATAATTAATCATATTCGACAATCGAAAGAATAAACTCAAAAATAAAAATAAAAAATAGATATAATCAAAAGATTTACCTATATGCCAACCCAATTCAGATGTGACAAATCCAGCAAATCATATGTGTCTAATAAAAGCTTTGAAATACACAAAAATATCCCTTTCCTTAATAACCCAAGACTACACAAATCCCATATTATACCTCTAAGTGTAGGATTAGTGAAGCATTAACCACAACCATTCATTTCAAAGAAGAAAAGTGATTATTAAAGTCTCTTTTGAAACAAATTACACATTTTTAACAATAAAATAATTATTCAAGTCGTTATTAATCCTCTTCTATTTATATAATTGTAATAATTTTTATTTTATTAATGATCTAATTTTTCATCAATTAAAATTTTATAATTTTATATGCTAATCTCTAATATAATTAATGTCTTTAATTATTATCAAATATTACATTTGTCTTTAATTCTGAATATAAATAAATTAGATTAAAAATTATTATCATAATATATATTTTAAATTAATTAATGTCATCCATTGAAAAAAACCGGCGAGTACCGATCAAAGCAAACAAAGGCGACCGTTTATTTAAGACTTACCTAACATTCCGTATACTAAACGGCACATGAAAATGTCGTTTCATTTAGACTTGAAAAATCTAAAAAAATCAGTTGGATTTAAACCATTCATTTATTATTTTTAGGTCTAATGAATTAAATTTTAAAAATTATATAATTTTTTTTTATAATTTTCTATGTATCCTTTATTATTTAAAAAAATATCTTCCAAATTATGTTTAATAGGGAGATTATTTTATTATCAATTATGAAAAATTTTAAACGCTAATGGTAATTTAATTTAAATATTTATTTTAAATTCATTTTTAAAAATTGTAAATTCTTCCTCAATTGTTTTTTTTAATATTTATCAAATTTCATCTAATTTAAACTTCAGATTTAATTTATTATTTATTTAAAAAAAATCATCTGTATGCAATTATAGCCAAAGTCAATGGTTGAGTCAATCATATCAAATTTTAATGCAAGTTAGCAAGTGTGGTAGTAATAGTATGAACCCATTAATGGATACAAAGTCAAAAAATAAAATAAATAAATAAATAAAATGGTAATGGGGTGGGTAATAAATCATGAGATTATCTTCCTATACTACTAAAGTGGTGAAACAATTGAGGGATATTAATAAGGTCATATATTATAAAAATATTAAAATAAAATATATAGGAAAAGAAATTAATTTTAAATTCTTTAAATGATCTTTTCAATAAATGATATTAATCTTTATTATTTTTTATCTATATCAGGATTTAAACTCATACAAGATGAAACATGATGAATATCTTTGATCACTAGGTCAATCAATAGATCTCTACTAATCTTTATTATTAATCCTGATTCGTAATTATATTTTATCTAGCGATGAATATAAAATTTTATGTCAAAATTTAAACTTTTAATAAGTATACAGGGTTAGTTTTTTCCATTAGATTATTCAGGTTTTTGTTCGGATTAATTTGGATTGACTAGTCTTACATAATTAATTATAATAGGTTATTTTTTTAGTAGAAATTTTTTGTATACATAAAATCTTAAACTTGAAATTTACTTAAATAATATTAAATTAGCATAAATTGAATTAATCTTATTATTAAATAAGGTTGCCTTGTAATAGCAAAACATGTCATTTCCCAACCACATTAGCATTCATCCCCTTGAAGCATAGCCGTATTCAAGTATTTGTAGGAATTTGCTCCAATTTGATCGATTAATAAAACCAAACAACAACTAGTTGTCAACTCAAAGTTAGAATTTAAGGAAGGAAAGAAAGAAAGAAAGAAAGAAAGAAAGAAAGCTTATAAGCAAAATTCCTTACACAATACCATCAGAAAAGGAATTTTTAACACAATCTTCTAATCCGCTAATCATCAGAGACAGAGTCAAAATTTAGGGATGGAGGGTAAAATATAAATGTCTAAAAATAGGAGGGATAAATTCATAAAATAATTAAAAATTTAAATAAGAAAACAAAAATATAAAAAAAAATCTACGATTATCATCTTCATTACACATTTATGATATAGTACAAAATTTAAGAAGTAACACAATATATTATTTTTTTACTGTGTTTCAGCTTTCGTAACTTATTTTATTCAGATGTCCAAAAGTGACCAATTTGTATTAAATTAATAATAGAGTGACTTATTGTGTATTTTACCCTCACTGTAAAAACTAAAAACTAACATCGAAACAGTATGTCGACGCAACTAAAACTAACCTAAAAATAGTCGCGAGAAAAGGGCTAGATTGGTGGCAACCATGAGATTTCAACCCCAAACTCTCATCTTTCTCCACTGCCTAACTCTACATATAAATATATATGATAATATCCCATTTGTCTCTAAAATTAAATTGGCTCATGGATTCTCAAGCTTTCTACAGCATCATCCTTGTCATTTCAGCCATTGCTGTTTCAGGTACATATAGATATATATACCCTCACTGTTTTTTTTGTTTTTTTTTTTATGTCTGAACATGAAAACTCGAGGTTTAGTTTGGTTTTTGTCATTTCAGATGCAGCTGGTTCGGTTGGAATTAACTATGGTCGAGTGGCGAATAACTTGCCATCACCGGACAAAGTCGTGCAACTGTTAAAGTCTCAGGGCCTGACCAAAGTGAAGATTTTCGACACCGACCCGGCGGTCCTATCGGCGTTGGCGAACTCGGGGATCAGCGTAGTCGTCTGTCTTCCCAACGAACAGCTCGCCACGGCAGCCGGTGATCAGTCGTTTGCGGACAATTGGGTTCAAGACAACATCGCAAAGTACTACCCCGCGACAAATATCGAAGCCATAGCTGCCGGAAACGAAATAATTGGCGGCACGATCACCGACGAGACAAACTCCCTCGTACCCGCCATGAAAGCCATCCAGGCCTCACTTGTTAAGTTCAAGTTGGATTCAAACATCAAAGTCTCGTCCCCTATAGCCATGAGTTGCATGGGGAACTCGTACCCACCGTCGGCCGGTTCATTCAAACCGGAACTGGTGGATGCTGCGATTAAACCCATGTTGGATTTCTTGAAACAGACCGGGTCGTACCTTATGGTTAACGTTTACCCTTTTTTCGCATACAGATATAGCAATGGCCAAATCCCACTGGATTACGCTTTGTTTCAAGAAAATCCCGGGATGGTTGATTCTGGTAACGGAAATAAATACAATAGCCTATTCGAAGCTCAACTTGATGCCGTTTTCGCCGCCTTGTCGGCTCTTAAATTCGATGACATGAAGGTGATTGTGACGGAGACAGGGTGGCCATCGGCTGGGGACGTGTCCGAACTAGGTGCGAGCCAATTTAATGCAGCTACGTACAATGGTAACCTAATACGAAGAGTATTGACAGGAAATGGAACCCCTTTGAGACCCAATGATCCTCTTAGTGTCTACATATTTGCTTTGTTCAATGAGAATCAAAAGCCAGGTCCCACATCCGAAAGAAACTTCGGATTATTTTACCCTGACATGCAAAAGGTATACAACATACCATTATCAAAACAAGGGCTAAATGGTAATTTCCCTCCACCGCCGCCGAATAACGGAACCGGCGGAGTGACAAAGATGGCAGGGCAGACATGGTGTTTGGCCAGCCCTAATGTCAACCAGCAGAAGCTTCAGGAGGCGTTGGATTATGCTTGTGGCGAGGGAGGGGCCGATTGCAGTCCAATTCAACCGAATGGTGTGTGCTTTAACCCTAATACTCTCATAGCACATGCCTCTTATGCTTTCAACAGCTACTATCAAAAGAATGCACGTGTGAGTGGCACGTGCGTTTTCGACGGCGCGGCTTTCGTCTCCATGCAGTCTCCATGTACGTAACATTTTTTAATATTTTAACTCGCTTACGATATAGTATTATCTTAATCTGATTTTAAATTGAAATTTCAATAAAAACTCAAATTAATGGTCATGGTACATGGTCTATTCATCAATAGGACAGTTGAAATTACATCTGAACACTCAAATTCCATCATAGGATTATATTGATTTTCAGTAATTAAACATAAATTTAATTAAAACGTCTTGGTTTATCCCTAATCATGCCCAATTTTGGTTATTTTTTCCCTAAACTAATGCATTTTTTATGACTTTTTATTACAGCCTATGGGAACTGTCATTATCCCACCGGGTCTTGAAATCGGAAAACCAAAGGGGGACAAGTTTGGTGTTTTTCAGCAACAGATTTTAGCTTTTTTATTTTAATATTGAACAGTTTAGGCAGAATTGTTATCATTTGATGTAACTTTCTATCCCCTTATAATTTGTATTTAGTGTCATAAATTATTATGTATACATATATTTTTATTATTGAAACTTTTAAATTTCATAATTGGGATTATCATTATAGGGCATGTAATGTATATTAACAATAATTAGAAAACATAATCACGTTATTTTTTCATAAAATTATTTTAATATTTAAAAAATTTATTTTAATTTAATATAAAATATTTTAAATAAACTAAAATAATTATACAATTAAATATAAAGAATATTTTTTACATTTTTTTTCAAATATTTCTATGAACCCACTTTGTTGGACCTAACAGCATCGGGTTTTAACGCCATTTCCCAAGGCCCTGTTGGACAAACTTACTTCCAACGTCATCAACCCATACTTATAAAGACCTGTCTCACCTTTCCGGGCCCATATTTGGAGGATAATTATGTTGTATATTTTCTAAAAAAATTGTTATTTTTTTATTTTAAAATTTATTAGATTCATTTTCATGTATAATAAAAAATATATCTTTATTATTTTATTTTAAATCTAAATAATTATAAATAATAAAAATTATTAATTAATTAAAGTTTAACATTTTAATAAAAATTATTAATTCATTTTCAAGTCATTATTCTTATTTTTATAGTATTGTTATGTTAGTATATATAATATCATATACAAGGAGCCATATGGATACTGGGAGGGGCTCTTGCCCTCCTAAATATTTTGGTATAATTATATTTAAGGTCCTTCTTAATATAAAAAATAATAAAATAAAGCTTTTGTTTCTTCCAAATTTTAATTTTAAAGGCTTAATAGACTTTTACCCCTCCTAATGTTCGATTTTAACTCTATCTCTGATCATATAGATTTATTACGTTATTTTAATGCTTTGATATTTAGTTGACTAACGGTTTGTATTCTCAAATGAATTGTTTTGGCCCATCATGAAAATGTATAGAATCTCAGGTCAATTTAAGTGAATAATAGAATAAGATTTTTTTTTGAGAGAATAGATGTGCTTGAAAAATATTTTAAAAAATAGATCAAAAATAATAGTATTTTTTAAATCTTGTCATTTATAGGTGACAAAATTTATGTACACTGTTAAAATTTATATTTTCAGTTCAATCCAATAATTTACATGAACCTCACTACTTACAGATGACGAAGTCGAAGCAATTCTTTATTTATAAGTGGCGAAATCTAAAAGATGCTATTTATTTACTTTATTCTTCTAAATATTTTTTAAATATACTTGTTTTTTAAGTATTTTTTATATTTCATTATTAACCTAAATTTACAAGAATCTAAAAAGATTTTTTTTATAAATAAGTAATAAAAAGAGAGTGAAATGATGATGACATGGCATGGCATTACTGGTCAACTGGTAAGCTTATACTGGCTCTTACCGGACACTACCCACACCCCATCCATAAATTTGGGCCCCACTTTCCTCACCCTCCCACCAACCTACCCGCCCCTTTGCTTTCCACAATTCCGAGAAATATTATTTATTTTTTAAAATTAGAATTAAAAACAAATTATTTATTTAAAATAAAAACAAAACAGAACAGCAGAGCAAGGGCAGAACGGGGTTGTTTCAATATGAATCATAGAAAAAAGGGGAAAGAGGGAAACATAAAAGCTGTCCCAATTGAAAATAAATATAAATAAAATGATGTGATTACACGTGTCAACTTGTCATGGTTTGACGCCGTATAAAAAGAAAACACAGCTGTCGGTTAGCATGCTCTCGAGTCACGAGACGGGTCAGAGAGACGGCCCATATATCCTGCACTCTTGTCTGTCCTATCAACCGGTTGCTGTCGGTTAACCTCAAGAAAAAGAAAAGGAAGAGGAAAATTGAAAATGAATTATTACTGATTTTAAATATATTACATATAACCCGGATAATAGAGATTCGATCGAGTTAAATTTAATTAAAATTTTTATTAGTTAAACAAAATTTAAATAAAAAATATTTATTCATATTATCTTCCATAGGATCCTTTGTGGTTAAGGACATAAATAAGAATACTTAAAACTTAAAAAAAATATTTAATTGGCCTAATCCAAAATTACAATCATCCTTACTTTTAATGTAATATATTGTATTTCTAAAATTTTAGTAGAAGTTATCAATTGAGGACACTATTGCATAATTTATTCCAATTTAGTTTATTTCATATTTTAAGAGGTTTATGGATAGTTTAGAATATAAAAAATAAAAAGGAAAAATTATATTAATAATTAGTTGATTTGATTAGATAAGATGTTAAGTATTTTAAATAAAGGATATTTCTTTTAACATTGTGAATGAAAAAAAAATTAAATAGAGATATCTATAAAATTTTATAAAAATAAATCGACTAATAAATTGGTTATAGATTATTATTAGAAAAGATAATTATATATTCAGTATCTTTATTTATTTATTTTTTATTTAGTACTCTAAATAATTTTTTTTGGTAAAATAGAATCTAAAGTAGGGATGAGTATTTTACTCAGTTCAATCGGGTTTCGATCCAACCCGATCGGGTTGAATTTTTTGATGAAAAAATCGGTTTCAGGTCGGATCGGGTTCGAGTTTAGGTTGTAAAATATCCGACCCGACCTGAGACTAAGTATGTAATTTTTTATATATTTTTAGGGATATTTATAATAATGGTCCTCTATCTATATATTTTTATAATTAGATTCTTAAAATTAATTTTTTATTTATAATTTAATCCTTAAATTATATTTTTTATAATTAAATCCCCAAATCAAAAAATCAATAGTTACAATTTATTTTTATTATGGTAACCTACCATTAAAAAATCAAAAACATAAAGAGAGAAAAACATATATGATATATTGACTATGAGATAAAAATTACATATGATAGATTTTTATATATTTTTTTCTCTTAATTAGTATGTTATATATATATTTTTATATATAATTTTAACCATATTAATTATGTGAGAAAAAAATAATGTGACAGTTTATTTTATATAACTTTCCTTTTCTTAATTAGTTTATCATTATTTTTTAAACTATTGAAGTATTAAAATAAAAATAAAATATAGTATTAAATATTATTTTATTAATAAATAAATAAAAAAATGTAAAAGTTATTATCCCCTATAAACCCCGATGAACTTAGCTAAGATGTTTAATCTACCGTGTGATGTATCTCGGGACAGGTGTCCATTGGCACTAATCATGAGCCATGATGGACGGTAGTTATACCAAATAACAATAGGGTTGGGCCAATAAATATCAAGGATTATGAGACCTGAACCACAGAAAAGGATGAAAAATAAAAATAAAATTTAATTAAGAAGTAATTAAAAATACTTTTGAAAAATAAGATACAGAAATCTCAACAGATTTACCTTATATTTCGGATGTAAATATTATAAATTAATTAAAATTTTAAAGATATAAAATATACAAACATAGAATTAAAGATTTACGGTAAAAATTACAATAAATTATAGGTGATGTCTTAAGTTAAATTATGAAATTTAAACCGTGAATCAACAGTTAAACCATATACACATTTCATCCTATATCGGAATTAAACAATTCAAATTTCGTAATTTGATTTAAGACGCTACCTGTAAGTGATGTTTTCATTAAAATTTAAATTTTATTAATAAAAAGTTAAAAAATTACTTTTACCTTAAATCTTCAATTATAAATTAACATGTTTTATATCCTACAATTTAAACTAAAAAATAATATTTATTTAAAAATCCCTTAATCTCAAGCGATAAAGATGATATATGAATAAAACAGCATATATAAAATGTTTTTGCATAATCTTGATGTTTTTTTTCTTAATTATGAAAGAAGTGTGCAAAATATAATTTTTTTTAATAAAATATTTAAATTATTTTTATTAAAATATGTGAATAAAATTTTATTTTTATTTTATTTTAAAGTGAACTGAAACATTTTTTAGTAAAAAAATAAAATGTGGAATACTTATTTTAATAAAAAACTTTAAATACTTATTAAAAAAATATTTTGACACCTTATATATATATATATATATATTAATGCTTAATTTTGAACATTAATTGTGGCATGTTACGAAAAGAGACAACATATTGGAACATTTGGACAAACTTTTGGTAGGGTTTAATTGTGATAATTAATTAGTAATCAAGCCTATTAATTAGTGGTTAAAATAATATATAATATTTATTTAGAACTTCAATTTTTAAACTTTAAAATTTAATTATATATCATAAATTCTAAATTTAATTTTAATTTTTATTTAAATTTAACGTCGATGTAGAGTCAGATTCGAGATGAAATTTAGAGAAAAAAACATAAATAAAAATATAATTTCATAAAAAAATATAATATATTAAAGATGTATTAACACAAACACAAATAATATTAAATTTAGAAAAGTCGTGACATTTTTACCGATTTTTTTATTTATTTTGTTAAACATTTTAAATTAGTATTATTTAGTTTAAGATTTATATATAGAAGAAGAGAACCTGCCCAACGCAAAAAGAATGATGGAGACCAATCTATGAAAAGCTTAAGGACGAAATTTTACCTGCTGACAAAATAATTAAAAGAGAAGGGACTTATTTGTAATATCAGTTATATGATTATTTATTAAGGGTAAACAATTCAATTAGTCACTGACTTTTAGTAGACTTTCATTTTGGTCATTAAAAAAACCACAATTTAGTCATCGTTAAATAAATTGTTCATTTAAATCACTCGAATATTGAAACCCTAATGTTGTTAATGGTAAACTACCTACTTGATCAACCAACTTTCAAGTCACTTTAATTTGATCACGATTTTTAATGTTTTTTAATCACTCAATAATTTTTTGATGATCGAAATATAATACCTTAAAAGTTAGGTGATCAATTGAGTAATTTATTATGCCTATATGGGTTTATTTAACACTTGGGTTACTAAAATGGATAATTTCTATAATGATATCATTAAATTGAGAGAATTTATTTTAAGTGATCAAAATAAAAATATTGTACAATTAGATATTTTATCTATTATATATTCGGATATTATAATTTTTAAAAAATAAATATAGAGGATTGTATATTAAGTTTCAGCATAGTAGAAGGACTGATGCTATAATTAAACCTTGAAAATAAAAGAAGCCAGTCGGCATGCTGGGAAAGAGAGAGAGAAGGGAAACCATTTGAGCCATAAAAAAGAAAGAAAAACTCAATTCCCAAAAGATTTATTTTTAAAAAAAATCAAAACACAATTTTTTTTTTATAATTGTTAATATATTTTTTTAATTTTTTGTGTGTAGAAGAAAAAGGGTCTCTCTTCTGGTGCCATCCAGTTCTTAGACAACCAATCAATCTTCTTCTTCCTCTGTTCAGCTTTCCCTTTCATTTCCCTTCCCTTTGTTATTTCTCCTTTTATTTTTAATGTCTCTTGGTTTCTGTTTTTTAGATTCATAAATTTGTTGCTTCTGGGTTTCCTTTTTAATGTTTTTTTGGTTAATCTGTAATCTTTCCTTCGACCCTTTGGATTGTTATAAATAATTTTACTATTTTTTCAATCTTTTTATGTTTTAAATCTGATTTTAGAGTACCCTTTTGAAGGAATTGGGTGAATCTAAAAGTTCATTTTTGTAATTTCTTCCGATGAGGAGAGGTAGGAGTGCCGCCGCCGCTACGGCTGCTGCCGCGGCAGCAAACGCCGTGGCTACGAAGCCGGCACTACAACCTAGCGGATCTGTTAAAGAACCGAGATACAGAGGTGTTAGAAAAAGACCATGGGGGAGATTTGCGGCAGAGATTCGAGACCCTTGGAAGAAGACCAGGGTGTGGTTAGGGACCTTCGACTCAGCCGAGGATGCTGCTCGGGCTTACGATGCGGCAGCGAGGTCGCTCCGTGGACCCAAAGCGAAAACAAATTTTCCCTTGAGTTCTTCAAATCTTCCGGCTTTTCCTTTCGAAGCGAATCCTGGCCACCATAACGATGGGTTCATCGACCAACACCGGTTATATCCGATGAGCGATTTTCACGAGCACGATTTGAATCCACAGAGACCGACGAGGAGTAGCATGAGTAGCACGGTGGAGTCGTTTAGTGGACCCAGACCGGCTCAACCACCGCAACAGAAATCGACGGATTTTGCGGTGGTTTCGACTAGAAAATACCACCCGAGGACGCCGCCGGTAATGCCAGAGGATTGTCACAGTGACTGTGATTCATCGTCATCGGTTGTTGACGACGGGGATATCGCGTCGTCTTTGTGTAGGAAAGCTTTGCCTTTCGATCTCAACCTTCCACCATTGGATGAAGACGATGATCTCCAATGCACTGCTCTATGTCTTTGATCACGGGGGTGGTGATGAATCGGCTCCGGTACCGGCGACGATGGTTAATTATTGAATCTTTTTTCTTTCTTCCTTTAAATTTTTAGCTTTCCTTAAGCGGAAAAAAGAAAAAAAAACAAGACATGGGTAAGATGAAATGGTCTTAACCCCTATGACTATGAAATTTGATCCCTTTGATTTTTATCAAATGATGATATCCTTGTTAGAAATATGATTATGCTGAAGATGAAGATGATTTAGGGTTTGCCATGTTATTAAATATCATATCTGGATTTAGGCTTCTAGCTTTGATTCCCATGGATGAGTTTGATTCCTAAATCTTGTTAACAAGATTTCACCTTTTTCTTTAAATTTTCTCTCTTTCCTAGTGTTGAATCCTCAATATTACATATTTTGTGCATTGTTTCTGTTAACATATTGATGTCTGATGAATGGTGTGATGGAGGTTTAGGTTTGAGTTCATGTATATCTTTCATTACGAGTCCGATTTGGTTCGAACTCAAATAATATTATAATCAAGCACTAGGGTAGATTTTCAACTTGTTGCATGCTTGATAATGGGTAATAATAAATAGGGTAGCTGCATGTAATTTCTGCAATAAATTCATCTCCAAGAGAGAATTTTTCATGCCTTAGCTGTGAATCAATTGAATGTACCAAGTTTAAAACTTTAATCATATCCTTTTTTCTTCCATTTAAAGGAAATCAAAGCAGAAAGAAAAGTAAAGTAAAGAAAGATCATTGCATTGCATATGATGATTATTGAATGTTCAATCATCTTTGGTTAAAATTGGAAGGCACCTTGAAATCTGATCTAACCTTGATGGAATTTTCCATTTGGCACTGTTTGGTGTTTGTTTGATTGCTGATTTTGATTTTTGAAGTGTTTTTTTCTTCTGGGTTTTGACTGAATATGACATGTTTTTCTGGATTGAGATGTTTCAATGATGCTTCCTATAGGGACATATGCTTTGCAGTTTCCTTTAACTTGACCTTGTTTTGGTGGTCTGCACCCAAAGGTTGTGAATTTTCACATTGAAGTCTAAGTGGTCTGCACCCAAAATTGGGTCTTTGATTAATATAATACACAAATATGCATCCATTTGTAAGTGGTTTGTCAAAGCTTTGGTTAGGTTGGATGAATGGTATAGATCTCTTTGCTCAATAATGTACAGAACATAAAAGAGAGAACAAATTCAGTACAGAATATGAGAAGAAATCAGTACAATAATGATCACAAATGAGATATTGATAAAAGAAAACACAATTTTTTAATTATTCTTTTGATTTTTTAGGGGTTTATGTGATTAATTCTGAAGAATTCGTATCGGATATTTAGAACCAAACCTTACCATTTACCATCATAATCAACCTTTAAAATTGACCATCTCTCTAAGTCAGGCCTCTATAATCCTGTCAACAACTCTGTACCAGTAAGTCCAAATTCATATAAAATGTAACTCAACTGCTACTGTCCAAATTCTGCAATGGAGATGGAACAAGTATAAACCTAGTCTTTGGAATTTAAGACAATTATACAAATAGATAATTGCAGGTTAAGTATAGGCAATGTCATGTTGGTTCTGTGTTGGCCGAACACCTTAGGATCAGGCGGCACTTGAGGATCATCGGCCATCAGTATCGCACATTCATATTATGGTGCCTCATCTTGATCACTGACAGCCAATTCACTTCATTGCTTATCACTACAAAGCCTACTTTTGAACTGAATATTTACAGAACTGGAGAACTTGTAAGATGTGCTCTATAACTCTTTTAACTGGACTCTGCAGATTATTGAGAAGTGCAACAAAGATTACACACAAAGAACAAGTGGTTACCTGCCTTGCTTAAAAGTGGCATGTTTGTGCAACACTAGACTCGTTCGATCGTACAAAGCAGATTTCATGTTTGAGTAATGGCGTTTGCCTTTACACAATGCATTGATACTTGCCTACTCCCCAAGTTACTTGCTTCAATTGGAATCTTGCTTAAGGTTAATCTCTTTTACATTAAAGAATTCAATCAACCATATTAATTATTTAAAGAGATTAGGCTGATTAGCCTCCATTTTGAAGTCACTGGTGCAATCTGTCTCCATTAAAGATTCTTTTAACTTTCAGATTGAATTCCTTTTGTTCTTTTCACTCCTTTGTTTCATTACATGTTTTCCTCTCATTGGAAGACAACACATTCTTTATAAAAGCAGCTTCAACCAAACCTAAACCAGACCCTTAATTTCTCCCTTCAAACCCCAAATTTTCAGCTTTTTCCACATCTAAACAAACATTTTATCCATGGGAGACAACATGGAACCACTGGTGGATCGAAGTACTAAGTTGGGAAGAACCATTTCCCACCCACAAGACGAGTTACACAGCTTTAGAACATACCTAAGATGGATGTGTGTGGACCAATCCAACATTTGGATGACTTGTCTGTCTTGGTTCATGTTCATCGTCTTTGGTCTCGTTGTTCCTTGTGTGTCCCATTTTTTGTTAACTTGTCCCGGTTGTGATGCTACGCATGCAAGGCCCTACAATTGGGTAGTTCAGCTGTCATTGAGCGGTGTCTCGGCCTTGTCCTTTGTTTGTTTGACAGGGTTTGTGAAGAAATACGGTCTGAGGAGGTTTTTGTTCTTTGATAAACTCTGTGATGAAAGTGAGACTGTTAGAAAAGATTACACCGTTCAGCTCAATGTAAGTTGTTTAAGTTAGTGTTTTCTTTTTTGTTTATTAAATTGAATTTCTGGATATTTTTTTGTATGATCTTGTTGTTTCACTCTTTAATATATGCAGAGATCATTGAAGATTGTATCTGTTTTTGTGCTCCCCTGTTTCATAGCTGAAACAGCATACAAAGTATGGTGGTATGCCTCCGGTGCATCCCGAATCCCTTTCCTAGGCATTGTGTGGTTGAGCGACACGGTCGCCTGTTTCATGGAGTTATGCTCGTGGCTCTACCGCACCACCGTCTTCTTCCTCGTTTGCGTCCTCTTCCAACTCATCTGCAACCTCCAAGTTCTCCGGCTCCACGATTTTGCACAGGTTTTCCATGTCGATTCCGAGGTTGGTTCAGTCTTGGCCGAACACCTTAGGATCAGACGACATTTAAAGATCATTAGTCATAGGTATCGTGCATTCATATTATGGTGCCTCATTTTTATCACCGGTAGCCAATTCACTTCATTGCTCATCACTACAAAAGCCGATTCGGATCTGAATATCTATAAAGCCGGAGAACTTGCCGTAAGTGTTTGATTCGAATACCCAAATTCGATTAACATAGATAATTTCAATGCTAACGTGTTGTTTTTATTGCAGATGTGCTCTATAACCCTTGTCACAGGACTCTTGATCTTGTTACGAAATGCAGCAAAGATTACACACAAAGCACAATCTATCACAAGCCTTGCTTCAAAGTGGCATGTTTGTGCAACACTAGACTCCAGCGGCGCGAACGACATTGAGACCCCAAGCACCCCTGGTGACGACGGTGAATCCGATGGCGATGAAGAAGATGACTTGGAAAACAACAAACTGATCCCTGTTTATTCCTATTGTACCATTTCATACCAGAAGAGACAAGCTTTAGGTAATAATAGTTTCTGTCACTTGCAACATAAAATGCTACATGTCTGGTTTTAGTCTATGATTCTCCATTGATGAATTCTTTGATGACAGTTACGTATTTGGAGAACAATCGAGCTGGGATTACAGTGTTTGGGTTCATGTTAGATCGGAGCACTCTGCGCATCATTTTTGGCATCGAGTTATCTCTTGTTCTGTGGTTGCTTGGGAAGACCATCGGGAGTCGTTTGGTTAACGCTGTATAATATTACATTTGGTCAATTACATTGTTACGGTCGTATCTGTTCTAGACTATACTCTCAACCTTTATATTGATCGCTCAAATACTGTGTTGGTGTGTCCGAACCCGTGACTTTTAAGAACAATAATCGTTCCTTTTAATCACTGAGACTAGATGGTTCGTATAATAAAAATTAAATTTTTAATCTCATAATTAAAAGATGAGATGAATAATCTTCGTAAATCTCATAATTAGTACTAAATCGAACCTTTTGCATGCCCATAACAATTATAAATTATAATTATGTAAATGCAAACAACCCACATCATGATTTATTTATTATTTCTCCATGCATTGCACACTCACCTTTCAAATTAAGACCACCCAACGTGGCATTGTCAACGAGGCTTCAACCATTATCAAAATCTTAATCAACAATTAAATACCATTCAGATCTTATTGAAATTTGTGAATAAAAATATTATTGTAGGATATATAATATTAATAAAAAATAATTCATAAATTTTGACTTTGACCTCAAGTAATTAGAAATTACCCCATATTTTTCCTTTTAATAGCCACTCTTGGCGCGAGTCTCCACACGAACAGCAACTAAAACCACAAAACGCTGTCGTTTAAAAACTTTCAAAAAGCCGTTAGAAAACTCCGAAGTTATATACGGCGTCGTATTACATTTCTTTTTTTTGAGTATTTTTCTTTCTCTTCTGTTTAAAAACCAGTTTTTCTCTTTTATCGAACGCTTGAAGTGAAAAAAACAAGGACGAAATCTACTGTTTTCTCTTCAGCAATGGAGATCGGAACCGATCGGATCGGTTTGTGCTCTAAGGAAGACAATACAATTTATCGGGAGTGGTTTAACTTTGCTGATTCTGGTACAGTTTTGTTTTTGTTTGATTTTTGGACGGAATTTGTAATCTCTTCTGTTTGTTTATTTATATTCTGGTGATTTTGAAATTCTTTTCGGTAGATAATGATGGACGCATTACTGGAAGTGATGCAATAAAGTTTTTCGGTATGTCAAATTTGTCGCGACCGGATCTCAAGCAGGTTAATCTTCTTTTGTTTTCTTCAGTTTTGATAATTTTTTATTTAAATGCAGCTTATATGAAAATTATCTTAAGGGAATTTTAACTGCTTCTGTTGCTTGATCGTAAACTCCAAAAGTATCGCGGTAACTGAATCATTGAAGTTTTATTTTCAATCAATTCAACAAAATCATAGGGGGCTTGGAGTTTGGTTACTGTTCTTGCATCTTTGCTTTTTCCTAAATGATTCAGCTTCATAATGGGTTGTATGTTGAATAGATTTGTGTTTTCTTGTTTTGATTCATTAAAGGTGTGGGCGGCTGCGGATTCTAAGAGACTGGGATATCTTGGTTTCAAAGAATTTGTCTTTGCTATGCAGGTTAGGAGTTGTGATTTCAAGTTATATTTTATATATCTCCTTTGTATTTTCTATCAATAATTTAATTTTGCCTTCCCTAAATTTTTGTAATTTTGCACCCTCTACATTTCTAATATACCTTTTTGACAGTTTGCATCCTCTTATATGAAATTTTAGGTCCATCCCTGATCATATATATTGCTGATTGATTTCTTCAAATCTGATTTGCTTTTACTTTTACTGTTTAGCTGGTTTCGTTGGCGCAAGAAGGCCGTGAAATATCTCATGATCTCATTAATGGTGATGGTATGATGATTTAGCTTGTCCCTTTTTCTGAATTTCATGCTTTGAATGTTTATTTCAGGCTGAAAACTTTTGAGGTGCCTTTATTTATCTAAAATACTGTTTTTTGGTTGTTTTGATGCTTCGCTTATGATCTTGTATAATGGATTAGATGTTAAAGCTAATGCTAAGATACGCTGATATATTGCAGTTGACTTTGAGAATATCAAACCTCCTGTAATGGAAGGCTTAGATACATTAATCATGGTATGACGGCTTCTGTCTTTCACCTTCTTAAACTCTATGTTCTTATGCTTAGCATCAAGGCATTCTTACACTTTTTCTTCTTTGATACAGAGAAAGAAACAATCTTCAAAGTCGAGTGCTCTTGAAAGCAATGGTACGGCTTTCTCATTGTAACCTTTGATGATTATTTTACTCTGATTTCTCGACCATAGGCGGAGCCACATATATGTATAGGGTGTCCCAATTTTTTTTTGGAAAATTGTTTTTCCTATATAATTTGTATAAAAAATAAAAAAAATATAATGACATCTTTTTTATAAATAAAATGACACCTCTTTATAAATAATTAACCCCTCAAATACTATTAAAAAAATGACACCCGTTAAATAAATTCATGGCTCTGCCCCTGTTCTCGACCATATATTAATTTTATTAGTCGGGGCAGTGCAGGTAGTTTTTCGACGGAAACATCACCTGCAGCTCGATGGTTTTCTTCAAAATCATCAAAGAAGGTTTGTATTTATTTTTCTGCATCCTTTATTTGCAACAAATGCTTATTTGACTCTTTATTTTACTTCCAGAACACTTATTATTTTTTATTTTGATATTTGTGGGTTAATGATGTTAATATGTGTCCAGTTCCTTTAATTGACCCCTTTTTAGTGTGTTTTTATTATCTGCATCCTTAGCTTGGGTAACTAATCTTTTTTTTGTGTGTATAACAGATATCTTTGTCATCTGTGACTTCAGTCATAGACGGCTTAAAGAGACTGTACCTTCAGAAGCTGAAGCCTTTAGAAGTTGCATATCATTTTAATGATTTTGTATCCCCTTTGTTGGTGAGTAAGTTTTAGATCCGATATTTCAAAAAAAAAAAAAAAGTTTTAGATCCGACTCAGTTTTAACTATCCTTGAATATCTGCTAAAGTTTTATTTAACAGCTCTCTAAAGCTAATCAGCTGATTTTGATTTATTGCAGACAAATAGTGATTTTGATGCCAAACCTATGGTTATGCTTTTGGGTCAATATTCCGCTGGGAAAACAACCTTTATTAAACATTTGCTTAAGACTAGCTATCCAGGCAAGTGATCCTCTCTCTCACTCTCACACAGACGAATCATAATTTTGAATCCCCCCTTTCACACATTTTTGTTATCATTTTCAGGAGCTCACATTGGACCTGAACCAACGACTGACAGATTTGTCGTTGTTATGGTAATTAAGAATCTCTGTTCTATGATAATATCATTAATCTAGCATTAATAGTTTCAATAACTTGGTGGTTTTAACATCAATTATGGAAATTGCATTATAATTTTCTGTATAATCTTTCTATAATGATTTGCTTGTTATTAATTATTTGATGTTAGTTGTAATCGTGGAATTTTGTTTTGATCTTGTGTGTTACGTATGCACTTTCTTTCCCTTTATGCAGTCAGGAGCTGATGAAAGAAGTGTTCCAGGGAACACTATTGCTGTCCAGGCGGACATGCCATTCAGTGGTCTCACTCGTTTTGGAACTGCATTTTTGTCGAAGTTTGAGTGTTCTCAAATGCCACATCCTGTGAGTTAATGTTAAATTCTAGTTCACTGTGATAATTAATTTCCTGCTTTATAGATTTTAATACGTTCTTTTCATGTCTGAAGCTGTTGGAGAACATAACATTTGTAGATACTCCTGGAGTGTTATCAGGAGAAAAACAACGAACACAACGAGCCTACGATTTTACTGGCGTAACATCATGGTTTGCTACAAAATGTGATCTTATTCTTCTTCTGTTTGATCCTCACAAGTTGGATGTAAGTGATGAATTCAAGCGTGTAATATATTCTTTGCGTGGTCACGATGACAAGATCCGTGTGGTTTTGAACAAGGCAGATCAAATTGATACGCAACAAGTAAGCATTGTGGCAGCCATGTCTTTCTTTTGATGTTTGAATTTTCGTGAGCTTATCTTTACCTTGTATTGTAGTTGATGAGGGTATATGGTGCCTTAATGTGGTCACTCGGGAAAGTCCTTAATACCCCAGAGGTTGTGCGTGTATATATCGGGTAAGCTCTTTCTGTTTGTCAATCTTAAAGAATGAAATGAAATGTGTCCCAGTGTTTCTTGTTGCAACTAATAACTTGGTTTTTATCTTTTGATGCTAACATCTCTTCTTTGGCAGTTCATTCAATGACAAGCCTGTAAATGAAGCAGCAACAGGTCCAATTGGAAAAGTGTTGTTCGAAAAAGAACAAGAGGACCTTCTTTCTGATCTGAAAGATATTCCGAAGAAGGCTTGTGATCGTCGAGTAAGTTTATATTTACTAGTGAAAAATGAAGTATTTTTTTGAAGGCAGATGCATGTTGATGAGAAATTTCATTGTATTGTTTACCTGCAGATTAATGAGTTTGTGAAGCGTGCTAGAGCTGCCAAGATACATGCTCATATCATTGGTCATCTTAAGAAGGAAATGCCTTCTATGATCGGGAAAGCGAAAACTCAACAGAAACTAATCGATAATTTGGAAGCGGAATTCGGAAAAGTATCCTCTCTTCATTTCTCTTAGATCAAACACTCAATTTTTTTTTATCATGCATCAATTGCATATGCAGAAATCTATTTGTTATACAGGTTCAAAGAGATCATCACCTACCACCGGGGGATTTTCCAAACGCAGAACACTTTAGAGAGGTTTTGAGTGGCTACAACTTCGACAACTTCGAGAAACTAAAACCTAAAATGATTCAAGCTGTTGATGACATGTTGGGTTATGACATCCCTGAACTTTTAAAGACATTCAGGAATCCATACGATTAATCGACCGATATTAATTTTTCGGTATACAGAATACGATTGAAATTTGATTTTGCTCGACAAAAATCTCAATTCTACATTATGCAATATTGAACCAAATTTGTTGTAAGATTACATCTGTATTAGCTTCTAGAGCTGTTCTTTGGTTGGTTTCTAATAAACATGTAAAACAACAATGCTCCATATTAATTGTTATAATAATAATAATAGTATGTCTAGTTCTGCAACAACGAACAAGTGTTTCATGTTTTGTGATATTTAGTAATTACAGGAAGAGGGCTAGGGTAGTTTTGACGACATGATCGGCCATGATGAAATTCGTCTTCTCCGTCGAGTGAAACGAGTCCCAGAATATGTATTTATTGGCATCCGAACATGTAAATGGGTTCATCCTGTCACACAGGTAACTCATCTCGAAGAATCCCGTCCCACAGCATGCTGTTTCTGCATTTTGAAATCCTGTCATGTTGTAGAAATTTCATCAGTTATGCCTTAATGCATGTGTGCTCACACCGTGAAACATGCAGGTCGAAAATGCATACCGAACGAACGACGCGGGGGACTGAAATGGCTCATTTTCACTCATTCTCGAGTATGATCGTTGCATACTTTCATGGTTATGTAGACACTTGGATGCTGTAACTAGATATAGAATATGCGTAAGAAAGTAACGAAGGCAAGGGACCACAAGGGGAGGTTGGGAGTACCAAATTGACGTCTGGTTTCATGTGTAATTTATGTTCTTCAATGTCTTTGCCACTTTTATGCATGAAGTTCGGTAAGTGAATTAATGTCCTTATCCTATGACTTTTCATGGAAATTAACTTTGGGTTCAATTTGTTTGAAGACTTTCCGAAAGGCTCGGATTTTGGATCATTTCTAAGAGCTTGTCGTAGGGGTTCGGCATCACGATTCGGATTCCACCGAGTTCCTGTTTCAGTTCATCCACGGTACTCTGTAACTTTACAGTGTAATCTTTAGCCACATTGTTATACTCTTCTATACATGCACTTCCGTGCATGATATTCGTCGTTCTTTCCAACGGTAAACATCCCATCAGAGGAAGGCCGCTTATTGCTAGCTCCTAACTTGTAAAGCTCCCTGATGAAATTGCCGTCGATTCCTATCAGGAAATCCTCGTATTTATCGACCGGATACTGCGAAGATCGGGTTGGAAATGTGTAGTAGTTCTCTAGGAAGTCATTGGTCCCTATGCTTAAAAGGTGCTGTGATTCACTCAGAAGCTGATTAACTTTGTCATTGCCTAAGTACCCTCTTAGCTTGCTCTGATATTCTTTGTAGTACTCCATTTCCTTCCAAAATGGTATCACAGACTGCAAAATCAAAGGAAGAAATAAAAAATAAGACTTAAATCTTCGGTAAGACGTATAACTATCGGCCGGCCACATCTCGACTTACCAGAACATCAGAGGTAGCATTGTCATAACCAGTCCCAGCCGAAGCAAACGAGACCGGTAGCAAAATCTTTTATGTCATACTTGGGATCCAAGTATGCAGGTATGGCTGGCTTGGTCCCGAAGGCTTCCGAAATGAAGTCTGTGGCAATCCTACCATTGGAGAAACGTCCGGTCGGCTGACCACCGAAGTAATCTCGACCGTAAGGCGCGAAATTGCTCTTCAAAACAGTTGGTATCTCATTATTGTTCCCCGGATCGACCATCGAATCTCCAAACACTATAACTGCAGGCACCATGGCACTTATTCCTGTCATTTCCACAAGTAGATGAACAAAGATCAGAAACGTGACGGCCTTAATTGCCATGTTTTCGTTCCAAAATTTGCAGGTTTTCCACATAAATACCAAACCAGCTAGTTGGTGAAAGGTGGTGTGATTGTTAAAGAAGTGAATAATGGAAGAAAGTTACAGTGACAGATGGGGTTTGTTGGGATTTGCTTAAAGTAGGTGACAGAAGCATTATATTTAAGACAGATGATTCTAACCATGTTTTGTAATTTGCAGAGATCAACTAATTTTTTTGCAAATCCCCACTTGATATTTATATCGATAATGATGATGGGATTTGAAGCAATAATCTTGATAATGATAAGTGTGGAAAGTATTTATTATTAAATAGTATGTATTTAATCGAATTCGAATAACATAATTTTGAAGTTAACTGCATTACATGTTTTCAAACTATGACATTCATTTGAAATTGGTCCCTAAACTTTAAAACATTCCAATCATATCCTAAAACTATGACCTTTATTCTAATTGTTCATGAAGTTTTTAGCATTCCAATTTCATCCTCAAACTAGGAATATGATTCAAATTGGTCTTCAAATTTTTTGAATATTTTAATTTTATCTTCAAATTATCAATATATGTTAATTGTTAATCATATTTTATATTAATAAAAATATTATAAAAATTATTAATTGTCATGAAATATTGGTGTGTGTTATGTAATAATATGTTAATCATATCATATATTAATAAAAATGTTATAAAAATATTAATTATCATGAAACATTGATGTGTGTATGCAATAATATGATTCGGTATAAACAACAATTTGAGGATGAAATTTGAATATTCATAAAGTTTAGGGACTAATTTAGAATAAAAACATAATTTAAGAATAAAATTAATACACTTAAAAATTTAAGATAAATATCTTATTTTAGAGACGCGTAGTGCAATCGACTCTTAATTAGATGAAATTATGTATAAATATCCAAATGAACAGTTGAGCAAACGATAGGCATTGGAAAGTTTCTTATGCAACAATTGTGAATATAATCAACACCAGTGCTTTGCTTGTGGGAAGTTAGGCTCTTCTGATAAGTCCTCTGGTGTCGAGGTATAATACCCACCAATGTCATTGATCATTCTTGCAACAAAATGTTTAGATAATCAATTCCAAACAATAAACATCAATATGAACTTTATATTGTTGGGGCATTGGTTTATTTACTTTAGTGGCATTTTAACTATCAGACTTTTTACACACTATTGATTTCTTTGAATTTTTCTTTTATGACTTGTGTTGGTCTTTTAGTTATCCTCAATAGATTTTGATTTCTTCTAGTTTTATTGTAACTTGCTTGCTGTTGTAAGAATGGTAAATGATTAGACGATTTACACCCATTTAACATTGACAACATGTGTAAAGATACATTAAAACACATTAATTAATTTTAGAGTGATTTTAATGTATTTTAACTATCAATTCCAAACATTGTTGTTTTCCTTATCCTATAGCTTTTGTCACGGGTCGCAAGTTAGGGTCCGAGACATTAGCATCACATGGTACATATTGGTCTGTCCAAGTAATTTCAAGGAAGATTTTGGACTTGAGAAGACCACCAACGTTAGCCCGATCCAAGAAGTGTTCTAAAAGCCTTGTTCATCCAAAGTGTGTGAACACAGAAAATACTTTTCATAATTAGGTGAGAATATTTCCAGAATTATGCTTTGTAGATGGATATGGATAGATCTTAACCGTTGATGTAAATATGTATAGATCGTAGGTCGAAGGGAGTTTAATTATATAGAGAGGTCTTCTCCACCTCATTTATCTGAGTATTCCAAGTTTCTAAAGAATAAAGACATCTACTCTAAAAATTCTCGCGTTCTTATTCGTCCTTTCTTTGTTCTTCAGCATTCTTAAGAGTTCTTAAGTGTTCTTCCTCGTTCATCTCGTTTGATCCGTTTCCGCTTAAAACGTTTCGCGTTTGTCGGTGTCTAAGAAAACTTACTTAAGTGTTTATCTTGAGTCACATCATCTAAGACCGCATGGTGAATTAGTTTAAAAATCTAGTCACGTGACACTTTACATCTGCTAATTCAATTACTAATGTATGTTCTCTTGTTATTAGTTCCTCGACTTTTTAAAACACTATTGATTTCTTTGAAATTTTTTCTGGATAAATATTCTTTTATGACTTATGTTAGTCTTTTAATTCCTCAACATTTTACATAGTATTGTATTGTTAGACAAATACAAACTAATGAGTTAAGAAATATCCAGAACGTTTAGTTTGATGAAAAAGGTAGAGATAGTCTTCAAATTAGTCCATGAAAAAGAATATTATTAATCGGAACACTTTCCTAGCCACTTGTTTACAAGCTTTTGAGGAGATGTTGAATGTAGGTGAAGGCTTAGTACTAACATGAACCACGCCCTTACGACTTTTGGTGTCAGACTTTTTTGGGTAGAAGCCGTACTTTTTTCCGGCTTATTAATTCGGTGTACTGATTGGTGATCCGTTAATTCAATTAAGGATTCGAACGTTTTCTTGCAGTTATTTCACGTATTAGCCATCTCCCTGGAAATTACAAAACATTTAGCTTGAACAAAATGAGCACAACGTATTGAACAAAATGCATACCAAAAATAAGTGTTTCGGAAGCTTGAAATTGTAACCAAGGTCCGAGAGTTAAAAAAAGATTATCAGGTCTTTGCAGAGGTAACTTATATATAATATAACCGATTCCTACATTTGATAACCCAACATTCAAAACAGATTACAAATCCAGCAATAACTCTCATCCCTAAACATGGAAAAGGATGACAAAACAAAAGAATAAGAAAGAACTGAACACAAACACTCAAAACGCATTAGCAATTGCACAGGAAACATAGAGTTACAGCCTACTGAACAAGAACCAAAAAAAAAGTGTTGCGACAGCTTGAAATTGTATCCGAGAGTTGAAGAAATCAGTTAACTTATATCTAACCAATTACTGCATTTGATGAAAATGTAGAGCTATAAAACCAACACTGGACATTTGTTTTTGTTAAGTAAAGCGTAATAACTTCCATCTGCAAAAGTAGATCCGAACTAAGAAACTCGAGCAAAACACAAAATTATAGGAAAAGCAACTTAGTGTACCCCTAGCAATAGCAAACAACCAACTATATGAAACCATATGAAGAAAGGGCAACTCTCTTGGATATCAAATTTACCCGCAAAAAAAAAAAACAACTTTACCCCAAGCATACATCAGTGCTGCCGAACAAAAAAAATTCACCCAAATTTCGTTTGGAGCAACAAGTAGGTCTTGATCAACAAACAAACACAAAAAAGACACAAGCAGACACTGCTTCTTTATGCTAACACAAGTAAACATGAGAGTTTGAAAGAGTTAGCATAACTCATCACTGTTTCGTCACTTTTCTTTTCTACACAACCAACTAAATGACGATAAACAAAGCACGGCATTAATTTTATTAGATCAAGAGCATTAAAAAAGAAGAAGAAACCTATGCTTCTTGGTTAGAAATGGAAGCCTTCTTGTTCTAAACTGGAGAGAATGCTTCTTGTTTAGAAATCGGAGTCTTCTTGCACCTCTGGATCAAAGTGGAAATGGAGGCAGCGTCCGTTTATAGATTATAGTTAATTTTCTGTTATTTTATTTAATTAAATAAAACGGTAAGTTTTACTTGCTATTGATTTAAAATTAATTAAATTTATATATATAAAAAGAAATCAGCAAAGCAAGAATAATTAATGACTCTTCTCATCTTCCTCGTATTTTACATCTGTGCTCTGATCAAAGTTTCTGACAGACCAGGGGATTAATTATGGTAATTTTTTAAACCCTAAACCTTCACATGAATTTGATTGTTGAGGCTATTAAAAGTGATGATTCATTATCAAAATCCAAGGTTTGTGTGTCATTTGGTAAAATCATTTTGGTGCATTTAATTGTAATTTTTCATTGGATGATGTTAGAGTCTGTTTTATCATATCTTATTCTGCAATGAATTCTATATATCATGATTTTTGGTTAGTAGAACATGAGAGACTAATCTTAAGAATTGTAGCTATTTACGATGATATTGCCATCTTTCTGGTTCAGTGTTGCCTTCTTGTATGATTCGGTTTGTTCCAAGTGCTCTTATACGATGTAACAAAATATTGTTGGTCCATTTAAAGAAAATAAATCCCCCAAATTATCCCAATTGTACAATACGATTTGCATTTAACAAAATCGAAGAATATTCTCTAGATAATTTTTTTATTAATTACACATATTTAACCTAAAATAAAAGAGATTCGGTCCAATGTAAGAATTAATATGATTTTTTTTTCTTTTGAATTCAGTTTTACCAGAAAAGGAAGATAGAATCAATTTTAGCAACAAAAAAATTAGCCCTAGAAAAGAAAAGTGATCTCACCCATGGGAGACAATGTAAACCGTCCTTCCAAACCGGTTTGATTTTCCTCTATAAATACAAAGCTTTCCACCAAAACAAACAAGGGTACAGGGAAAAGAAAATGGCATCCATGGGAGACAATGGAGTTGCTTCTAACATAAACCTGGAGAAGCTTCTCAGCATGAAAGGAGGCAAAGGTGAAGGCAGCTATGCCGATAACTCACAAGCTCAGGTTTGCTGTTCTCATATCTTTTCTATGGGATTATGACACGGACTTAAATAGTAGTCCGCGACTGTAATAACGATATATATATTGTATGTGATACTTATAATTATTATGTCCGGAATAATATACGTTATGTGTCGGAAATATGGTCACAAGCTCAATTTAAATCCATGATAGCATCATTTATGATTTATTTTGAATTCTCCATGCAGGCTTTACATGCTCGTTCCATGCTTCACCTTCTTGAAGAAGCCCTAGACAGTGTTCATCTCCATTCACCGGAGGTTCCCTTTGGGGTTGTCGATTTGGGGTGTTCCTGCGGCGGCAACACCATCTACATTGTCGATGTCATTGTCAAGCACATGGTAAAGCGGTATGAGTCGTCGGGGTACAAGCCACCGGAATTTTCTGCTTTTTTCTCTGACCTTCCCAGCAATGATTTCAACACCCTCTACCAACTCCTACCTCCAATGGCGAATAACGGATGTAGTAGAACGGATGAGTGTCTGGCTTCAAATGGACACTGGTCCTATTTTGCTGCCGGAGTCCCTGGATCGTTTTACCGGCGCCTTTTTCCGGCTAGATCCATCGATGTCTTCCATTCGGCGTTTTCATTGCACTGGCTATCACAGGTTAGTTATTACTATTCTCTCAGTGTTAGACATTTATTGTGGTGGTTTCTGACACGGGACCTCATTTCCCCAGATGCCTGGATCTGTGTTGGACAGAAGATCAATGGCTTACAACAAAGGAAGGGTGTTTATCCATGGTGCAAGCGAGAGCACAGCCAATGCCTACAAGAAACAGTTCCAGACAGGCCTGGCCGAGTTCCTGAGGGCGAGGTCCATAGAGATGAGAAGGGGTGGGTCCATGTTCCTTGTCTGCTTAGGCCGAACTTCACTGGACCCCACCGACCAAGGTGGAGCCGGTCTCCTCTTTGGGACCCACTTCCAGGATGCTTGGGACGATCTCGTCCAAGAGGTATCAGCATCTCCTTTCGATAGATTATCATCATAATTTAATACAATAATTTTATAAATTTAGAGTTTAAGATTTAGAATTTATGTAATTATAGCGACATGTATATGTTATGAAAGGGTCTTATAAGTGCCGAGAGACGGGACGATTTCAACATTCCGGTATATGCTCCAAGCCTGCAAGACTTCAAGGAAGTGGTTGAAGCTGATGGTTCATTCACCATAAACAAGCTTGAGTTGTTCAAAGGAGGCAGCCCTCTGGTCGTTAGCCGGCCAGATGATGCATTGGAGATAGGGCGAGCACTGGCCAACAGCTGCAGAAGTGTGTCCGGAGTACTAGTCGATGCTCACATTGGCAACAAGCTCAGCAAGGAGCTGTTTTTACGGGTGGCGAGTCGAGGCACAAGTCATGCTAAAGAGCTACTAGAGCAGTTGCAGTTCTTTCACATTGTTGCATCACTTTCTTTGGCTTAAAGTACGAAAGGTGAGGGGAAAGACTAATCAAAAAGAGGAGAAGAGAAAAATTAAAAGGGTTTCTTTTTCTTTCTTACACAAAGTTTTGAATGTTTTAATTTTATCTATAAATTATCAATAATCTTATTACAAAGTTCTTTCCAATACATTTTTCAATTCATTATTTGTCAAAAAGTGCTTTAAGACCACTTGGCTCCTGCATACTACTTGTTTCCTCCTTATAGAAGCAGTCCAAAGGGCTTTCAGTAAGTAAAAAGCTTTATTCAAAACATAAGATGAGACATTAACATGCATAATCTTACAATTTCCATTGATGCTCGAATAAAGCTTAAACAATCATTGGATTCTTAAAATATATATCTTTTGAGGTTTATGTACGTATAATTCTAAAAAATACATGTCAGACATTAATTTAAGCTCCCTTCTATTGAGATTCTTTTTCTGGTGGTGATGAATAAAATATCAAAATATCAGCTTCTTCTGGTAGCCTAAGCTTACCCTTTTCTTTGACTTCCCACTTTGGTTCATGCTCAAGGAAACCTGAGCTGCTGATATTCGTATTTTCTTCGACGAAAGACGGAAAAATTTTCTTTGAAGAATGGTGTTTGAAAACATGGTATTCAGTACCCCGTGATGATGTCCCATTCATCTTTTGCAACCCTGGTGAAGCAAACAGCCAATCCTCCAGGGTGAACTCTTTTGCCTTGTTTTGCTGCTGCTGCTGCTCTTTTTACTGCAACAATTCCCTCTCTTTTGCTTCGTTTTTCCACATGCTGACCAACATCAGCAAGGACAGGACCGAACAAGAACTTTGGTTACGATTGTTGTCCTGTTCTGTTCCCTCTTGAACGGACAATGTTTGGGGTCTGCATGATTGTCCGAAGCAAGAGAATCTACAACCCATACTTGTTTATGTAGTAATGTTGTTCATAGCACAATAAGGCTAAATATATAGAATTCCTAGATGGATTTAAATGCCAGCAATAAACACAGGTGAGGACACTGTCCTGACTTTCCCACCTACATATATATGCAGCCAAGCTTTGTTGAATTTAATGAAGAAGCCAAGAAAACCAAGGCAAGTAGCTAAAAATGTTGTCAGTAAACCCAAATGAGAAAGCACTTGCTTTTCCATACAAGGATTTATTTGAATCATGAATGTAATATACTTATGGTCAGCTCCGAGTGTTAGGAGCCGGGATTTAAAAAACATTTTTGGTCATATTTTAGGTCGCTTATCGTAGCTGCGGACATAATGATTATTATTGTGATCCTTGCGAGAGTCACGATCGTGATTTTTTTAAACTCACACATGAGTTTTTAAAAATAAAGGTACAATAACGATATAATAACGAAAATAACGGACCGTTATAAGTCGTTATCCTTTAAATAATGTTCGTTATTAACAGTTATAAGTGTGAATTTAAATCTCACCATTATTTTTATTAACAACAGTTTTGAATAACGGTATTACCGTTAAATAACGACCGTTTCTTGAATCTCTAGTTAGAGCAGCTCACATATCCTTTGTTCTCTAAGTTCCCAAGAACTAAAATTAAGACAGCATAGGAAAAGAAGCAGAATTTATTGTTATACTCCTCAGAATTTCGAATATATATATTTAAAAAGCTCATAAGTATCCGATATTACCTTAGTATGGCCAGGATGCCATTGCAACTTGTTTTTTTTTCCTAACATTTTTTTTCTGGAGAAAATTTAATAGCAAATCTAACCAATGCAAAGAACACAACCACATGAACAAAAAACCAACTTCCAAATGCTAAATATCACAAATATCACACATCTAATAACAGTATACTCTCCAGTCTCCAGTCTGACTATATCCCTACTACAACAGCTCTTTGAGTCGGACCAATTAACTGGATGGCATCTGGTAAAAACACTAAAAACAAGACACGTGTAAAACCTATCATTTTATTACTAGGGTGATGCTGGAACTGGATCAGTTCCGGAAACATGGGAGACTGCGTCCTCTTTTGATATGGCGACGTAATTGGCAGGAGATGCCAGTTTTGTGCTGTCCCTCCTCCCATCTTTAGTACCAGACCTGCTTCCATTTTGACTAACATTAAGAGATAACCGTCGGCTGGGAGTTCCATTGCTTCCTCCATTTGCTCGAGGACCCACCACCTTCTTCGTACCAGATGCTCGAGCAGGGCTTGGTCTTGAACCGAAGCTGGCTTCTGGTTCAGTGTTTTGCTGCTCACTGAACTTTTTCTGATCCTACAAGTTCACGAGTTAACTACATTTAGCAGAAGAGCAGACACTTTATATGCAAAACAAGAGACATCTAGCTGAAAACTCTTTCTGAGTTCGCTTTCCTCCTATGTCCTATCAAGATCTAGGTCCATGCTTGTTAGAACTGATAATGAATCAAAACCTCACCTTAAGCCTTCTTTTTTCTTCTTCTCTTTCTTGCCTAAGCACGGCATATTCATCTAGCATGGCAAGGAGGGGAACACCATCATACGTGAATGTTATGCCACGAGCTTCTTCCCAAGCTCGGGTTTTGGCAACCAAAGTGTCAACCATACCTATGAAAGGCCAATAAAACCAATTAAAGAAACTGGCCTTACAGGAAAAAAATGCAAACACTCGCAATATCCATCAATGGCATAAGAACCACCATCCCGTAAATATGATTTTAGAAGGTCCTACCAGGAATTTTGTTGACAAGAATACGAGCTTTCTCGGCACGCTTGAGATTTAAGTGTGCACCTCTGCTTGAATTGTACCTATTCTCATCCTGTAGAAAATATCAGTGGGAGCGTAATACTCAGTGTCATTAGAGGTAAAACAAGATATGAGCATTCACAGGGAGAACATCATCAAATCTGAGTCTTGAGTACTGTTTTTAACTTTTCCCTAAGTAGTGAGATACAGCAGCATGAAAATTACAAACGCTGATGAGCTTGCAGTCACTCATATTTTAAAAGATCAAAGCATTAAGGTAGGATCCACAGCACTCAAGACAAGATTCTTACATCATGCTAGGATAACAGGTTGGACAACAATAATTATGGCCAGATTATCAAAAAAAATCCAGGAGAGAGGTTGGAGCAAGAAGCCAGAGGGAAAGGAAGTTTGAGAGAGATTTAATACCCGATTATAGTCTTCAAGCCAACTTTCTTCTTCACAAGTTGACATCCATTTTTCAACCCTATCTAATATTTCTTTTCTACTAAGGGCTTCTTCTTTTGCTTTTGCTATCTGATTATCCATGTCAGCCAGTAACTCAGTAGGCTCAACATTTCCAGAATCAATCAGAGCCATAATTTTCTCCCTAGCAGCCTCTGGATCAATCTCTATATGCACACGGGCAAATATCTCCTCAAGCTCCACTTGCTTTTTGAAGGCAATTTCCTTCATCCTGCTTGCTTTTAGCTGATCAAGCCGTTCAACTTCTATCTCCGCCTTCAGGAAAATGGAAAACGAATATAAGCGATAGTTCTCATTCAAACTTAAACACCAACTAAGAAATTCAATTTACCTGCTCAATCAAATCCAGAGCAAGAGCGCCAGGAACAGTCACTTCATCAACTGAAGCAGAGATGTTGCAGGTAACATGGTCAAATAATCTTCTTTCTTCTTCAGGAGTGTCCATCAAATTCCAGAGATCAATTAGCTGAGTTGCTAAATCTTGAAGCTGTCAATAGAGGAAAATGTTAACCTCAAAATTCCATTTATTGGAACAAAAGTATGAAGAAGAATGTATTTAACTCATATATCGACATTCATTGTAAAGACGATTCCATAAGGACGTATACGGTATACCAATCTGTGATAGTTCAAGTAACAAAGCATCAAGAAGAAAATGTGCAGGCCATTTTTGAAAGGGAAAAAGAAAAAAGAATTGCTGCATACAACAAGATACCTTATGAAGCCTTTGTTTCTTATCTTCGTTTAGAGCTGAAACCGTCTTGGCCAACCTCCATAGTGTACCATTGCTGATGCTCTTTGACTGCACACCAGTAGTGTCATCTAAGCTTGGATGAACTTCAGTTACAGTACTAAAGAAGTCCATTCCGAGGACAGCACAGAGATCATGAACAGTACTGACAAATTCGAGGACTTTATGCAGCCTGTCACTCTGCAACGTACACAAGTTAATGAATCAAAGCATATATATATTAGAAACGAGGGTATCTAAGGAAATGGATTTACCTTCTCCTTTTGAAGATCTTGCAGCTTTACTTGATATTCATCCAACTTCTTAAGGGTTAAGTCTGACTCATCCACAGCCAGAGCACCTAGCTCACTAGCATTCCCAGCAATTTCCCCACTTATCTTCTGAATCTGAGAGAGTGCATCAGAAAACTCCTTAATTCTCTCCTCTTTCTGTTTCCACAGCTGTTCGAGTGCAGGTGCAATAGCAGAAAGTTGTTCCTTGATAGTTCCCGATGCCTTCTCAGGCTGTAATCAAACCCAAAGGAATAATAAGCTCTCCACCTCGCAATCTCTTATAGTAAACTTATAAGTAGCATCGATGTGCATATAAAGAGTAATAATTTCCTATTATCTACAGAAACTTTGAATATAAGATGAAATAAGGGATGACTCACAATGCTGACCAAACTTTTGTCCCCAAGAGCTGAAACAAGAGTAGAAAACTCAAGTTTGGCATCTGACAAGACCTGAAGAAGTTGAGCTCTTGATTTTGCAGCCTGCTCAACCTTCCTCTTGTATACATCCAAGCATTCTTGTTCTATCTGAAGAAGCATCTTGTCTCTCTCTTCATCACTTTCACCAACTTCATCCCAAATTTCCTACAATCAATTGCAGAACATTTTACGGGTTATATTTCCACATACCTGTATCAGAAACAAAGAGTTTACGAACAAGAACCAACTTAAAAGTCACATTACCTGCAATTTCTGCAGTAAAGAACCACAGGTTGTTTCTCCAAGAAGAGGGTTTTCTGCATCCGTTACTGCCATTTAAGCTACCACGTCAAAATAGCCTGCACCAGGGGAAGCATTTAATAGACATTCAATACAAGTTTCCTTTGAATCTGGAGCCACACATGAAACAAACAAACCACGAGTAGAGAACTATATGTAGACCAGCTAGAAACAACACTTTACTAGACTAAATGATATAAACATCTAACAATTAGTACAAGCTTAAAGAATTATTGTTGTTACTAAAGAATATCAAGGCAATAAAACATTTAAATTTGAAGTGTACAAAAACATCAATTGCAAAGGCATTTGCATACCAAATTGATATGAAAGAAGCTCAAAGGAGAACAATGTCTGGTGCAACTATGGTATTTAGCATACAGAATAGATAATGCCTCTAACTATTTTGTTTTTTAAGAACTGCAGCAAGCGGGAGTAACAAGCAGAAGTCAAAAGAACAGACTCAAACAGTGACTATGGCACCAAAGTGCAATTGATCAAGCACACTAGTAGAAACTTTGGCTTCTCAAACACTGAAATTTTATAAAGTTGGAGAAATATAAATTTAATAACTTGTTGCAAAATCATCAGCAATTCAGCATTAAAAACGTATTGAACTTCTTCATCCCCATATTCCTCGATCAACAACCAAAAAAACCTTACTTTAGTTCACCAAAACAGAACAATCAGCTTAAAAATAAAAACCCAACTCCACAAATTTGCTTATATCTCACGATTCACTTAACAACAACTAAAAAACAAGCTCAAAAAACCTTAATTAATCTCGCATTCAGAAAAACAAGTGCAAGAACAACTCCAAAAGCTCCCTAGATTTCCTTTAAATCCCAACTACAACAAAGCAAAATACTAAAAACCGAAAATGCAGCAAAGAAACAGAAAGAATAAGAAATCGGGCATACCCAGATCTTGTTTTCAGCAAAGATTTATGGGTTTTTGTTCTTCAGATCTAAAGCTTTTGATATTTGCAGAGAGCAAGTTTGTGAGAGTGAGAGAAGCTTAGACACAGAGAAGAGGAGTGGAAAATGCAGAGTGTGGAGCCCTTTATTGTATCCCAATGTCCTGACAAATTCTTTTCATGGATAAGTACCCCTGTTTTTCAGGTTATTTACGATGATACCCTATATCATTATGAATTTACTTGATTGTCCCTTGTGATTATTCTAATTTCTAATTAAGATACAAGTGTGTTTTATTTTTCAATTTAATTGTAGTTTATAGTATTTTTATTCTAATTTTTCTTGTCACCGATTTTAGTGTTTTTCTGAATTTTTTACTATTTAAAGTCGGAGCCTCATGTTCTCGATTTTAATTTTTTAATTCGAAAAAACTAAATCACTATTCAAAATCGGATTTTAATGAATCAGACTTCACTTTTACTATAAAATCATTAATATTTTAAAATATATTTTTTCAAATACAATATTATAAAAAAAAATAAATTTAAACAACAATATTTACTAAATTTTTTCAGTCAATTTAGATAAAATATTTAGATTAAGTTAGAGACTTGCATAACTTATTCTTGAAGTCCTTGAAGAACATGTCTTGATTAGACATGTTCATAACTTGTCACAATAATTAACCTTTGTTAGGTAGGGAAATATTATTTTTATAATCTCAATGTTATTTATTAATTTTTTTTTGAAACATAAGTTTTAGATTATTTATTGATTGGTACCAAGCGAAACATGTATTAAAAATAACAAAATATTCACATAAGATATCACTTTGATTTATTTAAATGAATATTTATACTTTTATACTTTTTATTTTTATTTTTTTAATACCTTAAACACTTTATTTTTGACTAAATAATTTCAAATATTGATGTGAGATAATATAAAATAAAAAAGGAAAAGGGGAAAAGTGTGAGAATAGTTATAGTCTCGATAAACAACTTTAAAATAGAAAAAAAGGTTTGTTCATTTTAGAGATTTAAAATATTAATTAATTATATTTTTTATTAAATAAGATTAAAATTTTAAATTTTTAATATTGTGAATGATATAAGTTAAATTTATAAAATTATATTTATAATAATTTTTTATAATATTTAATTTAAATTAATTAATTAATAAATTAGATATGGATAATTATATAAAAATTAATTAATTATACGGTGTTTTTTGAGTTTGAATTTGAAAATCTCCTAATTAATACAACAGTTAGGGCAATGAAGTTTGACTAATTTTTTGGATATTTCAACCTTTTGATTGACTCAAAAACATGTGGAATATTTATTAATATATTTACTATTATTTTATATGCACCAATAATCATGGTTTGTCTTAGAAATCTACGATAGAAAAAAGACAAGCGACAGGAGTGGGTCTGCTTTTATGTGGTTTAGAGAGAGAATTGTATGTGTTTGGGTTAAAATATTTATTCAACGTTATAGAACTTTAATTTTATAACCTTAAATACTAATACAATACGATGTTTTAAACTAAAATATTAACCCTAAAATTTTAAACTATTTGAGTGGTATTAATAAAGTTACAGTTCGTTAAAACTTAATAGGAATGCTAATATGATTGTTAAATAAAATTGATATAATTAAACATTTGTTTTTATTTATTTATATATTTTATTAATTTAATCTTAAATTAAATTTAATAAATTTATTCTCTAGTCGGATAGTGACACGTATCACCAGACACCACTTTTCTTTGGATTAAATGAAAAATTTTAAACTCAAATTACAGTCGACAAGAATTAATTTCGGGATGCATGGATGATTTGAAGAGTTAAACTATAATAACTCGTTTTTACTTGGGTTACTCAAAATCATATACACAAACTGACCCAAAGCATAACTTAACCTAATATAAAAAAACAAAATGATTTAACTCATAAATAGATACTTAAACTATATATTTTTAAGATAGATGTCTAATATTTAGTTTTCATATGTTTTGACCTAATAGAAATTAGTATTGACCCAATGCAAAACATGAGTGTTACATCAAGACCCTTCGAACTCCAAACATTTCCAGGGCCCTGATTGTCACAGTGAAAAGTAGAACAATTTCCAGGGCTCATGTCTTGGTGGTCACCTACCCTGCCCAAGGACACATCAATCCTCTCCTCCAGTGCCATAGCCGTCGAGCCAATCTCCGATGGCTTTGATGAAGGAGGGTTCAACCAAGCTCCAACTCTCGAAGCCTACTTGGAGTCCTTCAAAACCGCCGGGTCTAAAACTTTGGCAGAGCTGATAATGAAGCTCAACAACTCGGGGACTCCTGTTTGTTGCGTTGTGTATGATTCGTTGCTGTCTTGGGCCCTCGGTGTAGCTAAGGGATTCGGCATCCCTGCAGCTATAATGTTGATGAACTCAGCTACGGTTTGCTCCTTTTATTGGCAAATCAATCGAGGATGCTTGCCTTTGCTTGTGGAACAAGAAACCTTAGCAGCCCCGATGCCTGGCTTGCCGTCCCTCGACGTCTCCTATCTGCCGAGTTTTCTTGCTCAGCCAACGAATCAATCTGCTTATTTAGCACTGATCTTGGACAAACTTGGCACCCTGGATGAAAATGATTGGGTTTTCTGTAACTCCTTTGAGAATCTGGAAAGTGAGGTAAGTAACTGGGTTTTGAGTTTTTCTTTACAAGTTATTTTCTCATTTTCTTGGTTGCTTGTTTGTGTTTGAAACAGCTACTTGAGGCTCTAAAAGCACACTGGCTCGTGGTAATAATCGGTCCGATGGTGCCATCATTCTACTTGGATCGTCGAATTGAAGGAGATACAAGCTATGGGGCTAGCCTGTGGAACCATGACAATGATCAGTGCCTCAAATGGCTGGACTCAAAGCCATTAAAGTCAGTGGTGTATGTATCATTTGGAAGCATGGCATGCATTTCAAATGACCAATTACAGGAAGTAGCATGAGGCTTGAAAGCAAGCAATATGCCCTTTTTGTGGGTAGCAAAGGAATTCAAAGACCACCGGTTGCTCGAGTTCATTGACACAATCGGAGAAGCAGGGCTAATTGTTACATGGTGCAACCAGCTAGAGGTGTTGGCTCACCGAGCAGTGGGCTGCTTCGTAACGCATTGCGGATGGAACTCGACTCTAGAAGGTCTGAGCCTAGGCATTCCAATGGTAGGTATTTAACAGTGGAGTGACCAGCCGACTATGCCAAGTTCTTAGCAGATGTATGGAAGGTAGGTGTGAGGGTGAAAGGAGACGGAGGGATCGTCACAAGGGAGGAACTCGGGAAGTGTTTATTGGAAGTCATGACCGGAGAAAGAAGCGGAGAGATTAGGAGTAGCGCATCAAGGTGGAGGGAGCTTGCTAAGAAGGCTGTGAGTGTAGGTGGGAGCTCAGATAAGAAGATTGAGGAGTTTATTGCAAAGCTACCAAATCCTAAAGTGTAAATGCTAAAGAGAAGAAAGCATTATTAAAAAAATATAGTATTATTTACAAATAATTTAAGTTTAAATAGTTTATTTATATGATTTGTACAAATTATTAAAGATTTCGGTTAATAAACAAAATCATAGATAAATCAAGGGCTAGGCCCATTTAGGTTATGACACCTTGAGCCCAAAAATTAAAATTTTAATTAAAAATTAAGCTTTTATCGTCTTTATATCTCTTTTCATTTTCATGGTTCTTTAATAATATATTTATTTTTAATTTTTATTCTATTTTAATTTAAAATTAAAATATCTAAAAGTTTAGAAATTAATTTAAAATCAAGGTTATAGTTTGAAGACACGTGCGCAGTTAACTAGTTGACTTCAATCCTGGATATTTTTCAAGTCTATTCATCTAACCGATCCTATTGTATTGAATTGAATTAGATTAAAGTCAATAGTTATTTAGGGTAAACTACAATTAAGGTCACTCAATTACAAGTATGATTATATTTAAATCACTTAATTATTAAAAGTTATATTTGAGTCATTTATTTATGAGTAAGATTATATTTGAGTCACCCAATTATTAAGGTTATATTTAAATGTGAAGGGTGACTCAAATGTAATCTTACTTATAATTGATTTAGCTAACAATGATTACAGTAGTATCTATTCTAGAAGATAATCTCAACCATTTGACATTGATCGTTCAATCACTTTGCTGCAATTACTGGTGCTCGAATCCGTGACTTCTAAAAATAATAATTATTTCATTAATCACTTGGACTAGAAGGCTCGTCCAAGCCAACAATTTTTTTAATTACGTGTGAACCCTTATAATTAAATTATTAAGTCTGAAATCATCAAATTGCGTGTGATTAGATGCAATACCCGGTTGTTACATAATGTGAACGTATTTCTTATATATATATTAAGAAAATTTTACGACAGGTGATATATAATATTGAATATTACTAAATTTTAATATTATTTAAATGATTATAATTTTTTTACGGATTTGACATAATTAAAATTATTTAAAGACTCATCTTATATATTATAGAAATTAGAACTATAATTTATATAAAGGATTAGGATCTCTATACATATAATATAAAATTTAAGAGTTTTACAAGTTTTTTTATCTTTAGATTAATAGAAATAAAAGTATTTTATAAAAAAATAATTATTGGTCAATGAAATCAATTAACCCAAAATTTTATAATATACAATTGGATGCTAACATATATATATATATATATATATGATCGTTGAAGGTCGAAGTAGCACAAAAGATGGCGATACAATGGCCGAAGCATTTCTTTCTTCCCCTTCTAGCAATCTTCATCGTCTATCAAACAACTGTTTTCTTACCGTTTTTTCAAACCGACATTCGGGAAATCGAATATATTCAACCCCCTCCTCGACCGTTGGTCGACACTCCGCATCATGGATCCGAATCCGACCCTCAACAGGTTGTTATTTTTCTCATCACTTTGATCAAATCTCAAAGGTTTAGAACTTTTCCTTCATCTCTTTCAATTGTTGTACTAGGTACATATTTCTCTCGCCGGCAAAGATTACATGAGAGTGACTTGGGTTACGGACGATAAAGACGTACCGTCGGTGGTGGAATACGGGAAGATTTCCGGGGAATATGATGCCATTGCTGAAGGAGGACATAGTTCCTATGTTTTTAGCTCTTACACTTCAGGGAACATACATCATGTTAAGGTTGGACCGTTGGAACCATCAACAACTTATTACTATAGGTGTGGAGGACATGGTCCTGAGTTGTCCTTCAAGACACCACCATCAACGGTTCCTGTCGAATTTGTTGTCGTTGGTAAGTAAATATTTAATTATATGGTTGATAAGATCAGATCAGATCGAAACCAAACATCGATTCAGTTGATTAATTATTAAGTATACTTTTAGTGGAACTCAATAAGTGGTCCAAATAGATACGAATAAGTTGTTTATCTTAGGAGACTCAGATTCAATTCGTTTTGTCTAAAAGGTGTATGTATATTGTCAAATATTTAAGAATATATTCGAATACACTAATTTCTAAGTTTCAATTTGTCTGCAGGCGATCCTGGACAAACCGAACATACCGTATCAACTTTAGCACATGTAGGTGACCGAGACTATGACGTGTTTTTATTACCAGGCGATCTATCTTACGCCGACGAAAACCAATCGCTATGGGACTCGTTCGGCCGCTTGGTGGAGAAATACGCTAGCCGTCGCCCCTGGATGGTGACGGAAGGGAACCACGAGCGCGAGTGTTGTGCTTTCACAGCCTATAATGCTCGTTGGTTAATGCCATACAAAGAGAGTGGATCTACCTCAAATTTGTACTATTCATTTGACGTCGCCGGTTGCCATATCATAATGTTGGGGTCTTACACGGATTTCCAGAAGGGTTCCAATCAATACAAGTGGGTTGAAGCCGATCTAGGAAAGGTTGATCGGACGGCGACGCCATGGGTTTTTGCGATCATGCATGTGCCATGGTATAATACTAATGAGGCTAATAGAAATGATGGGGAGTGCATGAGAAAAGCAATGGAAGATTTGATGTATAAAGTCCGAGTTGATGTCGTCTTTGCCGGCCATGTCCATGCCTATGAACGATTTGTAAGTCACTTGTTTGATGATATAAGCTATAAATCCAGTCCTCAATTTCATATTTATCTTCTTTTAGTACTTCGATTTGCTTGAATTTGTTGCAGACCAGGATCTATAACGAGAAGCATGACCCATGTGGCCCGGTGTACATAACCATTGGCGATGGAGGAAACCGGAAAGGGCTGGCACAAAAGTAAGCAACCGTATTCATAACTGGTCCGATAGACCTAATAAATTTATCTTTCTTTGTCCATGATTTGACCATCCCACGATGCAGCTTTTTGGATCCTGCACCCCTTTCCCTTTATAGGGAGCCAAGCTTTGGTCATGGTCGATTGAGTGTGGTAAACAAAAGTCATGCACGTTGGTCATGGCACCGCAACAATGTTTCAGATTCATTTGTTGCCGACGAGGTTTGGGTTCAAAGTTTAACCACCACAGGATCGTGTTGGCCGAGTACAGTCGATGAAGATGAATCAAAGAATAACAATATTGATGAACTATAAATGGATTTAGACAACGCAAAGAAGCAAATACAGGAGCAGATGTTCGAATCTCGACGTTATGAATAATATAAAATAAATTAAAATTTATCTCATGATATACTTCTATAATATCTGTCCAAATTAATTATCTCATGATATCGATAGTTGACATTATTATGTGAGTTAAAATTTATAAACATATTAAACTACAAATTAATTATACATTGTTTTTTTTATTTGTGCAGCTAGGGATGATAAAAAAATCCAAAATCACGGATTATTTTTTTTATTTGTAGGTTATTCATTACTTATTTTAATTTCATTACAGTATCAATTTATTGATTGATTAATTTAAATTAGATTATTAGAATTAAAGGGAGATCGTGTGGTATATATGGATGAATTTAAGATTTTATGTTAAAATATGACATTTTAAAATTTTAAAGGTTAAAAATAATTTTTTATTTTAAAAAATAAAAAAATAAAAAATTTAAAGGATGAATTTTAACACAATGCATTTAAACAAAAAAAAAATGAAATTTAAGCCTGCGGGTCAGCCCATTTCATTGTTGTTGGGCCAGAGAAAATTAGAGTTGAAATTTCCACGTGTCGTCTAGCTTCAACTAAATTCTATGAGGGAATCCACGTGGCAGTTATTGAGAGTTCCAAATGATTGGGTCCCAGAAGAAACAAATATATATGAGTTTGTTCATCTTCTATTCTTTCTTCTTCTTCAGTCTGTTTGTTTCCCAAGAATCGGTGGAAGAAAAACAACTCAAAACATAATAAGATTTTTTCACTTGCTTCATTATCCTCAATCTTTCATTTTTTCGGTTTGTTTCTTAACATTTTGATCCTTCACAATTTCTGGGTTTTGCAATCAAGGACATGGAAAGCTTTCAGATTCATCCCAAACTGTAAGTTCCCTTGATTCTCCCCCTAGTTTATTGTACTCGATTTCCCTGATTTCTTTTCTTTGTAATGTTGGAAATGTTGAAAACACAGTGGTTTCTTTCGTATTTTGATTCACAATTAATTGTTTTAATCCAAGGAAATGTGTGATTGTTATGCAGGGGGCTGTTTATGTTGTCTGAAAGTATAATAGTAAAAAGAACAATGCAGAAGGATAACAGTGCACCAACTATACCCACTAGTGCTCGAGCTCGGAACCGGAGACGGTTCAATGAGGTTCGTATTGTAATATGTATACATAGCTCGTTAAGAACTCGAGTCAAGTTCGAGCTTTTTTTGAGCCTAATCGAACCAAATATTTGATCGATAGAAAAAAATCATATTCAAGTTGTCTTCAAATTTCAACATTTTCTTAATAATTATCTCTAGGGAGAACAAAATCGCATCATTATTGTAACTTTAGACTACCATTTATGAAATTTACCCTATTATTGTTAAAGAATATTATCTAAAATATAATTGACCGGGAACTAACCAAAAAATAAAGCAGGATCTTTCCACTTCCAAGGGTCTAAGCATGATCTTGTATGGGGTTTACACGGTTGCAATTTCAGCATCTTCATTCTCATATTGAGATGAGACCGTAATGTCCGAGGCGGCGTCATCCATGGTCAAGCTCGAGATTTCACCACACAGCGACGACCTTTCATCTTCACCGTTAACGGACGGTGCCGGAGATGCATCAGATGTGTACGTAGTGCTACCGTTGCCGTTTGAAGGTGATAGAGCTGCCTCACCCTCTTCTGCTGCATTTTGAAGGCACCAGTACATTATGCTGGCTGTTAATGTGAGGATCATTTTCTGGTTTACCTGCCAATTTCGTAAGAGAATCGAGTTGTAAACTCTATACATCCATTTGCAATAACTTAAACCAATGACATAATCAGTTGCCTAATTCCTATTCAGTTACTTAGAATTTTTCGATATTTAAAAAAACGGCCAATGTGATACACCGACACGATGCAGTAGCATGTGGCCTAGTAGAGTTGCACCCTTACCTCCATGATGTCCTCAGGCAGCAAGAAAATGGAGCACCCGAGCTTCCGTGCCACACTTATGATATATGTTGCGTTCAACCTCTTCTCATCATCTAGAATCCAACAAGAATATAATACAGTCAAGTTCAGCTCAATTTCAACACTTCTCAGAGAAGGTTTGGGAACTTATCGCTTTGTTCCGAATATAAATAATGTCATCAAGATAAATTCAGATAGAAAATATCCGTACCACTTTCACCCTTGGTTACAAGGTTCCAGTTGACTACTCTTGGCTCCACTGCACTTAAAAGTTCGAGGAAGAACAGTCCGGTGGAAAGGCTTTTGTCCTGCAAATTTAGTACAATCATCAGCCCTAACTCTTAAAATATGATGGTTCTTTTAACACATTCTAAACTTAAACTATGAAGGTTAATATATAATAAAAAATACTGATAATCATAAGACCTTGAAGCTTTCTATTTGAGTAGTTCTTCCAGAAATTTTGACTTTCCGGTTTGCCCAATTCAAGATATCTGCATCAGTTATCTCCTTTCCTCGGGATCGGGATCTCAAACTCTTTAGAAGTTGAAGCATGTTAAACCTCATTAATTGCCACAGGAAAGCTGTTGCATATATAATCCATGAGCATTTGGACGACCATCAAACGTTGAGCAACCAAGCATTTTAAAGAATATATAAAAGAAAGGTGCAAATAATTTAAAATTTTACATGAAATCTAAATGCGAGAAAGAAGAAACAAACAAAGATACACCAGAAGATCAAAAGCAATTTCTCAGTCATTCCATGCAGGTCGAAGTAGTCATTTAATAATAATAACAATAAACCAAGTATTCCTTTTTAATGGAGGCGAACCATGTGAAGCTGTGAAAGGAATTATATTAAATCGAGGAAAAGGATATAGAGATTACCAACTATGAGTTTTTTATTTCCTTGCACTATATCATTTCCGCCAAGATTCACAACGGAAAATTTCAACTGTTCCCCGATCTTCACCACTTGATTGCAATTTTCCACTTTTCTAAATGGGAACTTAATCGGAGGTTTTGATGCATGCTTCCAGTTCACTGATCCAGGAGCAACTTTATCAAGCACCTCTAGAAGTATCCAGCTGCGGCAAAAATCAAGTTTTTTTTTATTTTGGTAGTTGAAATATTGAATTAAAAACCTTTGATGAATCCCTCAAGATGATCGTTAGTCGATATGACATAAACAAGCTGAATGTGAAACTGAACATATGCAAGAAGTGCCTGCTTGGACATAAAAATGCATGCATGCTTCTCCATAAGAGAGGACAAGCAGTCAAACTGATGCTTTTGTTGTTTCATTATTCTCGGAAGGATTTCCAAAAATTAGGGAATTAACCTAACCTTGCCTTTTGTATAGTTAGCTTAATATCTACAGCAGGGATAATGCATGGAACTCGAGCGATGTAACATCATCAGCAGAGGAAAACTTACCCAGTTCTGACATCCTCGAAGACGTTATTAACATAACTCTCAATTCCAAGACTATTGATCCATAGTCGAAAACATCTCTCTTCTCTGGAAATTTGAACATCATCTGTCATCCTTTCTGCAAAAGAGATCTTTTTGCTATCTGTGCTCAAGCCATTCCTGCAAAATCACACATGTTTTTCTTACTTGATCACATGAAGATCAAAGAGCAGATTTTAGTATTACAAACTAAACAAATCTAAAACACTGAAATGATAATGGCTTGTAGGCCTAGCAAATAAATAATAACAACCAAACCGAACTTTCTAACAAGAGATATTGATAGTGATACTGTGCAATTAGAAGAACTAAGCCATTCATGAGTCATGACGTAAAGTACATGAAAAAATTCATTCACCTTGACTCCTAATTTTGTATTAACAGTTCATAAGCATACAACCATAACCTATTCCTAAAACCTCTTAGAGTGGGGGGTACTCCAAATTTGAGCAGAAAACAGCTTTATATAAGAATGCTGTTAAACTGAAAAGGTGTTTTAAAATAAAAAAATGTCTTACAACTCCAAGGTTTGCGATTTCTAACCTTTCATGGAAGATTTGGGCCACAAATGCGAGATTCAAGTTTGTTGAGCCCTCAACAATGTCTTTTGACCTCAGATACCGTTTGCAGCCCATTCTCTCTGCATGGTCGAGAACAAGTTTAGCCCTTTCAACGGGATCCTTTGTATCTAGGGTCAATGGGTTGCAGTACTCTGGGGCCAGAACATTAAGGAGGTAAGTGTAAGCTTTTCCATCCTGCAAGTATGAGGAAACAAGTAAAATATGTCAAATTACCAATGCAAGAAAAAATAGAACAATGCATCTTATTGGAGCATTATCATCCACCTGAACACACTTCATCATGGTATCAGTTTATCAAACCCTTGTAGTGTGACTCAAAAGTAAATTAACATATTCAAATACCTTAACGTCTGAAGAAAAATTTGCAACAGTTTTCTCATAGCCAGCTTTATTTAAATGGAAATTCATCCATTTTAGTAGAACCTTCTCGGGAGCTAACCCCATAAGTTCCTCAACATCCTGTAAGTAACGTTAATTATAAGGATACAATCAGTCCATTTATTTAAAAAAAATTATGCTTTATTCTTAATTAAACATCAATCACATGATGAAGAGAGATATTACCGCATTGCTATCCTCCACCAATTCCACAAGTTGAGGTGTCTTCTTAAGGTTGAGATCTGCTAACAGTTGAATCTGCAGTTTTCGAAGATAGTAAGGATGGGAAAAAGAGTAACCTAGAACAGCTTGTTTAAAGCTAACATCCTACTTTTCTTGCTCCATCAAGTTTAAAGCCTACACAAGAAATTGCAAACGAATAGTAGAGATGAAATTTAGGTGCTTAGTGCTTACCTTTATAATTTGAGATATCAACCCAAGTACGAGATGAGGCTGCAATAAAAAAAATATAGATGAAAACTATTGGATCATCGGAATGTTTCATCCCAACTCAAAGTAATCTGTTTAGCTACACTAACCCTTCCTTCTACCAAGTCCTGAGTTCCAATATTTACGACCGTGCAGCCAATAGCCTTAGCAGAGTTAAGACAAAGGGTATGGTTCTCATTCCTCTCCCACGGGTTAAGTACCCTTTTTGTGTTGATAGCTCTTTCGTCTATTGTTCCAGGCACAGCAACATTTATAAGCTTACTGCACAAATAGAAGACACAACAGAATCAATAACACCACATTGTACCAGCTTTTATTGAAGAAATAAGACATGCATAATAGAGAACACCCCATGAATGTACCATAAGAGCACTCCATCTTTTGCAAGATTGAAAATATCATTTGTAGCTGGATCAAGCGGAAGAAACTGTTTTAAAAATGGATCGTCCGCAAGATAAATATTTATGTGTGTTACATAAGTGGCTTTTTCCGATTCACTGATTGTGTGGAGAAGAGTGGTTGTGGAGGCCTTTAGGAACGACCATGAATTCTTTGCACCACCCAGTTTTCCTGTAGCCAGACCCTGCATATTTAAATACACCTGCGCATTCCATGCAGCCAATCGAAATATTAGCCTCCTCCTACTAATGGCAGCGTAAACTGCCATATAAGTTACACTGAAGCAATGATTCCACTTTTCAATAAAATACCGTACTTTCATTAACAGTCAAACAGAAAACAAGTATACAACCAACCAATAGCATGCACAAGCTCATATACACATGACTCACCCTGAGGAATGTCTCAAAATCAATCTCGGTTTTCATGTCACTATATGTTTCGCCCAATATCTGCCGAATCTCATCCTCAGTAAGCAAAGAACTAAAAGCCTTCAATTTCACCATCAAGGGTGGCAAATCTTCTACTGTAACTTTACCATTTTGGTTCTTTACCGAAACAAACTAGAAAATATACAAAAAAAGACCATTAAAACTATATCAAATTAGATTTTTTAAAACTATATCAAGGAAGAAACACAATCTGCTTACCTTGGAGTTAAGGCTGCGAAGCTCAACTTGTGTGAATTGGCTCTGAAGCAATTGATCCGAGACAACAACACCCACAAAACTAGACATGTCTACCGATTACTCGAGCAGTGCTTCACAAAATTAGACCAACTGATCCAGAATCCAATGACCAATGCAAGACTCAAGTTAAATATCAATATACCAAAACAGCTAAAACCTTCCACAAAGATTCCTCAAGCCCAGAATCTAAATACCAGAAAACCAAAACAATGGAGCAGGCATTAGATCCAGTGAATTTAAAACAACAACAACTCTTCATGAAAGTATCCATATAGATTGACTAATGACTATAACTAGTACAAATCACGAAAATCCAATACGCCAAGCAATATAAAATCCAAATCCAAAACTCAAGTTTAGATCTCTTAAACATAAAAATCAACAAGAATCCATCATGAAAACACCCCCACAGATTGCTTTCTAAGTTACAGCAATGAAAAGGGAATCACAAAATTGAAGAAAAAAAAACTAGTACAAAGAGAACTCCTTTTCCATGATTCAGTTCCAAGCATGAACAACCAAATATAGAACAGAAAAACAAGCAGAAACAAAACATCAAAACGAAGCAAACCCATAAATCCTTACCTGTAAAACACAAAGATTTTCCAGATTTTTCATTCCCTTTCAAAGTTTTAGACTTTACACACCATCAAAATTTACACACAAAAAAATATAAACTTTTAAGAGTATTATCAATTGTTTATTTATAGGATTGATTGTACCTAAAGATGAAGAAAGGATCAATATTTCTTCTAGGAAGAGCAAAGGGGAAAATGAGAGAAATGAGAATTAGCTGATTACCTTAAAGACAGCGGTAGAGCAAGACAAGGCATTGAAACAGATTTGATCCTGTTAAGAATTGGGTGTTCCCGAGAGTATTGTGGACCGGCTGCGCTCGCTTGATTGTTTGACACGTCATCAAATGTGTGAACAATTAGGTGGAATTTGGGATCTTGTGTGATTACCTTTTGATAAATTACCAAATTACCAGTCCAAAAAATAAATACAAAAAGAAATAAAATAAAAAATATATATTTTTTTGGAAATAAATAGCAAGGCTATTGATTTTAAAAATAAATAAATTTAAATTTTAAAAATAATATTAGTTAAAAAAATTATTAATCTTGAATACAAATTATAAAATAAATATTGTCAAAAATAGTTGGCTAAACTGGTTATTTTGGGAAAACAGTATTAATCTTAAAAAGGTTATAAATTTAACTTTTAAGAAGATTATCACTCAAATTTGGCTAATGAAACTTTAAATTATTTCTTTTAATTACGTGTAGTCAATTTAAAATTAAATAAATTTTTTATTTATAAGTGGATCAAATTTGAATAAAATATAAATTACTAATATATTATCTTAAAATTTATATTTTAATATTTAAACCTTAAATTTTAACCGTAAATATTAAATTTTATCGCAATCTTTAAATTCTAACCATTAAATCTTAAATTAAACTCATAAACCCTAAATTTAAGGCACCTTATAGTATTATTACCAAATATAGAAAAAAATTAAAATTTTAATATATTACCCTATAACTTAAAACCTAACATATAAACCCTAACATTAAATTCTAATCATAAATCTTAATCTTAAACTATATACTCAATACCTAAATCTTTAACTGAATCCATAAATAATAAATCTAAGGCACGTATATCATAAATCTAAGGCACGTATGAAGGCTAAATGTTACCACTGTAAGTGTATAAAATATTCTCGTATATTGAATAATTATAAGTATCGCGAGGGACAATTACCCCTAATTTTTTCATATTTATATCTTTATTTAAATTTTTTAAAATTTTAATTTATTTATAAATTTATCCTCACTTTTAAATATTTATATTTTATCCTCATAATCTTAAATTTTAGCTTTATCCCTGATTTAGACTTAAACATTTAAAATTTAATTTAGAATTAAATAATTTATCAACAATATTTTAATCTAATATAATGAGAATATTAAATTTAAAATTTAAATTTTGATGTTTTAAGTGGAATAAGTTGAATTGAAAACAAAATTTTATAATATTTAATTTACATCAACTAATTATCTACAATAACAAAATTAGTTTTAATACACTTAAAAAGAATACTTAATCAATAAGTTTTATATTAATAATGAAAATTAATAATTCATAAAAAAAAGTATTAACAATAATTTGTTTCAAATAAATATATTATTGATTTTGATGGTGAAGCAGCCAGAAGACTGTATGGTCCAAATTCTTTATTGAGATTACATTGATATTGACAAATAATTATTTTTATTATAAAATATTTAAATATAATGGTTAAAATATATTCTACTCCTTGTACTCTTCGTATTTTAGAATTTAATCCTTTATGTTTATTTTCAAGAATTTAATTGTTTTATTTTCAAATTCAAAAAAAATAAGTTTAATTATAAACACCATTTAGATTATGTTGATAGATTCATGTCCATTATAACATTATTCTTTCTTGTTATATAATTTTTAGTAAGATTGTTTAAAAATACTTATTTTGAGTGATTTAATTTGTTGATCGAATTACTTGAAGTCTAAAAATTAAGTACTTTTATAAATAAAAAATATTTGACTTATGATTTTTTGGGTAGATATGTCGGATCTGGGCAAAAAAATTCGATCATCTGACCTAATATTTTTAATATATATTAATTTTGAATTATATTTTGTTTTAGGCTTTATTATTTCATCTTTAAACTAAATTTAAAGTTTAATTTTTTTTTTTATATTTGTACTATGTACTTTTAAATTATAATTTTTTTAAGCATATTTGTATTAATTTGTTAGCATGTGTTCGAAAGAAAAGAATCATCATCAAGATTAAATATTTTTAACATTTTTTAATGATAAACTTTAATATATATATATATACATATATTCAAATATTTTCCCCTTAATAATAATTTTAAATCACTATTTTGGCCTTTAAATTATGTATTATGAAATTTTAAGTTTAATGTGTTTCGTATGTAGTTTTTTTTATTAAAAAATAAATTTTATGAATACCTCGTAGTCATGTGCTAAGACACGAGTCTGACTAGAGGTGTTCAAAACCGGCTCAATGGGTATCCATCGGTCCAATAAACTCATAATGTAAGTTAAAAAAAAATGAAAAACATGTTAAAACATAGTAATAATATATATTAATATTAGATTTATTGGGCCATTGGGTACCCATTGAGCCTGTTTTGAACACCCCTAAATCTGACAAATATATTACCTAAAAAATTAGGCACCCGACACTTCAAATACTCAAACTTAAACACCCCTAATTTTTACATAATATTTTTATTTCGAAATATACACCTATAAATTTAATACAAAAATTTTCATAGTATCAAAAGGTAAAAATATTAAATTATATATATAAAAGTAAAATGACTAAACTTCAAATGTCAAATAATGTTAGGGACTTGTGGGATATTTTAACCAAATATAATTTTAATTTTTTAACAAAATAGCTAGTTTTAGTTAAAGTTTGAAACCTCTTGTTTTAATAAATTAGTGAAAATCAAAGGTGCCAAGATCTTGGAATTGATTGGAAAATGAGTGAAGATGTCCCCACCTTCACCTTTCTTTCTTAGGAATATCTTTTTAAGAGCCTTCCAATTTGGACCCCACTACTTAGTGGTCCCTAATTTGTCCAAAAATCAATTATTTTATTACATTATAATATTAATTTAGAATTCCAAAACCATTTTTATAATTCACCAAGAATGTACTTTTTAATATTAGTACTTTTTATTAGTGATAATATTATTTTCTTAATTAATTTGATTTTATTAAAATGGGTTAATTTCTTATTTGGTACATGGACTTATTTAGATTTTTAATGTTATATAAATTATTTGTCACATTCAATCATTTTATTTATTTATCTAGATCTTAGATAAATTATCAATTAAAGATCGATTTTGATATTAATACTTAATTACGGATGGTTTTGTATTATTATGTCAACAGAATGATTAAATGATTAATGTCTAATAGTTAAGAGTATATTTTAGAACAAATACTTTATAATCACTATTAATTAATTAAAAAAACACGTCATTTAACTGACGATATTTTTTATTTTTATATGTGACACTGTTAGTATTAATTTATACAATTTCGTACGGTTAGATCTGATAATCACGTCAATATCTTCACTTCTAATTTTGTATTTTTAAATAGATTCTACTTTTGTAAATGAATAATAATAAATATTTATCTTAAAAAAATCGTGGATCAATTAAAAATTATATGTCTACACAATTTATATACACTTTAATTTTAGGAACAATTAATTAAAGCCTTTTTTATTGAGTTTACGTTAAAATCATTTCTTCATTTAATAATTAATAAAAAATATTTAAATTTTGATATAGAAATATTTTTAAAAAGTGATTATTAAGCATTATTACCTTAACTTATAATTTTTTAAAATTTTAATTATAAATTTTAAATTTTTTATTATTAGTATATTGAATAATTTTTTATATCTTAATTTAATTTTTATAATAAATTTTAACATTGTTTGACAAATTTATTTATTTAAATACATGATGGCATGTCATGTTAAATGTTTTTGACCAGTACCCACCGACCGAACCGACAATGTTTATTTTTGTTAATCCATGTCTGTCCACGTGTCTTGCACGACACACTATCTTTGGAAAACGGAAAAAGACATGGGGTGTGTATTACTAGACAGGCTCAAGTATAGAACACAAACTATAATTACCAATAGGATAACACTATAACCGTTATCGAACATCGTTGAACATTGTTAATGTTTAACACCGTTGAATATTATTAAATTAATTTATAAAAAATAAAAATATAAAAAACTAATTATACAATTATTATTTATATATTGAGTTTATCACTCTTTTATTAATTACATACTGAGTTTGAGTCTTTGAGATTTTAAATTTTTATTAATTAATTTAATGATGATCAACATTAGTGGTGTTCAGCAGTATTCGACGCCCGTCGTAGAATTTCCTTACCAATAATACACATTTTAAAAAAATAGCTAAATTTTTTTAGATGTAAAAATGAATGCAACTATGAACCTCATTAAAAACCTCCCTAAACCTAATTAGAGAAAAAAAGTACTCGTAGCGGCATTATACAAATTAATCAAATACTTAAAACCCATAAAACATCAAGTCAAAACTATAAATTTTTTTCGATCAAGTAAAATCCGAACTGTATTAGGTAGTTCCAAGAACACTCGTACTAAATCCCCAATATTTCGCATGATCTTAACCAACAGGTCTATTACATCATTAGTCTCTCTTTTCGCATGTACAATCCTAACATTTCATGCACGTATAAGCAACCCACTAATCAGTTGACCAAGATTGCAATTGGCAACATCAACTAACAGTTCTTGTATCAAAGCCACAACCGTAAAAAAATTAATTAAATTTTTTAAAATTTTAGAGGGTTTTTGGATTTATTAATCCTTTAAAGGATACACCCTGATAATTGTGCCCATACACAGATAATATATATTTTTTAACTTTTTAATTATTTTCTTCTTAAATATTAAAAATTTAATTTAAAGTATGTAATTTAAAATTTTAGATTTATATACTTAAAATTTAAGGTTTATGATTTATCTGCGTTGAATTTCTTCATTTATGGTAAAAAATAAAATCATAAATTAGATACTAGGTGGCATGGGCTGTTTGCTTATATTGAGAAGTCCAATAATGGGTTAATAAAGTGAGATTATAGGATCAATTAAAGCCCAAGTAAATGGACTAGGCTAACAAATTGATTTTTTTTTCATCATCTAATTTTCAGGGTATTTTTATATAAAAAAATAATCCACGTGGATTATACCGTGATAGATTAGAGTGAAGTTTTATTTGATAAAAGACCATGTCGAAATTTATTAAAATATAATTTTTAGGGTATTTTTATATAAAATATAATTTACTTTAGATGTTAAAATAAAAGTTCTTAAAAGTTAAATGATCAAAATCAAGGGCAATTCAAAAATTTTGGGGGTTCTGTGCAATTTATTAAAATATGGTCCGTAAAAATAATTGTCCATGACCTCCACTAGTTATAAAATTATAGCACTTAGAAGCAAATGTCCTTTTTAGGGCCCCTGTGCGATCGTTTCTATTGTGTCTGTCCAAAACCTCACTAGTTCTACCGAAACAATAAGATTTTATAATCAATTGTCATATTTAAAAAATAATATAACATTTTAACAATTATAATTCATCTTTCTTAATAGTATTTTCAAAATTTTCAATAAATTTCGAGATTAACACCATCTAATGAATATAGTTTATCAAAATTTGGAGCCCCTCTTTTTTTGGGCCCTGTGCGATCACTCCTATTGCGTCTATCTAGACCCCCACAGATCAAAATAATAAGTGATAAAAAAAAATTAAATGATTATTGATCAATAAGATACTTGTCTTTTTATTTTTATGTATATTATTCTTCATAAATCAAAATATTAAAAATTCAAATGATTATTCGTAAAGGGTTTAAATCCGAGACTTGTTTATTTTAAAAAAAAATATAATAATCTTATAAGTTATTGCCAACTCCATGTGAAAAGATTCCCCATATATGCAAGACCATTGAATAACAAGCTTGAAACCATAGTTTCTAAATCTTGCAGATCAAAATATTCTTCACAGAACTTTGTTGTTTACCAATCAAACACTTCAAGGACTTTGTATTTTCTTCAAGCTCTAACACTCTCTCGTGACTAGACAGCAGAATGGAATTTGGATTCACATGCACATATACATATATATATATATGTATATATGAAAAAGAATTTATTATATCAACCAGCTTCAAACCCCTTGCTATAAATTAGCTCGTGCAAGAGTGTTGTTTGGCATTGGATTTCGATATAGTTTCGAGGCAAGAAAAATGGCAAAGTCTGGTGAGGGACTTCTGGTGCAATGCTTGGTTGCAGCATTGTTGCTTGTTGCAGCAGTGGAAGCAACCGATGGGCCAATCGTATGCAACATTGCATTGAACAAGCTGGAGGAGTGCCGGCCGGCAGTCACTGGGAGACATCCACTTCCACCAACCAAGGAATGTTGTATCTTGATAAAGCATGCCGACTTGACTTGTCTCTGCGAGTTCAAGGATGCTCTTCCTGCTCTCGACATCAAACCTTCCCGCGCATTCGCGTTGCCTAAGAAATGCAAATCTAATCAATCGGTACCACCACAATGCAAAGGTAAGTTGTTAAAGAAAACAGATTCTTAATGCCGAAATGATGCAGAATACAGATTGGAACATGATTTCTAACTGATATGTTTTTGTGTTATTTGGCAGCCTGAACCACTTCAAGCTACAGCCTTGCAGCCTGCAGGCATTGCTGAAGATTATGAACCATGTTGGGATGTTGTTTAGATTGCAACTGTTGTTAAATTTCACTTTCATGTTGCTGCAAATTACTTCAATTTTCCTCTTATATTTCACTAATGGCAATGATCAATCAATAAACATAAATGGTTGCATTATCTGGAAATTAACCTATATGATGAAACTTACTCTGCCATTTCATTGCAATGTTTGTTTAGAGAACATGTGTGCATAGACTGTTCCGATAGCACAATAACTATCTCGACCGGCCATGTACGGGCATAGGGCTCGGGGAAGCGGTAACATGCCGTGCCATGCCGGGTCCTAGTCTGAACTCATCACTGCCATAACAAATTTCATGAAATCAATAATCTGTTGGCTACTTAACATTCTGGTGAACTGCTATGAGGGTAGGGTCATCAAACTTTCTTCAAAGGAGAGCAAGGGTAGGGTGAAGTCCTCCTTTGTGGATTTCGATCCGTGACTGCCATCACTCGTGTCGGTTACACGGTGAGCCGGTGAGGGGGCAGCAGGCAGAGTCTAAGGGGATTTGTCAAGAAACCAAATACATGAAACAGACTGATTTCCTTGAATGTCAATTACAAACATAACTTCTCAAACATAACTTCTCATAGTCATACTATAGAGCATGTCCTAATAGCAGTTTCTTCTCTGATTCAAAATCTTTTAAATGCTTAGATGACATTGTTTGAATGTCTGTTACATGCATCGGTTCAAAGATCATGTGATGTGTAAGAACAACTCGAAAATTCTGTTTCGAAACGGATGCGAAGTCGGTAACCATATTAACTAATTTGGTAAAGAGAAGTTTACAATTATGATGACAGTAATTGATTCATCGAATTAAGGTAGGGTGTAGGACTTAGAGTTGTGAAATTTAGGATTAGTAGGGATGGGCACGGAACTCGAATCCGACGGGTTCTGACTTAACTCGGTCCGATTGGGTTGGATTTTTTGGTGAAAAATTTGGGTTTGGGTCGGGTCGGGTTCGGATATAGGGTGAAAAAAATCCAATCCGACCCGACTCGGAATTAATAGTGTAATTTTCTTATATATATTTTAGGGATATTTGCAATAATGATCCCTCTTTATATATATTTTATACAATTAGATCACTAAAATTATTTTTTGTATAATTAGGTCATTAAAATTAAATATTTTTACAATTAGATCCCTAATTTTTTTTACAATTTAGTCCCTAAAATTTAAATTTTTTTAATAATTCAGGTCGGGTCGGATTTTAAAACTTAAAATTGGATCGGGTTGGATCAGATTTTTTCACTCTAAACCCAGATCGGGTTGAATGGAGGGTATAATTTTTCGGGTCGGGTGCGGGTGGGCTAAAAATCCGACCCGACCCGTGCCATCCCTGAAGATTAGGATTAAAAATTTATTTTTAGTGTTTATAGTGGAGCATAATTAGGGACAAATGATTTTTGTTCATTAAAATTATGTGTCCAACGTAAATTAATTCAAATTAATTAAATCAAAACCATGTTAAAATTTGATTAGACTCCTTTGAACAAGTCAAAACACTTCCAATGAGTTGGTGGTCCTTTAGCAATTAAGACACATCCACTCTATGACCATTTCCAATGTCTTTCTGCTCCACTTCCTGTGCAATGTCACAATCTTGTTAATGAATATTTAATTATAATTTTAATGAATTTTTGGGTAATTAGATCACGTTGGCCATAATTATTTTTTTACATTTAATGGATTTAATTTAAATTTTATAGTTTAGAGTTTAAAATTTAGAAATTATGATTAGAAATATTATCTTAAAATATAGGGTATAACTAAATAGTTTATTCTTAATCGTATCTTTATTGGTGTCTCACTTAAATTAGTAGATTTAGGGTTTAAGGTTTAAGGTTCAAAATTAAGGGTTGTAGTTAAGGTTTAGAGTTTAGAATTTAAGAAATTAAGGGTAGATTGTATTTTTTAGGGTTTAGGGTATAAAAAGTTAGGGTTAAGATTTAAAATTTAAATTTTTAAGAATTTAAAACGGGAGGCATAAAAAGAGACACGATAAAGAGATAAAAAATTTCTACTCTGAAACATAAACCTTAAATTTTAATCACAATACGTAGAATCTAAACTATAAAAGTTTCCATCGGTAGTGCATAGAGTAAGAGACGTCGATTTATTGATTAAATATAGTTCGATTGATATTATCAATTATACATATAAAATGAACATGAAATCAAACATATTTAAGCAGTCAATATAATTTTTAAATAGATAGGGTTTTGAATAGTATACTATACGGTGAATGTTAAAAACGAGAGATTATATCATTGGTCCGGTTCATCACATCAGTCATGGTTCCTAATCAATGAAAATCACTCGTTCCTTCACTAATCAGCTATGTCATTAATATAATTTTCAGAAATTATATTTTTAAAATGACATGAAAAAAATGAGTGAAGATCCACTGGTTAAAAAAATGAGTTGGAAGATAGTAGTGAAGTGGGTGGTTATCATTGGTTAAGGACCATATCTGACGTGGTGAACCTGGACCATGATATAATTGCTCGTTAAAAACATATTATCAGTTGATGTGGACCAATCATTTCATTCCACGTCATTGCATTTTTTGATTATATATGTCCATATCCAATCCCCATGTGGTGACAGATTTGAATTGTCTGCAATGGAAATTTCCTATGACCCCATTAATGTAAAATCTTGGGTTGCTTTCTGCTTTTGCAACAAAAATCTTTTAATTAATGATTTAATTATATTCTTAAACTATAGTAATTAAGTAGTAGAATAAAGTAATATAAAATCTAAGACCATATATTTTCGTCTAGAGGCTTTTTTTTATTGTTTTTTATTAACATATACATAAATTTTATAAATTTTTGGTCCCTATATGCCAACACCATGATCAATAAAAAAAACATAATTTTGTATATATACGTGCAGAAATAAATTTAAGGGTGTTAGGGTACTCACACCTCTAAATTTTTTTAATTTTTTTTTTTTTATATTTTTTATAATTTTTATTGATAATCTAAATCTATATCTTATAAATTCTCGTAATTTTATATCCTTACATTTCTAATATATCTTTTTGATAGTTTCACCTCTTATATGAAGTTTGAGGTTCATCTCTGTACGTGTATGTATATTAGTTTTGACTTTTTAATAAAATATTAAATAAATTTGTCGAACAATAAAACTATGAATAAAGTGATAAAAATTATATCGAACATATATTAATTTCGAATATTATATGTATACAACTTCTACTTGTATTTTTATTAAGTATTTCTTTGTGGAATAAACCATATATTTACAAACAAAAGAGAATGTGGAAAATAAGTTGTAGTAATTGACTTGCCAAAGCTTTTAAGTCAAAGTCTTGTAATAATATATTTTCTTTGATTAAGATTTAAGTGTATATTTTTTTTTCTCTATGAATGTGAAAGAGACAACATAAAAGTAGTTGCATGTACAATTCACTACATAAATTAGTTTTTGGGCAATCAATAATGTGAGTTTTCTCATTTAACAAAAAATAAAAATAAAAATAAAATGAGAGTGTCATTTAATTAAAAAAATATTTTTAATTAAATTTTCTCTTGATTTTTATTTTTTTTGGCTAAATATCTTAAAATCATTAATTATTTTTTGTTATACGTCATTTCATCACTGGTTATAATAATAATAATATTCATAATAAAGTTCGATAAAATATATTAATTGGTCGAGTGATCAAAGATATTACTTTTGTGTGACATTTACTTTTAGAATGTAAAAACTTTTATGTTGTCCCATCTTGTAAAATCGATAAACTTTAATGATCATTTTATAAATTTTAGAAGCTAAATGACCAAATCGTTCGTTTGAATACAATTGATTTACTCATTAATCCAATTACTCGATTAGATTTGAGTGGATATTTTTTTAACTTATTCAGAAAGTTAAATAATTTGATTTGACTTTAAATTTAAATTTTTTTAATAGAATATAAATGATAAAATTCGATATATTTATTATATTAATTTAAATATTTATTTTACTCAATCAAATATTTACGTCTAACTTTAAATATAAACGAATCGAATACATTCGATTAATGTTCAATTTATTTAATAAATGAACCTAAAAACATTGTTCTAACCCATTTGATTCTTTCAAAATCATAAAGTGATACTCACAATTTGCCAAACCTTTCAATCTCACCATCAATTTTCTCTACAAACTTACAAATCACAAGCCATCTATTTTTTTTTTCCATGTGGTGGACCCTACATAGAAAGTGACCATTTTGTGGAAAAATTATGTCATAAATATGTTCATCACGTCATCCGTGATTCAAACAATCAGGTTCATTCATCTTTAAATGAATATTGAATCTGACTGATTGAAATTACGAATGATATAATAAAAATATTCATGATATAATTTTGCGTTTGAGTGGAAAACCAATGAGATATTCCCACGTGGACATTTGCCATGTTGGCAACACTCCGCATATTGTGGACCCCTTGTCTAGCTGTCCTCCAATTATAAAAACTCGGCGCCTGCACTCACACGGCCACACCGCTTTCCGACTCGGTGGCTCCGATTGGGAAAGGGTCGACTCAATTGGTTCAGTTTCCAGTCATTCATTGATTGGGAAGGGCGGTCTGGACCGCTACTTGGTTCCGGCCTGGTCAGGTCGTTTTTACAATTATCGTTATCGGTTTTTAATTTCCATGAAATTTCAGGCATCATGAAATCGACAGATGAAAAAAGAAATATGTAATGACAGAGAAACTACAAAGAGTACATTATAATAATTATTTTATTTTTTATTAAACAAAATAAGAAGATAATTAAATTATATATAACTTGATAAGCATTATAACGCTTATCCTAAAATATTTAAAAAAACATAAACTATTATTTAGGATCAGATCAATTATTTTTCATCTTAAATTTGATCTTAATTTTAAAAAATAATTCTATCGAATCAGATCAAAATTCATTAAATCTAAATCAATGATCATTCTTAATTATTCCTTAAATAAATAAATAAATGGACTAAAGTAACTATGTAACATTTAAAAGATAATAAAGATTGTATATTAATGCTAAAGAAATCTTTTTAAGAAAGTTTGCATCTACTTTATTACTTCCAACTACCAAGGAGAAGAAAAAAAGAAAATCACATGCAGCTATTATTATTATTATTATTATTATTATTATTATTATTATTATTATTATTATTATTATTATTAAATAATATTCTTTATATTGTGATCTACTTTATGATAAATAAAAAGTTAGTCCCTCTACTTTAATTTTTATTAGAATTTAAACTTTATATTTTTATATAAAACTGAGCAATTAATATTATTGATAAACATATTAAGACTTTCTTCAGCCTCGTCGTCAGAGTAAAGCTATAACTTTTAATTTTTTTAAACGTAATTAATTTCGGGAAAAACAGGATGAGAGAAGGCATCAAAATAAACCGTTCGAAGAATTTTCTCTAGAAATTAAATAAAAAAAAACTCTATTGAACAAAATTTAACTTGAACGAGCATTTTTTACTAATTATTTACTTATAAATTATCTTTTTACGTTTAAATGATTGAATTACTTAGTTTTAAAATAAAAATTTAACAATAAATCAATACTATTACTCAATTAAATTAACTTTTCAGTTCTCGTAAAATATCTAAATAAAGTAAAAATAAAGGTAAAACAAATTAGTCTAAAATTTCAGAGCTCATGATAATCACGTGGAAGCGATTACACTCAATCATTATCCCACAACTTCGGAGAAAATCAACCATTAAACCGGGAACTTTTCTTAGACCGGAACGAGACGAGCTGGGACGACGCGTAATTCGGTTCGGAAAAAACTCGTTCAATTAACTAACAGTGAAAATAGTATAAATACTGAAACCGGCAAAAAGCCAGTCTAAAAGTTCAGTATTTTGCTCTCTTAAATAATTCAATCTTCTCTATCTAAAATCATGTACGGTTAACGACAGGAAGGAGAAACCGGCGGCGGAGATCCGTGGCGGAGCTGAGTTGTCTGTGGATGGGATATTTTCCGACAATGGGAAGCGTACGTGGCATTTCGGTTGCCATTTTTGTAGTTCAAGCTCTGTTAGCTTCAGTAGCTTTGGTTTCAGCTCAAGGATCTACTACTGCTCGTCCTCGTTGGCTGACTTTAAGCGGTGTGTTTCTCTCTTCAGAGTTCTTTCTTCTTCTAAATCATTTAAACAAGGTGATTCTTTTTAGCTAGTTTTTTTTGTTTGTTTGGTTGCTGGGAAAGATGGGGAAATGCCGGGAAAACGGCTTGTTGAGCCGTAAGCATTTTCGATTGTTCCTTTGTTTTGCTTAACTGTCAGTTAATTTTTGTTTGTTCTCAAAATTGAAGGAAATGATTGGAAAATTGCTCATACTAAGCTTACTTTGAGCTACTTGAGCCTTTAAACGTTTATTATTTCAGGTCTCCTTGAAATGGAAGCTTGTTTTTGAGTATTTCATTTTGCTAGTACATATATATTCTCAATTTCTGTTCAAGGAAAATGGAACAAATTGATAAAAAATATGCAGCTTCAAGTTTTTTTTGTGAATTATTTCTTGGAAATATTTTTGCTTTCTACTTTGTCCCTTCTTTTGTATAGTATAATACATGGTGCATAATTAACCGAACCGTTAACCGTAATTGTTAACTGATATAACTGTAATATTTTATAGATTAATAATTGAACCGTTAACGATTTCGGTTAATCAAACCGTTAAAAATGATGGTTGATAGTTATGATTACAGTTACGAATTTTGATTAATGGTTAACCTATAGCTTAACGTTACTAAATTATTTATATATATTTAAAGTATAAATAAAAATATAAACTTTGATGATGGTTTTTATATCTTAAACTTTAATTATTATATGTTAGTTAAATATTTCTCTTTCAAACTTTGATAATAGTTTTTATGTCTTAACTTGTGTATTTTATTTTGTCTTTGTGTTAAAAAAATTTAGTATATAAGTATTTTTTTAAATTATGATATAAATGATTAGAATATCTTTATTTAAGTATTTTTAGTAATGTTTTAATATGTTATTTATCATAGAGATAATTATATTATTATTTAAAAAATAATATATGTGAGAAAAAATTATAATAAGTTACAGGTTAACCTATAACTGGACCGTTAGTTATCCGCATCTTAAATAACCATTATAATCATCTTAATGATTAGGTTACAATTAGTAAAATTCAATAACCATTATAACGGTTAACTGATCGTTTAGATTAAATAATACGGTTAACTACGCCCTGGTAGAATTACTCTTCTTCATTGGAAATTTGGCATTTTTTCGCTCTATCAAGTAAACTATCTTTAGGGGCAATTTAAACTACAACATTAGTACTACATCTGAATGTATATATACATAAAAGCATTTGACATTAGCATCCATGTCAGACAAAAGTTTTGTAAAGCTCATCTCACTTTTCAATTTTTCTGTTGTTCAATAACCTTAAACTGTTATGTTTCCTTTTCAGGGCACGCACCCTTTGTTGTAGCACGTGGTGGATTTTCTGGAATACTTCCAGACTCCAGTTATGGAGCTTATAGTTTGGCTTTATTAACGTCCCCCGATGTGATCTTGTGGTGTGATGTGCAATTAACAAAAGATGGAGCTGGGATTTGCTTTCCTGATCTTAAGCTAGATAATAATTCTAACATTGCAGATGTTTTCAATGATAAACCAAAGACTTACCTTGTTAACAATGCCTCTACCAAGGGATTATTTTCTATTGATTACACTCTCAAGGATCTTGGAAATAATTATGTCGTTTGTAAGTTCTGCTTGCAGTTTATCCCCTTGTTTTTGACACCATTAATGCTCTATTACTTTCACTTGTTACTGTTATCGTTGTTGCATTCTCTTATTACCATCATCTTCACAAACTTTACTTCATTAGCTACTTAATGAATTTGTGAGTTTCAAGTTCCATCTTACTGATGTATAATTAGTTTTTAGTTTTGAACCATAAAATACCAACTCATTCCTAACCACTAAGAACCTAGTTCAGGCAATTTCGCAATCAATCGGGTAATTAATTCTGAATTTTGATATGATACTGCTAGATTTCAAGTCAACATTATTACTTACAGACGTTCAGCATCTGTTTTTTTTATAGGTCTACTTGGCTTGACCTGCTCTGATATGTACCAGTAGTGAAGTATTTGTTGCTTTCTGCCACATGTTTTTATGTGTTATATTCTAATGTGTTATTTGTTATATGGACAGTAACTCAAGGTGTCTGGTCTCGAACCAATAAGTTTGATGGGCAGAGTTACCCAATTATGACTGTTCAAGATACGTATACTCAACTCAAGCCGCCTGTTTTTTGGTTGAATATTCAGGTAAAGGATTTTTCAGTGCTTGATAATACCTATTTACTTTTTTCCTCGTCTTTTCCATCTTTGTTAAATTAGTGTAACTTCATCTTCCTGTTTTTGGATTTAATTGATTCCCTCTATTTGGCAGCATGATGTGTTCTATGCACAACACAACTTGAGCATGAGAAGCTTTGTACTTTCTGTAGCTAGAAATGCGTCAGTAAATATTGACTACATATCGTCACCAGAGGTAGCTTTCTTGCAAAATATTGCTCCTATTTTCCGAAGAAGTGCAACAAAGATTGTCTTCCGGTTTCTCGGACGGGAGGATGTGGAACCCTCAACCAATCAGACCTATGGTTCTCTCTTGAAAAACCTCACATTTATCAAGGGATTTGCCTCTGGAATCATTGTACCCAAGTCTTATATATGGCTCGTAGATGAAAGTCTTTACTTGCTATCTAATACCTCTATTGTCTTGGATGCTCACAAAGAAGCGCTAGAAGTTTTTGCATCGGATTTTTATAATGATGTTCCATTTAGCTTAAATTACTCGTATGATCCAGTGGCAGAGTACCTTCAATTTGTTGACAATGGTATATTCTCTGTCGATGGGGTGATATCAGACTTCCCAATAACTCCATCAGCAGCTATAGGTAAGTTGTATACATGTGTATACAACTTTTTTTTTCCTGAATAAGAATCTTTTTTTTCTCTTTTTTTGAGATGCCAACTTCTGTTTTACATTGCAGATTGTTTTGCGCACCTAGGAAAAAATGCTACTAAACAAGGTATGCTATTATAGAATGCTTCTGATCGAAAGACCTTACACACACACATGCACACTGAGAGTTAGTGGTAATGGTCATACGGTTATGTGTTTTATGGTTCCTCATAAACTATTTTCTGTTTTTGGCATGCTACAGTGGACCTTTTGGTCATCTCAAATAATGGAGCTAGTGGAGACTATCCTGGTTGTACCAACATTTCCTATACAAAAGCAATTCAAGACGGTGTAGATGTTCTTGACTGTCCTGTTCAAATGACAAAGGATGGAATACCTATTTGCTTGGGCACTGTAAATCTCATAGATAGCACATCAGTTACTCAACGCTTTTCCGATCTTTCGACAACTATTCCAGAGATTATGCAGGGCAGTGGAATCTTTACCTTCAACCTGTCATGGAGTGAAATTCAAACCTTGAAACGTATGTTGAGTTTAATTCTATTTTGCTTTTTTCTTTATTGTACTGATTGTTTTCTTTTTCTTTTGTGTAGCGGGTGATATGTCATTTAGATTCTACTTTCTAGTCTTTGGTCTTTTTATAAATAGAAACATAACATGTTGAAAATAAAAGTTGTCTAAAACCCAGTATAGATTGAAGTTTGTACATTACGTTGACTAGGTTAGCAAGATATATGATGCTTTCTGTCCTTGAAAGTGAAACCTTTGTTATCCATCTTGATGGAGCATAAATAACACCCTGCTTTGGGATATAATGTGTCCTTGCATACAGTACTTATTTCAGTTTTATTTAATTTGCCCTGTCATCTAAACCTGTGTTTTAGTTGCTGAGATTCAGCTGCTTTGTTGTTTCTTATATATGTATATAAAATTGGCATTAGCTTTTTGTCATCTTATTTTTAATCTATCATTACTTCACCTGCAGCTGTAATATCAAGCCCACAGTCTCAGTACCAATTGTTTCGAAATCCGAAATTCAAAAATGCTGGGGAGTTCTTAACGTTATCTGAATTTTTAAGCATGGCAAAAAATGCTACATCTCTTCATGGGGTCTTAATCAGCATAGAGGTCAGGTCTTGCCATTCTATATTTTGCTCAAGTTTATTGCTTGATAATGGATGTTAAGAGGTTAGGCACAGTGACCGTGAAATCATGAATGATGGTTAAAATCTTTGTTAATGATGATTGTCTACTAGCTATGAATTCTGTATATTTGTATTTCAAATAGTTTCCTCTTTGATAACATGACAGTAACATGTTCTTCTAAAGGTTTTTGACAGTTCCGACTTGTTTATTCCTTTCAGAATGCTCTTTTCCTCACAGAGCAGGGATTTGGTGTAACCGATGCAGTGCTTAATGCATTGAGCAAAGCTGGCTATGATAAGCAAACAGCTCAGAAAGTTATGATACAGTCCAGTAATAGCGCTGTTTTAATGAAGTTCAAGGGTAAAGCCAACTATCAGCTTGTCTACAAGGTTGACGAAGATATTGGTGGTGCTCAAAGTTCAACCATTGAGGATATTAAGAGATTTGCCAGTGCAGTTGTCATTAGCAAGGACTCTGTGTTTCCTGAGAATTCAGCAATCCTTACTGGTACAACAGATGTTGTACAAAAGCTACAGGCTGCTAATCTCTCCGTATTTGTTCAAACCTTCAGTAATGAGTTTACATCTCAATCATGGGACTTCTTCTCGGATGCAACCGTCGAGATCAATACCTTCTACAAGATAGCCAATATTAACGGTGTCATTACAGATTTCCCAAAGACGTCAGATAGATATCGGAGTAAGTGCCTACTGGTTGAATTTTGCCACTGCTAGATGCTGAAACCATAACTTTTTGGCATTGGACTGTCAGCCATTTGCTTTTTCTGTTAATTGATGACTATATGCTAATCTTTTTGTAGAGAACCGATGCTTGAGGAGAGGCAACTATACACCCAATTACATGAATCCTGTGCAGCCGGGTAGCCTTTTCCAACTAGTCACAAAGGCGTACATGCCACCAGCTGAAGCTCCAAATCCATACCTGACAGAGGCAGATGTTGCCGAGCCTTCTTTGCCACCTGTTGCTGCAACCTCCCCGACTTCTACTCCATCTGGTACTGCATCAGCCCCAAGATCACCAAATGGACAACCTAAAGTTGCTGCCTCTGTCATTATACCACTTATGGTTGTGCTTCTCGCCATATATTTTCTGTTTTGAAAACCTTATAAGAGTCAGTCCTGTTCTTACCCCCTCCCCCCTATATAAATCTTATTGCTCGGATGTCGAGCAGCTCGAAGGTTTTGCTGCAGGAATTCACTGCGCGCTGGCGGCAACAACCGCACTTTCTTAGTCGTCTCCCCTCCCAACAGCAGTGTTAATGCCTCACCTTATAATTTTTTATGTATGTTCATTCTTCCCACTTGTTTTCTGTTAGAAGCACAGAATTCTTGAGAGCTACATATGTTGAATGTATGCATTCCCTATTTGATTTGTGTAAGATATCTTTGTCATCATTCATTTGTGTTAATTATTTATGAATTTATCACACTTTAACCCCTCTTTTACCATTATCATCATCATCATCATCTCCACTATATGTTCTTCATTTTATCATCATAGCCATTGACATTAATGATGAAATCCCATCTCACCAACATTTCTATAACCCTTTACTGGTACTTCTACCCATATGTTCATGGTGCTTTTATCCATGTAATTTTGACAAGTGAAGTTTTTTTTCACCGAATCGAATCAGGGATAAAGTCATAATTTAGAGTTAGAGGTACAATATAAATGTTTGAAAGCGGACTAATTATAATATCACATTCAACAAAATATTACCTAAACACTTGTATTGCATTGCATCATGATTTTGTCATCCCAATGGTGTGGTGTTTTAGAAAAGTATGATTCAAAAAGTCTATGTTGGTTTACAGATACTTTACTTGTTAAACTTTATAAAGGATAATTCATTTCTCTATTTTAATGGACTGTTGACTTTGACTTTGGTTTGTATTAATTCATAATCATACAAATCAAGATTAGTGTTCTAGTGTCATGCTTATGTGTTAATGATGTCATTACATTTTTAATTAAGTATTTAAATTATTTTTGAAGTTAGATAAATATTTAGTATTTTATTCTGTGATTCATTTAAAGGATACATATATTGTCTCCTAAAAGTTTTAAAAATTATATTAAAAATAAATAAAATTATTTATTTTTAAAAAAATCTTTAAGTTTTCCGTATTTGACAAAGCGATGCCAAATTCCAAAATCTCTAACTCCCAAAATTTAAATTTCGATTTGGGTTGTTTCCGTTGTTGATTGCCATATTGTCGTCTATCACACCGATCATTGAATCATTTCATGACCATTTTTCTCACCACGTTATTGTCAGAAATCGATTGATATCCTGCGAAACATCGAAATTGTTGAATAGTTTTTCAAACGATTCACGATGAACAAACGACAAACATGTGGATTGTTTAACACGAGAAAGGTGTTTCATTATGTTATTGACAATACGGTCAATACCGATAAGAGTGATGATGTTATGGATTTTGAGGATTATTTCGAAAATATTTTTAAAAAATTAAGATATATTTTTGTTTTGTTTTATTTATTTTTAATAAAATTTAAGAAATTTTAGGAGATAATATATGTTACTTAAAATTAAAAAAAAAAAATAATAACTAAAAAATATAATTTAAATATTTATTTATTAAAACAAATAGAAACCGACCAATTTGTCTGCTCCACAAAATACGGAAATTCCTATTGGATCCATATCCCCCACCAAACTCCTCTCATTAAAATATCTTCCCCTTAACACTCATGCTTAATTAGTATAGCTAACATTTTCGAATTATTTATTAAGTTTAATTCGATTAATATTATCGTTAATTTTTTTATAATTATTAAAATAAATAATAAAAATTACTTATAAATTAAGTTTAACTCAATTAATATTATCTTTAGTATAATATAATAATATAAAATCAAATATATTTAAAAAAAATTAATATACAAACTGTGTAAACAAACTTATTAATTTTAGGAATTATAATAGTTTAGAAATTTAGTTTTAGTTTTAAAATTTAATATTTATAAGTTTAGATTTTAAAATTTAAACATAATTTTATAATATTTTTCCTATACTTCATCAAAATATAACTTTATATTTAAATATTTATCTCAAATCATTTATTTCCTTCTAGAAAGTATATTTTAAAATTCTCAATAATTTTCAAAAATAAATACTGTCATTTTCTGTTTATGTTACAAAAAACATGTCTCTTCATTCTCAAAAGAAACAAGGCAAGTGATTGTGGTATGGACACGTAGGATAAAATTGTGATAATATCAATTAAAAATTACGAATTTAGGTGGAATAATAAGAGATTTTTTTTTACTCGAATTAGTTATCGATCGTAAAATATTAATTATTAGATTCGTTCAACGTATGTTAAATATCATGAAATTTTCGTAATAAAAAACGGAATGACATATAGGGTAGACGAGACAATCCCTCGATTTAAACGAACCCTTAAAATTGATATTAGATTAAAAGTTCGAATCTTATTATCTTTCGAATATAAATTCGAGATAAGATGGGACCAACTTATTCCTCATTTTGCAGGGGAATATCCTCTTGTATGGCTTGGATGGACCCTTTGGAGTTCCACTTAGGAGGATCAAACGGACATGGATCATACACGTGTCCAGCATTCAATGGATGTGATCAAAACATGCATCATCCTACTTCATGGCAACGCTATGCTGACGTTCCCTCTCAAGCTCTAGGAAACTTCCATGTCCCATGTGGGTCTTATTTGGACACCCTTTGACCTTCCAAAATAGATTAGGGTGAATTATGTATTTAGTACACATCTATTTTTGTATTTCTATTTTGGTCCATCAATTAAATTTTTGATGAATTAATAGTTAATATAATATTTTATTTCTATTTTAATATCCCGTCATTAAAAATTAATACTGTTAATAAAAAAGTGACATGTTAGTTTTGTCGTTATTCTTAATGAGTAAAAATCTTCTACCTCTAATCATATCTTTTTTCATGCTCCACTTTAAAAATTCTTTAATCTCTAACCCTAATTTCTATATCCTAAACCCTATATCCTACATTAAAAATATATTATACCCCTAATTCTCTAAACTCTAACACCAACCCCAAACTTTAAACCCTAAACCCACTATTTTAAAGCAGGGATGCCAATAGAAACACAATGAAAGGACAGACGATTTGCATCACTTTTTAACCGTGGAATATTAAAATAAAAACAAAATGTAATATTAGGTACCATGGGCAGAGCCATGTATGTATTTGGGGTTCAACAGGCACTCCAAAATTTTTGGAAAATTATATTTTTTATACAATTTATATATAAAAATTTAAAAATATATGTAATTGACACTCCTTTATAAATAGTTTGACACCCCTTTATAAATAATTAACTCTTTTCAAATACCGTTCAAAAAAATGACACCCCTTAAATAAGTTCCGGCTCCGCCCTGTTAGGTACTATTTTTTCAAAACAGAAATTGAGGAATAGGTTGGGTACCAAATAGGTTATTTACCCTATATTTTACAATTAACAGTCTGTTTTCTCGTTATATATTCATTTGAATTCTTCACAAGCTTGTACAATCGTGGGTTTAGCTGCAAATAAACAGACAACAAAAGTACATAAAAAAATGCCTGAGAAAGAGAGTTCATGTGTTGGTCTGAAGGAACCTAGGTTAGTGGTGAGGAAGTTTTTGTCTAGGCCCCAAACCGAAGGAGTTGGGGCTGTTGTAAGAAGAAGCATAGGCCGGTAAGAGAATAAAAAGAATGGAAATTTGATGAATTCGAGATGTTGGGAATAAAGGGTGTCTTTGTTGTTGCAGGTTTGAGCTGAGATACTTTGATCCTTTCCTCCTTTTGGATGAATTCTCAGGTCACTGTTCTCTGTTTTTTCTCTGTTTTTCATGTTCATGGTGTTTGTATATATATAAAGGGTTTGGTTTTGAACATTACAGTGACAGCACCTGCTGGATTTCAAGATCATCCCCACAGAGGTTTGATTTTATTTTCTCGAGAAAGTGGACTCTGTTCTTGAAGATGGGAAAATGTTTTGATTCTTATGTGTGTTTGTTTTGTCTTAAACAGGATTTGAGACAGTCACCTACATGTTGCAGGTACAGAATTTGATCACTCAGACAATATTTTTTTCATGTAAATTGTATAAAAAATCTTATTTTGAGAGGCATATAATTGGTTGACATATTAGGGGGCAGTTAAACATGGAGATTTTGATGGGCATAAAGGGACCATTGGCCCCGGTGATCTACAATGGATGACGGCGGGACGAGGCATCGTCCACTCGGAGATGCCTGCAGCTCAAGGAACTCAGAAAGGTCTCCAGTTATGGATCAATCTGTCCTCCAAATACAAAATGTGAGTTCAATGAAGATGTTTTGTCAAAGTGGTTTTGAATTCGGCATCGTGCTCGATGTGGTCAGCTTTCGAGTTGTTGCCTTTTGTTCGTACCCCATTTTCGAAAGAATCTTTGATCATGAAAATGGGGCTTAATGCTTGTTCCACTACCATACGCATGCTGTCAAAAAGGTCATCTGGTTCAATCTTTATGTTCATTTTTTTGTAGGATCGAACCGAGGTATCAAGAAATATCGAGTAAGGACATTGTGGAAGCTACAAAAGATGGGACTAAAGTTCGAGTTATAGCCGGTGAGGCCATGGGAGCCAAGTCTGCAATTTATACCAGAACCCCAACAATGTACTTGGACTTCACTCTAGAACCAGGAGCTTACCTCCAACAACCGATCCCGGGATCGTGGAATGCCTTTGTTTATGTCTTGGAAGGAGAGGGTGTCTTCGGCCGGTTGAAATCATCACCGGTGAACACACACCACTTGTTGCTTCTAGGACCTGGAGATGGCTTGGAGGCATGGAACAAGTCATCTAAACCACTGAGGTTTATCTTAGTAGGGGGTGAGCCATTGTGTGAACCTCTGGCACAATTCGGACCTTTCGTGATGAACACTCAAGAAGAGATCGATCGAACGATCGACGATTTTGAGAACTACAGAAACGGATTCGAGAAAGCAAGGCACTGGCGATCTGAGTCTGGTCTTACACTAGGGTTCTGATTCTTGTTTTCTTGTTGTCCAAGTACCCATTGGTTATTTTGGTAAGGGAGTAAGGTCATTGGCATCATAATAATCAAAATATGCACATTATTTATTATTTATGTTCGTAATTTTTTAAATTTTAATTCTAAACTCTTTCGCATAAATCAATGATTATTGTAATAAAAGAAATTCCAACCAGACCTGGTCTATTAGCATTGATGTTTGGTAGTCCAACAAGGCTAGGTTTAGTCTTGGCCAGCAATTTAAAACCTTAGAAAAAGACTTTCAAATTTCAAATGAATTACATTGACCCTTCTATGGGAAGAATCCATCTTCTATAATGTTGTAGCAAATGTTACAAGTTAAAATAATTTAATATACTATATTTAAGAAAAAAAATATAAAAATTATATTTAAATAAAGAATTTGGAAATTTCTTTAAAATAATGCAAAATTTTTATATTTCTCAAAATAATAAATTTTGGAAAATATTTTTTTTAAAAATTATATTTTGAACAATAGTTTTAAAGTTGGACTTATAAGAATACGACTTTAAATAGTGATTTATTTTTTTATTAAAAAATTAAAATCGAGCAGGAGGTTTCGAATTTAAATAGTAAAAACTCTTAAAAAAATACTAAAATTGATGACAAAAAATTTCGATTTTAAATAATATTTTTTTAATCTGATCATCGTTTATAATCGAATTGTAATGAAGTTGACTTTAAATCTCTCAAAATATAATATTTTAAGAAATAATTTTAAAATTTACTATTTTGGGAAATAATTTTTTGACATTATTCTTAAGAATCTCCAAAAATTCACTCAATTTCTGATTTTCGAATATTTTTCTTCTCGATTTTACTTTGATAAATAACAGAAAAACTACCCAAGTTAGTCAAATAAAAAAACATAAACTCGAACTACTCTTGTCTTGAAGAAAATCTGTTGTGTAAGAAAACACAGTAATCTAGACATCTCAGAAACCAAAAAGTCATGAGCAAGAAACAATGGACTCTTCTCAAGATCCTCTTAGTTCTCTTTGCTTTAAACTCCATCACCCTTTACTTTTACTTCGCCTCCAACCACCACCCGCACCTTGATGAACGCCCCCGTCACACGACGGCCGAGGGGTTCCCCGGACAAATCCCATACCGTGGACCTCACTTGTCGAAGCCATGGCCGATCATCCCATCGTATCTTCCCTGGTCTTTGACCTCTAGCGTTGCTCCAAAGTCATGCGAAGCTTATTTCGGGAACGGGTTTACAAAGGTAGCCGATGTTCTGTCCCACAAAGCCGCCGCGAGATCCGGGTCGAGCTGGTTCAGGTGTCATTACTCCGAGACCTTGAGGAGTTCGGTCTGTGAAGGTGGGAAGATAAGGATCGATCCCGAGAAGATTAAGATGTCGAGAGGAGGTGAAAAGCTGGAGGATGTTATTGGGAGAAATGAGGAAGAAGAATTGCCTGAGTTTGAAGATGGAGCTTTCGAGGTTGAAGTTCATGGAGGAGGATCGAGGTTAAAGGGAAAGAAGCTTGTTGGGGATGAGTTTTTGGACCAGTTCTTGCCTGTAGGGAATGTTTTGAAACATACCATGAGGGAATTGTTGAAATCCATTGTTGTTGTGGGTGAAACTGATTTCACTTGCCAAGAGGTTAAATTAGACTCCTCAATTTTCTGTTTTTGGAAGCTTTCGATTTCGGCTGATCGGTCCCAATGCTTGATGAAAGTTGCTATTTCTGGCTGTTATTGAAAATCTTGAAAGTAGATTAATGCTTATGCAGATATGGGTTATGATTTAATGCAGGTCTGTATGTCAAAACCTATGTTTAGGGCCTTTAGGTTTAGGCTATTCTGTTTGTGTCTTGTCCAGGGGAAACTAGCTTGGTTTAGCTTGATTTGTTAGTTTTATTGGTCTAATGTCTGGGGATTTTTAGATATGCAGCATCTTAATGCCGGCCAGTCATGCCGATCACGGATTAAGGGTTCTCGGGTAGATATAAGTTATTGGTTTCCTGATTCTTATGAATTGAAATTTGCAACTTTGGTTTGCAATCAGTTGGTTAGAAAGTGGAATGTAGATATAGTTTGTAAGTACATATTAGTTTGATTTAGCTGAGTAGTTGATTTGTTCAGTTTCTTCCGATCCGTTTTGTATTGTTTTTGACTGTGTGCATTCTAATTTTATGCCATTTTGATGGAATACGAACTTAATCCGATTCTGATATGGGGAGCTTTGATCACAGTGGGTAGAGGAGCCTACACTTCTGATAACACGATTCGAGTATGCAAACCTTTTCCACACCGTAACGGATTGGTATAGTGCATACGTTTCTTCCAGGGTTACTGGCTTGCCAAATCGGCCACATTTGGTCTTTGTGGATGGTCATTGTGAGGTACACATGCTCAGTAATCCATCTTCAGTTTTTTTATTAATGTCACCTTTCTTCTCTTTCGAATATTATGGTTCTTTCATTACCATGTTACCCGTTCGTTAGGTACAATAGTTAATGAGAAAAACATCAGTGTTTTCATGTGGAATGGTCGTCCTTTCTGGTCCGAATGAAACGAAGGGAGAGTGTATGTAGATAGGATACGATAGGAAGGAATATTCGATTAGTGAATAACAACCATGAATAGAATCCCATTACCTATTTAAACCTATCCTGCATGTGCATACCTAACTGTAAGTCTGTAACTTACACATGATGTTTAGTTGAGCCTTAAACTACAAGGAACCTTCTATTTGTTATGGTCGAAGAACTTCTGTTGCGTAATAGCTCAACGTGTCGTCAGCGATTCTCGTTTTAGCTATGCCTGCAACAAGTCACATTTGTGCATAATTTGAACATCTGTTACTCTGTTTGTCTATTAAATGCTTATTATCCTGCAATTGCTGATTTTCCCCTTTTTGGCTGAATATTTCCAGACACAATTAGAAGAAACATGGAGAGCACTGTTTTCGAGCCTTAGATACGCAAAAAACTTTAGTGGTCCGGTGTGTTTCCGCCATGCTATTTTATCACCGTTGGGATACGAGACTGCATTATTTAAAGGGCTTAGCGAAGACATAGATTGTCAAGGAGCTCCAGCACATGAGCTGTGGCAAAGCCCCAATGACCAAAAAACTGCTCGATTATCCGAGTTCGGAGAAATGATCAGAGACGCTTTTGGATTTCCTGTAAACAGGCATCATTCTGATAAATCTGTCTCGGGCCATTATAATGTTCTCTTTGTCCGTCGAGAAGATTATTTAGCCCATCCGCGCCATAAAGGTAAAGTTGAATCAAGACTTAGCAATGAACAAGAAGTGTTTGATGTATTACAGAGGTGGGCATCGAATCGTCAGGAATGCAAAGTAAACCTCATCAATGGGTTGTTTGCACACATGTCCATGAAGGAACAGGTCCGAGCCATTCGGGATGCTTCGGTTATCATCGGTGCTCATGGTGCCGGTCTAACACATATAGTCTCTGCGACACCAAAGACCGTGGTTCTTGAAATTATTAGCAGCTTTTTTAGACGGCCTCATTTTCAATTGATTGCACAATGGAAAGGGTTGGAATATCAGGCCATTAACCTCGAGGGATCACATGCCAATCCAGAAGTTGTCATCGATCGGCTTAACAAAATAATGAGGAGTCTTGGGTGCTAAGAAATCTTGTATCAACCATATTGTCCCTGTTTTCTGTTTTCCAGTAAATTCCGGCACTTACCGAACAAACATAGAAGAGATTACAGCCTTTGCAGGTGCTACATTCCTTTTCAGGGGTTGAATTCATAGTCGACCACAAGGGGTAGGAGTGGCGAAAAGGGGACGATGAAATCATTCCGGCTGGCCTCATTTATTCTGAGACATGTTTTGGGTCTAATATGCCATCTTTAAATGTAAGCTTACAGGTTAGATTTCAACTTTTGAAGTTTGAAACAATTTCTGAACACATTGTTTTCTATCTCCATATCCTAAGAAAGGGTTGGTTTTTTCTTTTCCTCTTCAGATTATTGCATGTTGCAACTCGATGATAACTGCTAATGTATCTTGCAATGAATTCATTAAGAAAATTTTCTTGTCTGAAATTTTTTCTATAATATTGTCTTTTCCATGTCAAGAAATTTATATATGTTTCCCAAACTACTTAATCCAATTCGATTAAACTCGTGACTGAATACTCGAGCTTGCCATCGTATCTGAACTGAAAAAAAATAACTAGTCAAAGCTCAATAACTTCCGAGATGAAGAATATCGTGCAGCTGAAGGTATATGATATAACACTCACTACTAGAAATTCGAACAAAAAGTTTGACCACAAGCACAATCACAAAATGTTCTGAAAAAGGTTACAGAAAGGTAATAAGAGGGCATTTGGTCTGAAATATGGAAGCTTGAGTAACAAAAATATAGGCAGCACCCTTCCCCTTCTTTCTCTGTATCTTCTTCATGTAGAACTCCAGGTCTTTGCCTTCCAAGATATACCTGTAAAATCCATTTGCCATCGTGTTAGAATTCAAGGGACATAAGTTATCTTTACTAAAAGCTATTACCAAGAAATTACATACCCGTCAGCACGACCACACTGACCAGGTCGTGAAGTGATACGAGCCAGTAAACGACCACTACCAAATTGCTCATCAATATGTGGCTCAAGATGGGTGCAGTTCTCCTGGCGCTTTAACAACTTCCTTAAGACATGGTTGCTCTTCTTCACCACCTCCTCGGTAACAGTTTCTCCTTCCTACATACGAAATGCAGTGTAAAAAATCGTAAACTGTAATATTCTCAGTTTAAGAGAACCCGAGATATCATTAGGCTTAGGTCATAGGTGCAGATCAGATTGCAATGTAATTTAAATTTCGGTAAGAAATTGAGTTCAGACAGGGTGCAGAAACATGCTAGAAACATCTCATAAGTCATAACTCATAAGCAGGTAGAAATATAATAGTGCAGACAAATCAGTTGCTGAAGCTACTCAACAATGTAGGAACTGATCTATCATTGATGCAATAAAATCCAGTTGAAAAAGAAAATAAAAATTCTTCCTACCTCTGATTCTCTCTTGCCTGCTGCTGCTGCCTGTTTTCTTCTTGCGACCGATATCAATATTATAGTGCTGGAGATACCATTGCTTGAATGGAGCAGCATCAACTTGAACAATAGCACTCTTCACCAAAGTTTGAGTACGAACAAGCTCATTGTTAGATGCATTGTACACCACATCCAAATTTCTGGTTTTATGAGCCTCACTTCCCCAAGAGTAGTTTCCAGTGTCAGCCTCAGAGCTCGCCGCTTCACATTTCCACCTCAAACCCTAAGCCTCCTGACTGTCTTGTTGCTTGACAACTTGGTGTTTGCCGATTGCCTTTCGAGCTCATACCTTCTCAAATAAAGCATCAAAAGTTAGGATAAACTTGTATTGAAAAAGATCAAGTGATACAAACCCATATGTAAAAAAAAAAAAGATCAAGCAACCAAACAGATAAAAAATTATAAGAAAGCAATCAAAGGACAACAAATGAGGCAGAGAGAATCTCGAGAAATACCTATCAGAAAATGGAATTAAAACCTATTAACCAGAAAGATGCATTATTTAGAAGATACTGAATGAGAAATGGTGGGCGGAAGTTTGAGCTTTGGATATACGAAATGACTTTAACGTCCTATTTGGGTTGGGTTTATGTTAAACATATATTGATGATTTAGCCCAACTATTATTACTGGATGTTGCATATTTGAAGTTTCAGCAACATTTTGTCTTTATCAGATCAGAAACAACTAAAGGCAAAGCTCCAAACTTTGCTCAACAATGGCAACAACAACCAAAGCAAATTGGGATAAATTTATTCCTTTATCTCTCCAAAACTCCCTTACAACTTGCAAATTTTAAGATAACAATTTGATTCCTCCTTTCCCTTTGTTGTTACAACACATAACCCACTTTCTCGAATCCACCAGGCACCAGTGTATGCAAAGTCTAGTCTTGGATACATTTAGAGGGCATTTTGATGGGGTTTGCACTGTTGGGTACCTCGGGTTCTTATGTTTCAGTGAGAAATTTCCATCACTGGAATCCCAAGTTTCAATCTTTCACTTTGAAAGATAGGTTTGTCGTTGGCTTCAACCTGGCTAAGAAATTCAGGACTTATAATATACTTGCAAGATTTCCTCTTTGCAAGAGTGAGCTTGTTGGCTTTGAAGAAAGAACAAGCCCAGATGAGGTAATCTTTTGGATAGCCTGGAAATGCTCTGATTATATTGGATAGCCATAGTTTTTGATTTTAATAGCTGCTTTAGAGAATTAGACTTGATTTTATATTATTCTAGCAAAATGTAAATATCTATGTTGGTTATATTTTTTTGGCTTTTGTTTTGTTTTTTATGGTTAGGGTTCTTGAGCATGCTTAGCTGATGTGTTTTCTAGTAGATATAAAAGTTGAATTGCTTAGTTTCAACTTAGCTTAATGGATGTCATCTTCTTCTGCTGGTTTTATATGTCTAATGTACAATGTTGGGATATATTGTTGGTATGTTTACTGTGAAGTAAGCTTAGTTGCTACTTTTTTTTATTTTTTATTTTTTAATCTTTTGAAAGGTCAGAAAAGAGATAGAACAATGCTATGAACTCATACACAGACTTGGGAGGGGAGTTGTGTACTTGGGTTCTTCGAGGATGGGACCTGGCCATCCACATTACTCGCAAACACATGAGCTTGCTAGAGAGGCAAGTTAATTTATAGAGCTTTTATGTCTCTCGGTTTTGTTAACGAAAATCGGTGTACTGTACTTTGGAACAATTTTTCCTAGTGGTTTGTTCTTTTTCTCTCTATGCTTTTTATGTGTTTGTTTTTCCTGCTTAGCAGATAGCTAGCCTTTTGGACTGTACCACATGGACAGGGGCTGGTCCTGGCCTCATGGATGCTGCTGTTAAGGGTGCTCAGGAAGCAGGAAAGGCGGTCGGTGGGTTTAAGATAGGTAAGGAAGCTGGAGAGTGGACATCCTCAAATTTTCATCCGTACTTGCCTTCGGAAACTTATCTTACTTGCAGGTGAACATTACTGTTTCTAATGGTTTGCCGACACCGTTCTAATTCTATGCATTTGTTGAATGATCCTTGAAATCAAAATGCAGGTTTTTCTCTGCTAGAAAGCATGGGTTGGTTGATGCTGCAGTTCGGAGTTTAAACTCTGATAAGACAGCTGTAGTTGCTCTCCCGGGTGGGGTTGGTACTCTTGATGAGATGTTCGAGATTTTGGCATTGATTCAGCTTGAAAGGCTTGGATCGGAGCTTCCAGTTCCCTTCATAGTAATGAACTACGAGTCATTTTATGCAAAACTGTTGGACTTTCTCAATGATTGTGAGCATTGGGGTACCCTTTCAAAGGGAGAGGTTTCACGGTTGTGGAAGATCTGTAACACTAATTCTGATGCTTTGGCTTACTTAGCAGAGTTTTATGGTCTGCCTTTTCCCGATAAAGGAAAGCATGAAACAGAAATGAGAAGCAGCACACGCCAACTCTGACAAACTTAACGAGTATGCGAGACATGAATTTCTCAGAGATGAATGAACTAATAATACATTGATTTGTGAGTTTTTCCATGATATTTTTCAGAATTCTACAATGAATTGTGAGAATCAAATCAATAAATCATGTTGTTTCTGGAAATGTGAGATTAAAGCTTGTACTTGGTTGAGTCTATGCATACATTCGCCAAAAGCATAGTGTATTTAGCAACTGTTAAGGTTTCCTGCAGAAGAACCATTGGTCAAATAAGTAATGTCTTTCACATTATGGTGCAGTTGCACCACTCAGGGTCACCGCTACGAAAGCCTTCAGGTTGTGGTGGTGGCTGGAGGAAGCATTCGGCCTGTGGCCCGTAGGAAGGGTAATTCTTATTATAATGCAGGTAACGTGGGTAGTTTTCATACATGGGGTGCCAGTTTCTTTGTCGTTGAGGGCATCCATGATAATACTCTGGTTTTCGATAGGGATTATATCCATAGCCACCGTGGTACATGTAATCGTAGTCATGTCTCGAAGGGATGTTCGTCTCTCCATATCCGGAGTTCACCCGAGAAAGATCCACATGTAACCCTACTTCTGCGAGAATCTTCATAAGTTCTCTGGGGTTTATTCTTCCTGTCATCTGGACCAGTCCCTTTTCTCCGTTGATGTTATAAGTGATTCCTGAAGCAAACAAACCAATGCAAATTAAACTAACACAAACGCAAATCAAAACAAAAATTAACTTAATCAAGTGACTTGTTCCTCAAAAAATTAACAAGGTCATAGAGAACAACCATCAATGCTGCCCAAGACCCTATTGAGCATCACTCGCCATCCGACTAACCGAGTATCGACTCGTAGAATACAGTTCTGAGCAGAAAAACAGAATCCACATGTAAAAAAACACCAGACTAATATTGATCAGTATATTGAGAGAAATAATTATAACAAGGTTTTGGTGTAACCATGTACTCAGTGGGGTTATCCATAACTGAGATTGTTCTTTCTTTGCCTTAAAGCTAATGAGAGACTTCCTAGTTCCTGGTAGGCAATGAAAAACAAAAAAATAAGGTTAAATGAACCAAAATGAGAATCATATTTAACTGATATCTATGAACTAAAATAGTTATTATATGGTAAGAAACTTTAGGAACTTGGATTAATCATGTTAAGGAAATTACTCATGTTTTTGGTATGTAAATCTCAGAATTAACTTTTTGTTTTTTGGTATGTAAATCTCAAAAACTGAAATAAAAAAGTTGTAATTAAAAAAAATTCTATAATTTTTATTTAACTATTTTCTCAACTATTTATTCATAGGGTTAAGAAATAAAATACATCCAACCTCATTATAATATGAAAAAAAAAACTCCAGTATATAAAAAACATGGTATAATTGATATAATTGTTTTGGCTGCTTCCAGTATATAAAAATGGGGATTATAAATAAAAATTCTTGGTTAGTTTACCATTATAGGTTCTGATGTGTGTTATGGAAAGTTTTAAGGCTTGATTTTTGGGATTTATATACTGCATTTGATAGCATATGCTTAACTGAAACTTTACATATACATATATGGTCTGTTTCTCCTGCTTCCGTTTCACCATTGCCATTCTTTGTAGCTTGACCTTCACTGGCTGTTGTTTCATATGCTGTTTCGCGCTCTCCTCCATCTTTGTCAGTTTCATTTCCTTGTTATTCATCTTGGTCATTACCGTCTGCATCATCACTGTCATCATATTCCATGTATCCACTTTTTCTGGTTCCCTTGCCCACGGTACCAACTTGGGACAACAGACACTTTCCCTTCTTTGAGTGTCCACTCAATCGGAATCTTCTCAGACCGGTCGAACGAGGAAACTGGTCCCTCCTTTACAACACCTAATTGCCTTGAGAATCACAATTCCCGAGATGAGGTTGTGTCCAAGGAGAGCAGGGAACAGATGTATAGGTACAGCACATATGACATAACAGCACGGCATACAGAGTCACCTCCTCCTCCTAGAGAACAGATGTATAGGAGCTGAGGTTGTCATACTGGTGTCATCCTAGAGATTGCATCTTCAATCGGTTCACTAGGACGGTCCCATCCAGATGACAACAGCTCCTTGATCGCCAGCACGATCGTGTCAGCACGATATTTCCTGACAACCATGGCCTCGCCTAAGGTCCACAACCGCTTGTGCACTTTAATATGATTTCTTGTGTCCAAAGATGGCCTGAACAAGTCATCAGAACAAACACTAGCAGGTAGGTGGATACCAGGCCAACAATCATGCAGCAGTAGCATACTAATTGCTAAGAGCATAGGTAACAACAGCACCCCGGATCTCCTCACTATCCACATCAACATCAGTGATTTTGCTCTCGCTTAACCCCACTACATACACCACTTTGGCATCGTCTGGCATCTCGAGACACTCGATCCTACCGGGGAGCCCTTCCACAGTCCCTCCCACCACAAAATGTTAGCTAGACCACATTGCGGCGACACCCTTTTGTTCGGAATATGTTACTAAATCGTTTAAGGTTTGTTCTTGGAAGAGGAATCGTTGAGCATCTCAGCTACTTCAACATTATTGATCTCACCTATAACTCGATCCATTCCCTAGTGCCATGTACAGCATAGCATTCGTACACACTACAACAATATGTAAATTTATGTACCAAATCATATATTAACCCCCTGCCTACTTCTGAAGACAAGCAAACATAGGATTCCAAAACAAGAATGCCCCCAATCCCTTTCATATTCATGCTCACTTTAGACCTATTTAAGAGCCATGGGACCCTTTTGTGACTTGAAGGGCATCAATGCACTTCACCCTTGAAGCGTTCCATAATCACAATATCCGTAAGTGTTATGTTGTTCAGTTGTAATATTTTTTTTAAAAAAAATATCATAATAATTATAATAATATCTATCATGTCCCCATGCTCATTGCACAAGTTTCACTAATAATTTTATTTAATAAATAATTCATAAGTATCACTTTCAAATTTCTCGTAAGATTCACGATGCTAACTCAACTATTTGTCGATAATAAAGGTGGACGGACCCAGGACTTTATATAAAGGGTACAAGCAAGGATGAACTTAAGGGATATTGGGGTGTAGTCACCCCCTAAAATTTTAAATTTTTCTATATTTTATATATTTTATATTGATAATCTAATTCTGCACCCTTAAACTCTTTTAATCTTATACCCATACATTGTTTAAAATAACTTTGTGTACTTTGCAACCCCTTATATAAAGTTCTAGGTCCGTCTTTGGGTACAAACTATTAAAAAAGTATATTAAAATACAGTGTGTAAAATTATAAGAGTTTAAGAGATGTAAAATTAAATTATCGATAAAAGATATAAAAAGATATAAAAAAAAAACCTTAAAATTTTAGTCGCTTTTCTAGATCATCCTTGTATATAATATTTAATTGGAAGTTGTGGAGTGCATGTGTGTTTTAGATGCTCAAGGGGTTGGAAAAAGTCCAGAGACATGGGCTTAAAATACACCTTGAAAAAACATCATCAAACACTAACTGGAAGAGGACAGGTGTAGCCATTGTCAAAAAAACATGTCTTTGTTTATGTTATCTTGCTAGATGGTTCCACCAAGAGTCGAGATTTGATGACATTTTTGAAGAAAAAACAAACCTTCTGCTGAGATTATTAAATGGGAAAAGCATCAAAATTTGACAATAGTTGGAGGGAGGGGTTTATTTTGTCATTGGGGTATTAACCAAGAATGATTTTTAAAAATAGGTACAAATTAAAATATTTAAATTTTTAGGGTGGATATAAACTACAAAATTTTAATACTTATTTATAAAAATTACAAAAATTAAAGTCAAATACATGAACTTTAAAAAATTTAAAGTAAAAATAAATCCGTCCAAAAATATACGTAACTCTGCCATCGAAGATATAGACTATAAATTAGTTCAATAAGACCTCACTCACCATTCATTATGTTAATCAACAACTTCAAATTTACCTTGGTTTAGGGTGTAATACAATCTAGCTTAGTAGGGCAAATAAGGGCTCTTTTCCCCTAATGCTTTTTGTACCTATGCTAATGGAGGATATATCAATATATATGTATGAAAAATGGGAAATTTTTTTAATTTATTAAAATCATACTCAATTTGGTCTCACCTATCTCTATCAACCTTAAAAGAGAAAAAAAAAAAGAAAAAAAAAGATAGAAGAAAGGTCCATTTTTATCTCTATCATGAGAGATATTTTTTAGGTCCAAGACTCACCCTTGATTTAAAGAGGCAAAAGGGTGTTTGGTTATAGGTTTAGTAGATTATCTTCTAGAAAAAAAAATAAAAATTGATTTAAATCTTATGAGATAGAATAGAATATTTTATTACTTTAAATAATTAATTTAATATTTTATTTAAAAATGCATGAACCCTTCAAGTGGTTAAAGGAACGATTGTTGTTTTTAAAGATTACGGGTTTGAACACCTATGATATGAGTGATCGATATCAATTCAGTTTGATTTTAATTCAAATTTATTTTTTAAAAAATACTAGTAAATCATATTTGAATTTTCTTCCTAATTGATTCAAACCTAACCATTATCACTTGTATGATTTTTTTATTTATTTGAATTTATATTATTTTTTTCAAAGTGATAGTTAAGGGACATTGAATATAGTAACCTTTTGTAGGCCATTTGGATTGAAAAGGAGGAAGGAAAATGGAATGACCCCACCACGTATAGGACCACTCTTTCATTTGTTGTTTATATATTATTGTAATTCCTTTTTATGAAAAATATGGAAAAATTATATTATAAATTATTTTTATTACGTTATTTATGTGATCGATTAATTAAATATATTTATTTTATTAATTTTTTTATTTTATCTTTTTTATCAAGTAAAGATTCACTTGATAAAAATTATTTTTAAATTTAATTTACAGTGAATATTCACTTAGTAAAAATATGATATAAAAAATTAATAAAATAAATGTATTTAATAGGTTGATCATATGGATAATATGACAGGAATGACTTGTTATATAATTTCTTCTAAAATTGAATTTTAAAAAAAATATCAATTAAGAGCTTTTTTTTATTATTTATTCTAAAAATTATTAATAATATATTTTTATTTTTAAACATCCTAAAATCAAAATTAATGACCCAAATCAGTTCAGATTAATCTCTTTACTATAAAAATCTGTTTCAAATTAATTTCTCTACTATTCGATAGTTCAATTACTGTAATTTTTATTAAAAAAGTTTGATTAATTTATTAATTTTTATGTCGTTAATATGATAATTTATGTGACAATTTATATGTATTTCATTATTAATTTAATACTATTTTATTTTACAAGTGGTACCAATAATTTTTCTATAACTTTTCATTTGTGACAATGAATTAACACTAAAAACAAAATAAAATACTTTTTAAAAGTAATAATACTTTTAAGACAATTTACAATACTATTACCCGATAATCATGCATGATTAATAATTAGATATGTCCAAAAGACAATACCACATGAATTAAAATAAAAATGTATAACATGTCTAATAAAAATGCAAATTTGAAACCAAAAGGCGAAATGACAAAGTTTGAACAATATACAAGAGAAATAATATAAATATTTATAGAATATATCGAATATATTTAATTGTTCGATATCTTTTTATTTACGGAGAAAAAAATAGATATAAATTTATTGGTATATTTGGGGTAATTTGTTAACTAAAAAATATAAGAGAAAAACTGTCTATTTAAACATCAAATTTAAATTTATTTGAATTTTATTTTTTATGTTTTTTTATATTTTATTCGTTGATCTTGATTTTTGATTCAGTTCATATTATAAAAAGAAATTTAAATAGCATAAACATTATGTCTAAATTTTATTGTATCTTTGGAATTTATTGCTTTAAGTGACAAATAAGTATCAAAACCATATTTTTTTAATAGGTGTCATTAATATAAGTTAATTTTTATTGTTAACTTTTGTTATCTAACACATGTCAACATTTTAAATTTCTAAAATTATATTTAAAAATTAATAAAATAAAATAACCCAAAATTTCACAAAATAGTCCTAAATTTTGAATTCCTTACTACCCAAAAACTTGAATTTCAGCGTCGGTTATTATGTCATTGCCCATCAATTTATCGTCAGATCATTACGATCATTTATCTTATCATCTCATCATTAAAAGATCGATCAACATCGTATAAAATATCAAAATCATCAAATAATGATTCGCGACACATAACATGAGATAAATGATACGAGGATCATTCGACGAGAGAAGGAGTTTAAAAATTTGAGACTACTTTAAAATTATTTTAAAATTTTTAATTATAAAATATTTATATAAAAACTTTAAAAATATTAAATATTTATTTTATAAAAAATATAATTTAAACACTTCATATATACATATGAAACTTTCATTAATTTCTCATATATTTAATTTAACCCATGCATCAATAAATTTTTTAACGAAGAAATCGTGTAAATAATTCTCATCAATGCAAAACTTTTTAAAAGGAGAGATTTGATAATATTTTTTAGAACAATAATTATTGCATAATCAAAGAATGAAAAAAAAAAACACAAATATTCAAAGCTGTCTTTTCTGACAAAATACAGTTGAAGTCGAGAGCTGGAAAACAGTAAAACATGGAATAAAGTAACAATAAATTTTCCATTGCTTTTCTGATCATTAACCACAGATATAAGGAAAAATTCATATCAATAATTTAACAAAAAATCCGTAACATTCAACAGACACTTCAATCATACACGCACAAACTCTCTTTTCCGACAAGTTTGACGCCCCGAGAATTCTGTGTGTGTTTTTCTCTTTACTTCTGCCTTTTTTTCATTACAACTACTTCATCTGTTGTTGGAACAAAATAAAACACCTCTATCTTGGAACTGGGTTGTGTCCAGATCTTGTGTTAGAGCCACATATTCCGAGGGAAATTATCAGTTTTTCTTGACTTTGGAGTCATAAAGCCAGAGCAGAAGGTGAATATAATTTATAGTTTCCTTGGTTTTATTTCGTTTTGAATTGTTTAAGTTAAAGTTGGGATTTTTCATTGGGATTTTGTTCTAATTTTTAATGTTTCCCATGGATTCCGGGGTTTTCTGAAGAAAAAAAAGGTGGTTGCTTTATTGGAATCTGGACATGAACTGTTGAGGAAGTCTCAGGTGTTTTGAAATTGAAAGTAGCTCACTTGGTTCTCAACTTTTCAGGGGTTTCTTTGTTTCTGGGAATTAAAGGAATTCTCTGGTTTTGGAAGCTAAATTCAGTGAAAAATCTCAGCTTTTAGGGTTGAAGCTCTGTTGGTTTCTTGGTTTAAATTGAAGATTTTTTGTTTTAAAAGTAAGGTCTAAAGAGGGTTTATCTTTCTTTGTTTTTGCATGTTGTGGGTGGTTTTAAGTTACCAACTTAAAAAAAAAAAAAAAAAAAAAAAAAAAAAACATTTTTGTCTTTGGTTACTGGATTTTGGGAAGTTTTGGTTTGCAGGTTGGGTTAGGTTTCAGCTTAGTTAAGGATTTAGCCTTGTGGTTCGGGGTTCTTAGTAACATAGGTTGATTATTTGCCTTGTAACTTCAAATTCTCATGAACTAGGGCTTGAAAGCTTGGGGATTTTAGGTTTCTAATTTGGAAATCAAGCTCTGTTCTTGGAATTGTTTTGATTTCTACTTATTATTTTTGGATGATTTGATATTGTAAAAGTTGCCTTCTTTTGCTTTGCCAGGTTCATTTTCTTGCTGCTGTCATGGATTCCCCACAGTCGGTTGTCTCACCGTTCAAGAACTCTGTTGTAGCTGAGCCTGAGCATCAAAGACATGAATTTTTTGGTACGAAAGCCGGTGGTTTATCGACAAATGGGTCCGAGGATAACCGAAAGGAAGACAAAACCATTGGTGTTCTCAACGTTTATGTTCATCAGGCAAGAGACATCCAAAACATCTGCATTTACCACAAGCAGGATGTGTATGCAAAGCTTTGTCTCACCTCTGATCCTGAAAGCACGGTTTCCACCAGGATCATCAATGGAGGGGGGAGGAATCCGGTGTTCAACGATGATCTACGCCTCACTGTTCGAACAGTTGATTCCTCTCTCAAAATCGAGATATTCATGATGAGTAGAGTGAGGAATTATCTTGAAGATCAGTTGCTGGGGTTTGCATTGGTGCCACTTTCTGAAGTTCTCATCAAGAACGGGAAGTTGGAGAAAGAATTCTCTCTTTCTTCAACCGATCTGTTCCATTCGCCTGCCGGTTTCGTCCAATTGTCTCTTGCATATGCTGGTTTATCTCCTGATGTAATGGCTATCCCTGCAATGCCTAGAGATGTGGCTGCTGATGAAACTGTGAAGGATTCGGAAACAAGTGAGTGTGAGTTGGAAAAGATAGAGTTTCCGGATCCGAAAATCATGAACGAAAATGAGATGATGGTTTCTGAGTATTTTGGGATCCCATGTTCTAATTTGGACTCTGAAAGTTCGGAAAGTTTTGTCACTGCTGATGCTGAGAATCAATTTAGTTCAGACACGGGAGTTCATGTAGTGGAGAGCTTCTCAACTGCTACTGTCAATTCCATCCAAGCCCCCAAGCTCGATTCTCCTCCAAGCAGTGTGTCAACTAATGGGGTTTTGTCTCCATCAGCCACTGCCAGCTCCGAGTCTGCAGATGGTCCGGCTGCTTCGAAAACTTCTACTCAGGAACACATGTCAGTCCCGAAAGGGAAAACAGTGGATGTTGGAGATGCCGACAGTCATTCATCCGCAGCACAAAGTGATTCCACCATGAAACCCGTCGTTTCCATTAATATCGAGCCCGAGCAGAAGTTGGTGCAGCAAGACATAGTGGACATGTACATGAAAAGCATGCAGCAATTTACTGAGTCATTGGCTAAGATGAAACTGCCTCTGGACATCGATAGCGGACCGACCAAATCCGAGAGTTCAAGTACCACCGATCAGAAAATCCAGGCATCGAAAAACACCGGCTCTCGTGTGTTCTACGGAAGTAGGGCTTTTTTCTAATCTTCCTGATCCTCTCTTCATAGGAAGACACACAGGTGACTTTAGAGTTTTAGGCTGGAGACTAATACTTCTAATAGTGAAATGTAATAATGAATCATGTAATGTGGTCTTTTCCTTTGTATGTCAACATGGTTTAGACGAGGGGGAAATCATGACTTTGTACTGTTTATTTAGCCTTGTTCCATTTCAACTTCTGTTACTTTTGTCAGTATATATATATATATATATATATATATATATATATATATATATATATATTATATGAACCTTTTCTTTTTATAACATTCCATGTGAACAATAGTGTAATTTCTGCATGTAATCATATTCTGTGATAATTGGTCCCACTTTCACATGGTGTTTTGAAATGATAAAATTCAAGATATCATTGGACCTAATGTTCATAGTTACTTTAGATTTCCATCATATAAAGGTAATTGGCTAATACATTTGAAATTTCATGGCAGCTAACCAGTTTTGTCATTACAAGATGGAGAATAACAGACCAATTTATTGCATGTACATTAACAGAATCTAAATAGGAATCTAAATAGGTACTTCAATGACTTCATTTGCTCTGATGGTCATATGCCTTCTGCAGATCCATGCAATATGCCCGTCATCCCTGTATCTAACTCTCCATAACCCGAATTTGTCTGCGATATCCTTTCCAGTTGAGCACCTCCTGTCCCTCAAAAAGTTCACCACCCATTGTTGAGCTGATCTTAAGTCTTGCTGAATATCTCCAGACTTGTTTCGGTTTTGGATTCTGTTTACTTGTCCCATTGCTGCAGTTCCAGCGGCTCCAGCTGCAATTGCTCCTGCTGCTCCATACATGACTGAAGAGTTAGCGAGATGAGCAACTTCCCTGCTCAAATCCGGTATAAGGTTTCCCATACCGACTGCTAAATGAGCTCCAATTTTGAGAGCAAATGTTACTAGTTTCATGAACTTGGTCATGTATGGAGCTAAGCATTTTACTGCAGTGTTATCGACGTGCATTACTTCACAACCAACCTGATCTTCAACAACATGCATTTCTCTTCTGTATTCACATAACATGTGCAGCCGAAGAGCAGTCATGCCAGAGATAACGGTGGTTACCAATCTCCTCGAGTAGTTTTCGGTTTGTACGAAATAAAACATGTTGGGTACTTTCCGCCCTTCGACTTGAACATTGAAGTTCACAAGGTAGTTCACTTTGCGATGAAGCTCGATTAGAAGTCTGTGTTCGTAATATCTCATTCCCTGAATCTCCTGTTTCAAATCTCTTATTTCTTGTTCAATGATCTTTAACCTCTGCAATACAGTTTCCACTCCCTTGGCTATTCCACCAAAAGATGGATCAACTTTGTCATTCTCAACAACATTGGATAAAGAGTTCTCTTCTTCATCTGGATTATTTTCTGGTGGAACTTGCAGTTCCACAGCAAGGTTGTACAGGTCGTGATATCTTCGGTGCAATACTTCCCGGAAATCATCATCCGATAATAGGTCTCGAGCTAAATCAAATCCAGCTCTAAGAACTAATTTGCCCGAATCCGACACTGAGTCCCAAGTGTGCTGATAATCATACATGCTTTCAGCTGGGACTGAGAGTAGTGCTTGTTTAAGTTGTTGCAGAGGTAGAAACTGGGATTTCCGGTACCTAGGAGGAATCAGGTTTTGCACACATTCCGGTCTCATGATGTTTTCGATCAAAGTTACACCTTGACAGAGGCTTTGAATTGCAGGAACTATGAACTGGTTGATAAGCCTGAGTGTTTCAGTGAGGTTCTTGGTGGAGCAGGCAAGGATGTCAATGTAGTAACCCAACTGTCCTCCGAGCTCTACTCGGATATGGATGCCATTGATGTTTATAGCAATGAGGTATTTCTCAAGGCTATAAGTAGCTCCATGCTGGTTCTTCAATGCCATGATTCGATTACGAAGGTGTACCTGCATTTGCAAATACTGAAACTGAACGAGAAACTAAGACTAGACATAATCATTCAAAAAACTTCCCTTGTTAAAATGTTCTCATGGTGAATTAATTTGTGAAAGTTGAGAAAAACTCTTACCTGTAATCGCGGAAAGAAGCCCGGTGTAAGGAACATATGGTTTGAATCATCACACTGAAGATGTCTCCCTGCATAAAGGCAATCAGCACCACCTAATTGCCACTTCTGTGGTTTACCTCTGCTTTCTTCGAGAACCGAGGGAATCAATAGCAGAGAATTTGGATCAGATGGGTCTTGTTCATAGCATAGTTCAAGCTTCATCATCATTTTAATAAGGTCATTGGCCTCTAAGTTCTCAAACACCTTTGAACCCATTCCAGGAATCTGACTATTGAAACTTCCTCTTAGAATCTTCTCCAATTCTTTCCGGCTTATGAATCCATTCTCGTCTGAGCTTTGCCTTCTAACCTCTAATTTTATCAGTCGACTCAGTACTTCTCCACAAAACCATTCACAATCCAATATTAGGAAGCCTAATTCATCGAAATATATCACCTCACCGATATGATGGAGACAAGTAGCAACTGCCCTCCTCCGCATTTCGATTTTCTCCTTGTTATCATGTCGAGACCGAATCCTCAGTGGTGGAACTTTAACTTGGCATAGCTCAGCAAACTCTTTCCACTTCATAGCTGGCTTATTATAGTTCTCTGATCTCCAGTCTGATAAAATTTGTATAAGATCATTGCAAAGCTGATAAACCCGAGGAACTCTCTGGAGAACAGTTTTGCTAGTTTTTCGAATGTGATGGGTGAGTTTACTGACCGATGCAGATGATCTTGCATCAACAGTAAACACAGTTGGATAGAAATCAACATAGCCATTGAACTTGTCTCTCAATTTTTGTATCGAATTCACTGTGGCTTGCAAGTTCTGAGATGTTTGATTGACTTTGTCATAGTGTGTGAGGACTACTGCCACATTCGACAGCATGCACTGTTGGACCGCCCTTTTCGAATTGGAAACAATGAACCTGAGCCAATATTTAAGGTCCTCTTCAATCTCCATTGGAGTCTTCGGTTCTCGGTTGCTTGGTTTCCTGAATAAACTGGATATGATAAGGAAAAATGATGCGCTCCCATGCCCCGGAAACATGAGATCATGAAGAGAATAAAATTCATGCTGACCGGAAAGATTCCATATCGATATCTTTGTGTCCTCATCTTTGAAAGTCTTTATCTTCATACCAACTGTTCTAACAGCTTGTTCAACTGGATTTACCAGGGTCTTAACTTGCTCAATGTAGGGAAGCTTGGAAGAAGAGAAATTCTGTGATATGGAATTGCAAAGTGTGGCCTTACCTGAAAAGAACAATTAAAGGAAATGTTTATCTTCGATCTCGGCATTAACAAGTTCTTAAATTAGAAATGTTGAGTGTTGTTAAAACTTACCAGCATACTCTTGGCCACAAAAGAATACCCTACAGCTCTTGGGTTCAGTAAGTGGCATATCCTTGAGCAGATCATTTTCGGGTTCGGTTTCAGTCTTCCTATTCTGACCCAATCTTTGATAAATTGCATCTGCCTTCCCGGTATTATGCAGAGGCGTTCTAGCGAGATCAATATCTTCAATCCAAGGATTTATTTGCAGTGCCTCCATTATTGCCTGTAACACCCTCTCCCCTCTAACACCTTTGCAGCCTTGCAAAGACAAGCACCTCAAACTGGCATTCTTCTCTAAGCTCTTGAAGATTCGGAAAAAATCATCCGGTCTCATGCTTTGATCCTCAACAATGGCTAGCCGAGTCAAAGTTTCGTTGGTGGTTAACATCTGCAGAATGGCTGCAAAACCAGATCTCCCTATCTTTGTTCTACTGCCTCCGAATGTCACTGACCTTAGTGTAATGTTTGCTTGACATTGCAAAGCAGAGAACCTACTCAACGGGCACAATATATGCTCGACGCCTAAACCACTGAACCGGTTTCCATCGAGATGCAAGCGTTCCAAATGCCTGTTCTTGAATAGTCCAGCTGCAACATACACAATTCCCTTGTCTTTAAGGCAGGTTTTTGACAAGGTTACCTCTTTCAGGGTTTGGTTCTGCTCCAAAACCCATCGAAATTCCTTCGCCCACCGTGATTTTAGGCGTACTCCGGTCATGTCAAGCGATGTAACCGTCGAATTCATACCGAGAGCACAAGCAACCCTGCATGCACCCGAAACATCAATCTTGTAAATCCTGAGAGTGCTGTTTTGAGGTACAAATTCAACCACCTTGGAACTTTTGTCTCCACTTTCTCCACTCCATACATGGACTTCCATGGCTCTATTCCTTGCTAAAACAGCGGATATAAGGGGTGTTGCTGTGATCGAGCTTGAATCAAAAATTGTCAAAAGCTTCAGCATCGAGTTAGCTTCAATCATCTTTGAAAGCTCTTCAGCACCTTTTGATCCAATCGAGTCTTCCCATATCTGTAACTCTTCCAAGCTATCATTCACCTTCAGAGCAAAAGCAAGTAATGTAGCACCAACAGTCCCAATATGTGATTCAGAAAACATAACCTCTTTGATAGTTCCACTTCTCTTCAAAATATCGGAAAATTCCGATAAACAATCTTCATTGAATATGTTCCTCCGGAACATGAGTTGCTTGATGTTCAAGTTACTATCCAACAACTCCCCAAGGTTTTGCACTTGTTGCAATTCCCATTCAACACAGTGAAACTCCAAGTTCCTGAGGGACAACATGGTGCTTTTGGCTGTTCCTAGCATTATAAGAATGAGGGAGAGGTATTCAAGACAATCTGTGGAAACGTTTATGTTCATGGAGTTTTCGGTTTCTTGATAACAACCCGAAACAGGTTGAGAAAGGTAGAAGGAAATGCTGTGTAGGTTAAGGCTTTCGGTTTCGAGTGCTTGAAGAACCCATTGGAGATCTCTGAACTTCTGGTTTGAAGCCATGGCCAAAGTAGAACTTTCACCAACAACAAAGATAGCAAAACTTGTTCATCTGCAGGAAAAACCTTTATAAATCTTGAAGCTGATTTGATATGGTAATATGTTACAGTACATTTTGAATTTTGATTGCAATTTTTTGCCACATTCTCTCCTTCACACCAAAGTTATTCCTTACAGCAATACAGTTTAAAGGTAAAGATAATAAGATTACTTTAATAAAAAAGGTATCTTTGCACTCTTTTTCCCTAAAAATTCTAGTCCATGTCTCTACTTCATTCTGGTTCGTTTATCAAGTAATTTTATAAAAAATAGCTTTCTTTTAGCTTTATTATTCTCTCTTGTTTCTCATTGAAGAGAATGAAGAATCCTATAAAGGGTAGTTGAGTGTTGGAGTACAAATTAACCTCTTTTTAAGGAAAGTAATTAACCCAACTGGGAGGACAAAAGACAAATCTTATTTAATATTTGATGTCTGTTTTTTCTCAGAAAAAGACATGTTTGGGTATTCTCTAGAAATGGATTTGTATCTGTTGAGATCAAAGTATAGTTTTATCCATCCACCAAACATACCCCAGTTTGCCTGGTGAAACATGGTCTTTCTTTATGGACTTAAAAATCTTATCTTGAAAAATTCAGAGGTAAATACAGTACATTGCCTCGAGAGATGTGCAAATTGGCCAACATGAACATGTGAATTTTCGGTGCAATCAGGGCCGTAGAAACTTTCTGCTATGTTTGGACCCCAGAAACTGAACCATATTATTTCCAGTATTTCCCATGAAGGTCTAATATTGAACCAATCATGGCACCCACAAATAAGTATTCACTGATTATTCGACATCAATCATGCATGGGGACCTGATCTTTTCTTTTTGACAAAGATCCACTTATTGACAAAAGCTGATATGGTCATTTTCTGGCAAAATTCAAGTGGAAAGTGTTAGACCACAAAAAGTGTTTCAGAGTTTTCTTGTAACAGAAGATGTATCCATGAACATTATCAGGCATTGTAACATTCAAGACAAAGTGAAAGAGTCCATTACAGCCATTGTAATCAAGCAAGCATGCAGAAGAATGAAGAGAAGATGAATGCCGAATGCGACGGACAGACAGAGAGACTAGCAGCAAGAGCAAAGTGTTATCTAAATATTCTGAGAGTAAAGCTGTGCTAATGTATTGAATCAGAATGTTTTGTTACTTATTTTGTTCGGATAACTGGATGTTCCTCCAATGTTTCACACTAGTAAATTGAACAGAAAACTCCTTACAATCTGAGAGAAAGAGAAACAATCTCAGATAATATGACAAGAACCAGCAACTCTGCCAGGGCATTACAAATTTAAAAAGAAAATGGGGAAAATATTAATACCCTATGGTTTGATGTACCGGCAGGTCCGGAATGCCTTGCTGAAGATGCCTGGTACATTAGTTGGAACTGATCTTCCGGAGTATATATCCCGCAATCTGATTGAACATCTCATTCGAATGCCAAGAAAACGAGCCTAAACTTTTACTATTACAATGAAACAGAATAAAAAAACAAATCGAATCTCAAACCTTACAGAAAACCCCTTGTAACTGCTCACTGTGAATGTGTATGTTTCAAATCAATAACCCTCATTAGTGTCATAAGATAAATTTCCTTGCAAGCTGACATAGTAAAATGGCAGTTGTATCGAATTCGCAAATCCTTAGCCTGTTTTTGCAAATTTATTCACCCTACATCATAACTTCTTATACTGAAACAACAGATCGCCTAGGCAGCAATTCCTGGTTACGAAACAAAGAGACGAATTCACCTCTCGGGCCTAAACATATCAATATAAATAAAATGTTGGTCTTATGACGTTGATATAATATTCAGACAATTGAATTCCAGGATTGCTTAAAGAGAATTACCTCTATTGGACTGTCTACTTGCAACACTGTAACTTTCAACATAATCCTCGGAAGATCTTGCAGTAACATTTGAGGTTGCGTCACCAAGCCCATAACTGAATGAGCTAGGACCATGCAAGTCAGGAGCTCTGGACTGCCAAGTTGAATCATCATAAACTGAACCGCTACGATAATGATCCACATAAGACCCCTTAAAATTTCCGGTTGGCCCAGCAAAAGATGATGTCGGAGCTGCAACAATGGCACTGTTTCTTCCGTATGCTCCCCCTCCTAACCCGTAGTTGTCATTAGCATTCTCGTAACTGTCAGTCCCACCGGTATAGCCAGAAGCATTGCCTCCACTTTGCACAGGAGGGGGAGCACTCCAATTAGCCCCACTGTTTCCAAAAGGACCAAAAGTCCCCCTTCCGGTCCCCAAGAAACCACCTGGGTCAGAAGCATTTGTGGCATTGCTAAGGCCTCCATTTCCCCAGTTATCCCGAGTACCGGAGCTCAAATTAGAATCGTTTCTTCCACTTCCAACACCATATCCAATAGGAGTGTTATACCTGTTCGAAATCCCACCATAATAGGGGCTAATTATCCCACCATATCCTAGACTGTTGCCAAAGTAGGAACTCCCACCATAGCCTGGGCTCATTCCCAGTTCCATATGGGCACCTAATCCGTAGCCAGTGGCACTAAATGGAGGAAATCCACTTCGACCAGTAGGAAGAGGATTTAACCTACCATCCATCCGAACTCCAGACGTGGCAAGTGGGCGAAGATTATATCCCTGACCATAACTATTGAGGAAGTTGGCAGCCCTACTCAAACCATAACTATATCCAATCACAGGGTTGCGGGTGGGGACAGGAGATAGTTCTTTAGGAACTGCCCTCTTGACCTCCACCAATTTCCCTTTGAGTTCATGAAATGTTCTATACAGAACTATATCTACGGCTTCCTCCGAATCATAAGTGATGAAACCAAACCCTCTTGGCCTTTGCGTATTATGATCATACATCACCACGACATCGGTAATTGTACCAAACTGATCAAAGTAGTTCTTAAAGTCATTCTCGGTAACCGATGAGGCTAAACCTCCAACAAAAATCTTTTTCGTGCGTCCAGGAACAGGAGAACCAGTGATGCCACTTGTGTTCCGGTTTAAAATGTTCTGATCATCCCTAGGAACAGCCTTCTTTGCCTCAACCTGAAAATTGATCAAACAATTGCATCACATTCTCCATTTCAATCTAGCCATTGGTTACGAATTCACTTGAACAAATTATATTGGTATAGATTCAGGGGGGTGGGGATGCAAAATCCCATTTGAATCTGTAATGTACAAAGGACAATCAGAATCAAGGCTCATACCGTGCGACCATCGATCATATGCTTATCCGTGATTACTCTCTCAGCAACAGCAGGATCAGCAAAGACAATGAAACCGAAGCCACGAGCACGACCGGTGATACGGTCTCTCATGATCATTGCCTCCACCACTTCTCCATATTTCCCGAAATACTCCTTGAGACGTTCCTCATCGGTGTCCCAAGATATCCCACCAATGAAGAGTTTACCAATATCTGATTCCATCTTATCTGCAATCACCATCATCAACCACCAATTTCAATCCCATGAGGAAAAATCTAAACTTTTTTTTCAAAACAAAGCATCACAATTGGATTCAAAGGTCAAATTTTGAAATTCAATCAGAATATTAACACCAATCCAATGAATGAAACTCTCTTCCACAAGTTAAAAAACCAATACAAAATTATCCAATTGGCAATTACCATCAGCAGCTAAAAAGGATCCATCCTTTAGAAATAAGAAGCTAAACAATCAAAATGTGAACAATAACAACAATCAAACAGGAATATTAAAATGAAGAAGGAAAAAAAACATACCTTTTGATATGAATTACAGACAGAATCTGATCAAAGGCAGAGGTGATAGTTGTGAAACCCAATCTTGGATCATCTGGGAACTTCATGCACCAATCAGAAAACAATCCAAGAATCCTGACAGTAAACAAGCTGAAAATTGAGAGATGTGGATCAAGACAAGAAGGTCTAGAGAAAGATCAGGAAACAAAGAACATAGAAGGGAGAAAATTTACCATCTTGGAAATGACCCAGATGAGAAAATGGGAAGAAATTTAAGATCTGAGATGAGAAATGATGACAATTGAAACAGAAGAGGAGGTTTTGCTCTTCATTTTAAAAAAAGATTCTCCTCTTCTCACCTCTGTTTCTTTTCTTTATCTTTCTTGGTTATTCCACTCCTCTTAATTAAATCAAAAGAAATGGAGTTTGAGGATGGAGGTAGAGGGAGAAAGAATATATATCTGGAGAGATATTGAGAGCAAATCCTCTGATGTAAGAATATTTGCAGTAGCTTAAAGAGTGATGACAGGAGATGTTGATGTTTTATTATTATTTCTTCTTTTTGTAAGAAAAATTCAACATGAAATGATCTTATTACAACTTAATAATATCCATATAACATAACTATTCTTTTCTTGGGCGTAATGCTAGAACCAAATCAAGCTTCAACTTTTGCATTCTTTTAATAAGTTTTCATTTTTTTTTACAGAACTTATTTAATTACAGACAGGTTTGATCAAAATTTTGGCATGCTGTTGCCCAAAGTTCCATCATGTTACAATGAACCTTATTGTATATACCAAGTCCTGTTGGCTTGAATTGAGACCACACATAGAATTACTGGAGTTTAATGTTTATTATAATTATTTTAAAAAGATTTACCTTTTCTTTTGTCCCTAAAAGAACACAAAGGAGGATCATAAAACATAATGACAATCATCATGTCTTGTTCTGGGTTTTTGAAGTCTCCAAAAGTTGAAACCTTTTCAAATAACCTTGAGGATTGAGTTGTAAAATACAAACTACAATTCACTCCATGCTTGTTCTGTTTAGGACATTCAAATTTGATGTATTTTGCAGGTTAAGCTTTGAACATTAGATTATGTTATATCGAAAACTCGATATCGAATATTTAAGACCAGTGTTTTGATAGATTGGATGTGTGTAATGCATAGATTATTTTTGTATTTTTCTAATATTGGTTCAACAACTTTTTAAAGTTAAGATTGGTGTAAATTTATTTGGCCTAAAGCTGAAAGCAAGGTCCAATGTGTCTAATTTAAGATTAAAAGAGATATTAGTTTATAGTGAAGATGTTGCAGACAATTTAATGATTTGGCGTTTGACATGCAGCTTTTAAACATAGTATAAGTGAACAAGCAATGTAAGAAACTATGCAAAATACTGTATTATTATCCCCAAAGGTTCAAGATCCTAATGCATCTTATTGGAAATTTAAATATAGGTCAAATTCCATCGTTAGTCCCTTTACTCTGTGTAAATTATGGATTTAGATCATGTACTCTAATTTGATCAGTTTCGTGTATTTTAAAATTTTAATATGAATAAATTACAGAGACTTCGATTAATCAAATTGAATAACAGGAACTAAATCTACAAATGTATATACAATAATTGATAACAGATTTTACGACTACTGTCTCGGTCAGGACTAAAATTTGAAAATTACATGAATTATAAATGATCAAATTAGAGTATAGAGGCTAAATCTATAACTTTCCTACAGTACAAGGACTAATAGAAGATTTTGACCTAAAGTATAATGTAGGCCATAACTCATTTTGAACAAAGCTGGTTTACTGTAAGAAAAAAACACACACGCAAAACACAACCAACAAATTAGATTAAGTGATAAGCAGTTTGATTTTGTTTAAGTAAGTTTCAGATTTGAGATGTGTACAATGCTTTAATGGATAAGTCTCTTAACAAAATGTATAATGTAGGCATATATATATATATATTGCTTGTTTCACATGTCATTTTAAGCTTATTTTAAGACTATAAATAATGATAACTGCCTCTTTTGTTTTTATCAAGTTGGGGTAGAGAAATGGCAAGTCGAAGAACTAGAAAGTGCAGCCTTATAAACAGCTTTTTTGCCTGAAAGAACTGTACATAGGAGATGTCATTTGTAAGAGAAAAGCTACTTGTAAGCATGTATTTGGATACAGAGATACGGGTGTATTCATTTTTTTTTCTGTGTTTGAAGTTTTTTGAATACATAAACTTTGTTTGGATTAAGCAGAAAATGAATGATCTTGGAATGGTTTCTCTGTGAGTTAATGACTCAGATGTATTTCAAATTTCAATCGCCAAAGGGTTAGCAGGTAACTTTCAGACAAAAAAGAAAAAGAGACAAGCAAACAACAGACAAGTACTTGTGAAGTTTATTATGACAATAACATGACTTATAATTTTAGTGGCTTCTGTATTTCTTCTTAGGGGTTTAGATAGGTAGACTTATTTAGCTTAACATGGAAGTTCTTCAATGATACATAGTCTTATTTCCTCTAAAAACATATTGAAATGACACTATGAAGCATACAGCAATCCTGGTGGCCGGATGCCAAAGAAGAAATAGACGAAACTGAACTATCTTCGAGTGCATGCAAAGCCTCAATAATCTGCAACAAAACTTCCATTGTTGTCAGTCTATCTTGAGGAGAATGTGACACACACTTGAGAGCAATAGTTAGCAAAGGAAATGCACATTGCATTCCACTCCTAGCCCCTAGGGACATCCTTGTCGAACACCTCTCCGGTCCTTTCTTCCCTCACCATCGACCCAACCCACTTAGGAAGGTCTACTCCGGTTTTCTCAATGGTTTTACTGGTTAGCAACTCCAGCTGAAAAAGTCAATTCCTTCCATAAATTTTTCTCGTGTGCCCGTGCCATATAACCATTGGAAGAGAAGAGGCAATTCTGTTGAAATCCCTTATTCACTAATCAATGGTTCCATGTTTTCACACAATAATATATTTGAGAGCTTTAGTTTCCATGGGGATGCTTTCCATTTTCCAAGTTATCCTTACTCAGGTATATGAATGCCAACCCCCTTGCTATTTGTCAGTCTAAGCCTCCATGGAAATTCATTTTTACCCTGGATGGAGCCTGTAACAAAAACAGTCTCGATTTCTCACTGATAACCCATTAAGGCTATGTAAATTTCATCATTCGAAAGCTAATTTATTATAGAGAAACATAAGGTTTATGGAGAGCTCACCGTATATGAGAATCAGAAACTTAATCTGCAGAAAGAGCGTACAAGGTAGCAGGGAGCAGGGACAAGCCAAAGGGCGGCTTTTAAGATCGGTATTTATAGGAATGATTCTAATTAGGTTAATTAATTATGTTTAATTTAGGTCCAATTCTTCTATCAGTCCCTGTACTATGCATAACTTATATATTTAGTCCATATATTCTAATTTCTTGTCCTTTTAAAAGTTTAAAATTTCGGTCTTGAATTAAATTCGAATTTGATTATTGTAATAGTTTTAAGGTGATTATAAGGTACTATATGTTTATATTTTTTAACTCTTTTATAAGACATATTTTGTACGAGTCTCCTACAATAAATATCATCTTCTTTTTCATAGGGACCACTCGTTCAGTTCAAATTTATCTTTTTTATAGAAGTCACTAATTTTATTAAAAAGAGGAAACATTCAAGATTAACATGAAAGTGTTTACAACCATGATCTTAACTAAACATGTAATTTAGACGTTTTCAATAACTCTAAGGAAATTAGTTATTTGAGACCATACAAGACCATGCAATAAAAAAATTAAAAAAATTCAATTAAAAGACTCGAACAAAAAATAGATATGAAAAGATTTAACCATATTGATAAAAAAACCCACAAAAGATAATCAAACTACTGAAAGATCATATATAGTTGTAAATTAGAGTTGAGCGACATAAGATAGTTATCCATAAATACGAATCGAGTATTTAAATCCAATGTGAGGAACTAAAAAGACGGGTAATTTTAAGTCTATATAACGATATTGTCTTTCTTTTAATTTTGATCGTTTAACTTTTAAAAAAAATTCAATATTTATCGTTAGGGTTTAATTTTTAGAGGGATTATTTCTGCCACCTTTTAGATTTAGAATTGTCTCCCTCATGCCTATATTTTTGTTTATCTTCTTGTTTTAGAAGCAGCTTCTGACAAAACAGCATTGCAGTTCAGCAACACCTACTGCTACCGAGCCCCAGCAGCAGCAGGCTATTGAGTCAGCCAGCCAGCAGGCGCAGGGGAAGCAGCCACAGAGTGGCAACCAACATCGAAAACATCTGCAACTGTTTTCCCTACGATATCCTCATTTGGTGTCTCTAGCTCAAGTTCAATGGTTCCACCTTTCCAGTAATATCATCTTCAGCCTGCTGCATATTTGAGCTTGCCAACCTGTCCTTACGCCTTCAAAAAGACCTATTCCTGCTGTTAATCCGTATTTGGGCTCATCAGCTGCTCTATTTGGTTTTAGGTTTCTCTGTGACTCAAAACCCTGCTGCATCCCATTTATATTCTCATGGCCTGCCACCTACTAATGATGCATACGGCTTACCAGTTACCATCACAATACCATCCGCCATAGCTCCGCTTTGTTTTCGCCCGTGGCATGCTATTGGATGCCACGGCATTGATGCGCTAGTTCATGGCCTCTTCTTTGTTTTTCATGGCAGAAACCAGATTCAGCAATCGACTTCTGTTAATAGGCTTAGGCTTCTAGTATTATGTCATTGATAATTTTGCTAATTGAGATGGCCATTAATTTTCGATATAGGTCATTCCATCTTTGCCTATAGCAGTTATCCGTCATATTACCGAATCGATCTACATTAGAACACTAATTAACTGTGGAATTCATGATTCTTTAGCACTATATTCTTAAAAACAGGCAACAAATACATGTTTTGTTCCATTTTCTGCTCAGTATATATATAGCATTTCAGAACAAACCACTGGTTAAAAAATCATTTTTCTGCTTTGTTTCAAGGAGTTGGGACCATGATAGTTTGCAGAATTTATTACACTAGATCTGATATTTAATGAGTTGCCTTCAAATATTGTAAATGTCTGATAACTTTGTTCATCATGGGGTTAAAGTTAGTAGACTCCATATAGTTTTAAGTGATTAATGTCGACACCAACCAACCGGAATTCGAATGAACAAAGCAAGGGTTCGATTATTAAAGCTGAAAACTTAATGTTCCTTTCCTTTGTATCCTTATTTATCTGCAATCTCTGAGATGCAGACACACAGAGTTACATGATTGTTCATTTATGAAACTTGCTTTGCATACAACAGTTTCAATGATAGGGAACACTAGCTACACTGGTGTCTTCCCTGTTCCCCTTTGCCATTTATGTCCACAACATTGTTTAATGCTGCTAGTTAGATTGCTGTAGTTTTTAGCTCAACTTTTTATATACAAATATTTAAAAGAAATTAGTGCAGATCTGTTTCTGCAGAACCCATTTTTAGCCTGAGTAAGACATTGCTTGTGGAAGTACTCAAAGCTTAAATTTCAGTAACTTTTTTGTGGCAAATTGGGTTGAACCTGAGCACTAGCTTTACCCTTATTTGGGGAGTGTCTAGATTGCAGCTAAAAAAAAGTTCGAAACTTGTCAAAAGTCACGAAAACTTGTTAAAATTTATCATTTTTAACCGTACCTTAGACTTGTCGTATCTCATACTCGCCATATAAATACTTGTTTTACTCAAATTCCTTTGTCTGGTTTCAAGCTAGAATAATCAATGTTCAATTCCATAACTTTTTTCCTGAAATTAAGTTTGTTAGTACCCCAATGTTAATTTTTGAACTTTTTTCTGGACAATGTCAGCAAATTCCTGCTTTGGTCCCATAATCATATCCTATGTCCTTTATAATGTTTATAGCAATGTCTTATTTATTGCATACAAACAAGACCTTCACATTAGTTAAAAGGTAAAGAAGAAACATGTCTTGACATGGATTCTCATTTTTCAAACTTTGGGTTATAATTGAAAAGGTTGTAATATCTTTGCTTGTGAATCATCTTAAGAGCTTAATTCAAGTACTTTTGGCTTATTTTTTAAAATGGTAATAAGGTTTTTGTATCCGATTCATTTAAATTAAAAAAAATAAAAAAAATAAATAAATACTTTTCTTTAACTCTTAATCATTTGAATTTCGATTATAACTAGAATTAATTAAATGAAAGAATATTTGTAAGGTAAAAATTTATCTTTAAATCAATAAAAACAAAATTAGAAAAAGGAGAAAAGCAAATAAATGTATGATCTTTGTAGATAACACCAATGATTGCTAGACATAATGGGTCACCTACTGAAATTTTAACTCACCTTTCAAAGCCATTGTTGAAAGTTTCAAATTTTAATATAATATGAATTAATTCGAATTAACTTAGAAAAAAAAACACACACAAAATTTAAGAGGAAAACTAAAAAAATATTAACATGGCAAGGTACTGACAGAAGCCCCAGACCCAGATCCAGTGTAGGAAGTCAAACATTGTCAATCTCTTCTGATAGATTTCTCCAACACACTAAAACAGTAAAACTCATTCCAAAAGTTTTAATTTTTATCTTTTATTTAAGAGAAAACACAGCAACTTGGGCATGTTTTAACTTAATTTACTAATGTAACCCTCCTTTTTCTTACAGGACATAAAGATCAACTCCATTTTGACTCTCTTCACTGTCTTGTCTTTTTGTTTTTTGGGCTTCATTTGGTGTAGTGTAAGATGGAGGAGCAAATATTAGCTTCTTCTTCTTCAACATCTTCTTCGGCTGTTGCTGCGGCTCCTACTCAGCACGATCCATCGGTTCCGGGTGGAGCTCGGTACAAGCTAGTGGCTCCAGCTAAGCTACCGATCTCAAGGTCGGCTTGTATTACGATCCCTCCTGGGCTTAGTCCTTCATCTTTCTTGGAGTCTCCTGTTCTTCTTTCAGATGTTAAGGTTAGAGATGCTTTTAATTTTTTTCTGGGGTTGCATCGGTTTATGGTTGTGTTTGTTTCCCGAGAAAATAGAGGAAAGTTGGCTACTTTTCAAAAATTCTCTGGTGAAATTGAATTCCTTCTTCTTTTGAAGAAAAACCCAAGATTATTTTAGCTGACTTATGATTTCAGAGTGTGAGATTCAAAGTTTTTATTTTATTTACTTTTACAGTAGCTTCTAGTGGAGAATTTTTCTTGGTTTGGGGATGATGTGATTGGATTTACTTTTCAGCTAAATATGTGCTCAAGGAGGAAAAGTAATGGGTTACTATATATGTTTGCCTTTCAATTTTGGGGTCTTTAAATTTCTTGATTTTATATTTCTAGTGGTTCATGTTGTTGGAGGCCTTAAAGATAAAAGAAAAGATTCTGATGCTTCAACCTTGCAATTTTATAAATTATTAAAATCGGATCCTCAGTGCCCTTGGATTTGTATATTGTGGAAAGAATAAAATTTTCCCATTTCTAAATGTGCTGTTGTTAGTATAAAAAATCTAGATTGAACCTTTTGATTGTGGGAATTGTGGCTTCTTTATATATATATATATGTATATGTGCTTGTATGTGAGGACATGCTAGAGAGCTTTTCCATTTTTGTGTAATGTAGAATATGGAATAGATGCTGGGGTTTGAGGTGGAGTGGATCGATGAATCGACGCTTTATTAAAGGTTGATCGTTTTTATATCGAATGATGGATGATATGACATCATATAGAGTTGAATTTGCAAAAGGGATACGGGTATTGGGTAGTGAAGTTTAGCACTTGTTTTCGCGTAGGGTTCACTGTAAGTATATGAATGATATTATTCTGGAACTGCCTTGCCCCGTCCCGCTTCTCCTTTTGTTTATATTGTTATGTTTGCACTCGATAAACATGATGGAATTAGTTTGTTTAATATTTTGATCACTGGCTGATTTGAGCTTTATATACTTATTCATGTGGATGATAGCTGTGCCAAGTAACTTGTTTGTGCTTGTTTCTCAAGGTGGAGCCTTCACCGACTACTGGTTCTCTCTTTAAGCCTCAAGCAGTACATGCCTCTGTTGCTTGTACTACATATTCGGCAACTGCTGTGTGTTCTGATGCATTTGAGGAAAGAAACTCAAGCTCCTTTGAGTTTAGACCTCATCCTAGAGCGAACATGGTAATTTCCTGATAAATGTTGGTCGAATTTTAAATAAGATTTCCCTTTTACTGTCCCTGTCCCCCGTTATGTGGTTAGTATTGCTAGTGTGTAATTTTTTTTTTCTTCTCTTATTCTAGGCTCCTTCAGATTTAGATTGTCGGAGAAGTGAGCAATCTCAGCAGATCCAGATTCAATACCAGCCTATATCGTTCAATTCTTCAGCTTCAGTTAAGAGTGAGATGGCAGCCTCGAATGAATTGAGCCTTTCTGTACCTGTTCATGCTGCTACTTCGGTGGCTAGTACTCCTGCCGAAGTTGATGCAGATGAACTAAACAAGACAGGTAACCCGAATGGCGGGATGCCGCCGGGGCAGTCTGATCATCGAGGAGTTGGGCCTGTGTCATCTGATGATGGATACAACTGGAGAAAGTATGGACAGAAACATGTGAAAGGATGTGAATTTCCTCGTAGTTATTACAAATGTACACATCCTAATTGCGAAGTGAAAAAGCTATTTGAGCGATCTCATGACGGACAGATTACTGAGATAATATACAAAGGTACACATGATCACCCTAAACCTCAACCTAGCCGCCGATATTCTTCTGGTAATATCACATCTGGCCAAGAGGAAAGATCTGACAGGGTCTCATCTATGAATGGTAGAGATGGTAAGAGAAAAAATATACATTCAGTTTTATCTGTCGAGTCCGTTTTTTTACTTGTGAGTTAATCATTTTTTCTCTCTCCATTTTAGACAAACCATCCTGTGGTTATGGCCTGATAGCTCATAATATTGAGCCAAATTGTACTGCTGATCTATCTCTTGTCCCAGCTAACGATGATAATTTAGATGAGGTTGAAGAAGATGATCCATTCTCGAAAAGGAGGTATTGTTAATTTGTCATTGATCAATAGAGGCTATGTTTTCATTTTGTCGATTTGTCTGGTTGCTAATGATGCTAACATGCTACGAGCAGGAAGATGGAAGCTGGGATTGATATCACTCCTGTGGTGAAGCCAATTCGGGAACCACGTGTTGTTCAGACTGTGAGTGAAGTTGATATACTGGATGATGGGTACCGATGGCGCAAATACGGGCAAAAAGTAGTGAGAGGAAATCCTAATCCTAGGCAAGTATCATTAAGTTGACCATTATAGAATTACAATGTCCGATTGAAGCATGCTCACCTGTTTCAACATACAGCTTCTTAAAACACTAAATCAGTGCTTACCGGCATAAAAATCCGATTGAAGCATGTTCCGATTGGCACATGTTGACTTTCATGCTGTTGACTTTCTTGTTGTCATAAATCAGATATGCGAATCAAACGTTTTGAGATCTTTTATTCGGTTTATCTTGAGCAATTTATTTGTATTTTGTTGTTTTGCATTTGGTTTGATTGCATAGAGATATCAAGGCTCATATTTGAGAGTCGTTTGTGCATGACCATTATTGACCATATCTTTTTGATAGTTTATTATGGTTTCTTACGATATAAGATGTTATATTTTCTGATTACTTTCCATGTAGGAGTTATTACAAGTGCACAAATGCCGGTTGCCCTGTTAGAAAACACGTTGAAAGGGCGTCTCATGATCCGAAAGCTGTTATAACCACATATGAGGGAAAACACAATCACGATGTGCCTACTGCAAAGACCAGTAGTCATGATATAGCGGGACCAGTAGCATTGAGTGGACCATCAAGGATTAGATTGGAAGAAAATGATGCCATTAGCCTTGATCTTGGCGTCGGCATTAGTTCTGGTCCCGAACAAACTTCAAATGAGCATCATCAACAAATGCATTCTGAACTGGGTCAAAGCCGCCCGCATACCAGTGGTTCAGGTTTCAACATGGTTCAACCAAATCCGATGGCAACCTATTACGGTGCTCTAAATGGTGGTATGAATCAATACGGATCTCGAGAAAATCCGAGCGAAGGTCGTGGTGTTGAAATTGCACCCCTAAACCATTATGCACTGCCCCAGAGCATGGGAAGGATACTGTCAGGTCCATAAATCTGTTGACAATGAAGGTGACAATGAATAAAAACGTGGACATCATTTCATTTTTCCATCTTTTTCAGCTGGTAACAGAGAAATTTAGAATTGTCTTCTGAAAGTCTAGATTTTTCTACTATATTACATATGTATATGCATGCATGTATGTATTAGTTCAACATTTCAGCTTATCTATCCTATTATGTTGCCGGTCACTATTTGTGTTAACTAGGGAGTTTGTACAAAAGTGGGAATGGCTACAATATTATTTTCTTACACAAATGTGTTGTAAACCAAGTTCTTGCAATGGGATTTGTAAGAATATCATATATATTTTCTATCATGCCTTAAGAGTTTGAGTTGGCTTCCAACCAGGCATATTTTTCGTTGTTTTGTCATAAATTTTGTTACAACTCCGGATCATATATCTCTAGATCTGAGCCCTTCGGAGCTCACCTCGGAGCAACATGTGTCACAGCTATTATCGCTACCGGTCGATCAGGAAGCGATAATAGCTTGATTCATCCAGCCGAGATAAATAATGTTCTCTCTCTCTTCAAGTGTATGTTTGTCACAATAGCTTTGCAGAAGGGTTTTGACGGTAGTATTGACGAATGAACTTAATGGGGAGGGTGTAAAACCTGCCATAAGGAACCTCGATCTCCATTTGCCTAAAAGTTCATGACGTTCAACTCTCTTTCGGGCCCTTCACATGCTACAATGTTGACAATCTCCCAGGCCAGACGGTGCTGTTCGACATTCATCCGCTCCTTGTGTTCCCTGTCCCTCGGCAGGCTGATTCCAGGAAACAAGGAAGGAACGGGGCAGCATTTTTATTCGCTTCTTGCTCAACAAGTGTCACCACCTTTGGGGACAAACTCTTCGCCAACTTCAACAGTCTGTCCATGGTTTTCACATCTCAGTGCTCACACTTTCATCCGGCATGTGATGCAGCATCATGTCAAAATTTACGGCTATGGCTTCACCGGGTTGAATCCTGAGGTTATCAAGTTGAACCTCGATACCAGAAATAGTAGCAGCATGGAGCTCAAAGGGTACCTTACACGACTCGGCAAGCTTGCGTAGTCACTGCCCCACTGTTTAAGTCCTCCCCCTCAGGCAAAAGATGATGTAGGGTCATCAATGCCGGTAATACAAATGCTTGATGGTCCTCCAGACCGATTAGCAAGAGCCCGTCATCAGAGCCTGACTTGTACGGATCTATACTCTGGTTGGAAGGCCAACAATAGGACTCCAGCTCAGACACCGGCTGGTCGATATACTTGCCTGTAATTTTATGTTCCTCAGACATTTGCATTGGATAAGTTTCTATCAGTAAATGGTACGAGTCAACGGACAACAATGGAGAAGTACCTTCGAATAACACATCAATGAGCTGAACTCGATCCAAAGAAACACACACACCAGCTTTTCATCTATATCAGCAGAAATCAAACAACAACAAAGATGCACAAAAAAGAAAAGGGGAAGGAACACAAGAGGTTTATCGAATCTTCTTAATCCGACAAATGGTGTTGACAACCATATGGTGCATAGCATAAAACAAGAAAGCAGAAAGACCCTATTTTGGCCACTGAAGTTTCAGAACATTCAATTTATCCACCGACATTTACATTGAAGTTTTTTTATCACTCTTCCATTAACTTTTTAACAACAAACACAAGAGAAAATCGAGCTCGCCTCTAGATTTTTTTTTATTATGTTGTTATTATAGTAAGAGTCACAAACGCCAAAAGAACAGAACAGAAAATCAATAGAATACATCAAAAAAAAAGTTGATCGAATCGATAAGTCTAATATATTTATCAAACAAATCAATTTCTTTTCTTTGCAAACATAATTTATATAAAGCAATGAAGGTTTGAAAACCATTACAAAACTCTCCCTTCAGAAATAAGAGAAGCAGAATCACCTAAGACTGCTGCCCATTCTAAACAGAGCACAAACCATTTTATTTATATTTTTAGAAAACTCCATAGCCTTTACACGCATCCATATTGCATGTGCATGTACCACATTACACAGCATTTGCAGCTGCAGGTTTAGTGGCTTCTGTCTTACCCTCTTTCACATTTTGTGCTTCGGCAATTGCTTCTCTCAAAGCTTGCATGACCTCTGGTTTAAACTTGGGGTCCATTGTTTGTGATCCTCCTGGGAAAAGCTTCTCCTTTAGAACTTTGGGGTCCATCTTTCCTTCGTCGGCCATCTTGGTCATGGCTTGAAGAAACAGTTTCATCAAAAACTCTTCATCCTGCTGAGGTGAAGCGGATTTGTCAAGATTTTCAGACGTATATTTCACAAGTCCTTTCTTGACAGCATCATGAAGACCTTCGGAAACATCTTTCTTGATATCATCAGCAGTCACCTTTTCATCCTCTTTCCTATTGTCATGTTTGATAGCTTTAGTCTCCTTCTCGGCGGGGCTTTCGGTTTGGGATACCACGACTTGCATTGAGAGAACCAGGGCCAATGAAAACACAATCAAATCAATCCTTGCCATCTCTTTTTTTTGTTAATGTTAGGCTAAAACAATAAGAAATATTCGAGTGATGGTTACGGATGAGAAATGAGTCGAAATTTAAAGAGCTTAGGATCAGATATTTCTGCTGATTTCAAGGTTTGTTGATTGGTTTAGTTTCTAAACTCATATCTATCTTACATGTGTATGGTAATTAAACACTAAACCAATCAACAAACCATGAGATCTCCGCAAATATCTGATTCTAAACTCTTTAAATTTCATCTCATTTCTCACCCTTAATCATCAAATACTTCTCATTCATTTAGCCTAACATTAACAAAAAGAAAAGGAAGAAGATATGGCAAGGATTGACTTGGTTGTGTTCTCATTGGCCCTTATTCTTTCGGTACAAATCGTGGTATCCTTAACCCCTGAGCAAAGAGAGGCTAAAGCAGTCAACCGTGACAATGAGAAGGAGGATGAAAAAGTGACCGACAAGGAAGTCAAAAAGGACATTTCCGACGGTCTCCGAGATGCCGTTGATAAAGGCACTGTAAAAGATAAGTCTGACAACTTTGATCCATCAGCTTCACCCAAACAGGAGGAAGAATATCTGATGAAAATATTCTATGAAGCCTTGATAAAGATGACAGACGAAGGAAGGGTGGACCCTAAGGTTCTGAAGGAGAAGCTTTTCCCAGGAAAAGCTGAAACAATTGATCCCAAGATCGAACCAAAAGTTATTAAAGCTTTGAAAGATGCACTCAACGAGTCAAAAAGGGTGGAGGATGGTACTGCAGCTGAAGCAAAAACTCCAAAGTAATAGCTTGCTAATGTGTTATTATAAGCACATGCAGCATGTATCTACATGCTAAGGAATTTTCTGAAAAAATAAGCCTTGGGGTCTTTGTTTTGATCCCTATATATTTAGTGTTTCGTATTTTGTCCCAGATGACAGATGATTTTGGTGTTACTTTCCCTGTTCGGAATCTTTATATCCACTGTCGTGGTATTTTTGTTATTAATAAAAGTTTATTTATTTAATTAAACCACAATTTTGAAACCAATTAAACAGAAATTACCATGTGATTTATTTACACATTGAGTTGTCCATTTCTATTTCAAAGTATCAATTACAAGTATGGAAATTTGTCAATACATACGGACACAGTAGAGTAGAAACATTGCAGACAACCCCATTGAGTTTCATCTTACAGAAACTAAATGTCTTGGAACAGAAACTATACTAAGAAAAAGTGTGAAAGGAGATGTTGAGTTTCAACCAGTGAAGAATCTTTTCCATGATTGCCAGGGAAGAAATCCACCTGCCAGAATGCAATTCAGTATGTCAATAAACCACAAAAATATAGGATCGAGAAACGAGAAACTACACCTAGGGACGGAGCCAGGATTGAACATTGGGAGGGGCAAAGATCTATTAACCTTTAAATCTAAAATTTGGAGGAGTAAAAACCTTATTTTATTATTATTTAAACTAAGAAGGACCTTAAACGTAATTATACCAAAAAAATTTGGGAGGGACTCCACCATGTTGATGGCTCCGTCCCTGACTACACCAGCTATTACTAAGCTTTAAATTTAGTATCGATATATTACGAAACTAAAATTCTATAATATCTTAGCACTAAACTTTAACGGAGTCTAAACTAAAACCAGTACTAAAATATTATGATTCTTAGTTCAGTGGTATAATTTCGATGTTAAACTTAAAGTTTTCCGATATCTTTACCCACAAGAAACCATATAATAACTAGTATAACTTGTAACAAGGCATACCACATTCTGGGCATTTAAAATAATCTTTTTCTCTAAAAACAAGTCCTGATCCCCCACATTCTTCACATCTCCTTTGTGCAATCTGCAATTAACAACACAAAAATCATACATACATACATACATACATAACTTTAAATATAACTTACAATTCTTTTGCTGAATTCAATCCCTGCAACTATGAAAGGGGTAACCCCAGCTGCAGAAGAAACATAAAAAATATTAAACTTGGGAATTACCAAGTTAGATAATCAACACTGGTATAGACATAATCTTGTGTTGATTTTAACCTATAGCTCCGACAACAATTTGCCATGTAATATCTGCACGTGCAGGATCAGTTACGGCTGAGACATCTTGAATATTGGCAGCAACCTTGGTTGTGAGCCGTCGATTGTTTCCTATCAAAGCTTTGCATCTTTGGGTGCAAATGAATCTCACCGTTGGATTTGACAACTTTGTGGAAGTGGGTTTTGATTGGGGTATTGAGACTGGGGATGTAATTGAAAAAGAAGAAGCAAAAAGAGAAACTTCCATGGCGTTATAATTGAAATTTAAGGCCTCTGTTCTTTCTTTCTTTTCTTCTTAAAAGGCAATAAAAGCAAGGAGTAGTAACGACTAGTTTTGGTTAGGCCACGTGGCCTCAGTTTTGATTGGTGTGGATAAGACGATTACGGTAGAGATTTTGTGTAGAGTTGATTAATTACATGTAGTGGGCCCAATGGGGAATCGAAAATGTCATTATTTGGATCTATCAAATTAGAAACGGTGTCAGAATTTGAGGTTCGAAAGAAATAAACAGAGACGAAAAAAATTTAAAAAAAAAATCTTCGAAGTAGGGTTCGTCACTACACCAAGTGATTGTGGGGGTGAACTTGGCAAATTAATCAAAGCAAAAACAGAAGAAGCTAATGAGTGACAAACCTCAAGAATGATGTTTTTTTCAGTCTTTCCCATTAAATTGGAGCTTTGCATTAATATAACGTTAAAATCCCATGCATGGTAATAAACCGTTAATATAGTTGAAAGTAGCAACTTTAAAAATAACGAAATCAGATGAAAAGTAGGGATAAACTTGGTGTAAATTGTTGGCATTGAAATTATTTCAATTCTGTTGCTGGTGTTACAGTGATTCCAAACACATTTGAATCTCTCTGTACACTGCTCTATTTCTTTTTGTTCACCTAAAAGAAAGACCTACAGTACATCTTCTTCTAAAGATCTCTCTATGTATCGTATCTTTATCGATCCGCCGCTTCAAAATCAACAGAGGGTGGAGATCCTTCCGCCGGAGATTTCCTTATTTCGGAAATTATGTATCAGCAGGTTGTCACTGAGTTGACAACGGGCTTTGTTTATGTATGGATCAGCAGGTTGTCACTGGTAACCTAACTATCTCTTCTATGATCATGTGTGTTTCTGGGGGCCTAGATGATCGCGGAAATGCCGCTTGGTATCGCGGGAGCGAAGGGGCTATCCGGCAGATTGAGTCCATCACTGCAGATGCATGAACATTCGAAACAGTCATTACAACCTACGGATGAGCTGAAGAATGTGTAGTTTTTGGTTTAAGATTTTATACCTTTCCTGGTCATTGTTGTCTGTCTTTACATGTTTTGTTTTTTCATCGGATGCGGTACCGGTGTTGAGAGCTTCCAACAGAAAATTGAATCCGGACGGGAAACTAAGTTGATCTGTTCGGTGGAGAATATATTTCACAGGATAGAACTGCAGAGGTTGAATTAACAAGGATGATCATGTAGAAAAAGTTCGATACCTTCCGAGACTTTTAACTCGTCCATGGAGTAGGTGAAGAAGGATTGATTGGCCAGAGGGTTCTGTGCCATATGAATCTCTGAAGGGAGCCTTCTCGGAGGTTGAAAGAATTGCTCTGGATCTTCCACAAACTGCTTCTTGTACAGCCTAGACGTTGCATATCCTCTTGGAACTAGAAAGATCACAATATCGGATGAGAACATGTTATTCGATTCGGAATTCGGACTTTCGCAATAAAAGACATCGAAGAAAAAGATGGCATTCAGACCAGAACAAAGAAAGTTACAAAAGAAGCTAGTTACTTGAGTGCAGGTCGGATTCCATGTCTATATAATGCGGAGAATATAACATTGGAGACTCAATTCTTTCCTGGTACTTCCTGCATGAAAATATAATCTTCGTATATAAATCGCAGTTTCCGAATGCAGAAACGAAGAAGAGAAACAGTTATAGTAGTTACCTGTCAACTAGCTTTGGTTTTTCCCTGTAAGGCTTCACAAGAACACGAGCTCCGCAGACGTAATGTGGATTCCCTTTGGCTAAAATCATCTTCACAGTATCGGCACTGACAAAGGTTACGAACCCGAACATCCGTTTCTGCTGGCAGGGAATCCGAACATCTTCGACTTGTCCATAGTTGCTGCAGTCGGAAACTCGGAAAAGTAAGAAACTTTGGGACATTGAATAGGTCTGCAATTAAGCCTGATAAAGACTTGGTTGTAAATTATCATGTTACCTGAAATAGTTGGAGACATCATCTTCACTAAAAGTGCTTTCAGCTGGAAATGTGAGATATATCTGTCGTGATCCGCTCACAATCGGACCCGGATCGTTTCTATCGTTTCGATTTTCCATGTACTTTGGTGCATCTTCGGCCAAAATGACAGAATGCTGTCCATGAGGCCTGCAACTCAATCAGGAAAGAACAAATCAAATGAATCCTCAAAGTTCAATCTTTTATTTTGCTGCAAATCTAAAACATAATTCATAAATCATACTTGTCGATTACTCGAATCACATTCTTCAATCGTGCGAGAAGCTTTGTCAAACTGTATCCTGCTTTGCCATGTCTCTGACTCTCGGTGAGATAACCATCTGCCTGCAGAACTTTTCCATATTTCTCATTATACAACAAAGGGAGCGAGGCGATCGAAACCGGATCGCCTCTCTTTGCTTTCAGAATCTCAACTAACTCAACCTCTAACTTCTCAAGTGACATAACATGATCGTCACCGACCGCATCCATCGAATTATGCATAAACATTTGAGGGAAACCATCTGAAACTTGACCATGAAAGTACCTACAGTTACTTCCGTGCTTACAGTACCCTTTGTTGAAATAATGACAGGTCTTAACAGGGAAGTTGTGTGGATTTTGATAACCACGTCCTATTTTAACATCATGATTAGCAATTGAAAATCCTCCATTTTCCACAAACTCTATTGGATCTTCCAAATTCAATAACTGAGTTTGAGCCTGCAAATTGGACATCGAATCCAAGTAACCAGATGTTGTAAAATCCGGGCTATGCTTAGGAACAAGTTGCTGTTCCCAGTATGGAGGTGTAACCAGTACACTTCTAGGGGACAGAAAAAGCTTGGAGGAAACCGATGGCGAAACAGGTGGCGAAAAGGAAGTGAACTGCGAGGGAATTTCTAGAGCAGGGACGGGGTTCATCGGAGGCGATACCGGGGGCGACATGGATTTAAACGGCAGATGTTGCAGTTCAATCTTGGATTTATAAATGACTTCCTGCATGACTATATCAGGGCATGTAGCCAATTGAACAATCTCTTGATCACCATAGTTTTGTAACAGAAGATAGCCTATAATCTTTGAACCATGTTCCGGTTCCATTTTGTTGATTCTATTGAATAACATCTGTCTATAGTCCGAGAATTCCATCTGTTTAAACACTGCAAATTAAAGGGAAAAAACATTTTATATTCAGAAGAAAAAAAATACATCCAAATCTCAAAATGTTATTTTTCCATACAAAGATTCATGTTAGAGTATGTAAAAGAAAAGAAAAACTACCAGAAATGTATAAAAAAAGTGTAAAGGAAAGATTTTTAAGAGTCCAAAGTTCTCAAAACTCAAAACCCAGAATTTTTCTGAGGAAAAATACAATTACATTTAAGATAATCTCTGGGGGAAAAACTCAAAGATGAGAATAGAACAAACAGAGAATCATTAAACTTACACAGCAAAAGTATATATATTTCTCTTGAGTGTTGAGTCTCAAATTGCAAAGCTGCTCACTGATAGCTGAAAATACAACATATTAAGCACTGTTTGTTTCCCGAGAAAACTTGGTTTGGCTTCTTGTAATGTCTGTGAACTTCATTTCTAACTAACACAACTTGATGGTTTTATATAAAAGAAAATATCCCTTTAAATGGGATTTTTTCGTTGAAATGGTTTATAATTTTTTAGTAAAACTTAAAAAAGAAGGTTACATCTTTTCCAGATAGATTTCATAAACAAGGTACAGAGAAATAAGGCAATATAATTTGCTTAATCTTCGATTTTGATCCTAACAGTTTTGACTATTTAAATATCACATAATCATTAGAAGAAGAAAAACTCAAAATCCCAGAATTCCAATGTGCTAAATTTAGATGTTCTGATATACATGCAGGCAAAATGAATCTCTTCACTCTTCGGTGGCTCAAACGTGGATTGTATTTCGTCTTTTAAGGATCTCCATAAACAGGTTCCGAAGACTATGAATTCGAGAGTAGCAATCTCGTCTCTTAACTATGCTTCTTTTCATATTTCTTATTAAAAAAATTTGATGATTCGATTCAAATCATGATTTGTCTGCATATTGAATTGGATTGACTTAAATTATTATAGCATTTTTCTAATTAGTATTGCAGCAAACTACGTCTGGACACAAAATATATGATGGGAGGAAATTTTGACTAAAATATATGAGACAGTTCTAGACCAGAATATGAACTTTTCCAAAATCAAGGGACCAACAAGGTAATTTATCAAAAAAGTTGTCTTAACTTGAATTAATCTTATCCAACTATCTATATGTTCATGCAGATGGTAATATCTTACAACCATTGGTGGGTGGGGGTTGTAGCCACATGAAAGATGGACCATATTAACATCAAACATAGATTTATTACAATGTGTGATCTTTATCAAATTGATCTAATTACAAATTGGGGGACCAATAAAGAAATGGTCGGTAGTCTATTTCCCATGTTTGTCTGGTTTATATGTATAGTGCTGATTTGTTCATTTTGATGATGACAATTCTTGGTCCCTTCACTTTTAGTACAACTTGGGATTGATAGAGACCATTTCCTCCTTTAATTAGGTTGTTGTTGTTTTATATCTAATTTGCAGGCATTTATGAAACAACCAATGTAATTGTTCCTTCTCCCATTTTTGCCTAACATGATACAAATATGACATAGTTAATAAACACAGAAATATAATGTAATGAACATGATATGTCATAATTAAACAGGATTACACGTTTAGTATGCTTCGGTTTTGTTTTTAGATTTGGGATAGATCTATAATTAAAGTCCTCAACGTGACTTTTTTAGTAAGATAATTAGGAGTGTAACGAATCAAATCGATCTTGAGTATTGCTATGTTCGATTTAAACTCAAAATGTTCAGGGCTAAGTTTGACTTGGCTGGAAAGCTCACGAACTTGTGGGGGCTTATCTTCCAACACCGCCGTTTCCTACAAACGCACCACTTGTGGGACTGCCACCTTTTCAACCTCCTGCAAGTCAAGCATGATCAGCGGCACCACCTGTTTCTTTCCGACCACAGACCCAAGTACTGCCTGTGCCAATGGGGGTCTCCTCCTACATTGTTTTTAGGTCCTAGACCCGATTTTCAGCCAACTTTTCCGCATTCAGATTCATCCCACTCTGCTGCTAAGTCTAATTTCCAGCCACCTTTTGGTGAATACCCAATCAAGCAGCCTGCAGGTTCTCAAGCACCATCATGTTCTCCTGCTCAGTAAGGAAGTTTTATGCCTCCTCCACCAACATCGTCTTCTCCCTTTGCTCGTCAACAAGGAAGTTATGTTCCTTCTTCACCATTAGCTGCTCCCTTGGGATACCAAGTAAGGTACCAAATACAACATCCAGGCTCTGCACCTCCTGGCTCCTACTGATGGCACCCAAAGCTTGGAAGAAGACTTTAGTTCACTCTCTATTGCAGCTATGCCTGGATCAATTGACCCAAGGTTTGATTATAGAACACTTCCTAGACCAAATACAACATCCAGGTTTATTATTGCTTGTAAACCTTCTTGAGGATCAGATTGGAGGTACCAGTGGTTCTGTCGATTGCTAGGAGAAGCACTACCAATGAGTCATTTCATGATGGTATCAGACCCTACGGAGACTAACAGAAAAAAAAAATCAGTGAAGCACTATCGATTGCTCGGCTGTTATTGCTAGGGAGCACGAAGATGTGAACTTAGAATGGAATCAAATGCAGGTGACTTTAAGGCCTTTTATCCAATAGCCAATCTAGGAAAATTCTTGGCCCAATAAGCTCTAAGCCTTTTTATCATCCGTCTCGAGATCCACTTATTGATCGACCGGTGAAAATGCTCATGTTACTCGTATCTTGTATAAGCTCTCTACTTAATAAAAAATTACCTATCTCATTTTGATACCCCTATATAACCTCAACACTAAAATACTAAATCCTACACTTTAATCTTAAATTTTAAACCCTAAATTTTACCTCTAACTCTAAACCGTAAATTCAATTTTTTAGTATTAAGGCATCAAAAAAAGACGGATAATATTGATTTTCAAGTTGAATTCCTCAATTTTGTATATATATTGTTATATATTAGTAACTATTCAATCCAATAACATTATAAATATTTATCTCAAACAAGAGTTGCATCACTCAGTTCTCCATTTTAACTGGTTTCCCTTGTCTAAAGTTAGATATCTGATATCTAGGAAAGGGCAGGCTGCTTTTCAGCTTATACACTATCTTCCAACAATGAAGGGTTCAAAGGCATAAGACATTCCAACAATAACAGACACAAAACGAATCCAATAGCTTTCTGCCTATCATGCCATGTCATCCAAAGACTTGATGACAAAACAGAACATGCAATTCCACAGAGAGAGAAAGGTTTAGTTTTGCTCAATAAAAAAAGGGTTCCATTGTGAAAAAACATCAACCCCAAAGACCAAAAGATATTCCCTGTTCCAACTTTTGTCTCCACTTTCTGTTCTTTTTTGCTTTCTCAACAAAAGTGAGAAGGGAATGTTGAAAGGAGGGGAATAATATATGATCCCCAACAAAAAGGGGCACCATCTTCTCCACAGGCCAATAGCTCTTGGCAACAAGACGACAGAACATCATCGACCATCCTTTTATTCTGCAAAACATGTCATGCCAAATGCTATATTACATCAAAGTTTGGATTTTTACTTCTCACCCACATTGCCACATAACTCTGCCTTCTTGAACTTTGCGTCCCAGCGGCCGATTCTACATGCCTTTATCTTTTATAATTGAGAAATCACTTAAAGGGCTTCACTTTGAATAGATTAACGATTTCAAAGCTTACTACTGTCTTATATATAGTAATATAGCAACATCAAATCATCTTATAGCATTTTGCATAGTAGTTAGTACCTTTGGTAGGCTCCGGTTCGTTTTGGGAAATGGGAAGGCAGAGTGACCTGGCTGTTCATTCATCGATTGCCCTCTTGCAAGAGAGGTTCAGACAGTTGCAGAGAGCCAAGGAAATGAGGCAGGAGAGAGAGAGAATCAATCCAGCTGCACCTCATCAGGCACCCCAATCGTTTTTCAATTCTGAATTGATCCTTCCGCCTAGGCCACCTCTCCAAGGATCTATCTACAGTCAAACTAGCATGCATGCTCAGCATCAGGTTATTGATCCTTCAAGTTTGTCAAATTTATGGCCGAGAGATACTGTCATACATGCATCCAACTTTAATGATTCTGATGTTGACACTTCACTTCATCTGTGACAAATTGTACAATGTTAGTCTTTTTTCGAACCGATTTTCAAGCCTTTACCTCTTCTTGTGGAACTGTAAGAAATGGGGAAGGGGAAGGGAAAGAGGAGGGTGTTCAGGGGGAATTTAGTGACAAATAGTGTAATATTAACTACTGTTCATTGGGACTATGAGTATCCTATTTATAATCAGCAATTACACAGTGATCTGATATGTCTTCCTCTTGCCTCTTTTCAAATGTATCTTCATCATAGTTACCATTATTTGAGTCTTCACCACTGCTCCATTTCCTCTTTATGATTTTCGGAATCATCGGAGTTACTGCTATGATTTTCGAGCATTTCCTGATAATATCTGCACCAGAAGCAAGTTGGCCACAATAATATGTAAGTGACATACCTGATCATCTAGCCTATGTATTTATCAGGTTAACAAAATCCGGGTCACCTTGCTTTCACCGTTAGAGCAGAAGACCCGGATTTTCAAGGATAATATCATAGTAACTGAAGTTTCTTATACTTTCAGTAACTAAATGTTGGAATTTCAACAGTTCTATTCTTGGTTCAGAGATCCTGATTAATTTCCAGAACTTAAAAATTCTAACCACACTCCATTGAGGAACATTCATAAACAATGTCATTATTCAAAAGCACTGCTATGCAATATAAACACATATGCCACACTGTTCAAACCATACCTCAAGTTTAAAACAACACTAAAACAGTAAAAACATCATTGATTCCATAAACAGTTTACAATTTGAAGAAAAATCTTAATCATCAGATACATGGTTTATGAACTGTCGGAATTAAGATTAAATCATCTTTCCTCCTTACAGTTATACCAAAGGCCTCGGTCATGTCTAAATCTTCATGTCCCATTCCATTTAGAAGCTTCCAATCAAAATGGTAAAGCAATTTAGCCAATGGCAGCTCAATGTTGGGAAGTGCAAACAATATGCCTGGGCAAATTCTTTTTCCTGCACCAAATGGGATGAACTCAAGATTTGTTCCTTTGTAATCACTAGAACAATTCAAGAACCTTTCTGGATAAAACTTCTCCGGTTCGGTCCAATGCTTCGGATCTCTTGCAATAGCCCATGCGTTAACGATGACCTTCGTCTTTGCAGGGATCCGGTATCGGTTGATTTCGCAGTCCTCTCGGCACTCTCTCGGAACTAACAGAGGAAATGAAGGGTGTAGCCTTAAGGTTTCTTTGATCACTAATGTCAAGTATTCCAGTTCTTGAATGCTTGCTTCATCCACGTATCCTTTTCCATTACAGACATCTCGTACCTCGTTTTGTGCCTTTTTTAACACCCTTGGATTCCTCATCATTTCGGACATGGCCCAATCGACAATTGTTGATGATGTCTCACTCCCACCACTGAAAATATCCTGAGAGATCATGAATCATGAACCAACATTAGCTCAAAAAACAGAATAAAAAATATGAAAGATAGTAATCAAACCAGACATGCTATGGCCTATGTTACTAACCCAAATGATCGCTTTGATGTCGTTATCAGACAGGGGAAGTTCAAGCTCACCAAGTTGCTGAATTTTCAATAGAACGGTAATCAGATCTTCCCTGGCATCTTCTCCCTCGTCACCTATGTTGCCTCCCTCCATTCGCTCTCGATGTTCATCGATGATGCCTTGAAGTATCTTATCGCTCGTCGTAAACAAAGTTTCGAGTTTTTTGCTCATGCCACTCATCAGCCGAAGCAATTTGGAAGAAGGGTACATGTCTGCAACACTAAACCCCGAAGACAGTTTTGTTATTTCCTCGACAATCGACGAATACGAATCCTTGTCACTGTAACTACTACCGAATGCTGCTCTTGACGTGATCCCATACGTCGATCCAAATATTTTCTTGGTAAGATTGATCGGCAACCCTTCGTTTGATGATATGTATTTAACAAGATTCAAGGCTTCTTCTTGTCTAATCGATTCGAAAGACTTAACTCTTTTCGATGTTAAAAGCTCTACGGTACAAATCTTCCGCACCTGTCTCCAATAGTTGCCGTAGGGTGCCATGGCAATGTCCCTGTAACCATAAGTGATTGTGTTTATAGCAGTCACATAGGGTCTTTCAGCAAAGACAGTACCATGTGTTATCAAGATTTCCTTGGCAATTTCCGGTGAAGACACGACGATGTTCGAGGTTTCGCCGAGCTGAAGGTGCATCAGTGGACCGTGTCGATCGGCGAGGTCTCTCAAGATGCGATGAGGTGTTGAGCCAACTAGCTGGTGCAGGTTCCCTATCAAGGGTAATTTCCATGGTCCTGGTGGCAGCTGCTTGATGTTTGAAGTCAATGTTTTCACTTTCTGTAAGATCTTAACTGCTGCTGACAAGAAGATAAAGGAAGCAAATAAGGTTAAGAAGGATGGAAATTGAAGCTCCATTGTTAATGATGGATATGGAATTCAATGAAGGAGAAACTGTTTTTTATAGATCTAAATTTGTTGGATTAAGTCAACAGACAAGGTGATGTAATAATTGAGGTTGCAGACGTGTTTTGTTTCTGGATAAGTTAAAATATCATTCAGCAGCTAGAAAAAATTATATAAAATCATTTTTATCGCCTTATTTGTGGTCTCGTACATTAAAATTTCAATCATTTAATTTTTTGATATTATTTTTTTAAAAAAATCTTCATTTAAAGTCTCGATAAAAATATTATATAGTTTTTTTTCCGAGAAATTTAGGGCCCCAATGGAAATATTAAACTTGAGAATTTTTCTAGACTTGGTACATGTTTTATTTGTCATTTTAGTACATAAACTTTGAAATTACTTCTCAAATAGGTACACATGATAATTTAATAGGATCGTAGCGGGTCGGATCGGGGTCGGGTTTTTGACCTCTCTGACTCTAATTTAAAAACTAAAATATTTAATTTGATTCAATCCGATCCGATCTTAATATATATTTTTCTCGAACGATCCAATCCGAAATAATAAAACTTATAATTCGATCTTGATCCAATTCTAATAAATTAATAAAAAAAATGATTAAATCTGACTTTAAAAAATAAAAATCTATATATTATATATAAATATGTAGATTAGATCGAGAAATTTTTAATCTAAATTCGACCCCAACTCTATTTTTCTAATAACTTAACAATCTATTTTTCTTAAATAAAAAATTTACTCCTATCAGATTGGACCCGAATCCAGGTGGATGAAATCAAATTACCATCTCTATAATTTAAGTATTTCAACGATTAAATTAAATTAAATTAGAACATGTGATATTGACCGGCGTAAAATATTATCAAAATATTAAATTAAATATCACAGCTGTACAGCATACGAATTTAAAATTTATTATTGAATCTAAATATAAAAGTGAGCGGCAGCCGCTCTCCTCTACCAAAATTTTAAACCTACCCTGTTTTACTTTAATTATTAATTAATTTTTTATTAATTATCGATCATTAATTTATTACTTTTTTATTTTAATAAAAAAATATTTTTATTTTTGTCACGCATTATTATCATTGTGACATTTTTTATTTTTGTTTTAGGGTTTGGTTTATTTGTCTGTGGTATATTACAACATACCCTAAGGATCGATTGATATTCACACAGAGATTCAGTCCATGTTAGTTTTTAATTTATGTTTTTGTTGGCGATCACTTAAAAAGATTTATCTTCACTCGGTTGATACTTGATAGTATGCTTATTTCCATTAAAAAGTATTTTTCTTTATTTTTGGGTAGTAAAAATTCTTAGATTGTTTAATTTAATTATTTTGTTTCTTGATTGTGATATAATTATAATTTTTTATAAATTTAATAAAAAAATCAGTAACAAAATGAGTTATAATTTTCAATCTTTAAAAAATATTTTTGATTTAAAAATTTATTTACTTTATTAAAATAATTTTTACACTAAAAACACTTTTGTCTATAAAGTAATTACTCCCTTCATCCCATTTATAATGTTCAATATTAATTTTTTGAAAATTAATATTTTAAAATTTTGATTATAATTATTTTAAATATTTTAATTTATTAAATTTTATAAAAAATATATTTAAACTTATTGATTAAAGGTTTTAAAAACATTTTTTTATATTTTTATTAATAATAAATTTAAAATTAAAATATCAAAATTAAAAAAGTTTAACTAAAAAAATAATACTACACAAATAAAGTGTAATAGAGATAATAAAATATAAGAAAATTTTAAATTTATTATTCAATCTTTTATGCACGTCTGTCATTTCAGTACATCATGGTAGGCTTTGTTTGTTTACGGCACTGACTTCATTAATCATATGGTTTTGGATAAATAAAAAAATTATTTTGATATAAAAGTATGGTTTAAATTTTTTTATTGAATAATTCATTAAAAAAAATTCTTAAACTTAAATGAAAAATATATATATTTAATAAAAATAAAATATATTTAAATATTTAATAAATAAAACTTAATAATATAAACTACAAGCTAAACTTCATAAAAAAAATCGATTAAAATTTTAACGAGTATCTATATAACTATAACAAAAGATCATATTTAAAAAGATATGATATCGAACATAATTTATATTTATTGTCTGAATTGATGGAGCAAATTTATCTATTACTTTATTACTATCACCTGAAATATACTTAAAAAAACACTCTCAATTTAACACCCTCCACTGTCCACACCAACCAGCATGATTCAGTTGTTAAGAGCAGAATAAGGTGTTGGGACCAAGACCAGGTCATTTTTTCTTCTAACAACAGCCCCCAAAGCCTCATCCATGTCAAGATCTTCTCCCTCACCAAGTTTCCAGTCAAAATGATAGAGCAACTGTGCCAGAGGTAGCTCAACATTTGCAATACCAAACAACATGCCAGGACACATCCTTCTTCCAGCACCAAATGGGATCAGTTCAAAAGTACCACCTTTATAGTCAACTGAACTGTTGAGAAACCTCTCTGGATAAAATCTATCAGCTTCATTCCAAGACTCAGAGCTCCTTCCAATCGCCCATGCATTAACCAGGACTCTGGACTTGGCTGGTATATCGTATCCGTTGATTCTGCATCCCTGTGAGCACTCTCTTGGAAGCAGCAATGGAAGAGGAGGGTGCAATCTCAATGTTTCACTGATCACATGTTTCAAGTACTCCAATTCATGTAGCCCTTCACTGTCAACATTCCCTTTCGTATCGAAAACTCGCCTCACCTCTGCTTGAGCCTTGTGCAAAACTCTGGGGTTTTTCAGCAGTTCTGACATGGACCAGTCTAGTGTTGTGAATGATGTATCACTCCCAGCAATGAAAACATCCTGAAGTTGTATCAACTATGAACTATCAATAAATAGACCAGATTTCACAATGCAACATGTGAAAGGTATGTTAAGAATTAATGGATTCACTGACCGCGATGACTGCTTTGATGTTGTCGGTTGTAAAGGGAAATTCAAGGTCTCCATTCTCCTGAAGGTTCAAAAGAACATCTACAAGATCTTCTGATTCAACTTCATTTCCTTTGCTAGCTTTATGTTCATTAAGGACATTTTCAAAAATCCTATCTAGTTCTTGGTGCAGGCTCTCGAGTTTAGACCTCAATCCAGTGAGGTACGCAAGAAATTTTACTGAAGGGAACAGTTCTGCAGCATTGAAGCCTGAAGAGAAACGTATAGCTTCCCTGAAAAGTGTTTCAAATTCATCTTTGTCCTTGCATCTCCCACCAAATGCAGTCCTTGAAACGATATTGGATGTGAGCAAATATAGCATCTTACTTAGATTGACTGGTGATCCAACATTAAAAGAAATTGTTCTAACCAGCTTTGATACCTCTTCTTCCCTAACCGGAGTGAACGATTGCACGCGCTTTAGACTTAACATCTCTAGCACACAAATTTTTCGCAACTGTCTCCAATAGTCTCCATAGGGGGAAAATGCAATTTCTGTTGCATTATAAGTCAAAATAGTTGTAGCAAGTAGAGAAGGCCTACTCGCGAAAATGATGTCATGTGTTCTCATCATTTCTGCAGCAGCTTGTGGGGAAGAAACGATGATATTGGAAATTTCCCCAAGCTGAAGATGCATCAAGGAGCCATATTTCTTGGCCATGTCTCGCAATGCTTGATGGGGTAGAGAGCCAGCCAGGAGGTGCAAGCTCCCTATTACAGGCAACTTCCATGGACCTGGGGGTAGATTTGGTGTCGAGCTGTCGGTTCTGGATCGCTTCCCTAGTTTCACCAGCATCAACAAAAAGATAATGAAGGTAAAGAGTATTGGGAAAGAGAAGAATTGATTATCCATGAATGTAGAATACTGAAGAGAGACTTATTGCTTTTGCTATTATGAACAAAAATATAATGAATGTAGTCGGTTTGTTTTCTAGCACAAGGGCATCTCTAGTTTAGCCAAATTTTTGCCAGTTCAGGCAGTTTCCAAAAGTTTTTAGATGACTTGTCCAATACTTAAATGATCATGTGGGGAGCATAGATGTAGATAAAAAAAATGTGAATGCCAAATGATGCCACTTCAACACATGGTTCATGAATCCAGTTACCTAGCAACTTCAGCAACACAGCTCTTGCAAAGGAGATGAAATTAAGCGCTAGAAGGAGGGCTTGAACCTCCGACCTTGTGGTTAACAGCCACACACTCTAACCAACTGAGCTATTCCAGCTGATTTGTTTTCTTTTTATTACTTTTCACAGTTAGAGTCTGTTGGACCTTACACTTGTATTTCACTACTTTTGCTAGAATTGCCATGTGAGTGTAATTTGGCGATCTTCTGACATGTGTTTTCAACACTTCTTCAGCCTCCTCCGGAGAAGAAACAACTTGTGACAACCAGAGGCTATGGGAGTCATAGCCCCAGTCTGAATCTCTTACGATTGTCGATGCATCGGCAATCACTTTGGTTTTGGTTGGTATTTCATATCCATTAATCTCACATCTCTCATTATTTTCTCTTTGAAATACGAAAGGTGAAGGAGGGTGGAATCTTAGAGTTTCCTTGATAACCAACTTCAAATACTTCAATCCATTAATCCCACATTCCCTGTTCTATCATAGACTTGCTTCACCTCTGCTTCTGCTTTTTCCAAGGATTCTAGGAGTTTCCAACTTGTGATCATTCACCAAGTTGTAGGTGCATCACCGTACCTTGCCTTTGGCGAATACATTCGAACTGTGAACACGAGGGAGGTGAAGGTCAATGGGAGCAAGTCCATGACAAAATTATACAGTGACTAAAGGGGAAAGGAACAACTGTTGATGAAATTGCAACTTGAATTGGTTATCCATGGAAAAATCATGCAAGACTAGAGGAAAAACTGTTGATGAAATTGCATTTCTTCTGAATCTATACAGCATGCAGATTCCTGATAACTGCCTGCCTGTCAAAACCAACTTTTGCCATTATTTATTTCTTCTAGTTGTACGGATGCTTTTGATAAATTTAACCTCAGATACCAGAACATGACAAATTTGAAATTTTTTATGGCTATATAGTGTTGGAACATAAACACCAGTGAAGTTAAAAATAAAGGCAAAACATGGGGAATCCTTTTCTTTTCTATCAATCTTTCACGTCTTAATTAATAGAACCTGACTTTAATATTTAGAGAAGAGATTTATTTATGATGGTATACATAATCTCTTCCAGACCTACATACTTCAGCTCTTTCATGTCACTAAAACTACCCAAAAGAACACTAGAATCTGATCATGGGGACAATACAAGTTTCTTTCAGTGAAATGTGAGATAAGTTCAAGAAACAACTGGGGAAGACAATGGTCAACTTCTAAAACCGATAAGACTCGTTTTCGAGTAAAAATTTTCGAAATTAGGCATTGAACAAAGAATTTCATCTATAGTAATTTGTACATGCAAGGACAACCATCTTAAAATTTCAAGCAGACATGTGATCAACCTTATCAACCCTCATATATCATAAGTCAGAACTTGATTTGGCAAGCTTTAGCTCAAACATCAGAACTCCGGAACCGGAAACTAATATTCAAAACTCGAAAGCTCAGAATTAAGCTTTATTCTAGTGCAATCCTTATAGGAACTAAAGTGACCTATATATGACTTTCACACTTACCCTCAGGTTACATAGTTTACCTCTATCAACACTAATCTTATTGTCTCCAGGCTCAGTACTTTGACTTATGTTCTATACTCCAAAACATTTTTAAAATGTTTCCATAACTCAAATACTAATAAAAGGCTTGATTAAATCACTACCTTCTTTTCAAACATCAACAAAAAGACTGTCTTGTTTTCATAGCTACAAGTTGAGACCTGCTTTAAAAATTTTGATGTCTTGGTAGAGTTAAAAAAGTATAATCCAATCCCATAATCATATCAGCTGGTAATAATAACAAAGGAAAATTCTCATGCCTCAGAGAAGTGGGGATTAATGCACTAGATAATAACAAAATAGAACCTTTTTTCTCATCTAAACAAAGGAAAATTCTCATGCCTCAGAGAAGTGGGGATTAATGCACTAGATAATAACAAAATAGAACCTTTTTTCTCATCTAAACAAAAAGGAACCACTTTGGCATATTCTATAAAGTCTTGGACCATAACATCTATGCATTGAACACTCAATACCAACAGAATAGATGGTAATGAATATATGCCAGCATAACATCTTTCTTCCTTTAATCCTCCCCTGCCTCAGCAATGTTTTGCTCTTTAATCTAAGTACCTCATTTTCAGGTCACACTTTACTCAAACCTCTACGGAAAATGGTGAAGGCTTTGATCCAAAAGGGTACAATACTAGACATTCTTTTACAATTCAGTTCTATGTTCCAAACTAAACTTCTTTGAGTTACTTGGCTATAAAAAAACAGAGCTCTCATATTAACAGAAGAATTACTACTGCAATGCACTTTAGCAATAATTGGAAATCATAATTCCCACAAGAGCATACATTATATGGTACTTACAACAAAGAGGCCTATATAATAACATAATAAAGCCGGCTTAGCATACATGCATGCTATTAACTAGAAACTCTACCGTTATAGCGGTAACGGACCGTTTTTTTAATCCCTGAGCTCCAAAGGACCAAAGTCGAATCCAAATCAAGGGAGATTAAAATTCCTAAACTTTGAAAAGGAAAACGAGTTGTCCCTCTAAATAACATAATCAGACCACTCGGTAATGTGTGAAGTGTGATCCATGGTGAAACTTGGAATCCTGTCAAGCTTTATAGGATTCTCCCTCCCTCCTATCAATCTAGCAGGATTCCCAACCGCTGTAGTCCTCGGAGGCACTTCCTTTAACACCACAGAGCCCGCACCAATCTTAGCTCCATCACCGATCTTAATATTTCCCAAAATACAAGTACCAGCACCGATCAAAACACCGTCTCCAATTTTAGGATGTCTATCACCAGAAGCCTTACCAGTTCCTCCTAATGTTACATTATGTAAAATTGACACATTGTTTCCAATCACAGCTGTCTCTCCAACAACAACTCCAGTAGCATGATCAAGCAATATGCCACTCCCAATCTTAGCTCCAGGATGAATATCCACAGCAAAAACCTCAGACACCCTGTTTTGTATCAGCAAGGCCAAAACTTTCCTCCCTTGGGACCATAAATTATGGGCTACCCTGTGTGCCTGACATGCTAGGAACCCTTTATAGTTCAAAAAGCAATGCACATAGCTTATACAGGCAGGGTCTCTTTCTTTAGCAGCTTTCAAATCTTCCTTAACAGCTTGTATAATCCCTTGATCTTCCATGAGCACGGCCATGAAAATATCAAACAGGGTACTACTAGGAAGACTTGAAATGCATAATTTGATAGACAAATGATTGGCTAAAGCACTCTCTAATGAATTCTGAGACAAGATTGAGGAGTAATAATAACTTGACAAGATGGGTTCTTGCTCAACATCTAACCTTGCTTCTTCTTTCATTGTCAGCCATAAAGCACCTACTTCCTCTTCTTCAAAAGGCAAATCAACAATTTTTCTTGTGGGGACGGTTTTTGTGTGGTTTCTGTTAAAGGGTTCGCTGGAAACATGATTTGGAAAAATGGGTCTGCAGAGATTTCCATACCTGAAATGATTTTCATCATGTTTGGACATGTTTGGATGCTGGGAAAGTTGGGAAGGATTGGTTGTTCTCGAGGTATCAATACAAGCAGCCATGGATTTGTGAAGGTTTTGACAATGTTTGGTTGATGAGAAAATTGATGGAGAAGAGAGTGGATAAGAGAAAGGAAGAGAATTGGTATATAAAAGAGGAGTTAGAGGTCCAGGTGTCCCCAGAACTTTCATGGAAACTGGGATTTCCTGGAAAATTTGGTGTTTGGCTTGCTAATAATTTATAGGAGAAACAGGTTAAAAAAATCTAGTTGTACCCGGGAACTTGGGTCTTTGGTGCACATGATTTTATAAGAGTTTCTGAGCAGAAGGATGAAATTGCTATTATACTTCTTTTATTCTTGGGTAAACTGCATTGTTTCATCATTTAGCTTTGATCTCATTCCTGTTTTCGTCATTAAACTTTAAAAACTTTTAATTTAATCACTAAAATTTTAAATTACTCATATTTTAGATCCTAAATATTTTTTAATTAATTATGATGATTACAGTAGTATTTGTTCTAAAGTATATTATCAATCATTAGATATTGATCGCTCAATCATTGTATTGCATTACCGGTGCTCAAACACGTGACCTCCAAAAACAATAATCGTTGTCTTAACCACTGATGCTAAATGATTTATAACGGATCCTAAATATTTAAGATATTGCGACTCGACGTCTTTCATTTAAAATTATGAAATAACCTTAAATATTTTCTTTTATTTTTTGGAAAATTTTTACTTTTAATTTATCGACGATGAAACATCTTCTTCCAAATTATAATAATGAGGAAGTTAAGGAGAATATTGTAGATAATAAGTGATAAAAATAATAGAACGAGTTTATCAGTATTTTGAGTATAAAAAAAATATTCTAAAAATAAAATTAACGTAAAATTAGATAAAATTATAAAAATTTTATCTTTAAAAATGATAAATAATAATAATAATAATAATAATAATAATAATAATAATAATACATTACAATGATCTATGGCCATCATATTATCTTATTGTGTTTTGATTTAACTCTGCATAATCATACAAGAACAATTTAAAAATTTAATAATTAAACTAAAATATTAAAAAAAATATTCAATAGCCAAAATAAAAAAATAAGGTCAAAATTGATGGATAAAATTTGTCGTTTATTCTTTATGTCAAACATAATATCAGAGAATATTACGGAATACTATTTAAAAATATAAAATTTATTTTATGATTCAAATAATAAATAAATAAATTTATTAATATTATTTTATAATTAAATTATATACCATTTAATTTTAATTAATTAATAATTAAATATAGACCGTTAATAAAAAAATGTGGAGAGAATCTTGCGGTCCACTTGATTTAATTGTGGTATAGCAGTGGCCGAAACAACCTTTGTTGTCAATTTGTGGTCCATTCTTTACTTGTTTCACTTTATATCTCTTTTTCTTAAAAAAAATATTTTATTTATTTTTATTACTATTTTTCTTTAATTTATATCTGAAGAATTCTTTCGCATATTGTGGTTGGAGAAAATAATTTCTCAAATATTAATGGTTTAAGCTTATTTTTTCAAAATATTATGATTTCAACAGTAAAATTAAAGATGGTTTCAAATGGTACCGTCTTTGAACAGTAAAAATAAAAATTAGGATCAAATTTTAACCCTTTTGGCTCTGTCTACGGAGTCTAAAGGCTCCGACTTCACCTGCTCTGTTGCAAGACATAAAGGTTCTACCGCTTCAAAGGAGAGGGTACTGCTGATGATGGCAATAACTTTGGCTCCACGTTTGATTGTCCAAAATTTATTGTCAAAGACCAATCTACAGACGGAGTTAATAATACATTCCATTTTTCAATAACGGAGCCAAAAGGAATTTTTTTATTCTAATTTTTATTTTTACTGTTTAAAGACAGTACCATTTAAAATCATCTTTAATTTTACTGTTGAAATCACAATAATCCAAAAAATAAACTTGAATCATTAATATTTTAAAAAAAATCCCAATCATATTATTCGAGAGAATTTTCTCTCCATATAGGGAGAGAGATCGAATATACTTTTAAATAATCCAAAAAAAATTATTTATATCTTTTTATATGAATAGATTTATTTCGATTCATAATTTTTTTAAAAAAATAACTCACAAATAAAAATTAAATGATTAAAATATAAATTAATACATAATTAAATGGTCAAAAATATAAATTCACAAAATAAGTTCGCATAATTATACATTCAACGACAAAATTATATAATTATTATAATGTATAAATAAAATTACTCGATTATTACATTTTGGATTACAATGATATAATTGTAAACTTACTATGACTTATTATGTAATATAACCAATAAACCGATATTCAAATTACGTTTCTTGGTCGGAATAAAATATTTTGACACGGCTGTGACGTCTGTGACGACGCATCTCCGTAAGAAATTCAAGTTGAAATTGAATTATGATTCCATGGTAACCGAAAACTGATTGAAGGAGAAAACTGACATTTTAGTTATGTCTGTGACCTGGTCACCGTGACTTCCACGCATCTTTACCTTTTCATTTATAATCTTTGACCTTCTTAGGTAAGTGATTACGTTACGTGTTCCAAGGTTTAATTGAAAAATATTGTAATTAGATTATGAAAAAATTATAATTAAATTACCATTAATCAAGTCATATAAAGGAGAAATTATATCATGGGTCAGTCCCATCACGTCATTTATAGGTCCGTTCAACCAATAAAAATTATCAATCTCATTATTTTTTAATTTTTCAAGTGAAAAATCTCTTGGAAAAAATATGACATGGAAAATGAATAGTTTTTATTGGTCGGTCTCATAGACGACATATGGTGAGACTGACCCATGATATAATTTTTTTATATAATGAACATAAATTTTTATCGGTGAAGTTATTAAAACATGAGATTAGGTAAAGAATTTATATTGGAAAATATTTTAAAATTTTAATTTTTTAAAAATAGATATTCAAAGAAATTTTATTAAAGACGATCTTTTTTCCGACCCCTTTAGCCTCCTTTAATAATCATATTATTTTATGCGAGATACATGGTATGAAAATGATAAATAAGTTATTCCTATAGATGTAGGTAGTCAAAGTTTAAAGAAATAAAAATAATCTCTTATTAATTTAATATAATATAATTCTTTTAATTTAGCCATTTAGGACCAATGTTTGAGGGTCACTATGTTTAGTGTCCATACATTTGTGGATTAAAATAAAATTGAGGTTTATGGGGGCCACAAAAAGGATAAAAAATATTAATTAATTAATTAATTAATTTAAAAAAATAAAGTAAATGGTAGTGTCCATCCATTTATGAAAGTGCTTGGTAGGATATTCTTTTCTTATGGGTTACTCTTTTTAAAGTAATTTGAAGGGTGTAAATATGTTTGTATGATAGAATCTTAACAATATATTTTTTTTGAATTAGTTAACAATGATTATAATAATATTTGTTCTAAAATATAATCTCTATCATTTGACATTAATCGTCCGATTGACATCACTGGTGTTCGAACTCATAATTTCTGAGAACAATAACCGTTTCTTTAATCATTTAGATTCGACTCGACTCAATATAGATAATTTTGTTATAATTTTTCTATAAAAGATAGAGCTTTGTTAAAAACCCTTTTCATAACCAATACCGAATAAAATTCATTATCGAGAAAAAAATATTCAATTTATTTTAGTTAATTTATTTTTAGTAAATTTTTTCTATTTTATTTTATTATTTTTCTTTTACTAAAGAGATTATTTTAAGTATATATGTAGCATGTATATAATATAATTATTCTGAATATATTCGCAAGCTTTTCAAGTCGAGCTTGGATAAGCTTAGTTTAGCTTGTTAAGATTTCAAATCAAACCCGAACTCGTTCGAACCAAACTTTAACTGAACTTTAACTCGAATAACTTGCGAACCGATCAGGCTCATTATCACCATTTGTAATTTGTGGAGTCACCGATTGTTTTTTTTCGGTGGCTCATAGGTTGCCAAATTGGCTTAGCATACCCAAGACTAGGATGGTGGTAGTGGTGGTGGAGAAGGATAAGATATAATTATATGCGATTAATTATTCTAAAAAACACAATAAGACAAAACAAAACACACTTTCATTGAGATTTAAGGTCAAAGGGACAAAACATAAATATTTAAAAATAAAAAGACAAAAATTAAAAATTAAAAAAAAAAAAATCGAAGATGGAACCCCACCACCCGTCCCCGCCAGATCGTGTGTTACAAGAGAGTAGCCAAGTCCAGGACTAAGAATTTAAGGGGGGGAAAAAAGAACTATTTCCATATTAGAGGATCTCCTAACCAAAGACCTTCAAATGCAAATCCTATTTCAGATACAAACAGTTACTACAACAAAAACCACAGAAGAAGACTAACCTTGTTTCTGTACACTGCTCACAACCATGTCGAACACGACAAATGGAAACGACTTTCGTGTTATGCCTGCATCACTATTTACAGAAGGTCTGAACTTAAACTGAAATCATGTTAGTTGACATTAGTACCAACATCACCATTAAAAAAGAATCTAGGTTCTCGCTTCCATGAGTTCTGTACTTTTACAGTTCTGCTCTGTGTCATTTTCCGCCTCTAATTTGCCGTCCTTATCATCATTGCAGTTGGTGTTGGTGTTGGTGTTTTCATCATTACCATCCACACGATTTAGTTTGTCATCGGCATTAGCCTTCTTTCCATTTTCTGATGGTGGAGGCTTCTTGCTATCACTAGCATCTCCATCCTTTTCGTCTTTCGATAATACAAGCTCCTTTCCGCTAGTTTCTTTGTCAAGGTTATCAGAACAGTCCTGAAAAGCTAACTCAGGCTTTTCCCCTTCAGTATTTTTTTTGGCAGGAACAGCTTCAACTGGAATTGTGCCACCATCAACAAGCTTTGCATCCATGACAGGAGTAGTGGACATAGAAAGTTTCGAGTCCATTTCTGGGCTAATGGCATCAGATATCAAGGAGAGTATATCCGGTCTTGCCTCAATATCAATCCAGAGGTCACCATCCCAGTCTCTGGAAATTCTTAGATCGTTTTTGTGTCTGTTCACGAATAAATTCTCACCTAAAACCATAAGAATAATTACTGAAGTGACATGCACCAACCGGATTGCAATAACCAAGGAAATGCAACATATACAGAATAAAGTTAAAAATTGACATACCAGGAAAGTAAACTTGCACATTACCATCACCAATGTTGTTAACCCCAGTTATAACCCCTTCCCACCAGCCATCGCTCCACCATGCATCAACAGCAACCCCAACCTCCAGAGCAAGTTCTTTTTGAGTTCTAGGAGGAACAGGTCGTACTGTTTGCCGGTCTGAGTACCTCATGCCAAGTTTGTCAGGCATAGCAAGCTTGCAAATTGGGATCCATTCCTACAAACATATTTATGAGGAAAGAAAATCAGATTTATTAAACTTGAACCCAATGTAAACCCTAGCATAACTAAACTAGAGATTCGATTCAGTTTTGCACATATGCAAAGGGATAAAACAGGTCAAACCATGAACTGGAATCACCAATGTTTGTGATGAATCAATACAGGGTTTTAATAAAATGCCTAAAACATACCTCGAGATGATCATATCCATCTTCATCCTGCACATCATCATATTGGACCTTCATATGCTTTTTTGATACTTGTAAAACTGTACATCTGAACCAGCAGCCTCGGATTCCACTATCTTGGCACAGCAACTCTATCTTTTCACCAACCTTGAAAAGTGACCCATGCCAATATTGACCATCAGCATGCTTGAGGGACAACAATCTCTTTCCAGACAAAGCATATTTTATTTTCTTGCGTGAAGTTTCATAAGTCATCAAGTGATTACTAGAAATCCTGTTTCCTGAATTATCTGTCACAAACCTTTGACCACTTCTATTGGTTCTGGACCTTTTATTTCCCAGATTAACATTTACACTGGCGTTTAGTGCATCATCTTCTTCATTTAGGTCATGACTCGTGGACTCAGGTTCTGAGGACAAACTGGAACTTAAACCTGAGAGAATCAGTTGATTAAAATAGCCACGCAATTTACTCAAATCAAATGGTTTCACTTTATTACTTCTGAACTGCCTAGAGCATACATGGGCTCTAGCTAACAAGGCATCAGGGAAAACAGCTGCGCATTTCTCATAGTGTTCACGAGTTAAGACAGCTGCAAGACCATCAACACACTCTGCACTAATGACTTGCGAATAAGGAGTGATGAAGACTTCTTTCGGGTGAGGATTCCTTACAGGAATGACACCCTTAATTTCCTTAGTATGGTGAAACCACCTCACTTTGACCTTCTTCTGCCCACGCTTGTCCTCGTACATGTCTTCCAAGTAAGCAAGATAGTGATTCTCCCCTTTAGCCATGACAAAGACAAAAGATTGAACCTGGGCAATGGGCATCAGATTGAAAAGTAAAAATGTCAAACAAATATAATAGTAAATAAAAAATACAGATGACAAAGTCACAACCAAATGCATTATGCCCAGTCTCAAAGAGAAATGAATCAATGATATTGATAAAATCCATCAAGACCCAAAAGTTCCTGCCTAATATCAGACTAAGGATGTGCTGACATCATATTACTAATTACATAATTATGGCCATATGCAACTAACTATATTGAAGCAATTTGTTGCCGAATATTTTTTTTTTCTCTCAATCTACCAATTAAATTTATGAAAAAAGATCAGGCATTGGCATGTGATTAGAGTTTACTTTTACTTTGTATGTTTATACTTACCGCTATTGTGGTTCCACTGCGGAAAAATGCTGGAAAATGTTTGAGATGTTTACCACAGGTCCATGCAGAGCCAGACCATACAATATCTGAACTTTGTCCATTCACATTTCTTGAAAAATGGCCCTGTAATACAGGAGTCAGAGTCAGAGAAAATCAAAGAAAGAATAAAGAACTTATAGGAAATTAAGAGGATATACCAAATCATTCTGTGCGAGGGCCCTCCGAGCACTAATCTCAATCGTTGCACAATCAGGAGATCGCAAAGCCAGCAGTGTGTCATGTTTTGGAGACTCTGTCATTAAGGTATAAAACTGTAATTTTCAGAGATATTCGGCATATTGTTTTCTTTCTAAGGAGACATGGATTCCAAAGATTAATGACTTGGCCTTGTTTATTGCTTCAACCCTAAACGGTAGGAACAACTAGACCATTCAAAAATTAAGTGTCTAATACAGTTTACAATGTTAGGAAAAAATGGAAGAACAATTATCATGTTAAAAACTATGCGATGGCGGTAAAAGCAATCGTACAAAATCCATCATTAAACTTCTGAAAAACAAAGTTCAGTTTTGTTCTGAATCCTAAACTACTTTACCAAGGTCTTAGTAATAAGTACATTGCAAGTTATGCATTCTATTGTGATTTACCATCTTTTGATGCCAAGAAAATAACAGAATCCAAAGCCCAAAAAAGGTTCAAATACATACTAGATCGATCTCCCTCGAGATGCTGCTTCGAGAGCATAGACGTAAGCCAATCCACAACCTCTCTTCTTGACCTCCATTTGAAACCAGCATGAATTGAATGCTCAGCACCATAGACCTTCACAAACTCCTCGGAAACAATATAAAACATGTGCCTAACACTCCTCTCGGTACCGATAACAGCACGGATGGATTCCCCCATGGAATCCTTCAAGAAATAGTGAACCACACGATTACCGCGCTCCTGCGAAACAAAATCCTCCTTCCACTCGACGAAACAATGGCCATTTGCAGACATTTTGACATAAAGCACCAAGAGGAGATTTTCAAAAATACATAATCTGCTTGACTACCTATTCACATAGCTAAAGATGTTCCCATAAAATTAGAAGGAAAAAAAAGGGTTCTAACAAAGGTAAATTAGCTACCAATAAGACAACCACCATACAATCATACAGAAACTAGCTTGAATATGGCAACAAGCCCTTACTTTAGAAAGGATCCCTCTAAAACAAAGTCAGAAAGTGGAAGGACTAAAATTCACAGAAACTACACGTTTGACTAAGTAATAATCATAAGATCATAAACTACAACTACCCAGCAATAGATTCACAGAAAATATCCAGTTGACTTGTATTCAATTAAAGTTACAATTAACATACACTAACCCACCCCCAAAGCTGCCACCATGAATCCCCAGCTGAATTTTTCAAAGAATTGTACCAAACAAGAGAGGGGAATTAGGAATAACTGGCCAGAACACAGAAAGAGCTAAACCTTGAAGATCTGCAAGCAGATCAGAGATAAACTCGAGAAAACTAAAGCCCAAGCTTGAAAGAACCAAAAGGGACCAACATATGGCTTTGACTGACTGAACTAAGAGAATCATCAAGTAAAAAAGGGAAATGGGTACTTTCCTTTACACCTAAACATTCAGTATTTAGCATCAAAGCAAGGATCCTTTAGAGAAAAATCATTTTTTTCCTCAAAGATTCAAGAAAGAGGTGAAAGCTGAAGACTTTGTCTTTGTTTTGATGTGGGGAAGAAGAGAGAGTGGAGGAAAATGGAGGTGAGAAAAGATGGTAGGGAAAGCGGTGAAAAATGAGAGGCAACACAGGACATTTTGATGGGTAGTTTGGAAGTTGCAGAGGTTTGGCATGCAGCAGCTGCTGCTGATAGATGGAATTGGTAGGAGAAGAACAGCTAAAATAAATAAATAAAATTTAAGAAACTATATAGTATTTTTTTAGCTTTGTAAATCGGGGATGAGTCCATCACTCGTTTTGATAGGCCTTTTAGGTTCATGGACCCTCAGAATAGCATGTTTTCTCTGCCATTACTACACTTCGGACAAGGTGAGTTTTTTTTTGTTAGGTGAATTTTTCCTCGATTTTGACTTAAAATTTAATTTTAATTTAAATATATTTTAATTTATTCTATTTTAATTTGAATGAACAAATAAATCTAAAATTATCAATTTCTCAACATTACTAACAAAACTTGTAAGAATAAAAATTATGAGACCAGTGCTCTGACAAGGAGAAAACTTGTAAGAAGAACCCATAAGAACCATTAACGGAATCATAGCATTTCCCAATTCTCAACATTACTAAGAATAAAAACTATGTCTTTTTTTTTTAATTTTTTATACTCTCGTACTAAAAAATAAATTAAAATTCAAAGAAATAAATCTATATTTTTAAAGTTTATAATTTATGATCTAAAATTTAAGATTTAATTTTTTAATATTAAAACCTACTAAAAAAATATAAAATTTTTATACGTTATCTAGATCAATTAGGACTTTGCTTCTTTGTTTAGACACAAATGGCGATACCAACCCAACCTATTCATGTTTGAGACACAATGCTAACTAAACAAATGAAGAAAGTTCTCTTTTTGCACAAATCATCAAGAAAAATCATGGGGAAAAAAAAGAGAAATTAGGGTTTCTTTTTGGCAATTGTCTGCATGCATTTGATGTATGTTATCTATATTTCAACAAACCTAAAAGGTGCATAATTTGTTTATTTTTTTCTTTTAATTTTATTAATCAATAAATTTAAATTGTATTTTACATAAAACAACATAGAATAACTTTTTTAATCTATTTTCTTCATTCAGAACGTCATAATTTAAACCTTAACGTCTTATCCGACATACTAAATGCTTTTTAATAAAAAATTCCACTTAATTCCACCCCAAGAGATCACACATATGGGCTCATGTGGTTGGAGTTCCTTGAAGCAAATGTCTTGCTTTTCCCACTCTATGCGCCTTATCTCATTTCTCTTCGTCTCCCATTTTAATAAAAATGGTTTTCAGCTGCATATTGAAGATTAACAATGGAGGGAACAGCAATATTACTAGATTTATACAAGAAAAAAACGAGCTTTTACTCTCCCCAAAGCCTCCACTCTTCTGGGTTCTTCTCAGCCTCCGCTGCCGCCGCATCGGCCGCTGCTGGAACCCCTTTCGCCTCAAGGATTTTTTTTTGGGGGGTATGTTTACATCCTTGCTGGTGTTTACTTTGTTAATGCTTCACTGTTAATGGTAATTTAAGGCTTTTGATGGTCATGGTATGTTCGGTGTTCATGTCATCATGTGTATGTGTATGCAATGGATAAACTTGGTTAGATAAATCTTCATTTTTTTATTACTATGTAAATAGGTAACAGATGATTTAGATAAAATTAATTAAAAAAAAAGTGACATAAAAATAAAAATTAATTAACTAATTTTTAATAGATAAGGATCATGGATAATATAGTAAAACTGATTCATAGTATAATTTCTTCAAATAAAGACTATCAATATTTTTTTATTTCTATCAATGGGTTGATCCAAATAATAGTAATTTAATTATAGTTAAACGTGTCTTAGATTCAAGATGTTATGTATACAGAAAATTTCAATTAGAATATTTGCTTATCAAAACTAAATACTCAACGTAAATTAATTTAAATTAATCGGAATAAAATTTTAAAAACAGAAAAGAACCATAAAAAATATATATCCTCATTTCTAGCAAAATCCTTCTCTCCTTAGTAAAAAAAGTTTATATTTTGACAACACCTCACCCCTACCCTACGAGAGATTATATCATGGGTTCCATTCATCACATCAGTCATGGTCCCTAATCAATGAAAATCACCCATTCCTCCACTAATTAGCCTTGTCATTAATATAATTTTCAGAAATTATATTTTTAAAATGACATAAAAAAATGAGTGAAGATCCATTGATTGAAAAAAAATGAGTTAAAAAGATAGTAGTAAAGTAAGTAGTTATCATTAACTATGGACCATAATTGACGTGATGAGCCGACACCGTGATATAATTTATGCTACCCCACACCCCATTCACCTTTCTCTTGTATTCTTCAAAGTCTTAAAAGATCTTTTACTAGATTTTGCTCTCTTTTATTTTCCATTTTCAATATCTGACCATGGTGGAAACAACAGTTGAGAATCATGTCTGTCCTCCATTTCATCTCTTCAAACCCTATTTACTTTGTGTTTCAATCCTTGTTCCTTCAATCCTCTTGACTTGTTTCCTTGGCCTGGGGTTTTATGTCATCCTTTTCACAACAACAGTTTTGATTTCATCAACAACTTTCATAGTCAAATCCTCCCAGAAAACAAAGATGGTGATAGAAGATGAAGTAGTGCAGCCAGTACTGGTGAATAAATATAATACTGTTTCAGATGCTTCCCAAGGAGCTGATAATGGCGTTGTGAATGAGTTTCAAGTTGATGGATCACTGGATTTGACATCAGAGAGTGATAGCAGTGAGGATTCGGGGTCAAGTGAAGATGGTGAGCTGATCTGGATGGTTTCAGGTACTGTGGAGAAAAACCCTGAAAATTTTGATGAATATTTAACCTCAGAAGAAGAAGAAGAAGATGGTCTCATTGAAATTGCTCTTCCTAATCCTAGCAATGACCCCACTGGTTTGAATGAAGACCTGAAACAAAATGTTGAGTCCAGTTTTCCAACTTTCTTGCCAGAATCTATTTTCCAGCAGCAAGACCTTGTGGAAGTGTTTGCAGATATAAATGAGGAAAAAAATCTGATTGAAATTGACATTTCAAGGGGTTCTATCAAATGTACAGCTTTGGAAATTGATTAGTTTCCAAACTTTGAGTTTTGTTCGATTAATCCTAATCGATATATATTGTATATCTGATATTAATAGATAAATCTTTCATATATATATATTTTTATTTATACAAAATTTTAAACTCAAAATAAACTTTACGATATTAAATTATTTACCAGATCAACCTTATTGATTCAATATTTTGATATTAGGTTTTGGTAAAAAATTTTATGATCAAATATCAGACTTAATTTTCAATTTTTTGCTACGATTTAGGCTTTCTTATGATGATGTTTAATGCTTTTTAGAGCCTGTGTAATCTTTTTACCCACAGCGAAAGGGATTAATTTTTTTTTACCTATAATGTCTTTTTCGATAGTTTTACTTTAAAATATTAAATTTAAGATTTAGGATTTAAAATTAAAATTTAAAATTTTAAGGAATTAGGTGTATGATATATTTTAGGGTTTAAAATTTAGAGCTTATCGTATAAAAATTAGAATTAAAATTTAAAATTAAATTTTTAAATATTTTTAATGTGAGATATAATTATAGACATGTAATTTTTATTATAATAAAAGAAGGAAATCAACATTTTGACTTTTATATTGCATGTGGAATTATTGCTGCTGGGGCCTCTTGGAAATGGAATTTATTAGGGAAAAATAGATATACATAGGAAATTGGAAAAATTATAAAATATTTTTATTAATGACACTTAATTTTAGGGTAAATTACAATTTTGCTACTCAATTTTATCTTTATTTCTATTTTGATCCCACAACTTTAAACTTTTAGAAAGAAAAGCCAAATCACTCAAAAACCCAAAAATATTACCTAAAAATTAATATTTTATATTATTTATTATATGTTTAATCACTCAAAAATCCAAAAATATTTTGTACATTATTGGTGTTAGGTCACTTGAGAAGGAAAAGTCCACGCCGATCACGTGCGAGTTATATAATCAACGGCTCCAAACAAATTCTGAAAACTTATCCAACGGCTTATACTGAATTCGTGAGAACGGGAAAAGAACGGCCCAAAGCGAACCACGTGGCTATTTTATATATTATATTTATAATACTGTTATATCATGTCTTTATAAAATTTATATTTTTCCTATTTAGTTAGGGATTTACTTTTTATCTAATTACAACGAATAATTCTAAAAAAATAATATTTGTTTTAAAAAATTTAAATTCAAATATTTTTATATATAAAAATATATACTAACATGTAATTATATTAATATCCTAAATTTTTTCAAAAAAGAATATAAAAGGCTTAATAATTAAATAAGTATTTAAATTATATTTATGATTATTTTTTATGTTTAAATTATTTTTATTTTAAATAAGTCTTGTTTTGGTTATTTTAGGTGTCTGATTGTTAAAATAGTTGTTAACTAATTAAAATATGACACATGATACATTTATTTTAATTTATTTTAATTAATTCTAAAATAAAATTTATTTTAAAAATAATTTTTTTTATAACATATCTCAAATTATAATTTTAAATCCCTAAATTATCATCAATGTCATTGCTAACTATTTTGTCAAAGATTATCACTAATACCGTAAGACAATCAATCATCATTCATCAATAATCAACTGTGTCAACTGGTTTTCTTTTCATGACTTTGATTTTTTTCGACGTGATACATTTATCGTCGGTTACTAATAATAAATAATTATAATGATCTAATGACACATATAATAAATGACAACGTGATTATATAAATATCTTTAACTACTTACTAATATTTATTAAATTGATTATTGCTCTCTGAGCTTAATAATCCTAATTTCTTCTTTAATGTAAGAATAAAATTATAAAATATATGATATTATAATTTTTAGAATAAATTTTTATACATAAATCGTATAAAAATATGTAAATCTATAGTATAGTTTAGTTTGCATTTCATTAAATTTCATTTCTTGGTCAAACTTTTTACTATCATTATGTTTATATATAACGATTCCATGTCCATTTTCCCTCAATTTCCTACACTATATACAACTGAAACCCTAGTATATATTTTCTCAGCATCCAAACATGGCAGACTCAGACACTGAATCAGGAGGAGCTCAAACCAACACTTCAAACGCAGGAAGGAACCACAACGACCATACTTCTTCCCCGAAAGAACAAGACAGGTTCTTGCCCATCGCTAACGTCGGCAGGATCATGAAAAAGGCTTTACCCGCCAACGCTAAAATATCCAAAGATGCTAAAGAAACGGTGCAAGAATGCGTGTCGGAGTTCATCAGCTTCATCACCGGAGAAGCGTCAGACAAGTGTCAGAAAGAGAAGAGGAAGACTATCAACGGAGACGATCTCCTGTGGGCCATGACCACGCTTGGGTTCGAAGACTACGTGGAGCCCTTGAAGGTTTACTTGCAGCGGTTTAGGGAGATGGAAGGGGAGAAGACTCCGGTTGTACGTGAGAAAGACGCGCCTCTTGGGGGTGGCGGGGTGTACGGGATGATGGCACGTCAACATCAAGGACACGTGTATGGTTCTACTGGATTCCATGTCCATCAGATGGGTAGTGGATTAGGTACAGGTGGGGCTCCGAATAATTTGGGTGGGCCGAAGTAGTTCATCTTCTGTCGTCGTCGTCATTCGACACGTGTATTTTCGATAATTAATAATTCCGGGTTTGTTAAATCTGAACCCTACCCGAGTTTGGGTCGGACGGGTTAGGTCCTTATTGGGTACACGTGTAAGGTTCTGGTGAGTTTAGGCAACCTGCGGTGACGGTAAGCTTTCTCTATTGGATGGGAGTGTGAGTATGCTGGGGCCCAAGTAGCTATTACCGAGGACACGTGTACGGTGGTAATTATTTAGAATCTGTTTTTTCTGGCCCTTGATTTATGTCTACAAATATAGAGATCTTATAGCTTAGGACTATGGTTTTTAGTGAAAGTTTCATAATGGTATCATCTTATTTATAAATTAATTATTTAATTTGAGCTTTTATTTGTTTAAAAATAACCTCTTTTATTATTTTATCTGTGTTTTTAATTAATCAGATTTATTTATTCTAATTTTTTAAAATAAATTATTATTTTTTTATATATAATTAGTGAGAAATAACTATTATATATTTATTTAAAGATAAACAATTAATTAGAAGTACCGTAACGAAAAAGTTTATATATAATTAGTGAAAAAAATTGACTTTACTCAAATGATAGTAATATAATTTCCCATCCCATCTCTCGATGCCCAAATCTCAAACGACATCGCATTATCAGTCTCCGTCATCATCAACGACCCCATCATCACACATCGCCACTACCAATGCTTCTTCAAGACCACCGGTTCAGTCACCAAAAACTTCTTCACCTACGGAAAGTTATCCTCCGATGTTGACTCTAGCTGGGTCTCCCCCAGTTGTTGCTGAAGGTCCTGCTGCTGCAACTCCCGAGTCGTCTGTTAGTGTTCCTTCTAGTTCGCCGACGCAGGAGGAAAGTCCTGCGATTTTCCCGTCGAACAGTACCCCGTCCGGTGGGTTCGTCACCGGAGAGTATAGAGAGTCCGGCTGTTAATGATGAGTCGGGTTCAAGATCGGGTTTTGAAGTTGGGTTGGGTCTGCCTTGGTTCTTTAGATTTCATAGTTTTAGATTAAAAATTAAAATTTTACTTACCACATTTTATTTCATTTACGTATATTGTTAATTATAAATAATAACATTTTATATATTATTTAATTATTTTTTGGTTAGTAATTATTAAAACATTTAAAATAAAAAATATATAAATAATCATTAAATCTTTAAAAAATACTATATTAAATATCGATTTTTTTAAAATTATTATAAAATAATATTAAAATTTAATTATTATAAAAACTAAATAATCAATAAATTTATTAATTATAATTTGATATATTTTAATAACTAAAAAAGTAAATAAATTTATTAATTATTTTGTCCTTGGGGGGGTTTGCTAACGTCACTAAAGCATCACAGTGGCTCCTATTGTAATTTAACTGCATTCCAAGCCCCTTTTACTAAACTCAAAGCTCTCAGCTTTCCTTTCTCTGTAGCTTTATCCTACACTACAAATTATAAGCTTTCCTTCCCTTTCCTCCGTCGGAACAAAAACAGTTCAGAATTCAGAAGCATGGCGGAGCAACGGCAACATCTTCTTCTCCTTCTTCTCATTTTCTCAGCTGTTTTTCTGTTCCAAACCTCAAACGCCCACAACATCACACGCCTGCTAGCAAAGCATCCATCTTTATCAACATTCAACCATTACCTCACCCTCACACACTTAGCTCCAGAGATCAACCGCCGCACCACCATCACGGTTCTCGCCTTGGACAATGCCGCTATGTCCCCACTCTTAGCCAAAAACCCTTCCATTTTCACCATAAAAAACATCCTCTCCCTACATGTACTCCTCGATTACTTTGGTGCCAGGAAGCTTCACCAGATAAGGGATGGCACTGCACTCTCTGCCACTATGTTCCAAGCCACCGGGGTGGCTCCTGGGGTCTCTGGGTTTGTTAATATAACCGATTTAAAAGGTGGGAAAGTTGGGTTTGGACCTGAAGACAATGATGGGAATCTGGACTCGTTTTTTGTTAAATCTGTTGAGGAACTTCCTTATAACATTTCTGTGATTCAGATCAGCAAGGCTTTGCCTTCTGCTGTTGCTGAGGCTCCTACACCAGGGCCAAGTGAGCTGAATATTACTGACATTATGTCTGCACATGGGTGTAAAGTGTTTGCTGACACTCTTTTGGCAAATCCTGAAGCCATGGGAACATATGAGGTAAGCTAAAATTTTAATCTTTAATTCCTTCACCAACCAATCTAGTGAAAAATAATTTATTTTTGGCCGTTTGATTGAGTGATAATGGTGGGGTTTTAGCTGGCTAACTTAAGTTTTCAAAAAAGGCAAGGTTTTTAATCCCAGCGCATGACAATGACATCTTGAGATTTTACAAAGTTCAAAAAAAACTGTTTTGGTTTGTGAAATTTCTAGACAAGGTCTAATCCAGATCTGGGTTTGTTTTTTTCCCTACCAATTGGATGCCAAATTTTGAATGTCCATTAAAGTGTTGGGGTCCTAGACTCTAGAGCATGCAATTTATTGTGCTGGATTTAACACTATCCTATAAGCAAGCAACATGCAGTAAATGTATAATACAGTTGTTGTAGACATTGATTCCATGATGGTGGTAGTTTAGATAATGTAATGTTCTGCTTTGCTATTTACTCCTTTGTTGGTGCTGGTTTGCTAGTCTTTACTTCCCTCTAGTGTGTGGTTGTGATTTGATATGTACATGAATTGTATGCTTGCTTCTAGGATAATGTTAATGGAGGATTGACTGTGTTCTGCCCTATGGACGATCCATTCAAAGCCTTTTTACCAAAGTACAAGAACTTGACAGCTTCTAACAAAGCATCAGTCCTTGAATTCTTTGGTGTCCCTGTGTACCAATCTCTGTCCATGTTGAAATCCAACAATGGAATCATGAACACATTAGCTACAGACGGAGCCAGAAAGTTTGATTTCACTGTGCAGAACGAGGGGGAAGAGGTGACTCTTAAGACCAGGATCAACACTGTAAAAATAACCGGAACACTGCTCGACGAGCAGCCGGTAGCAATTTATACGATCGATAAAGTCTTGATGCCTAAAGAGTTGTTCAAGGCATCAGCTCTTAGCCCAGCACCGGAACCTGCAACAGAGGAGGCAGCAGATGCACCAAAGGGATCCAAAACCAAATCAAAGTCCAAGTCCAAGACTAAGGCAGCACCAACACCGGACTCGGACTCACCAGCTGAGTCACCTGATGACGACCTGGCTGATGAGGTAGCTGACGATGAGAATGCTGCTATGTCTTTGGGGGCAGACAGGTTTACTGCTGTTGTATTGAGCTTGTTTTGTGTTTTTTTCATGCTGTAAGCTTTGTAGTTTAACAAGTGATGTCTTTCTGTATGCTCAAAAGTGATGTACAATGAAAATCAACATGACTTTTATTAAAAAAAGCTACAAACTTTTATTTTTCTAGAGATATTTGTTTTTCTGTGCTTGTTAACACAGAAAAACAAGATAAATTAGCTGCATGGAGAGAAATAGAGCTAGTAGAATAAGCCAGCAAATGGGAATAACAGCATAATTACAATGGAGAAGGTAGAAACGGGTGAATTAGTAAATGAATGGTTGTCATCAACAGGATGGTAATATTCATTAGGATTTGGATTGATGGGGTACTGGCAGCACTGTACAGGAGGTGGTGGACAATTGGCTTGAACCGGACGTTTCGGCGGCGGCGGAGCTCCATACGAAGGATAGGTGTAAAGAGATGGTGGTGGTGGTGGAGCTCCATACGAAGGGTAACCTGAAAAAGGTGGAGAAGGTGGGACTCCATATGAAGAATAACTAGCAAGTGGTGACGGTGGTGGTACTGCACTAGGATCCTCCCCTGAAACCATGTAGTACTCAAGGTTGAAGACAGACACCCAAACGGTCACAGGGATGAAAACTGGACATATTTTCAGTGACTTGTTACGGGATTGAAGAGAGTACAGACACTTATAAACCGAGGCTCCACCTCTACCTACAGGGTTTCGTTGGATCTATTTTTGTTGCATTACGGGTCTGTTGCCGCCTGGCACACCACCTGTCATCTTTATGAAAGAGGTGGTCTACAACTAGAACTAGAACTGGAACTAGATGCTTAACTGGTTTAGCTGGATCCCAAGGGGAAGGACAAATCATTCTTAATATAAAGATCACATATATGTTTATAAGGATAGTTTAGAGTTTGTTGTGGTCCTATATTAGGATAAACAATCTCCACCTTTAACAGGCATTCGATGAATTTGTCTCTTGCTCGACCGATCCTCCTCCACATACTATGGTTAGCTTTCTTTCATGAGTCATGCCTTCCCTGCTTCATTGATCCCTTCAGACCTTGGTTTTCTGAAGATCAATTGTGATGCAGCCTTTGACCCTAGACCAGGAAACGATGTTGTTGCATGCGTTGTCCGTGATTATTCAGGTGATTTAATAGGGCCAGGGGGTGAGACGTTATCTTTTTCTACGTCTGCTGTCGAGGCTATTGTAGTTCCTTTGGGTACCGTTTCGTGAACGCTGATTGGGATAGGGTCAACTTAGAATCCGGTAGTAAGGGTGTTACTTTCCGTTAGAAAATGTCGACGAGATCCGTTAGTTTTTATTTTTTTTATTAAAATAATAAATTATATAAATAATCGCTAAAATTTTACGATATTTTTATTTAGTCACTAAAATTTTAGTTCGCTTTCAATAATTGTCCCTTCTGTTATATATTATATTTTTAGTTTAATGTTTTTGATATACTTCTATCTTTATAGTTGTTTTTACATTTTTATCACGATCATACAATTGTTAAATTTACCCTATAATCATATTTGATATTTTAATAAAAAAAAATCATTTTTCAAATCAAATATTTCAAAAATAACTAATCAATCGATTATCTAATTTATTATATATAATTTAAGATAGAAAATTAAATAATCTCAAATCTAAACAAACCAATTAACTGAAATAATTTTTAAAGATTAATCAAATCAGATTTTACACCTCTAACCATAAAGATAAAAATCACAAATCCAATAAAAACTTTTAGGCAACAAAATCCAACCACACAATTTTTACACGTTTTCAGCCATTTATTGTGTTTAGTAGGTTCAAAAGGTATAAAAATGACCACCCTAAAATCCAACAAATTATCCGCTTAATCTTTAGCAGATACTTTTTGGGATTGTATTTTATTATTATACAACAATGTAAAGTTTTATGACAAAAGTAAATTAATTATTTTTTTGCCTTTTTATTTTTTTTCTCATAATACTCTCTCAACCAAGAAGAATAACTTAAAAATGGGGATCAATATTTTTTCTCCCATGATAAAAAAATTAAATCATTCAAGAGAGACCAAAATAAGAATAATTCAAAAATTGAGTTTAGTGGTAAATATTGTAGTTTATCCATTATTTTACTCAAAAAATGAAAATTAATGTGCCACGATAGCAGCTTCCAACGAAAGTTAACAAGAGAGATCATACTAAAACTGAACTAGAATTTTGCTGACTATAATATAAGTTTTAAAAGTTTAATGACCAAAATAAAAGCACCTTAAAAATTCTATGACCATTTATGTAGTTTACCTATTATTTTAATAGAAAAATAAAAAATCAACATTTTCTAACTAAAGGTAACGGAGAGATTAAAATAAAAATTGAGTGACCCAATAAAAATTTTAAAAATTCGACACCAAAATAAAAGTACCTTAAAAGTTCAGTGACCTTTTTGTAGTTTATCCCTAATATAAATGAACTTCAGACAAGGAACTAAAATATAGTTAATTGAAAGGAGAAATATAGTTATACTCTTTTCTGTCATTCATGGATCATTATATTTTAATAGTTTGATACATAAATTGTCGCTACAAGTAGAATCAAAATATTAGTAAATTTGATACATAGGGTGAAGAAGCTAAAGTTACCTCATAATGCTATTTCTTGTAGCAAAGCTATGTCTATATTGGGAGAGAAATTATATTATGGGCCTGATTCATCACGTCAGTCGTGATCCCTAGTCAATAAAAATCACTCCATCACTAATTAACCATCTAATTAATATAATTTTCAGAAATTATATTTTTAAAATGACATGAAAAATATGAGTGAAGATTTATTGATTGAAAATTAATTACATGACAGATTAGTGGTGAAGTAGATAGTTTTCATTTGATGGGACCATAACTAACGTGATGAGCTGGACCCATGATATAATTTCTCCTATATTGGGTCTATTCAGATGGCCCTCCCCTGCGTATAAGCAGAGATATGATCCGTATTAATTCTGTAATCCAAATCAGACATTTAGGGTTTGTTAGCAGACCTTAACTTGTCTAGATCCTCGTTGTTCAAATAAAGGTAAGATGGTTGGTCGGAGAACATTGATACCGTCGGCCTAGGAGAAAATCCGGCATAGTCTCTGTCTACCTTTGCTAAGCATAATTGGCTAATGTATTTGAAAAGCTCATGCTTTTGGGCAAAAGGCTGAGCTGCATATTCTTCAAAAGGCATCCACTGGGGGACAGAGGGACAAGCAATATGTATCAGGTCTCTGAAAAGTGGTGGTGGACATGCATTCTCTTGATTCCGGACTAGTTAGTGAATGACTTGAAGGATACATATAATATAAGGTGTACCTGTGCTGCCTCAATTTCCAGGTCTTGCTTCTGAATGTCCGAGGATAGCGGACGTAGCATGCATAAGAGAAATAGATCCGATTTCCCGAAGAATGTGTTGTGTGATTGACTGAATTTAAGAACAGGATGTCAAAACAAAAGAATTCACCAAGGGATGGACTCTTTGAGTATGATCATGGAAATAACCTTATGTAAATATGGGACAGAGCAATGTCAACAGTATATACATTATAGAATAAAATTTTAGCAACATGGGTATGTATACCTGAACCCTAGGACCTCCACAAATTCTGCATCAACCTGAGAAAGGAAAAGAAAATTGTCTGTAAATTATATGTAAGAACAACATATAATATGTTTGCACTTTCATCACTTACTCCTGTTTCTTCTTTTACTTCTCTAATAGCTGCAGTAAAGATGTCCTCGCCCTGATTGTCAAGAGCTCGTTTATTATTTAACAGCAACATGAATTCAGTTTTTTAGCTGATGTAAAAACTCCTCATGATAGCACCCTGGCAGTTGGGACATACCTCGTCAACAACTCCGGTAGGAATTTTCCATATGCCCGTTCCTCGAAAATCGGCCACTCTTTTCCTGAACTACGAGCACCTATTAGCCATGAAGACTCAGATTAAGCGACTATGAAACAAGGTTGAACGAACAGATTAGAACAAACTGAAGGGTAAGGGAGAGTACCTCTCTTTTATCATTCAGGATTACTGCACCGACACGTACTCGATGTGTTGCGTTTCCAGGGAGAGTGTTAAGTGTCTTAGGAATCCATGAAACGAGCATGAGGTAACTTGGTTCAGCATGGTGGTAACTGAACCCCTCCTAAAACAAATGTAATGTGTTTCACAACAGTCAATACATTGTAATTCTCTAGCTCGTGAGATAAAAACTGTTCAAAGAAAATAGTCAACAATATCAAAGTTCAATATTCAAATGAAGCTAAAACATATATTCAAGTATATTCTACAAATTAGGACTATGTAATTGCATCATATATGTATAGATTACCTTAACGACAGTTTCAACTAGATGTACAAGTCCAATAGGTAATTTAATCCAGATACCCTTTTTACCCTGCATAGTAAAAAACCAGATGTATCATGAATCTACACTGAAAAGTTAAAACTAACAAACATATCAAATTTTCTGTCAAAAAAACATATCAATTTAAGCAAGTATCTCATCTGATTTTCAAGGGAGATTTCAGCAAAGCAACAACCAAATTCCATCTAAATTTAAACCTGTTGCTTCCACTGCAACATGGAAGTTCTAAGCACAGTAACAAAGGTGTCAGAGTCCATATGCTCCTTCATTTCTACAATCACACCTCCATGATCATCATTGATAGCAGGGAGCAATTCATCATGCCAAACTCCATTTCCGCACACCTGGCTTCCAACTAACTCCCCTAAATCCGCCGATATCGACATCTGTTCCAGCAGCAATCAATAAACAATCAAATTCTCAAAATCAACTCCTAAAATAAGATGCCAAAATAAAACAAATTCAATGTTAAGGATATTGAAAGTTGAAACCATCAATACAAACACGCATACATACATGAAGTAATCGATTATACATACATACTTCCATACTGCATCCTTACATAAATACGTATTTAATCGAGTTCTGTAGTGTACATGCACGTGCACGCACGCGCACAAACACAGGCAACATATAATAAAAATATAAAAGCAGTTAAAGCACCAGTATTGAAATAGAACATTCCGTTTGGCTAACCACTAAAATAATACATATTCAAACCAAATAAAAAAAAGATAAACACATCTTCAAAATAATTAAAACTTAAAGCTGTGAACCTGATCTTGAATTCTTGATTATGCGCTAGCGTTGTTAACATAATCTAACGCAATATACATCATAAAATTCAAATCAAATTCAGGTTTTACCTGCAAAACGACGAACAGAGACGATCCAATAATCGGAGCCTTCTGGATCTAGAAACGAGAATCACAGTGCTACCGAGTAAGTAATAATCAAAGCAAATAGAGAATGAAGGGAAAGCGTGTGAAGCAAAAATTCGAGACGTTTTAAGAGCTTCCTCTGGTTAGTTAGTATTGCTTTGGTTCATTATTATTTATAGCTGGGGGTTGAAATGGGGAAATTTTAAATTATTTTTTTATTATTTAATTAGAAAAAAAATAATTTTTTACATAAAGTGAACTCACGTCTTATAAAAAGTTAATTTTATATTAAAAATATAAAAAATTAATTATTTTTCTCATTAATTTAATTAATATAGAATTCGTATTTTATAAAAAATTATTTTTAAATATATTAACGTGATTATAAGTTAATATCTGTTCAATTTTTTAATTCTTTAATAACATATATATATATCATATAGATATAATGTTTAAACTCGAATCACCTGAATGAATTATATCGTCTTTTATCAATAAAAACATTTTATATATTTGTAAAAACTAAATTTAAACTTTTTCTCAATAAAAAACTAGTTCTCCTTATGTAAATAATTTAAAATTATTTTTTTTAAAATAATATTAGATAAGGTTATTTTTTAATTAAATAATAAAAATATTGATTTAAAATTGACTTTGAAATGGGTTAAATTCCTTTGCATTTTTATGCGGGGAAAACTACGCAGCGATGAATTGGATGCTGATGTCATGTAGACCCCACTAAACTTTAGCCGCCCTTATTCTTTATGCTTACGTGGCATAAACAATCTTAGGCGTAAAAATTTAGAGATATTATATTATGGGTCTAGCTTATCATATCATTTATAATCTCATCCAATTATAATCACTCACTTTACTATTATTTTCTAAATTTTTTTTTAACGATAAATCTTCACTCATCTTTTTCATGTCATTTTGAAAATATAATTTCTTAAAATTATATTAATGACATGGCTAATTAATAGTAAAATAGGTGATTTTCATTGATTAGATACCACAGCTGGCGTGACTATCCGAACCCATGATATAATCTCTAAAATTCGAGAAGCTGATATGTAATTTGAAAGGATTTAATTTTACCATTAGGTCCCTGTACTCTTTATATTTATGAAAATTAATCTTTTTTCAATTCATGGACATAATTCCCTTTCCTGTCTGAATTGAAAATTAAAATTCAGAACCATTAAATGGTCTTAATAAAAAAGGGAGCGCTATTGTCTTTATAAAATATGAGTTTAAATAATTTTATTTGTATGATATATGAATTTAAAAATAATTAAAATTATCAATAATCTCTAAAATAAGTAGTTAAAAGCTTTTGGTCGATATGTTTTTAAATTGTGAGTTGTAGACTCAATATAAATTTAAAAAAATTTCTTCTCTTTAGGTAAAAAATATTAAAAAATATTAGAATTAATGAAATTTTACGTCACCTATATATTGAAATATTTTTCATATTTTTTTCTTCGACTTGTAAGATCAAGAATAAAATCAGAATTTAAAATTAAAGATAAAATACAAATAATTGAAAGTGAGATAAATTCAAATAAATTTTAATTTTAAAATAATTAAATAAATAAATAAATAAATAAAAATCTATAATAACAGACAACAATTACTCTTTCCTACCCCCACTTAACTCCATCCCGATATCATTTTTTTTATTTAGCTAACAGTGATTACAGTAGTATCTGTTCTAGAAAATAATCTCAACCATTTGACATTGATCGATCAAACACTTTGCTGCAATTACTGGTGCTCGAATCTATGACCTCTAAGAACAACAATCGTTTCGTTAACCGCTTGAACTAAAAGACTTGTACCTCGATATCATATTTTTTTATCGTAAACTCTACCCGTTTCCCTCGTTATTTGCTTTATAATGGTACGAGAATATACTTAAATTTAGTCATCATTGAGAAAACGACTTTGAAAAAGTTGAGCCAGCACTACCCCTAAACCTTACTTAACGTTTAAACATGTCTTCACTTTGAAATAAAGTCACATTGGAACCCCACGGATAGTTATACTAAAAAAAATAATATTTTTAACTATTTAAATTCAAATAATTTATTTACAAGATTTATAAATATTAATATATTAAACTGAAATCATACTATATATTAAAAAAGAATTAAACTCATATCGACGCTCAAAACTTCCAACTAAATATATTTATGATAATTTAATTATATTCGAAAATAAAATCATAAAGGTTTGATAAAACTTCTTTTAAAATTTAATATTTATTTTATGTTAAACTCTTAGAATTTTTATATTCACCTTGCCTTCATTCTTGAAAAAATATTTTTTATTTAAATTTTTAAATTTATTTTTAAATTTATTATATTTTTAATTATTTATGTTTTATTTTTAACTTTAAATCTTAACTATGTTACGGTTTTCGTATATATCTCGAGACATAATTCAAAGTCAATATGACTGCCATGCTTTGAGAGGTTATGTTCCCACCCACCTCGTCAAAGACTAGATTAGAGTAATTATTAGTATTAAATAGTTTTAATTAGTGTTGGGGATATACCCAAGTCAAGATTAAGTGTACGAGGTCAAATATTTGTACACATAATTTATTTAATTTTTTTCGATTTATTAAATTTTTGACTCGATTAATATAAATTAATTTATGTTTTGTATTTAATTTTAGTGAGTATTTATATTAACGAATTTTTTAAATAAATAAAATTTTAAACTTAAAACTTACTTAAAGATATCAAGTTATTTAACATTTGGACTTAATTAAACTTAATGTTTTAATTTTTATTTTCTTTTGAAAAGAGGGAATGAATCGTAATTAAAAATAGTAGGTTTTAAGAGTTATCGAATAAAAAAATTACGTAAGAGTTTAATTTCATTTATTTTAAAGGTTTAAATATAAAATAAATGTTAAAGTTATGATTTTTTTTGAGTTAAAATAAGTGTTTAAAATATTTTTTAACCAAAATAAATATTTAAAATTTTATTTTTTTGTTAAAATAGGTACCAAAATAGATATCTTAGTTAATTTTAAAAGAAACAAAAAATAAATTTTTGATATAAAAAATACTTTAAATAATAGTTTATTTTTAAATTTTAATTTTTTAGTATTTGCTAATAAAAATCTAATTTTTAAATTCGTTTTTGAGTCACCAAAATTTTAGAGACGGTTAGTACCGGTCCAAAGCTTAAAGTATGGGCTGAGCTAATTTGGGATTTGGGCCTAATTTATTCCTTATACAAAGATCTTGAGAATATCAATTTAGTTTTTTTTTAATTATTTGTATATATTTATTAATATTAGAGTATTATATTTAAAATTAATAATTAATTTAATATATAAAATTAATATAAAGGGTAATTAAAATATAATTTTATTTATTATTGTCTTAATTGTAATTTTTAATAATTGACTCAAATGTAAACTTACTCATAATTGAGTGACCTAAATATAATTGAGTTAGAAAACCGAATATAATATTGTGAATAAAATAATTGAGTTGAGATGATCATTCTTATATTGAGCCTCTATAATACTCAATTTGAATTAGTTAGTTAATGATTGAATACTATAAGTATTCATTTTCGGGTATCCAAATTTTCAAAACTCAAAGTATTGGATACTTGGTCTTTAAGTATTGAATTTTTTCGTCCGGTTTCAGCTCGTAATTACTAGGTACCTGAAAAATCGAGTATCAGGTACTCTGTTCACATTTTTTTATTTTTTTTAATTTAAAATTTAAAAAATCACATATTTAAAAGTTCATAATCCAAACATAAAAATTATTAGTTTGAAGCTAGTTTTAAGATGAAAATATTTGGATATATATTCATACATAAGTTTATTACCAAAAAATATTAAAAATATTAATATAAATTAAAATAAATCTATAATTTAAAAAATATATATATTAGAAGTATCAAGTTAAATACCCCATTACAAAATCTTTCAGTTCAGAACCGAACCAACCACACAAAAAAAATCTTATATAAACAGGTTGACTGGACATGTCAATTAAATCAAATATTTTTAATTACCCTAATATCAATAATTATAAAAAAAACAACAAAGATTCCCATTCAATTCCATGTCATATCACACATGATCATTATGTATTGAATCAAGATTCAAGTTGAAGAAAGGAATCAATTTTGCTTCCTTTGATGTTTTCTTTTCCATTGTGGAAGAAAGAGGTTTTGATTTTGAAAGAATATTCTTCACCAAAGGAACAAGAAAGGGGGATGGTACTATTACATTTATGGACCAATTCACATTTGCTTTATAAATTTAGTACATATATTGTAATATTAAAAAAAATCATAGATTTTAAATATAAATTATAATATTATTAAAAAAATACTCATGACAATCTAATATATGATATTGTTACGCCTAAAAATAGGCAAGAAATATTAATCTCTCATTGGAAAGGAGAAAGGAAGTCTTGAGATATATAAACGATGGCGTTGTACATCCAATCAGACATATCTTTTAAAAAGAGGATAATGACCCGTGACAATATGTTATTATTAGACACCAATCATTAGTTTTTTTTTATATAAAAAGAAACAAAGACAATGATTCATATATTTATATAAACACAATTTGTTAGTTAAATCAAGATTAAATAAGTTGTACTAAATTATGTAATAAATGGAATTTAATGTGAAATATTTATTATATTAAAATTTTATTTTTAATAATCACCAAATAATCTTTGATTATTAAAAATCATACTAGAGTTTAACTTAATTACCAATTAAAATAAATTAGACCATACACAACACTAATATATAATGAAATATAATCTATAATAAACTATTGTAATTCATGGCAAAAATAATCGTATAGTTTTATATAAAAATAATAATTTGGTTATTAATGTAATAATATAATAATTAAGGTAATAAAGTTAAGCTTTGGGTTGAGACTCGAGACTCAAGCTTTATAAAACATTTAAATCTGTGTATTAAAGATCAGTTTGACATTATTTTTAAAAATTAATATAGAAAAGTGTAACATTCAACGTTAATGATGTTTAACAGTGTTCGCCGTTCGACTCATCCATTATTAAAAAATTAAAAATATAATATGTTATCTTATAATTATCTTAAAATTATTTATAAAAAATAAATTATTGTCCAAAAAGCATTACATTCCCCTTACTTTTAGATTGTATTTCAACCAAAAATTTCAATTCGTATGGTCTTAATCTTACACTAATTAATGCTAAATTTTTTAATTTAATTAACTAAATTTTCCATTTTTTTGATAAATAAAACATTTTTCATTTTTATTTGTCTTCTTTAGACAATATTATATCTATATATTTTTTATATTTTCCCTATTTTTTAAAGATTTTTAATTACTATATATACAATACACTCTTCTTCCAATACCTTCTCTAGTTCATACAATTCTTCTCCACTTCTCTCTTCTCTCTCCCTTTCTTTGATCTCATCAGAAACCCTAGTTTGCGATCGAAAATTCCCTACTTTCCCCTCAAATTCACTTCTAATTATCAACCCCACTTTTCCTCCCAATTTATGATCCGTATTTGTTCCCCATATTTTAACAGTGATAATTAGATAAAAAGCCCTAACCTTTTTGATTTAATTTCTAACTTTTTAAAACTTCTTCGATCAATTCTCGGTTGCTTTGGGAATTGATCGATTCTCATAATCTTTTTCCCCTGAAATGTTCTTCTTTTGCTCAGCATGAAGCTCAAGCGAAGGAGGTATTTAGAAGTGGTATGTACGGGATTATTCATTTTCTGTTTACAATTCATTTTTATTATGTTCTGTGCATTTGGTATCGATTATTTGTTATTCGAATTTTGGTGTCGTTTAAACTGTTAAAATTATGCAAAAGTTTGGAATTTTATCTTTTTTTATTGATCAAAATTGAATATTTTAAATTGTATATATATTTTAAAGTTATTGATTGGTTAAAGTTCATTGTTAATGGAAAAGTTCAATGTTTGATTTTTATTCTTACTCTCCTTAATATAATAAGTCTACTCGAGATGGTGGTGGAATTGTTAAAATATATTTTTGATTTATGTTTTTTAAATATTTATTGAATTGTAAGCGTTTTCTATCTTGCTTACATACTTTGTAATTTAGCCATTGATAAATAATACTCTATTTGATTGATTGATTGGCCAAGAAATAATAGGAAGTGAGATCAAATTAGATATTTACTTTGAATTCTGAATGATTGAGCCTTCATCGTCAACATTATTAGGGGTTTGAAGTAAAATTTCAGTCCCAAAACCCAAATAGAATTGTGGTATCAAAGAAACAACCAAGTCAACGTAAAATTGTCCTTTTTTTGTTGACCTTTTATTGGCAACATGTTCAGGCGTTTTTTTTATGGAATTCTGAATAACTTGCAACATATTTGTGTCTGTTGTTTACAAAAAGCAAGGAGATACCTGTAAGTCCTGAGGTTAAGCATAGACTATGTTGGAGATTGCTAAATTTAGCCAATTGCTCTATAGCATGATCTGGCAATGGTTTTTATTGACATTTTGATTAAGTAATAGCCATTTGGATTAGAGATTGATTGTTGAAAGGTGAGCAAACTATTTTTACTGGAAATGGTTGTATGAGCAGGCTTCAGTTATATGTATAGAGAGCTAGGGAAACAAATTTTGGTTCCTTATGGCTTATGTGTTATGCTTATTTATTCCCTTCTAGAAAGCAGTTAGTGGCTTTCTGGCTGTTCAGTATTGGGTATGTTGTGTTTTTCCTTCTACTTGTTTTTTTCTCTCTCTTTCAGCATCTTCTGATTTTACAATTCTGCCTTCTAATAATGGTAGGACATGAAAATCCAGGAATATTTTGGTCCCTATAGCTAAAGCAACAGTTTTCTGTTTTGATTTGTATCAGCCTCCCAAAATCAGATCCTTCATCAACAGCGTCACTTCTGTGCCTCTGGAGAATATAGAGGAACCCCTAAAAGATTTTGTTTGGGAGTTCGATAAGGTTCCTGTTTAACCTTTGTTTGATAAAATGTTGCAGTCTCTGTAATGCAGTTGATAACTTTGTTGTTAATGGTGCAGGGAGACTTTCATCATTGGGTTGAGCTCTTTAACCATTTTGATACATATTTTGAGAAACATATAAAACCAAGGAAAGATTTGCAGGTTGAGGATAATTTTTTAGGATCTGATCCTCCTTTTCCCAGGGATGCAGTTCTTCAAATTCTTCGTGTTATAAGGATAGTCTTGGAAAACTGCACAAATAAGCATTTTTATAGCTCATATGAGGTATTTTTTTAGTCTTAGACATGCTCTTGCATTTTATAGCATATTATCTTTAAGAAAAAATATTAGTAAATCTGTATGCTTCAGCTTCACATTCTCTGTATCATTTTTGCATTTATTTCCAAGTCATGGATCAGACATTAACTACTTTGAAGCTATTAATATGGCGATTTTCAGTTCTTCTCATCTGACCTTAATTTTCTTGTTCTTTGCACCTTGCTGTTTTCAGCAGCATCTTTCATCCTTGCTTGCATCTACTGATTCTGATGTTGTTGAGGCTTGCTTGCAAACTTTAGCTGCTTTCTTGAAGAAAACAATTGGGAAGTACTCTGTCAGAGATGCATCTCTGAGTTCCAAGTTATTTGCTCTTGCACAAGGTTGGGGGGGAAAAGAGGAGGGCATAGGATTGATTGCATGTGCTGTACAGAATGGATGTGATACTGTTGCTTATGATCTTGGGTGTACTCTCCATTTTGAGTTCTATGCATCAAATGAGTTCTCTTCCTCAGAACAGTCTACCCGAGGTTTACAAATTATTCATTTAGCTAGCATCAACACTTATCCAGAGACTGATTTGGAACTCTTGAATAATATAGTTGGCGAATATAAAGTACCATCGAATTTAAGATTTTCTTTATTGTCAAGATTGAGATTTGCAAGGGCTTTTGGCTCTTTAACATCTCGACAGCAGTATACACGCATTCGCTTGTACGCCTTCATTGTTCTTGTTCAGGCAAGCAGTGATACTGATGACCTTGTGTCTTTCTTCAATAATGAGCCTGAGTTTGTCAATGAGTTGGTTACTTTACTGAGCTATGAAGATGCGGTTTCTGAGAAAATTCGCATTTTATGTCTGCTTTCTTTGGTTGCTCTTTGTCAAGACCGATCCCGCCAACCAACAGTATTAACAGCTGTCACATCTGGTGGACACCGTGGCATTCTGTCTAGCCTCATGCAGAAAGCCATTGATTCTATCATTAGCAATTCGTCAAAATTGTCTGTTGTGTTTGCTGAGGCTCTGCTCTCTCTTGTCACTGCATTGGTTTCATCATCATCAGGTTGCTCGGCCATGCGTGAAGCAGGGTTTATCCCTACTCTTCTACCTCTGCTGAAAGATACCGATCCTCAGCATCTACATTTGGTTACTAAAGCTGTCAATATTCTGGAAGCCTTTATGGATTACAGTAATCCTGCAGCTGCATTGTTCAGAGACTTGGGTGGTTTAGATGATACTATATCTCGCTTAAAACATGAAGTTTCTTATGTGGAAAACAGTCCCAAGCAACCACTTGAAGACCCTGACTGTAGTGGGAGGAGTTCGCAAATAATTGCAGACACGTCAACTTATCTTGACAATATGCAGCCTTTGTATTCTGAAGCATTAGTTTCCTATCATCGACGACTTCTCATGAAAGCTTTATTACGTGCTATATCTCTTGGAACATATGCCCCTGGAAACACTGCACGTGTTTATGGATCTGAGGAGAGCTTGTTGCCACAATGCTTGTGTATCATATTTCGACGAGCAAAAGATTTTGGTGGGGGAGTTTTTGCACTTGCAGCAACTGTCGTAAGTGACCTTATTCACAAGGATCCTACCTGCTTTCCCGTATTAGATGCAGCTGGTCTTCCATCTGCCTTCCTAGATGCGATAATGGATGGTGTGCTCTGTTCTGCGGAAGCCATAATATGCATACCTCAGTGTTTGGATGCGTTCTGTCTTAATACTAATGGTCTTGTGGCTGTGAAAGATCGCAATGCTTTGAGGTGTTTTGTCAAGATTTTTACTTCTAGAACGTATTTACGATCTCTTACTGGAGATACTCCTGCTTCTTTGTCTAGTGGCTTGGATGAACTTATGCGTCATGCTTCTTCATTGCGTGCACCTGGAGTTGATATGGTGATTGAGATCTTGAATGTCATACTGAGAATAGGATCTGGGACTGACACTTCTTTTGCTGCTGAATCTTCTGCTCATGTTCCCATGGAAACTGATGCTGAAGAGAGGAATTTGATTCAGCCAGATGACAGGGAATCTTCAAGGATTGAGAGTTCAGAGCAGATGTCAGAACCGTCTTTGGATACTTCAATGAATATTGAATTGTTTCTTCCCGACTGTATAAGCAATGTGGGCCGTCTTCTTGAAGCCTTTCTTCAGAATTCGGATACATGTCGTTTGTTTGTTGAAAAGAAAGGGATTGATGCGGTCCTACAGTTGTTTATCTTGCCTTTACTGCCTCTTTCAGCATCGATTGGACAGAGCATTTCTGTTGCCTTCAAGAACTTTTCACCGCAGCATTCTGCATCTCTGGCTCGGGCAGTTTGTTCATTCCTAAGAGAACAGCTCAAGTCAACAAATGAACTGCTAACTTCTATTGGAGGAACTCGGCTAGCCACTGTTGAAACTGAAACTCGGACTAAGGTTTTGAGATCTCTTTCTAGTCTTGAAGGTATATTGTCTCTTTCCAATTTTCTTTTGAAGGGCACTACTAGTGTTGTCTCTGAGTTGAGCACTGTAGATGCTGATGTATTGAAAGATCTTGGGAGGGCATACAGGGAAGTAATATGGCAAATTTCTTTGTCTAATGATACCATGGCTGATGAGAAGCGGAAAGCTGATCAAGAAAGTGAAAGTAATGATACAGGTCCATCAAATGCTGCTACTGGAAGAGAAAGTGATGATGATACAAGTATCCCAGCTGTGAGATACATGAACCCAGTTTCCATTAGGAGTGGTTCTCAGTTTCTGGGTAGTGCAGAACGAGAGTATCTTTCACTTGTTCGTTCTAATGAAAGTTTGCACCGTCGTAGTCGACACGGATTGTCACGTTTAAGGGGTGGAAGGAGTGGTCGACACCTGAATGCACTTAGTATTGATTCTGAAACTTCTCACAGTTTGCCAGAAACGTCACCTGTTCAGGATTTGAAAACAAAAAGTCCTAGCCTTATTGTGATAGAAATTCTCAACAAGATTGCTTTCACATTACGGTCCTTTTTCACTGCTCTTGTTAAGGGGTTTACCACACCTTACCGCCGAAGAGCTGATGCTGGATCATTAAATTCAGCTTCAAAGATTCTGGGAATGGCACTGGCTAAAATATTTCTTGAGGCACTGGGTTTCTCTGGGTGTTCTTCTTCAGGACTTGATACATCACTTTCAGTCAAGTGTCGATACCTTGGGAAAGTTGTTGATGACATGGGAGCATTGACATTTGACAGCAGGCGACGTACATGTTATACAGGAATGGTTAATAATTTTTATGTCCATGGAACCTTTAAGGAACTACTTACCACTTTTGAAGCTACTAGTCAATTATTGTGGACATTACCCTGCTCTATCCCTACAACTGGAATTGAGCACGGAAAAGCAGGTGAAACAAATAAATTGTCCCATGGTACATGGCTTCTTGATACATTGCAATGCTATTGCCGTCTGCTTGAGTATTTTGTTAACTCTTCATTATTATTGTATGGGAATTCTGCATCCCAAGCTCAGCTACTTGTTCAGCCAGTCGCTGCTGGTTTGTCAATTGGGCTCTTCCCTGTTCCCAGGGACCCAGAAAGCTTTGTGCGTATGCTGCAGTGTCAGGTGCTGGACGTGATTCTACCTGTCTGGAACCATCCTTTGTTTCCTAATTGTAGTCCTGGTTTTGTGGCTTCTGTTGTTTCGATTGTCATGCATGTATGTTCAGGTGTTGGTGATGTGAAACGAAATCGCAACAGTATTGCAGGAAGTACAAACCAACGTTTCATGCCTCCACCACCTGATGAAGGAACAATTGCTACCATTGTTGAGATGGGGTTTTCAAGGGCTAGAGCAGAGGAAGCCCTCCGTCGAGTTGAAACAAATAGTGTTGAAATGGCCATGGAATGGCTGATTAGTCATGCTGACGATCCTGTGCAAGAGGATGATGAACTTGCTCGAGCACTTGCTTTATCACTCGGAAATTCATCAGAAACATCCAAAGTTGACAGTGTTGATAAGCCAATGGATGTCATGACAGAAGAAGGGCGACCTGCAGCACCTCCAATTGATGACATCCTCAATGCATCTGTGAAGCTGTTCCAAAGTAGTGATAACATGGTATTTTCATTGACAGACTTGCTTGTAACACTTTGCAACCATAACAAAGGAGAGGACCGTCCCAAAGTTCTATCATTTCTTATTCAGAAGCTGAAACTCTGCCCATTGGATTTTTCTAAGGATTCCACTGCATTATGTATGATATCTCATATTGTAGCACTGCTTCTTTCTGAGGATGGAGATACACGTGAAATTGCTGGCCAGAATGGCTTAGTACCTGCTGTTATTGATATATTGATGGACTTCAAGGCTAGAATGTTGGGGAATGAGATTACGGCACCAAAATGTATCAGTGCTTTATTGTTGATCTTGGATAACATGTTGCAGTCTCGTCCAAGAATATTTTCTGATACGATGGAGGGTACGCAGGCGGTATCTCAGCCTGACTCATCCGGGGAGCATGCTTCTTTGACAGTTCCAGAATTGAATACAGAGAAAAAAACAGCTTCATATGCTAATGAGAAAGAATCAATCACTTCATTTGTGAAAATATTGGGTAAATCTACTGGTTACTTGTCCACAGAAGAGAGTCAGAAGTTGCTTCTTCTTGTATGTGACCTAATCAGACAGCACGTTCCAGCAGTGGTCGTGCAGGCTGTTCTTCAGTTATGTGCCCGCTTAACAAAAACTCATAGTTTAGCTTTGCAATTTCTAGAAAATGGAGGCTTAGCTTCACTTTTTAGTCTTCCAAGAACTTGTTTTTTTCCTGGTTATGATACTGTTGCATCTGCGATTATTAGACATCTCCTTGAAGATCCCCAAACATTGCAAACTGCAATGGAATTGGAGATTAAACAGACTCTGAGTGGAAACCGACATGCTGGCCGTGTTTCACCTCGAACATTTTTAACATCTATGGCACCTGTTATCTGCAGAGATCCTGTAGTTTTTATGAAAGCTGCTACTGCTGTTTGTCAATTGGAGTCACCAGGGGGTAGGCCCTTTATAGTTCTATTGAAGGAAAAGGAAAGAGACAAAGAAAAATTGAAAGCTTCTGGTGCTGAAGTTGGGTTAGCTTCAAATGAATCTGTGCGAATTCCTGAGAATAAGGTAAATGATGGAACAGGTAGGTATTCTAAAGGCCACAAAAAGGTTCCAGCCAATCTTGCTCAAGTGATTGATCAGCTTCTTGAAATAGTTCTGAATTACCCTTCTGCAAAAGGCCAGGTGGATAGTGCAACTGGCTTAACTTCAATGGAGATCGATGAACCTGCAAGCAAGGTGAAGGGCAAGTCAAAGGTTGAAGAAACTATAAAAACAGAGTCAGAAACTGAAAAATCTGCTGGGCTTGCTAAGGTGACTTTTGTCCTTAAGTTGTTGAGTGATATTCTTTTAATGCATGTACATGCGGTAGGAGTCATATTGAAAAGGGATTCAGAAATGGGTCAACTCCGTGTTTCTAATCAGTCGGATGCATCTGGAAGCTTTGGCATTGTTCATCATATTTTACATAGGTTGCTTCCGTTATCTGTTGATAAATCATCTGGACTTGATGAGTGGAGAGACAAGTTATCTGAAAAAGCTTCTTGGTTTCTGGTGGTTTTGTGTGGTCGTTCCAGTGAAGGTCGTAAAAGAGTGATTAATGAACTTGTGAAAGCCTTATCTTCTCTGTCAAATGTGGAGAGCAATTCAATAAATAGCTCATTGGTGCCTGACAAAAGGGTTTATGCTTTTGCTGATTTGGTGTATTCAATTTTGTCAAAGAATTCGTCATCAAGCAACTTACCTGGCACTGGCTGCTCACCAGATATAGCAAAAAGCATGATTGAAGGAGGAGTGGTTCAGTGTCTAACTAATATTCTTGAAGTGATCGACTTGGATCATTCTGATGCACCCAGAACTGTAAATCTGATGCTCAAAGCTTTGGAGAGCCTGACAAGGGCTGCTAATGCGAATGAGCAGGTTTTCAAGTTAGAAGGTTCCAACAAGAAGAAGTCTTCAAATGAAAGACACACTGATCAGGTAACTATATCTGCTGCTGACGAGATAGAGCACAATCAGAATGCGGGTGGTCAACAAGCAGTAGTAGATCCGGAGGTGACTGAACAGCAGCAACATCAAGCAAATTTACAAATTGAAAATCACAATGCTAACCCAAATGAACCTATTGACCAAGATATGAGAGTTGAAGTTGAGCCTATAACTGGCAACAGGCCTGTTGAACTTGGGATGGATTTCATGCATGAAGAAATGGAAGGTGTGTTGCACAATACTGACCAAATTGAGATGACATTCAGAGTGGAAAATAGGGCAGATGATGATATGGGTGATGAGGATGATGACATGGCAGATGATGCAGACGATGATGAGGATGATGACGAGGGAGAGGATGAGGATGAAGATATAGCTGAAGATGGTGCTGGAATGATGTCCCTTGCTGATACTGATGTGGAAGACCATGATGATACTGGTTTGGGAGATGACTATAACGATGACATGATTGACGAGGAAGATGATGACTTTGATGGCCACGGTGTTATAGAGGTAAGGTGGAGGGAAGCCCTTGATGGGCTAGATCATCTGCAGGTACTTGGTCAACCTGGAGCTGCAAGTGGTTTGATTGATGTGGCTGCTGAACCTTTTGAAGGTGTGAATGTGGATGATCTCTTTGGTCTTCGTAGGCCTGTAGGTTTTGAACGCAGGCGATCTAATGGTAGGTCATCCTTTGATCGTTCTGGTTCAGAAGTAAATGGCTTTCAACATCCTCTTTTGTTAAGACCGTCCCGGTCGGGGGACTTAAGCTCGATGTGGTCATCTGGGGGGAATTCATCCAGGGATTTGGAAGGTTTCTCATCTGGGAGTTCTGATGTTTCTCAGTTCTACATGTTTGATGCTCCTGGTCTGCCATTTGATCATGCACCAAATAGTCTGTTTGGTGATCGATTGGGTAGTGCAGCACCCCCACCTTTGACTGATTATTCTGCAGGCATGGACTCATTGAATCTGCAAATTAGGAGGGGGGCTGGTGATGGACGGTGGAGTGATGATGGTCTGCCACAAGCAAGTGCTCAAGCTGCTGCAATTGCACAGGCTGTAGAGGAACAGTTTATATCTCATTTGCGCAGTACTGCTCAAGTCAACAATTTATCAGAAAGGCAGTCACAAAATTCTGGAATCCAGGAGGCGCAACCATCAGATGCTCCATCAAATGATGACAAGGTTGTGGTAGAGGGAGACAATGCCAATATTGATCAGAGTGAACATCAGCAGCTAGAAAATAACAATGGAATTTCTCATGAACTTAATCCAACAGGTGAAAGTGTTACATGCCTTGGGCAGCCCAATTCTCGGTCTTTCACCGGTGATATGGCCGATTCCACTCAAAGACATGAAGGGATATTAACTCAAACGTTTTCTTTGAACAATGCACCAGATGAGGTGGATAACATGGAAATTGGAGACCGGAATGGCACAACCGGTGATCAAGTAGAGCAAATTTCTGAAATGGTTAACTTGCCTGAGGGGGATTGTCCTTTGCCTGGAAACCTTTCACTGCAGGCCATGGGTGATGATGGATTGTCAGAAGGAGATGCTCAAGCAGGTAATTGTAGTTTGACAGATTCTGGTTTGGAGGTGCCTAATCCAGGGGCTTCTAATGGTTCTTCATTTCATGAACGTATTGATGTTGACATGAATACTGCCGATGATGAAGGGAACCAAACTGAAGAACCAATTCCTCCTGAAATTGGTGCAGAGGAGTCGGACACTCTGGAGTCTCGGGATGCTAACCAGACTGATCAAGCGAGTGTTAATATTGAGGGTCCTGGTTCTAATGCCATTGATCCTACTTTCTTGGAGGCATTACCTGAAGACCTACGCGCAGAAGTTTTGGCTTCACAACAAGCCCAATCTGTTCAACCTCCAACGTATGTACCACCTTCAGCTGATAATATTGACCCAGAGTTCTTAGCTGCTCTCCCACCAGACATTCAGGCAGAAGTATTAGCACAGCAAAGAGCACAGAGAGTTGCACAGCAAGCTGAGGGTCAACCTGTGGACATGGATAATGCTTCTATTATTGCCACCTTCCCTGCTGATCTTCGTGAAGAGGTCTGTAGTGTAAACTTTTCCCTCATTAATAACTGAACAATAATAACATTTTTAGCCTTCGTTCCAGGTGCTTTTGACTTCTTCGGAAGCAGTTTTGTCTGCATTACCTTCTCCTTTACTTGCCCAAGCCCAAATGCTTAGGGATAGAGCAATGAGCCACTACCAAGCACGTAGTTTGTTTGGAGGTAGTCATAGGCTAAGCAATAGGAGGAATGGTTTGGGTTTGGATAGGCAAACAGTGATGGACAGGGGTGTTGGGATTACATTAGGCAGAATGCCTGGCTCTACCATTTCTGATAGCTTAAAAGTGAAGGAAATTGAAGGGGAACCTCTTCTCAACTCCAATTCTTTGAAAGCATTAATTCGCCTTCTACGGCTAGCCCAGGTATTGCTATTTGCTGTTTTTCATGGTTCAGTGTTCAAACGGCTTACTAAATCTGACCCATCTTCCAAGGTTGTTGGAGATTGACAATTTTAACATCAATCTAATTCTTGCAATGCTTTATTTAGTTTTAGTTGTGGGCCGGCTATGCTGTTGTTATAATGTAGGATTGTAGGTTGTGTTTATGGAAGTTTCGAAACTTGTATTGTCTAAACACTTGTTTTTTGTTTTAATCTGTTTGTAGCCCCTTGGGAAAGGCCTTCTGCAGAGGCTTCTGTTAAATCTTTGTGCACATAGTGTTACTAGGGCCACTTTGGTAAAGCTGCTACTTGATATGATTCGATCTGAAGTTGAAGACTCAAGCAATGGTCTGTCAACAATTAATTCCCAAAGGCTCTACGGTTGCCATTCAAATGTTGTTTATGGTCGGTCACAGTTGTTCGACGGTAATGGTTTCATCTGATATAATTATACATTTCTGCATTTGTTTCCCACATCTTACCTTTGATTTTGTATGTTGCATTAGGTCTTCCACCACTTGTACTACGTCGTGTTCTTGAGATATTGATTTATTTGGCTACAAATCACTCTGTTGTTGCAAATATGTTGTTCCACTATGATCCTTCGATTCTTTCTGAGCCTTTGAGCCCGAAAAACCCAGAAACCAAGAAAGATAAAGGCAAGGAGAAAATTATGGATGGAGATGCATCAAAACCCTCGGGGAGCTCTCAAGAGGATATTCCTTTAATATTATTTCTTAAGCTCTTGAACCGGCCTCTGTCTTTGCTCAGCACTGCCCATCTTGAGCAGGTAGTACTCTTCTAGTTATTGTCCTTCTAGATATTTTAGTACAGATTAGCATGGCTCTCTTACTCCGACTGGATATTGATATAATCCTATATGTTCTATTCGTTTTAAATATGGCTTGTAATGTTGTAGGTTGTGGGCTTGCTTCAAGTAGTTGTCTATACAGCAGCCTCAAAATTGGAAAGCCGTTCCATCTCTCATGTTGCCGTTGATAATTCAAATTCCCAGAACCTGCTTGGCAATGAAGCTTCCAGTGATGTTGATAAGGACACTCCTTTGACAGAACCAGAGTCTAATCAAGAGAAGCATACCAATGCTGAATCCTCTAGATCCAATGGCAATAAAAATGTGGATTTTTATGATATTTTCTTGAAGCTACCGGAATCTGATTTGGTCAATTTGTGCAGTCTTCTGGGTCGTGAGGGGTATTATTCCTGATTCTTATCTCATGATATGTTGAAATTATTTATGCTACTTATGATTTTTTTCAGTTTTTTTTTAATTTAAAAAATCCCATTTTTCCTTGCATATCGTTTTATTTTATTTTTCATTCAGGCTGTCAGATAAAGTTTATATGTTAGCTGGTGAGGTGCTGAAGAAATTGGCATCAGTTTCTGTGACACATCGCAAGTTCTTTACCACAGAGCTTTCAGAATTAGCCCATGGTTTGAGTAGTTCGGCTGTCAATGAACTTGTAACGCTGAGGAATACACAGATGCTAGGTCTGAGTGCAGGTTCCATGGCAGGAGCTGCCATTCTACGCGTGTTACAAGTTCTTAGCTCGCTCACTTCAACTAGTGTCGGTGATACACCAGAGGGTGGTGATGATGAACAGGAAGAGCAAGCTACCATGTGGAAATTAAATGCATCCTTAGAGCCATTGTGGGTAGAATTGAGTAATTGCATTGCCATGACTGAGGCACAACTGGCTCAGAGCTCACTCTGTCCAACTGTATCTAATTTGAATGTTGGGGAGCATGTTCAGGGAACGTCCTCACCGTCACCACTCCCCCCTGGATCTCAGAGACTCCTTCCTTTCATTGAGGCTTTCTTTGTTTTGTGTGAAAAGCTACACGCCAATCATTCTTTCATGCAGCAAGATCATGTAAATGTGACTGCACAAGAAGTAAAAGAGTCTGCCGAATGTTCTGCTTCCATAACCTCTAAGGGTAGTGGGGATTCTCAGAAGAAGCTTGATGGTTCTGTCACATTTGCAAGGTTTGCTGAGAAGCATCATGGACTTCTGAATGCTTTTGTTAGGCAAAATCCCGGCTTGTTAGAAAAACCACTGTCTATGCTGCTGAAAGCTTCTAGGTTGATTGATTTTGATAACAAGAGAGCATATTTTCGTTCAAGAATACGGCAACAGCATGAACAGCACCTTGCTGGTCCATTGAGGATAAGTGTGCGGCGTGCATATGTTCTGGAGGACTCTTACAATCAGTTACGAATGCGACCTACGCAGGATTTGAAGGGTCGTTTGAACGTGCAGTTTCAAGGGGAAGAGGGTATTGATGCTGGTGGACTGACAAGAGAATGGTATCAGTTACTGTCAAGGGTCATATTTGACAAAGGAGCATTACTTTTTACTACTGTGGGGAGCAATGCAACTTTCCAGCCAAATCCTAATTCCGTTTACCAGACTGAGCATCTTTCTTACTTCAAATTCGTTGGCCGTGTGGTAAGTGACTGGGTTGTTAGGTTCCGATGTGGGTGTTTATGGTGATCTGCATTACTCTTTTTGTCTTATTTTCTCGTGTTATATGCAGGTTGCAAAGGCGCTATTTGATGGTCAACTTTTGGATGTTTATTTTACCCGATCCTTCTACAAGCACATTCTTGGTGTAAAGGTGACTTACCATGATATAGAGGCAGTAGATCCTGATTATTACAAGAATCTGAAGTGGATGCTTGAGGTTGGTTTAATTAATCAATTTCATCCCTGGTTGTTTTGGATGACTTCTCATGTAGTTAAGAGTCAATGAGTCCATTTGAATTACCAATTTATCATTGTTAATGGCCTTTTTTAATTTATTTCAGAATGATGTGAGCGACATTCCCGATCTGACTTTCAGCATGGATGCTGATGAAGAAAAGCACATACTTTATGAAAAAACCGAGGTATGGAAAGATTGAATGAAAAGTTGCTTTCCCCGGATTTTTTCTCCAAATATGATGTATCCTCTTATTTGTTTTGTTTTGCTTGAAAAAGGTTACTGATTATGAGCTTAAACCCGGAGGAAGAAATATCAGAGTTACTGAAGAAACGAAACACGAGTATGTAGACCTTGTTGCTGATCATATCTTGACGAATGCTATCCGTCCTCAAATCAATTCCTTCCTTGAGGGATTTAATGAATTGGTGCCGCGTGAACTTATTTCAATTTTTAACGATAAAGAGCTTGAGTTACTAATCAGTGGACTTCCTGAAATCGATTGTAAGCTTACCAGCCTCTGCTTTACACTTCCCATTGAATTTACTTGGTTTGTTTTAGCATCTAACGTTGTCGTCATTTTGAAGTGGATGATCTAAAGGCCAACACAGAGTATACCGGTTACACGGCTGCATCTCCCGTTATTAAATGGTTTTGGGAAGTTGTTACAGCTTTTAGCAAAGAGGACATGGCAAGATTGCTTCAGTTTGTCACCGTAACATCAAAGGTGATCTTATATTGAACTGTTTAGACTTTAGATTCTCTTTTGGTTGGCACATGGCATCCATGTCAATTGTGTTGGTTGTGTACAGGTGCCATTGGAGGGTTTTAAGGCCTTGCAAGGTATCTCTGGTCCACAAAAATTTCAGATTCACAAGGCCTTTGGAGCTCCTGAGCGTCTACCTTCTGCACACACATGGTGATGAATACATTCTTTACTAGTAGCATATCGAACCCTTATATATAATTTATTTGTTTTTTCTTAACACCTACTTCCATTTTGACTCTCGCATCTCCAGCTTTAATCAACTAGATCTCCCCGAGTATTCCTCGAAGGAACAGCTTCAGGAACGTTTATTGCTTGCTATCCATGAAGCTAGCGAAGGCTTTGGCTTTGGTTGAACAGAGTGTGTATCGACGAGTGATATCAATGTCCCAACATCATCGGCAATCCGTCTACCGATCTACATTGGAAACGTGAGTACAAGATTCTTTGTCAAGTTCACCTTCTTCACATTGAATGTGAATAACTCTCCTCTCTGTCTGTGTTTCCCTGTGCAGAAGCCTCTTGTGATGGATTTGGCTCCTGGGACCTGGATTTGGGATGCTGAACAAATTCCATAGACTTGGATGGGTTAATAAATGGTGTCCGTGTCCTTTGATTTTGATTCGAGTCCGAACAAACATAGGTTTCTTTCCTTGTTTTATAGTGTTTCTTCTCCCTTTTGTAGTGTTCATATCTTTTATCTTATCTAATCTGTCCTCACTTGGCTATCTTTCTGTGTCAACCCCTAAACCTTGACTAGTTCATTTCATAATAATCACAACAATAATATTACAAGGATTTGATTTTAATTATCATGTCATGGAAATCTTTCCCAGTTGTTCAAAGATAAATTTAATTCAAATATTTTTAATAAAAATTGAATAAGTCAAAAATTTTAATAATTAATGGTCAATTTGTAAGTTTAAATATATTTTATAAAAAATTATAGTTTCTATAAAAGCTATTGTTTTTCTGTTTAGGAAATTAATTTAGGGTGTAGTTTTAGGGTTTAGGTTTAAAGTAATATATTAAGAATTTAAGTTTTAATCTAGTTTAAAACTCTAAATCGAAATCTATAAATTTTAAATTATTAAATATAAACACTTCATTCTTTTGCGTTAAACTAAGTTTCAAACTTTTAAATTAAAATACTTATAAAAATAAAAAAAAAATATTTCCAATACATTAAATAATTATTTTTATAAAAATGATTATCATCGGTGAAAAATAAAGGTCACACAAATAAGATTCTTTCGAGGTAAGATTTGGATCATGATCTCCCCTGACATTGATATTGTACAAAATATTATTAAAAAATAATTAAAATAATTCAATTAATGTTTTCTTAGAATTTTGATTTTATATATTATTTTTCCTCTGTGGTTAGATTAGTCAACGTTGATTTTATAATTAATGTTTTTTTTTTGCTTTAACTTGTCATTGCCCTTTCTCTGAAACCTTCTGATTATATCATTTGCAGTCAATTCATGGCCTTACGTGCTATTTAGGTTGTTCGGACAAGTTTCAAAACTTACCATTTTTTAGCTTAAGTTAAGCCGTTGTACCCTCGACTCACTCGAAAAAATATGTCATAAAATCAACTCTCTTTAACTTTCCCTAGCCTTTCCCATCAAAATCCCAAGAAAATTTTATCAAGAAAGTATTTGAGATGAAGGGCAAAGGCAAGTTAAGGTAAATAAAAATCCTTGTCCCCTTTCATTAGGACAAAGAGCTTTAGCTTTTGCCCTAACTTGCCATTGCCTTCTTCTCCAACCCTTTGTTGTTTGTCTGCCTCTTGTTTACTTCTTTTTCCATGTATTTATACTAATATTTGTATGGTGAGGAACCTGCTTCCACACAAATCAAAGGGAATTTACCCTATAGTTTCCAGGAAGGAAATATTAGAACTACAAGGCAGAAGCTTGGAAAAAGAAATGTATGTATGTATGAAGGAAGGAAAATTCTGTGGTAAATTAAATCCGCTTTCGATTATAAGCAAGTTGTTTTGTTTAGTCAATGATGTAGCCACCTCACCTAACCATTCCTTTAATGATTGATTATATCATATTAATATTTCTGAAACAGATATTAAATAATTTTATAATGATTTAATGAATAACTCAAATAATTACTTAACAATATGTTATTATATACCTCGTTCATGTGAAGGAATATCGTAGTTCGGATTGGACAGGAGGATCACACAGTCCATAATTTTATTTATTTTTAAAATAGATTAATTAATTTTATTTAATTTTTAAGATTTGTTGATTATTATACTTGAATAAAGTTTATGGCTTAATTTTCTTAGAGACGGAGTTAGGATCAAACAGGGACAAAGATCTATTAAGCTTTTAAGTCTAAAAATTAGGAGGGTAAAAACCTTATTTTATTATTATTTAAACTAAGAAGGATCTAATATGTAATTATACCAAAAAAATTTGGGAGGGACAAGAACCCCTCCTATACACAAGATAACTTCGTCCCTGAATTTTCGTATTTAATGGATCGAGAATAATTTCGTGATCAATGGTATGTTTACCCTATTTTTTATGTGAACTTTATTGTGTAATTTTCTATGTATAATGCCAAAAATTATCTTTTTAATGTTTGATTGTATAGTTATTTTGGTCTAATTCTTTTTCAATCACTCTAAGAATATCATTTGTCAGTCAATTGATGATAAATAACTTAAAAATAACGTGACAAACCTACATGACAATACATGTCACGATAACAATATCATATGGACAAATATGTTAACTTTACATAATAACATATTAGTTTAAAAAATATTTTTTTATAAAATTATATAAAAAATATTTTTTTGAATAATCCTTCTATCAAGTTATTTATCGTTAGTTAGTTGATTAATATTTTTTATTTGTAAAGAGTTTTATGTATATATATATATTTATGCCTTTTTCTATAGTCTACTAGTCTGCCACTTGCTGCTCTTCAATGTCCATGATCATAATTTTATAACCCTACACCCTGTACTAAATTCTTGAAAACACCACAAGTCTACTTTATATTTTACAAAGAACAAGTCAAGTCAATGGACTTATACTTTTCTAGTTCATATATTCTAAAGATTGCATTCACACACCAAAAGTCTTTGTTAATATACCATTGAAATTTGAATTTTTTTTAATGTTTATTAAATTATAGTCACTAAATTAATACCACACTGAACCAGAAGCTTATTTTAAATAATTAAAAAAAAAAATCAACCTCAACGAGATAATGTTAATTTAAATATTGTCTGCATTGTAATTTTTCTATGATTTTCTGAGAGGATTGACAGCCTGTTTCCTACAGGTTTCTTACAGATATATAACATTATTATAGAATGTTTTTATCATGTTTTTTTTTCAGTTTTAGAAGTAGACAAATTTCAAAGCTTCTAGTTCTAACATTTCTTTCCTGGAAACTATAGGGTAAATTTCCTGGAAGCTATAAATATATGGTAACAGAAGTAAACATGAGCCATGCAGCAGAAAGGTAGGTTTTGTCTGATGTTAGAAATCCAATGCCAATGGTATGTACAGAAGTTAAGGAGAAGGGTTTGAGAGGAAGGCAATGACAGGTTAAGGCAAAGGTTGAAGCTCTTTGTCTTACTGAGATGGGACAAGTTTGTTTTAGTTCCTTTAACTTGTCTTTGCCCTTGCTCTGAAACACTTTCTCCATTGATTTTAACAATGACATTATAAAAATTAAACGAGCATAACAATTAAATTCTAATTTAATATGCGTAAATCTTAACTTAATTCGAAAAATTAAATTATTCAAATCGATTTAATATAAAAATACTTAACTTAATTCGTAGTTTCATAAATTTAACTCAAATATGAATATATATATATGTATGATTAAATTTGAACATAAACTAAAAAATTCGACTTGACTCTACTCGAGTAAAGTTTGAATTATAAAATGATAATTCGAATAACCCCAAATTTTTAATAATTAATGAATCAATTTTTAAGTTTAACTTTAAGTCTTTCAATTTTGCTTGATATATATATATATATATATATATAGTTATAGAAAATCATTTAAATTAAAACTAGTTAGGACTGTAACATCATGTATACAATTAAATTTGAACATAAACTCGAACAGTTCGACTTGACTCAAAAGATTTCAAATAAAGTTTAAGTTATAAAATATAACTCATTGCCTTAACTAACTCGGAATTTTTTAACTTAACACAATCGAATATCCACCTATTCGTATCCACATATTATTCATTTAATTTTTGAATTTAAAAACTTAAGTACAATTATTAAGCGCTTTTAAAACTCTTCTATTAAATTTTGGTTACATTGTTTTCGAGTTAGTATTTTTTATTTGGGTAAAATAGATTTCGAGTCACTGAATTATTAGTTTGGTTATAAATATGTCATTCTTTTTTAAAAGTTATAATTTAGATATTGAAATAAAAAATGTTACAAACTAATCATTGGCCGTTAGAACGAATGAAAGATGAGAAAATAATAATAATTTTAGTTCCCAAAACTTATATACCATATAAATTATGTACGGTCTTAATACAATTATTCAACTGTTGTTTTGATTAGATAGACTTATTGGTTTGTCCGTGCACAAAAAAAAACCAAGAGAGTTAAATTTATTGAATTATTCTGGATTAAGACCAAATTGATTGATGTATAAGTATTGGGACTAAATTTTAAGTATAAGAAAAATATAAGGTTCTAAAACATAATTTAACCTTTTTGGATGTTTCTAAAACAAAACCCAATTTGTCCCTAAATAAAGGGCTCAAAAGTAACTCAGGCCCAGTGTTTCAAAGAACTTGAGAGTCTGAACTCTGAACCGACAACAACTCCATAAAACATCAGACACAAATCACAGCAGCTAAACACAAACACGACACAGCTCAACTAATGTCTTTGGCTCTGAGTTCTTCCACCACCAAAACACTAGTATCTCCACTCCACAAGATATTCACAAAATTCAGACCTTTTTCCCTTCTGGGTTCCTTTGAATTTTCCACTACAACCTCAAAACCAGATGACCCAGAAGCCACAACCCAAAGCCAGTCACACTTCTCTGGTAACTCTTCTCAACTTTCTGTCATGCTAAAAGTTTTCAATATATGTTTCTTATTATGAAGTTTTTTTTTCTTTCTTTTTTTTGGTAGAATTGGAGAACAGCATATATACAATTTTAACTATAGACCGTTGGGAGTCCTTGAACCATATGGATTACAAGTTAGCTTCTTTGAGGCAAGTTCATGGAAGGCTAGCTTTGAAATTTCTCAACTTTTTTATCAAACAACCTGGTTTGGATCACAAACATCTTGCTCATGTACTTTCAATTACAACCCATGTTCTTGTTAGAGCTAGAATGTATGATTCTGCTAAATCATTGTTGAGGCATTTATGTAAAATGGGTGTCGACTCCAAGTTTGCTTTTGGTGCTTTGATGGATACATACCCTCTTTGCAATTCAAACCCTTCGGTTTTCGATCTATTAATCAGAGTTTATCTGAAAGATGGAGCCATTGATAATGCTTTGGAGACTTTCAGTTTGATGCGTTTTCGAGGATTTAAGCCATCGGTTTATACTTGTAATATGATGTTAGGTTCAATGGTGAAAGATGGGCGAGTTTGTACAGTTTGGTCGTTTTTCAGGGAATTGATTGATTCGAAGATTTGTCCTAATATTGCTACTTTTAATATATTGATAAATGTTTTGTGTGCCGAAGGGAACCTCAAGAAAGCTGTTTATTTGCTGAGAAAGATGGAGATCAGCGGTTATGTTCCGACTATAGTTACTTACAATACTTTGCTCCATTGGTTTTGCAAGAAGGGGAGATATAAATCAGCCTTTGAGCTGATTGATCGTATGGGGTCCAAGGGTATTGAAGCAGATGTATGTACATATAATATGCTTATTGACGATTTGTGTAGAAATGATCGATGTGCAAAAGGTTACTTGCTGTTAAAAAAGATGAGAAAGAGAAGGATATCTCCCAATGCCATTACCTATAACACTCTTATTAATGGGTTTGTAAAGGGGGAAATGTTCGGATTGCTACTCGGATTTTTGATGAGATGGCATATTTTAATCTCGCACCAAGTATTGCTACTTACAATGCTTTAATTGAAGGGCATTCTAATGAGTGTAACTTCGAAGAAGCTCTAAGACTCGTGGATATGATGGAAAAAGTGGGATTACAACCTAATGAAGTTAGCTACGGAGCGCTTTTAAATGGGCTGTGCAGGCATGCCAAGTTCGATATGGCGAGAAGTATTTTTGAGAGAATGAGGTCAATGGGCATGGATTTTGGTTGTATACCGTACACTGAGATGATTGATGGACTATGCAGGAATGGGTTCTTCAATGATGCAGTACAGATGCTTAATGAGATGTTCGAGGAATCTGTGGCTCCTGATATTATCATGTTTTCCGTGCTTATAAATGGATTTCACAGGGCCGGGAATATAAAAAGTGTGAAGGAAATTATATGTAAAATGTATAGAGCTGGATTTGAGCCTAACAAAGTTATTTACTCCACATTAATCTACAATTTCTGTAAGATGGGATTTGTCTCTGAAGCGTTGAACATCTACAGAATTATGAATTGCAGCGACCATGGTGCTGACAGTTTTACGTGTAACACGTTGGTTGCTTCTCTTTGTAGAGATGGAAAAGTTAGAGAGGCTGAGGATTTCATGCGTCACATGAGTCAGATTGGTTTTATCGCTAACTCCGTCACATTTGATTGTCTTATAAGTGGATATGGAAATTTGGGTGATGGGCTGAAAGCATTTTCTTTGTTCGATGAGATGGTTAAATTAGGTAATAATCCCAGTTTTTTCACATACAGCAGCATACTAAAAGGACTATGCAAGGGTGGAAATCTGGTAGAAGCAAAGAAATTTTTTAACAATCTGCATTACATTCCTTCGGCGGTAGATAATGTTGTCTACAACACTATGCTTGATGGGATCTGCAAATTGGGGGATATGTCGGAATCAGTGGCTCTTTTCGATGAGATGGTTCGGTTCGGTGTTCTTCCTGATAGTTATACGTATACCATCCTTCTCAATGGGTTTTGTAGAAAAGGAAAAGTTGCTGTTGCTCTTCTGTTTCTGGGGAAATTGATGGAGAAAGGAGTTTTCTTTCCAAACCAAGTTACATACACCTGTTTAGTTGATGGTCTTTTCAAGGCTGGCCAATCAAGAGCTGCTTCTTATTTTTATCAAGAGATGGAGCAAAAAAGTTGACATCTTGATGTTATTGCTTTTAATGTTGCTCTCGATGGAGCCTCTAGGAGGGGAAAATTGGCAAACGTGGATAATCTGCTTTCCATGATGAGAAGCAAAAGCTTATGCCCCAGTTTGGCTACATATAATATTTTGTTGCATGGATATTCCAAGCAAAAAGACATTGGGAGTTGCTCGGTTATCTTTAAACTCATGATCGGTAATGGTGTTTTGCCTGATAGATTAACATCACATGGCCTCATTCTTGGACTTTGCAAATCAGGGATGCTGGATGTTGGCATTAAAATCTTGAAAAATATGATATCTGTAGGTGTTGAAGTCGACCGGTTTACATTTAACTTGCTTATTAGCAAGTGCTGTGAAATAGGTGATACCAGAACTACCTTTGATCTGGTTAATGTTATGAACTTTTTGGGAATACTTCCTGATGCGGAGACCCTCGATGCAATCATTATTGGGCTCAACAGAAATTGTGCGCTTCAAGAATCTCATATTATTTTGCATGAAATGGCTCAGAAAGGTTTCCTTCCTAAGGGGGAGCAATATATTAAATTGATTAATGCTATGTGTAGAGATAGGAATTTGCAATCAGCATTCCAGTTGAAGGATGAAATGACATCACTTGGTATCACTTCACCTGATGTTGCCGAGAGTGCTATTGTACGAGGACTTGCCTTATGTGGGAAGGTTGAAGAATCAACACTGGTTCTTGACAGGATGCTCCGTAAGCAACTTGTTCCGACTGTTGCTACATTTACAACCCTTATGCACAGGTTCTGCAAAGAAAGCAACATTGCGGAGGCTTTAAACCTAAGGAATAAAATGGAACTTTGTGGTCTGAAGCTTGATGTTGTTGCTTACAATGTCATCATTTCGGGACTTTGTGCTGATGGGGACATAGCCGCTGCTTTCAAACTATATCAAGAGATGAAACAAAATGGTTTGTGGCCCAATGCCACTACTTATACTGTTCTAGTCGACGCCCTTCTTACGGAGGGGAGTAACCGTTCTACTGGTGATGTGCTTTTAAAGGACTTAAAGGGGAGAGGAATCATATCTTGTGATTGGGATGAAAGTACGGAACAGTTTCAGAAGGCATTGATAATTGCCAAGAAAAGGTTGAAGTACTTGAAGCAGAACAAGAGGAAATAACATCGAAGAAAGTCAGGAATGTAACACGATGTTATTGGTTGCTGAAAATGTAGATCGAGTTTCTGCAGATCTGCTCATTGATAAGGCTCAAGTAACTTTTGTTTCTCAATCGAGCATGGCATTCCGATTTGGCTTGTACTGTCTCTATCTTTTGATCCATTATGGACTATTTCCCCTTCACTTTCAGCTTATACTTTTTAAGCTTTCTCAGGTCAAACTTGTTTCCCCTCCTTTCCGGAATCATGGAGTCAGAAAGCACGGATAAACATCAATTTACGCCTGTATCAAAATCTGCAAACACACATCATATGCAAGACTATGTGTAAGTCTCTTCTCCCTTTTTCTCTCTTTGTTTCAAAATCCATAGAGTTATTCAGACATGAAAGGAAAAGTTCATGTTTTCGGGTTGATATGCTGTCTATTTACCGTCTTGTTCAATACAACTCAACGGTTTAGGTTTACCCCTCGCCGTCAATACCATTGGATATGATCGGAAGACCCTAGTCATGCCTTTGTCTCGCTGTACACATGGAAACTGTTTCAGCTCGTCAAATGCAGCATACACTTTGGTAAGAAGATAGATTTCCGGTGAGTGCAACCCCGCTATCCGTCACGGGGCTACAAGCTGAATTCTTTCTTCAGCAACATAATGCAATGTCATGATTCTCAGTGGAACAAGGATTCCTTCAGCTCCTTAATGAGTGATGAAGCTGGCAACACAATCAAATCTATGGAAGCAAAGTATGTCGTGTACTTAATAAGCATTTTTCATGTACTCTTTTAAATTAAATAAATTATTTTTTTATTTTTATATTAAGTATTATACGATAATAATAATAATAATAATAATAACAATAACAATAATATATAAAAGCCTAAAATTTAATCATTATAAATTTATTAATAAAAAATAATAGTAGTGGTTGCTATAATAATAGTATATGTCAACAAACTGTTTGCCAGCTCATCTTGCTGTTTCCGTTATCCGTTCCCGCCTCCACGTCATCAGTTCAGTAATGAGTCTAACGACTCGGTTTCCCCTTCCTTTCTATTAACCGTCTAAATTAACGCCGTTTATCCCAATTCCAAAATTTTCTCTCCTTTTTCTTCTCTTTCCCAACATTTTCCTCCCAAAGAAATTCTCCTAAATACTCATTCTCTCTAATTCCCTCTACATATTCACTCTATTTCTTCAAGAGAAAAGTTTCTCTCAAGAATTCATGTCGGTATGTAATGTTTTCGGGCTTTTGTTGCCCTTTTCATTTCTGTTTAAATTCATTAATAGAAAGGTTTAATTTTGTTGTGTTATTTGATTTTTCGGTTTTTTATATAGTTTTTGAGCTCTGGGTTGTTTCGATTCGTATACTTTCTGGGTTTTAAGTGTAAAAAAAATCATTTTGTTTCTGATGATCAGAGTTTTAAATTTACCCTTTCCAACTTTTCGGTAACAGCTTCTTTGATGTGTTTTGCAGTTTTTTTTGGGGGAAATGGATTCTTTTGTGTGTTTTTGTTTTGTTTAAATGATGAATTGTATGCCATTTGAGTCATTTACTTATGTAATGATGACATGATTTATGGTTTGGATTTTTTTGGAAGTTTGATTAATATTGAATGAAGATGGAATGTATTAGCAAATGGTTGAATTGTTTCCACTTGTTTGTAGAATCTTTGGCTGAATAGGATTCAGGATGGTTCGATTAATGTACCATTAATTTTTTGTGGAAAATGTAGTTTCTGTTTAATGATTGAAGCTGGGAAGTAGGGAGTGATAAGCTAGGATTGTGATAAAGCTCTTTTTGGAACACATCAAGTGTCTAGATATCGAAAGGAGCTCAGTGATAAGCTGGGAAATAGGCTAGTATTGTTACTTATGTTTTATTGGATATCTAATCTGCAAATGGTAGCTTGGTTGTGAATGTCATAATCCAGAAATTTGTTAATATTCTGAGGTAGATGAATCCTTTGTATCAATCTTTTCACATTAAATTAATCAGCACTAAGTAATTAGAGATATTTATGGGGTCTATGTAAAAAATATATTTTGAAAGATGCTACTAAATTATGCTTGGATTTGGACAACTTACTATTATTTTGGTACTTTATGTAACTTCATGTTCGACTTTTTGCAGATTCCTTTTTGTCTTGTTGCTGGATAAGTTAAGCTTTTCACTGTATCTTTCGAAGAATGTGATTATTTCGTCTTATTTGATTGTGGTTTTATATCAATAATGCATATGATTTTATGTGGTGGTTTTTTTATCTCCATGACTTGTCATTGTGATTTATACTCAATTATTGCTCATTTTGGAGGCTTCTGTTTGAACTGTGTATTTGATACTGTTGCTATGCTGGGATGGCTTTTTTTCATTGTTCGATCCACCCAACATCTCCCTTGAATAAAAAAAAAAATCATGTCAGTGAATTTATACCATTGTTTAGAATAGTTATTTCATGAAACATTTATGATTTCTTATTTGTATATCCTATTAAAAATTATGATTGCAATTAGTTTCTGTTCTTAAACCAGAGTATTCAAAGTCCTCTCTCTAGAGCAATAACCTGTGTTACAGTTCGACTAATTTAAACTACACTGTTTATTTAGTTTTTTTAACAATGCAAGCTTCAACTTGCCTTTGTGGCCACACCGTGTTAAGAATCAGACAATGTAATCTAAGGTCTGCTGAAATCACATTTGTTTGGTTGTTTTTTTTAATAGTAAACATGTTCCACATCAAAAAAACACAGTAGTCGGAAACAATGTTCTGTGATGTCAAGCCTGCAGGATATAACACCCAAGTTTGCTATTAATATTGCAAAGCATGCCAATTAATTTTGCAATTCTTAAATAAATGCAATGTACTTAGTTGAAGCCGAAGTTATGTAATACCCTTATAGTAACTAGCAGCTTTCATTTAGCTGTTTTCACTGTCATTTACCGTTTACATTGCATCCATGATCTTATCTTCAATTGATTGTGTTGCATTCTAATCACAGTTAGTCATTGAGGTGATAGAAACAATCTCTCAAAAAATGTCTATAATGACGTTGAAAATGCAAAATATCTTATGTCTCACACTAATAAGTACCTTGGCAGCTTGAGAAACAATTATGAGTGGGTTATCATATCGTTTTTTCCTTTTTTTTAAGAACCATTAATGTAGACAGTTTGAGTTATTATTTTTCCGTAAGACATTTCCTTGCTTATTGATTGTGGACATTTTTTTTTTAATTTTGAGCTTCAAATTATCTGTATGCTCATCTGAAAACTTTTATGACTAGCAACTATGACCGATTTGTTCTAATGGGTAATTTATACATTGAAGCCATTAGCTACAGAGTGAAACTTGGACGTGCTTTAATTTTTCCAGGTTACCTTCATATTTTGTCTCTCTGCTTACCCTTGTTTATAAGGGTCTTGGTGGGACATTTCACTTTTTGCTTTGCCCTATAGGATAAGGGTCGGCCATTGCCAAAATTTGGTGAATGGGATGTCAATGATCCTGCCTCAGCTGAGGGATTTATTGTGATCTTTAACAAGGCAAGGGATGAGAAGAAAACAGGTGGAAAACCCGAGTCACCAGCAAAGGCTGATCCTCATTGTCACGGGGTCAGAGTTTTGACGCAGGGACAACCACCCCGTGCGGCACCTCAGGCCTCTCGCACACCCGAGGTTCAGCCTTAACCATCTCGATGCTTACTGGTTTCGCCCTCCCATGGGCTCATCAGGGAAGCGGGGACAGCTCCCGACCAGTGTGGTGCGCGATCAACACGCCCATCCGAAGATAGGACGGCTGCTCGGTACGTACTACACCCTTAATGCTATCCCGCTCCCAAGAGTTAAGCACAACCAGAAAGCATCTCGCCCGGTCCCGCGTTGCTACGATACACGGACCGTGACAATCTCCCCCACCTGATTCATGCACGCCCTCGTGCATGGGGAGGAAACTCTTTCCCTTCTGGAAAGTAGCCAGGAACTAGTGTGCAATTCTCCCAAACTCGCCCACTAACTGGGGCCGCCCTCCACTGTTGGGCCAAGGTCTGCTCGCAACCACCTCATGGCCACTCGCCACTTCAACAAGGTGTTCCATTGTAGTCGACCTGCAACCACCTCATGGCCACTCGCCACTTAGACAAGGTGTCCTATTACAGTCTACTTACAACCACCTCATGGCCTCTCGCCACTTAGACAAGGTGTCCCATTGCAGCACGACCATCTGGAGAACTTTCGCTGCGGCTTCCTGCCTACCCGTCCTCGTCTCAATATCTTTCTAGAGGACCCACTTGCGAACACCCTCTTCTCATTAGGGTGCGAGCTTCACTTGCTCGTCCACACGACTCGCTCCGCAGCACATGAGGCGCTTGGCAAACTCGACAGCTAGCACACGGCCACGCTCTGATACCATCTGTCACGGGGTCAGAGTTTTGACGCAGGGACAACCACCCCGTGCGGCACCTCAGGCCTCTCGCACACCCGAGGTTCAGCCTTAACCATCTCGATGCTTACTGGTTTCGCCCTCCCATGGGCTCATCAGGGAAGCGGGGACAGCTTCCGACCAGTGTGGTGCGCGATCAACACGCCCATCCGAAGATAGGACGGCTGCTCGGTACGTACTACACCCTTAATGCTATCCCGCTCCCAAGAGTTAAGCACAACCAGAAAGCATCTCGCCCGGTCCCGCGTTGCTACGATACACGGACCGTGACAAGGCAAGGGATGAGAAGAAAACAGGTGGAAAACCCGAGTCACCAGCAAAGGCTGATCCTCATGCTAAGTCTGGAGTGAAACCTGGCAAAACCCAACCTGTAAGTAAATATCTAATGACTTGTTCTTGGCATTTAGTAACAGTTTGCTTGAATGTTGCACTATGACATTTGCAATGATTGCTATGAACTGTTGCTAGTTGACATTTCCCTCCGTACATGATGCTATTTTTCAGAAAAAATGGTTTTGCTGCGTTCAAGTCCCAGCTGCGGAATCTTGACGAAACCCTACTCATATAAGACTAAGAGCTTCAACAAGTATGTTAAAACCCCACTATATATTCCTAAACAAGATAGGATCTCTAGGGCTTGACAAACCCTTCTAGATTTCCTTTTTTGTGGTGTATGATTTAATTCTGGATGGAAGAGGAAGTAAACAAGACAAACACTTACTGTATCTATCTATATATTGCTTTGGGGGGTGGTATTAGAAACTGTGCTATTTCATTTTGTCTTTACCTTCTTTGTGTTTCAAACCTATAGAACCTTTGCTGTGACACATTCCTTCATATACAAGTGATTCGTATGTTTTTTGAAACGTTCATCTGTGTTAGCTTCTCATTTTCATTTGTTTTTCATCTTTTTATTGGAAATGTATTTCAATGGCGGTATATAACGTGCAGATTATGGCAATATTTCTATGGTAGTTGATAACATGCAGAAGAAGAATAACATGTTTTTTTGATTATGGCTGAACATCATTTACCCATGGTACCATACAAAAAGGTTCAGTAGAAAAAACTTGAAAGTTGAACCAATAATGCTTTGTAGTCTATGTTACTCAACACATTAAATCTAAAGTCTCAACTGTAACAGAAAATTTCAGTGATTTCATTAATTTATGTATATATATGAAGTGCCTGAGATGAAAATTCTGCAGGATCCTGTAACTAATAAAACATTGCAGTACAGTGCTAAAACTAAACCGGGACATTCCAATCTTTTGTTCAAAAAGGCGTCTAAGCAGGTAAATTTGCAGAACACTGGCTCCAATTAGTGCTGCAGATTCAATAAAGGCCTTGTGAACTGCTTTTCTACTCATAGCCTCATTTACTGCATTTAGATAAAGACAATGATTACAGGAAAAGTTAATAAGCTGGAAAAGATTCATGAGAGAGGGTAAAGCAGTTCTAGAAGGAAGTATGGCAACCTAAATCATATTAGTTTAAACATATAATGAAGTGGCACTTCATAGTAATCCGCAATCGAATCTCGAGATTGTCTCAAATTGCTTCAAGGTAAATGTTTCTGGTATCTATGAGCTTACAGGTTTACTAGGAGACATAAGTTCCAAAGGCATCAATGCAAAAACATCATACACAATTGTCTGTAATTAAAAGTTAAAGAAAGTTGGCGTGAATATACCTATTGCCTGACATTCTGTCGGTCTTAATGACAACAAACGTCACAGAAGCATTCTTCTCTATCGATTATGAATCGAATTCCAAACACGGCATTTGGGTTACACAAGAATGCTAGCAACATAACAGCAACAAATTCAAGAGATCCAACTTGCATCTGCAAATTACAAAGTCAATGAATCCTAGTTATGAAATGAAACTGAGTAAAAAATGGATATAATTAAATAAAATCAAATACTAAAAGATTAATACTTCACAAAACTAGTAATGGAATCAAAACCCCAGATAAATTCCAAACAATTCTCTAAACCCCCCTTCAAGTTCATGATAATTGATTAAAACCAAGAAAAAATTCCAGCAAAAACTTAAAAAAAAAAAAAAGAAAAGAAAAGCTGTTCTAACCAAAAAATTTCAAGTAAACCCCACAATTATTGAAGCAAAAACAAAAGCTAGAAACTTTAATTGAAAATAAATTAAGTTACCTTTATTTGTGTTTTCTCTTCAGTTTTTTCCCTGGAATAGTTTACAACAATGTGAAAGATTAGATCTTTTGAACCGTTTTGAAGACTAGAACCAGAGAAGAGAGCAGAGTTCTGAAGTCCAACAAGGTTTCACCTAGACGTAGTTATAATCTCATGTGCAGAATAACATAAATTTTAGGATAAATTATTTAACTACCTAATTATGAAATAAAAATATTTATTTTTAAATATGGACTTGGTTTGGACTCCAACTATCAAAGTGTAACCCTTTTTTTTTAATCTTTTTCCCTTATTTAAAGTTTTGTAAAAATTTAGTTTATTTATAAATTTGTTTTTATACTTTAAAATATTTATATTGTCTCTTAATTTTAAAATATTTATACTCGGAGGCTCCAGAATTTGTTTGATTTTGCTGTTGCAGAAATTCCCCTTCTGATATGAAACCCCACAATTACAACAGTTTTGATCTTCCCCCTTATTGTTTTTATTCCTCCATGAAAGTGACATTCCACATTTCCACTTAACTTTGAACCGTGAATCAGCAGGTTTGTTGTACAAAGAAAAGATGTGTTTTGAAGCTACTACTAACAGATTCAACAGATATGGAAAATTAAACACTACATCATGCATGACATTGCTATCCAATAGAACCATACTTAAGCTTGGGTGGTTCCATTTGCAGGTCATACAATGAAACTACTTTGTACTATGAGATATATTGGTGGTTCTTAATGAGTCCCACAACCACCTGAAGCAGAGGTGAGGAGACCAGATGATATGTGTGCTCATAATTTCTATTTTGACAAAAATGCTTATGAGTTGAGATTGAGAGAGAGCTGTAGATCATATTTCAGGGTCATGTTTTGTTTATTGTCCTACAAGCAAGACAAGAAAATCAAACTTAGGGTCTCTCATTACTTGATTCACAAAACAATTCGGGGGACTATTTATGTAATTTACCCATAATAATTGAGTATAAAATTTTGTTTCAAACTGCTTTCGAATATTCAAACTCTCTCTCTCAAGTTGTAATCTTTACTATTTGAATAATTGAATCCTTCAAAAACACTAAAAAGAGAAGATTAGCTAAGCCCCATTTGACTAAAACCCACAAAAGTTTTTCTTCATTTTCCCCTCAGATACCTACTTGTTTCTTGGCAAAGCAGATTTTGATCAACTTTTCTTAGGAGATTACTTCTCAAAGTTTGGGTCTTTCTTGGTGGGTTTTGGTCTTTAAGTTAAAAGATTTAAAAGGGTTTTTGCTGAACGAAGTAATAGTATGAAGATCAAAGAAGATGATCATCAAGCTGTGAAGGGCTTTTAGTTTCAGACAAGCTGGTTCTTTAATTTCCTTCCTTTTGTATTTTTTTCTTCATTTGACTACTTTTTGGTTTTAGCTGTCCTAGGTAAAGTTTTTGCTATTTCTTACAGGATTTTTGTTTGTTTTGTCGTAGGTAAACTTCTATGCTTGACTTGAGATATTAATTTTGTCATGTTCTTGAATTCTAGAAAATTTTTCTTAAATATATTTCTCTCTTTCTCTGATGTTGAGCTAGGTTGCTTGAATTTCTGGGGCAAAGTTAAAGCTTCCTGTTCTTAGAGAAGGTGATTAGATAGTCAAATTTGGTTGAAGACTTTAGAAGGATATTTAAGGTATGGTCAGCTTCATGATGTTGAAATATTTCTTGGCAATTTTGACTCTTTTTTTGCTACTGAAATCTATTTTCTTTGATGGTGTTGAAACTTGAAACTTTGGGTAATTAGGACAGATGTATAACACAAGTTCCACTTGTTAACCTTGTTCTGTCTCTTTTGATTAGTGTACTTTTGCCAACCTGAAGTTACTAATCTATGTTGTGAACTTGTGATCAACCAATCGGCTTAAGCTGTCGAGATCTGTAATAGTGCAGAAGAGTCATTTGGCTCTAGAGGAGTCTCTGAAGTTTCTTTGAGATTATGTTTCACATTCTTTCTGCTGAGACATGTTGGTTTTGGAGATTATATTTGTCGGATTCATGCTGATTTCCCCCCTTTATTGAACTTGTGAACTTCAGACGACAAACAATAAGCATTATGGTCGCGAAGGGACGTCAGAATGCTACCAACTCTCCGAAAGTGGAGGTGGGAGAGATAGACACCAGTGCACCTTTCCAATCTGTTAAAGATGCTGTCACTCTTTTTGGTGAAGGCGCTTTCTCTGGGGAACAACCAGCCATCAAAAAGGCAAAAGCTCAATCTGTGGAGGTACTACTGACTCACTGAAGATTTATTTCTTCTTTCACCTGAAATTTTGTGTCAAGTCGTAATTGTATACGTTTTCTCTAGACTTGGATATGATATCTGTGGCACATTCAAGTTTTTTCCTTCCACTTTTTTATTAATCTTGAGCTGTTTTTTTTTTTTTTTTTGAGTTGCAGAGAGTTCTAGCCAAGGAGACTCAGCTTCATCTCACTCAGAAAGAGTTGAAAAAGTTAAAGGATCAACTAGAAAATGCTGAGACAACCAAGGCTCAAGCACTTGTAGAGCTAGAAAGGGCTAAAAGAACCCTTGAGGAACTGTCCCATAAACTCGAAACTGTTAATGAGTCGAAAGAATCCGCAATCAAGGCTACAGAAGCTGCAAAGAATCAGGCAAAGTTGATTGAAGAAGCAAATTCTGGTATACTTCCCGGTCCTGATGGAGCTAGGAGCCAGGACTTGGAAACTGCAAGGGAACAATACATGACTGTAATTACCGAACTTGATGCTGCTAAACAAGAACTGTGGAAGGTTCGCCAGGACTGTGGTGCATCCTTGGAAGCTAAAATTGCTGCCTTCAAACAAACAGAAGAAGCTGAACATGTGGCTAAGGTTAACATGGAGAAGGTTGGAGAGCTATCTAGGGAAATTTCATATGTACAAGAGACAATCGGACAAGTGAGGCTCGCATCTCTTGAAGCACAGCAAGAACAAGCCAAAATGTTCTCCGAAAAGGATTCTCAGAGGCAAGTATATAAAGCTACCCTTGAGGAGTCGACAAAGAAATTGCTTGCTTTGAAAAATGAATCTGACCCTGAGTTTATGCAAAATCTTGAAGCACAACTGGTTGAAACTGATAATCAGATCGAGGCTTTGCAGAAGCAGATGGAAAATGCAAAGGCTGCTGATCTGGAGTATGTGCATACTGTTACTTCAGAGCTAGATGGTGCTAAAGAATCACTGCAAAAAGTCGCTGATGAAGAGAAGTCCTTGAGAAGTTTGGTGGAGTCACTTAAGGTGGAACTAGAAAATGTGAAGAAAGAGCATTCTGAGCTGAAGGAGAAGGAAGCAGAAACAGAGTCCGTTGCTGGGAATCTGCATGTTAAGCTTCGGAAAAGTAAAGCTGCGCTTGAAACTTTCCTGGCAACGGAATCCAAAACAAGAGGCAACTGTGAAGAAATGATTTCAACCCTCCAACAGCTATCAGTAGAAACGGAAAATGCAAGGCGAGAAGCAAATGAAATGAAAAAGGAAGCTGAGAAGCTAAAGGTGGAAGCTGAAACCTCGAGAATTGCACTTGAGGAAGCAGAGAAGCAGCTGGCAGTTGCTCTGGAAGAGGCTGAAGCTGCAAAAGAAGCTGAGACTAGGGCGCTTGATCAAATAAAGATGCTTTCTGAGAAAACAAATGCTGCACGTGCCTCAACCTCCGAGTCTGGAGCCAATATAACTATCTCCAGGGAAGAATTTGAGTCTTTGAGTCGGAAAGTTGAAGAGTCAGAAAATTTAGCGGAAATGAAAGTGGCAGCTGCTATGGCTCAGGTAGAAGCTGTGAAGGCTGGTGAAAACGAGGCCCTTAAGAGGTTAGAGGCGACTCAGAAAGAGATAGAAGACATGAAGGTTGCAACTGCAGATGCTTTGAAGGGGGCTGAGATGGCTGAAGCTGCAAAGTGGGCTGTGGAGGGAGAGCTCCGAAGGTGGCGCGAAAGGGAACAAAAGAAAGCAGCTGAAGTTGCATCTCGTATTCTGGCAGAAGCACAGATGACAACAGAATCATCCCCACAACACTACAGAATTCAAAAGCCGAACCCACCAGAGAAAACTGTTCAGGTTAACAAGTTAGAAAAGGAGAAGTCTACCATCTCAAAAAAGGTTCTCTTACCTAATATCAGCGGCGTCTTCAATCGAAAAAAGAACCAAATCGAGGGTGGATCTCCCTCTTATCTGCCTGGTGAGAAGCCGCTGTAACTTTGCCTGATCTTTGTACATTTTATCAATGGTTGAGAGAAACATATATATGGTTTTGTACATCTGAGAACTGTGAAATCAAATCCATGTTATTCTTGTCTGGTGTGAGGAATTTAAATTGGAAATATCCATGTATTAGTTTGCAAGCAACATGGAGTAATGGAAATGAATGCTTGTGTTGTGCCATTGATGAGCCTTTGGCAGTAATCAAATTTAAGCTTTTAACTCTTTTGGTCACTCAAGTGTCTTGTTTTTCAAGACTGGTTGAATGCATCCAGGCAATGACATCATTTAGTGTAATAAATTAAACATTTTCCTTAAAATTAAGCTAATGTCTGACCAGTGGTGGGTGAGAATTAGCCAAAATACTAACAAAATGTCTAATTAAGAGTACAATATTGTAATAACAAATCACTCTGTACCATTCAGCTAACATCCAAGAATACATATGCAACACATGTTTCTTCACACCCTGATTATCAGCCTGAAACTTCCATTATTTTGATATAGCAATGAGAAGCAGGTTGATCTAATTATTTTTTTAAAATACGAATCTCGTTAAAATCTCCTCTAGAGTCTACATTAATCATAATAACAACCCTAAAAAAATACTCTCATAACATTATCCATTAATAACACAATCAATTATAATATTTTTTAATATAATTCGAATATTCAAAATAAAAATAATTATATTATTATTAAAATGTCCAATACATTAAATTATGAACTATTATTTATTCATTGATCGATATATAAAGACAATCAATAAATAATAATGTCCATATAAAAAATTTATCATCTCAATCATAGATTTAGACCAACGTCTATCTACCTTGAGTTCTAGATTAAAACATATTTATCATATTTACAACATCTTCATCGATTAATATCCTCGATCCAAAAATAACAATTACCGCATAAAAGTATAACTCTTGATTATCTCTATTGAGGTTGCTCTTGGCAAAGTTCGTGCATATCCTGTTAGAATCAGGCCAATTATCCTTAAAAAATCGTAGAAACTAGAAGACAAAACCATAGACAAGAAAATTACAGAAAAAACATTAATTGAGGGGAAAAGTGAAAAATTATAAAAAAATGGAAAATATCAGAAATTTCCAAACAAATCCTTAAAAAAATCGTCTTTCCCATGTCACTGGAAACTCTGGAACTTAAAACCTCCCAAAAAAAAACCTTTCATCTCTCTCAAAAGCCAACCGTCCCTTTCTCCAACAGAAAAAAAATCATTTTCTTGAAACAGTACTCCTCCTTTTCCACCCACTAAAACTCTTACTTTCTAATCTCTCTTTGTGCCTTGAAATGATGTCAAGTAGCAGAGAAAGAGAAGACTCATTAACTTTCCCAACAAACCCATCATCGTCCTCTTCTCCGATCACAGTTTCCGACCACCTTGACGGTTATCTCCAAGACCCAACTTCCCGCATCGGAAGTGCTGCTGGGAGTTACTCAAACGAGGGTCTTCTAGCTGCTGAAACAGCTAGTCCTAGTAACAGTGATTTCGAGTTTGGTTTCTCGAGGCCTGACTTTAGACAACAAAGTCCAATCTCCGGCACTGTCCAGTTCTATGAACGCCATATATTCCTTTGCTACAAAAGCCCATCAGTTTGGCCTCCAAGGATTGAGGCGGCTGAGTTTGATCGGTTGCCTAGGTTGTTGTCTGCGGCTGTTTTGGCTAGGAAGAATGAGATGATTAAAGAGGTTGGTTTGCTTTACTTTTATTTGAATTGGTTTGTTATTCAAGAGATCTCAACCCTGGTTAGTTCTTTTAGCTTGAAATGTGTTAACTTTATACATTTATAGGTGAATCTAAGTGGGTTTCTGTTTTCCCCTTAATTGCTTTAACCTTTTGAGTGATCACAAAATGCAGAAACCTGTTGTTATTTTATGATTTAAATCCCATTTTCAATAATTAAATTGGGTTTTAGTTGGTTCTTTTTTATATGCCTCTATGAGTATATTGGCTTTAGATTTTGGAGCTCTGGAAGAACACAATTCGCTACCTTTTTAGATGCAGTTTTGACATTTTGGTGTCACATTGTTATGTTCTCTACAGGATCTTATGAAGGGAAATGTGATCTCTTTTGTTATGTTTATAGTTCGAACTTCACCTTTTTAACTTAGGCTTGGTTTCAATTTTATTAGATTCATACAGGCTTTCAATGGTTTGTTAAGTAACTGTGTTTAGGAATGATTTGGAGGTCTGCAATCTGTCTTGTTCTTAGTGCCAAATTTTTCATCACAAACTTTGATGGGTTTCACTATACAATTTGATTTTTTTTCAGCAACATGTTTGTCATTTGATGTAGGCTTGGCATTTCTTACTTATGATTTATGAATCGGAATTATTTGGATTTGATTTATTATCTTAAGTTTGGATTTGATGTTCTTAATCAACAATTCAACATTATCCTATGGATCACGAAGGAACTAAACAAACATTTTCTTTCCTTTTTCTTCCGGTTTGTATTGGATCGTCTTTAACTGTTCAAAGTACATTTCCATCTCTGAACATGTGCTCGTTTGAACTTTCTATATTCGATGTCCGTGATGCATCTGTAAAGGCATATCCATACAGGGATGCAATGCTGATTTTAGGTCATTTAGAATTACTTTCCCCTTGTATCGTTTTAGGACGGCACATTGTGCCACAAAGGTGTTTCCATTTGGTTACACTGAATCTTTATCTACATGAACAGATATATTCGCTCTGAACATCACCTAAATTTTTGAGTTTTTCCTTTCCAGCATTCTTACTTTATCTGTTTCTGCTTGTCTTCTTATAGACCTGCTTAACAATATGTGAGGGACATGATGGAACTGAGACATCAAATGGAGATGTATTAATATTTCCAGACATGATTAGATACAGGTCTATTGCATATCCATTGAGATTTCTGTAGATGTTTTCGTTTATTTCCTTTATTTCCAACTGATCACTGTTTTAGCTAAGGATGCAGGAGATTGACTCATTTCGATGTTGACACATTTGTTGAAGAAGTGCTTGTCAAGAACCGTGAGTGGCTACCTGGAACTCCTGAAAAGCTACAGGGATCATTTGTTTTTGTTTGTTCTCATGGATCCCGAGATCGTCGTTGTGGAGTTTGTGGACCTCCACTGGTTAGCAGATTCAAAGAAGAGATAGTTCTCCATGGCCTTCAAGGTAGAGTGTCTGTTAGCCCATGCTCGCACATTGGAGGGCATAAGTATGCAGGAAATGTAATCATATTCGGATCAAATATCAATGGAGATGTCACGGGACATTGGTAGGAATGATCTCTTTCCTGTTGCCTATTTTGCTGAATCTACCTTAGTTTGTTAATTAAGCTAGCCTAGTTCCTTTCCTTTATGTAAATCTTCTACTGGATTGATTGTCGGACCTTTTTTTAATTACATGTGTATTTTCTGCAGGTACGGGTATGTTACTCCTGATGATGTACCTACACTGCTAGAGTGGCATATTGGGAAAGGAGAAATTATTGACGCGTTGTGGAGGTGACTATTTTTTGTGTCGGCTTGCTTATAGGCTATTATTGATCATTCTTTTGCTATTGGTTTCATGTGTAGAATATAAAATAAGAGTATTAAGAATGCAATATGCAAAAACTTTAGTCTTTTAGGTGGGGCGACCGTTAAATAGAAGTTGCAGTGGGTAATTTGATTCGAAACAGGATATATGCTAGTAAAACGGGGCTGGAAGACTCAAAATCTTCCCCTTGGCTACATTCTTACTGAACAAGAAATATGCTGCTGATAGTAGACAGAATTTGGCGCACTTATCTTGTATTGAGTCTATTGACAATGCATTTAAATGCTTATTTCAGGGGACAGATGGGTTTATCCGAAGAAGAACAGAAGAAGTTTCAAGAACAAAGGAGCCTAGCTAACGGTGAGACTACTGTAGAAGGAAGCACTAAAGAGGCAACACGAAGACAAATGGATGAGACGAACACGATTTCCTGTCGATCTCAAGACGAGCTTGTAAGCTGTTGCCAAGACCCTCAAAGGTCGGATATTTTGGACACTGATGAAGGGGCCGTGAAGCTGACACCTGAAAAGAAAAAAAGCGGAAAGAAACTTATTTCGATGATGAATAGTGGAAAAGGTGCCGGTGTTCGCAAGGTTTGTGCGAAGCCAACTTGTTTTGAGAGCTGGGAGCGTGAAGATACATATGCAGCTCTTGCTGTTGTTTGTGCCGCTGCATCAATCGCTGTTGCTTATAGCTTCTATAAACAGCCAAGTTAGAAATGTCATATGATGTTTGCATTGTCCATATTAATGATGTTTCAGATTTCCCTAAGTTTCTTCAAGAATTGTTTGGCATTTGCCAGAATCCACTTTGCTGTGGCCGTATTCCGATTAATCATCTTCCCCGGTTAAAGAATGAAAAAAACTTACTTTAAAACCAAGAATAATAAACTGATATGTAGCAGCAAATTTCCCATTAATGCACATTATCATCAACCAACAATCTATCTTAAGAAAATTATTCAAGAAAGCTGCATTTAATAGAACTGGGAGGGTTTGTTTCATTCAGCATCTCATACAGCAAAATGACATGCGCTATTATCCACAACAGGCTGGCATGCCAAGTTACACCAAATTAGTTTGTCTACGAAACCTGCATCGAGCTGATGCAAGACGTGAGCTCTGCTATAGCCTATAACATTTGATGATTGAAATACAATGCCTCTCATTCTACAGTAGATGAGTCCGGACACTTTGTAACACAACGGTGACAGTTACGTATTCGTTATTATGTAAAATCTAATTACCATTTACTTTAAGGCCATTGATGGAGTTGGAAAGACCATTACAGTCTGCAAGCTTGTGAAACTCAGATTCAATTGTCAGTGCAATTCTGGTATCGTCCGGATCTGGCTCGGGAAATTCTACATGAACTGAACCCTCTTTGACTGGCGAACCTGTCTCTTTAAGTGTAGCTTGTTGCTTTACGTAACTGTAAAGCTGTTGATGGTAGGCGTGATCCAATGAGAAACAATTAACTCCGGTTCCATTGCTGCTGCGATGTGCTGATCCAGAGCTTTCTTTTCTACAAAAGTGTGGGAGGGAAGAATAATCCATTATCTGCATGGTTGGAATGAACATGTCAATAGTCGGAACTAATCCTAACAAAGCTGGATCAAGCAGAAAAGCAAATCATGCCAAAGCATGCAAAACTTTATTTGCTACGACGCGTCTATATATTTACAAATGATGGCAAGAATCAGCAAAATGCCTTAAGCCACAAAATCCACAACTGAATGAAGAATGCCTCATTCTTTGCATCATCCCTATGAATTAATTATCTAAAGATAGTTGAATGCCGAATTAAGACTTGCTCGAAAACCAACGTGCAGATTTTTATCACGAGTTCAAACTTCAAAAAAAGTGCATTTGAAAGAACAATAACTATTGCTGATATTTTAAAAAGGACATGTTTTCAAGAGAGTTTTACAAAAATGGATGGAAGGGTGTTCTTACTTTCAGTAACTCATCCTTTCCAGAACCTTGAAGCACCTGAATTTTCCTCTTCGTCCTTTCTTGCAAGAGAGGTTTTACAGCCTGCCAATACTTGCAGATAAGAATTAAGGTTCTTTTCGTAAAAACTAGCTGGAAGAATTGGAATTAAGAAGCATTGAAACCTTCCAACATGCTGAAAATATATATGGCACATTGACGATATAATATGTCTGTGTCTTCTCAGGATAATTCAGGTCATCAATGGTTGCTATAGTGGTAAGTATCTGCATTAGAAAGAGAAGAGTTAGCACGGTAATGAGCCAAAAATTCATTCGTTTCCATGGATTTACTTTATTGGATGCTTTCCTGTGAGGAAAATGAGAGCTCTAGTATCAGGTCAAAAAGCAATTAAAAGAACTTGAAAAGGATTCTTAAGTCGAAAGCATAGGAGAAAAAAAATTAGGCTTTCGTATAATTCTAGTAAAACAAGAAAAGATAAAATGCTTCACAAAGATCAAATTACCATATGAAATCAGGTGGTGATTAAGTTGATGACAAAGGGGACCATGTTGGAAAAAAGAAATGCAGTTAAACAGAGTAATAAAGGGGGTTATATGATACTAAAATGTACCTTTATTTGATTCAGTGCTGAAAGCTTCAAGCCAGTCATATCCAAAACCTTCAGACATGTGCTGATATGCCGTACGTATTTTTCGGTGGCATTAGGCTATAACAAAACAGCATTTTAGAATACTTGAAAGTAAGCAAACAATTATACAGTTGAAAACATCACACTGGCAGAGCCCTACTTACCAATAGTACACGATCTCGATATTCGTTCATCTGAATGTGTGACTGTACATAGTAATTCACCTAGAACACAAAGAAACACAGATTTAGGTGTCAGAAATAACTCCATACAATGCAAACTGAAGTACATGCAACTTAGAGTGCTAAAAGATGCCTTCCACCCAACCGAAACTACTAATTGGTTTCCCTATCTAACATATTACCTAGCTTAATCACTAAAACATGTCCATGAGAAGGACAAGGGCATAACGAAAGAGGAAAAAGAATGCAGTTATGGTCAATCTCCAGTAGAATGTGGAGAAACTTCCAAGTAATTCATGTCCTCGATTAAGCTCTTGAATTTGTTCATTTAAATATAGAAGAAAACTTTGTCCTAATAAATTATACTGAACACAAGTTACATGTTTATGCAGAAAACCATAGTCACTTAAAAGCTCGAAAATAAGTCTTTGTATGAGTTAGTTTCAAATGCTGTTCAAGACTCTAAGGCTGAAATGCCACATTTAGGAATAGAGTTAGAATGAGTTACGATCTGCTTACAGATGCCTTATCATATGTGCTAAGTCCAACACCAATAGCAATGACAGGAAGACCCTGTAAATGTTCGAAGGAATTAGGCAGTTAGTCACCATGGAAGATCTGTTGAATGAAACAAAAGTTTTTCTCCCAAAGAAAGGGACCCTAATAGCAGTATATTCTACAGATTGTCACGTCGAAACAAACGAATATGAATATATTATCTTAATTAAACAAGTAAATACCTCTTTTGAGTAGCCTGACAATCCTACAAGCTGAGAATCTCGGACTGCTCTATATCTGTCGATTGGGACAATTGGTTTCTACATAACAAAAAAGTAAAAAGAGTGATCACAAGAATCATCAACTGCCACAATAAACTTCTTTCTTTTAAACTCCAGCTGAAGCTTTTTTTTTTCTTTCAACAGAACCAATTCCACAAGTCAGAATGATCTCTATAAGTGTATACACAAGCACATGGTTTTACAATATTATAAATATACGAGGAATCAATTAGGGTCTAATGAGAAAACTCACTGCTAATATGTTGTCAATCTCATTCTGTATTCTCCATTGTAAGCAATCAATTAACTGGAGCAAGAAACAAATGAGAATTCAATAAAAAAAATGGTATATCGATACACAACATTTTGTTATGCTGAAGTGTAGCAGGTGAATCTCACCATTTTATGGGCTTTCTGAACATTCCAATCTCTTGCTTTGAGAAACCGCACTAAAGTTTCAGTTGGATACCCATGATGCATGTTCTGCATACCAAGCAAATCAACATTAAAGAAAAATTCAGCAGTTCATAATATAAACCACATGTAAAACACCATATTCATCCTTCCTATCCACACAAGTGAATAATCGTAGGTTGGTATACTGTGGTAAACCAAACTGCACATGCAAGTCATTTAACCATACAAAGACACATATAGTTAAACCACCATATTCATCCATCCTATCACATGCAAGTAGTTTTAAGTATTTTATTTATCTACACGCCACACTTAGCTCTAGATTCTTTATAACGCTACAAAAACTTCGACATATCCAGTTTTTGTGGTTAGCATCCGTAGATAATTTATTTTGGCTACTAATATTTCATGTCATCTTAGATATAAATAAACTTTTTTAGGAGGAACTTTTATAGGCAACCCGGAAAAACTAATCTACAAATAATTTAAGATGATCTTACATTTCAATTGTACCACCTAGCTGTTGAAGGGTCACTACTCGCTACATCAATAGCAATATGTTTCGGAAACTAATCAGAAAATCCATACTAGTAGGAAGGAATAACTAAGTTTTTTTTTTTAACTATTTGCCAAGTTGAACAACTATGCAACTATCCCCATAAACTAGCAAAATACATAGAAAGAGACAAAGTTCCAAACTGAGTCAAATACAGCTTCACAGAACCAAAAAGCTTTATAATTGATATAAATCAAGCAAAGAGATAGATCAGAATCAACACATATGAAATTGCATGCAGACAAGCAGTCGGATCAAATCCACAGCAGAAGTTCTAGCAATTAAAATAATTCGCCAGATGTTACCAAAACAAGTATAAAAAATAAAAATAGCTAACCTGAAATGTTATCTTCATCTGCTCATCAACTGTTCTTCAAATTCCCCAACAGGAAAATTGTTAGCAATGTGCAGATCAAAAGAAAAGAAAGCCAGAGAAGCAAATATGAAAAAGAATCGAATTTTTTTAATATTTAAATCTCACCATTTTCCATCAAAGACAGAAATTGCTTGATAGCTTCTTGATGAGCATTGTTCATGTTGTCTTTCTTCTTCAATTTCCTTCCTCACAGATAGTAAAGAACAAACTTTGATAACTAAAAACAAAAGCTCTCCAGTACTACTCAGTTCTTGATATTGCTCTCTTTATAGCTAAAGATTGAAAATTTAAGCTAACAGAGATTTAAAAAAGCAGAAAACTTTTTATAAAGAAATTAAATAAAAATCGAAACCATTGAAATATGGGTTCCTTACCTTCTCTTTTTCTGAATGCAGCTGCTTTAGAAGAAATTATTAAAGGAAAACATACTTGACTTTATGCAATGAATGGTTAAAAATGAATGGTTTATGAGGCTTAGATCATTCCTTCAGCATGGTTAGCATTCAAATTCTGATCTTATGAATAAATTAAATTAAATTAAAAAAATATTTTATATCATATATATAAATTAATTTAAATTAATTGGATCTTACGAGAATATTAAAAAACTAAAAGAGAACTAATGAGAGTTGATTCAAATGATAAATTACTTGTTTCGCTTAAGTAAGTCTCGAATTATATTGGTGTATGTAAAGAATTTTTAAAAAAATTTACCTATCAAAATTAAGTGTATGAATCATAAGATTCGATTCAGTTAGAGAGATATTTTAAAAATCGAAAAATAATAAAAAATTTAGAAGAGAATATTTTATAAATACCATATACATATAGAGAGTATTTATGCCTTAGAATTTTTTTTGGACGTGAGACCTCTCTCATTAAATTTATAAGCAAGGGTCATGATTAAATTTATGAATAGGTCAAGTCAGATTAAATTATATTTTTGAATAATTTTTAATATTATTAATAAAGTTTGAACTTTGAAATGTTATTTAATAAAATATTAAATTTCTGTAGATTAAATATTAATTTGATTGATAAGTTTATGATATAATATTAAAGAGATTATAAATTTAAGTGCATTTAAGTGTAATTGTTTTTAATTTAAAAATTAAAAATTGAGTATGTAAAATAGTGGAGATACCAAATTTCTTATACAAATAATAATAGATATATTACACGTGTCGCATTTTATTGATATTTTCAATATATTATGTAAAAAAACTATAAAATAGTTTATATCAAGTATGATAAAAAAATAAATACCAAAATAATATATATAATTTGGATATTAAATAATAAAATTAATAGCTCATAATAATTCATTTTTCATATCCCTCTTGCTTTTGTTTAATGATGGATGAACCTTGACTTGGACCTTGGCACAACTAAAGGGACATGTTCCTATTCTATTTGTCTCTAGTTCAACATTGGTACACATGGCTAGCCATGTACCTCATCCATAGGTGATAAAAAACCCATAATATTTTCATTTTTTTACATCTAAGTCCCTCATTCTTGTAAATATCTTTATTTTGTCTTTATTATTTGTAAATCAATAAGAATGGTGATGAAATTTAACCTAAAGTTGATTCTCAATATTGGTAACTATTGATTAGGTCATAATCAGGGACGAAGACAGAAAATAGACAAGGGGTATCATCTATTGATCGGATGAAAAATTTAATTTTTCTAGTCCTCCCAAATACAGATCAAGTTAAGGATGAAATCAGAATGAAACTTTATAGAATCGGATATAAAGAGTAATAAAATTAGGGTTAGAGTCTAATTCCCTAAATTTTATTGCTAATTTTACACATACATCTATCCATTAAGAACAAGGAACATGTTCCAAGTTCCAATACTTTAACTAGCAAGAATGTTCCCATGTGTTGCTTGCTCAATCATGAAACATCAACATGGATAGTTTGGACATCATGTGAATATGTACACGTATATTTTTTTTGAATTAGTTAATAGTGATTATAATAATATCTGTTTTAAAATATTATCTCTACCATTTAACATTAATCCCTCAATCACTCTACTGATATTACTGGTGTTCAAACTCATTTTTATAATTAATTATATTTTGTCTCATAATCTTAATTTTTGATTTGGTCACTAATTTTGTATATTAACAGTCGGTCCATGGTACTTTCTTCGTGCCAAACTTAGGCATCGTGCTACTTTTGTTCCCTCACTATCTTTCTTCTCCCTTTTCTGATTCTTCAAATAATACGATGAGCGTAAATCGTCTGTGTTTTTATTATGTTTTTTTATGATATTTTTATTTTAAAATAATAAGTTTAGGTATAAACTATAGAGTATAAGGTTTAGAATTTAAAAATTAATGTTAAATTTAAATTTTTTAAGGTGAAATGTGAAAAAAAAAATAATTAAAAGCAAAAAGTTATTTATTTCAATGTGACAAAGTAATTATTCCCTTTATGATTAATTAAATATCTAGGGTTGATGGATTAGGGAATATTAAGCCTTAACCCACAACACAATAATCCAACCCAAAGAATAAAAACTTGAAAAATTAATAACTAATTTATGTAATATTCGAACGTCAAGATTCAAACCTTCGAATAATTAAAGGTGAATCGTCACATAGGTAACAATGACAACTCAATGAAATATTTGACAGCACAATCATCATTTCTAGTAAAATTAAATAGTTTGATTTTTTTTAAAAAATGAATATTAAATTTAAATAAAAATGAATATATTAATAGAAGTGTAAACTTTAAGGACTAGATTTATAATTATGACTAATTAGAAGAGATTAAAAATAAATTTTGATCATTAAACCAAAACATTTCAACCGTAACGGAGATCAATGACGTTGAAAAATTAGAATTTGGTACCTCAAAATTTTTAAAATTTTAATTTAGCCCCAGAAAATTTTAGAAATTCTTATCAACTTCAATTTTTCTGAATATTTTTAATTAAATCTTTTCTCTCTCTCTTTATAAAAAAATCATTAAACCTCTTAAAATTTTAGAAATTTTAATTTAAATCTTTACAATATTGAAAAAGTTGTATATATATTTTTTTAATTTAGTTAATAATTTTATTGATGGGATCATCGTGGCCTGCACTACTAGATGCTAAGATGATATTGATTTTTGCCTAATTTATTCCACATTATACAAATATTATAAGATTAGGTTTAATTTCTTTTCAGTCCATGTACTCTTTGTTTATTTGAAACTCAATCCTTCTATACTTTTTTTTTTCAAAAAGTTCTTTTACTCTTTTGATTTAATAATCGAAATCCAAGTAATAAGATCATGAAAGAACTTTTATTAGGTTCGTAAACGAATTAAACGTTTAAAGAATCATTTGTGAACTGTTTGACGAAAAGATCGTTTATTTATTAAACGAATGAACATGGACAAGATTTTCTTTTCATTTAATTCAATAAACAAACATGAACAAATGACTTGTTTATCATTTACGTTTGTGAATGTTCAATAATTCGTTCGTTAAAACATGAACAAGAAATCATGTTCGTTTAGTTGTTCGTGTTCAGTAATCCTTTTTTTTATTTCTGTTCGATTCGTTTATTGGTCTAACTTTCATCGAATTGGATTATGTGATGTTGTAAATTTTTAAGAACTTCTCAATATTTTAAAATAGGTTTAATCATGTTTTCGATCCCTATGTTCTTTGAATATTTGAAATTTAATCTCTATCTTTTTATAAAAAAAAGTCCATATGCTCTTTTGATTTTAATAATTGAAGTCTAATCAATAACACAATCAAAGAACACTTGTAAAATTATATTATATGGCATTTTTAATATTACAAACATATAGAATATGCAAAGAGTAGATGGTAATGGAGTTAAAAGTAGAGGGATTGAATTTAAAATATGCAAAGAGTACAAGGACTGTGAACAAAATTAGACCTTTAGAATATTCGGATAAATATCTGATAATATAGCATATGCCTCCTTTTTGTCCTTGTATTTGTTTTTTAAACGAACGAAGGACAATTAAAGAGAAAAAACTCTTTTATAAATGATTGGTTTAAGTAAATGCGATCAGGATACGACTTTACTTGAATTGTAAGTTAGTTTTTCGGTCATTACCTTCTTTCGAAAAGATATGTCCGATAAGATATATATTATGTAACCTCATCGTTTTTATATCTCCAAATGTCTCTTTTTAATGTGGATTAATATTCTCGTATCTTCTGGACATAACAGTAGAATTAAACTATCAAAGTTAAACTAAAACTAAAATAAATCATGTTTAGACATGAACATAAATCCTACCCTTTTGAGCTCAACATTATTCTAGCAAAAATCCATGTTGTACTAAGAAGTTCCAGACCTTGAGATGATTCAAGCTGTCTCAAAATGGGCTGGTTTAAGGGGCATGCCCTCAATAACAAAAATGGAGCAGTGCAATATTTTTTAAGCAAGAGTTTGAATATTTGTATATTATTGTAATTTTACATTGGCCAAGAATGTCGATTGTATATTCGTATCGTATTCGTATTATGTCGTGTTTATGTCTGAAATTATCAAATCTGAATTTGATCCTTTTTGAGACATCAAAGCTATGCTGCAAGCCTGCAACTCTAATGGAAAGGAAAATTTTGCAGAACAAACATGATGTTTTTTTTGCTTATGTAGATCCATATTTGAAGAATAAGACATGCATCAAGCATATGATCATTTGTCATTCTAGTGATAAACTCTACATTTCTATCGAATCGAAAAACAAGGAAACATGCAAGAAAATGGTTCTGAGAATGATTAAAAGATATCAAATTCTAGATAGTTTTTCTGATCCTTGGCAGCAGGAACATGTTTATCGCCGGCTGATGATGTGGGGGCTGGGATCCGTTCGATCCCTGCCAGTCTTGGAATCTCCGGGGGGCTTGCACAACGAATTAAAGCCCAGTTTATGCCTTCGAAGAAAGGGTGTTGCTTGATCTCGGTTGCACCTCGCTTGTATGCCAACCTATGCTGTGGCTCTTTGACCAGCAAACCTCTTATCAAGTCTCTTGCTGCAAAGCTTACTACAGGTGATTCCGGAAATCTCAAGGGTTGTCCTACGACATTGAAGAGTGTTGCTCGGTTCCCGGACCCTTTGAACGGAGTTTTACCGAACAATAGTTCATACAAGAAGATCCCAAAAGTCCACCAATCGACAGCACTTCCATGTCCCTCACCTTTGATAATTTCAGGAGCCAAGTACTCGTGCGTTCCCACAAAAGACATGGATCGAACATTGGTTGGTTCAGCAATAAGCTCGGGCAGTGGACTGACTTGGTTCCCCATCTCATTCTTCGGCTTGCGGTCTTTTTTGGATTTTGATGAAAAGTAGCGTGGTGAAAAGCATGTTGTAGGTACCACACATGCTGGCTGTATGCAGGAGGGCTCGATGCAAGCTGGTTGTACACAATAAACCGGATTCTTTTGCAGGGGATCAGACTCGGGTGTGGATGACTTGACTAGCGTTGGGCTGACGGCACATCGGAGTGAAAGATCAAAGTCTGAAAGCATTATATGTCCATCTTCTCGAACAAGAACATTTTCGGGTTTGAGATCACGATAAACAATACCGAGCATGTGGAGGTATTCCAAAGCAAGGAGAACCTCTGCTACATAGAACCTGTATGTCAAAAGAAAACATAACAATGACTCTCAGATTTTTGTCTCAAGTTTCAACCTATTGTATAATCATATCTTAAAAATATATCAGAAACCTAAAGTTGTTCTTAAATTCAAATTTTGACTCGATTTTTTGAAGAAATAGATCCATGCACAAAGGAACTTAATGAAGTCTATGTTAGTATGGTCTGTCAACCTATATGGCATATGCTGATTCGATCATATTTTCATCAATATACCAGTACATATACCCGTAATGCAAAATGGCAACACAATAATACTAAAAATACGAATAACAATGGTAATTAAATGTTCCAGAAACTCGACCCGAATCTAACTCAATAGATGTTTTAAGTAGGAGGAATTCTCATACTTCACTGCTAGCTCGGTAAAATGCTTTCCTGGTTGTCTCTGTCTTAGTGTATGCAAATCACCCCCAGGGCAGAACTCCATAACTAGACATGAAAATTTATCGGTCTCGAAATGGGAATACAATGTCGGGAGGAAAGGATGGTCCAGGGATTGTAGTATTTCTCTCTCGGTTTGAGCTCGAAGAAGTTTCTTACGACTTGCTAACGATGCTTTATCCATCACCTTCATGGCGAAATAACACTTTGTTCCACTTAACTCCGAAAGATAGACGCTTCCAATATCCCCACAGCCTAATCTCTTCAGTAATCTGAAATGGTTCAAACCCAACACACCGTCTTTTGCTCGAACAATCTGTATGGCTTCCCATCTTATATCATTTGCCTTATGAGGTTTGTTGATACTACTACTTAAACTACTGCATGTGCTTTCATCGCTCACATTACTGCTTGTGCTACCTCTGCAGATACTACTCTTACCGCTCTCGATACAATCGGGATGATCACCAGCTTTGGCACTTCCACTAGTCTTAGCAAGGCTGGTGGCACCATCACTGGATTTAGCTGAACCCGAACTAATTCCATGTTCCAATGCTTTCTTTTCTTGTTCACCGGAATCTTCAGGTAATCCATCATTCTGACTCACTTCAGAACTAACATAATTCGAGACCTCCTTCGGGTCACTCAGGGATTGACCCGAATCTACCTTCTTCGTCAAGGAATCAACAGACTCTACTATCCTTGGAGTAACTGGCTCCAAATTGCTTGTCTTTGTGATCTGTATAGGAGATGGCCGACAAGAATCCCCTTTGGCAGTTAAGCTACCAAATGGCTTATTCGGGTTTTCCGGAGGTCTGTCACCGGATTTTGAGGCCATTGAAAGAATGCAAACTTGTTACACAGATTAGACCATACAAATCAGTTACCTACACCAGCAACCCTAGTTACTTTCCCCTTCAAATCCATCTAAAAACTGAATTTTACAACTGAAAGAACACAAATTTACCACCTGCAAAGAAAGTTTGCACAATCATAAGATATAAATACATACATAAATACATAAATGGAAATCTACAATCCACAACAAGTAGCTTGTTTTATTACATCAAAATTTAGGTGGTCTATGAATTAAACATCAAAACCAAACCATTACAACAGCCTTTTCAAGCTTAAGCAAAGTACCACACCACTGAAATCCATATGAATTCATGACTAAAAACAGATATCTCAAAGAAGAGGGAGAGCAAAATGAAGGGTACAAGAAAACAATAAAATCAGATAAAAAATAAGTTCTTACAGATATCTCAAAGAAACATAAGACCAACTAAAAAAAACTACGAGCAAAAAGATGGTACCTGATATATAGTTTCAAAGATCAGACAGGCCATTGCTTCAGCAGTGGAGAAAATAAAGATGCAAACTTTCTCTCTTATTAACTCACCAACAACTACAGAATAGAGATTAAAGAAAAAGGAATTAATAATAGTTTGTCTTCCCATAAAATATGTGGAGAGAATGTAAAGAAATGAAGACAGAAAGAGAAAGACTTTATGATATAGAAATGAAAACAAAAAAGCTTTTAGATAGAGAAAGAGCATGTGGGTCTGCTATGAAAGGAGATAGACAGAGAAGGGTCAAAGCTAAAGCAAGACTTTTGGGGGATTTCAATGCATGTAGTTTGTATTGTTCTTATAAGAACAACAAAGCTCTTAAAAGAATGAAAAGGCTCTCCAACTCCAACCAGTCATCTCTCATCTGAAATCTCAAGAATTTTGTAGGATGTTAGGTGATGATTACATTAAATTTCGATGATATTCAAGATTAAACGAGTGTAAACTTATCTACTCAAAGGCTAGGGGTAGGCTAGGGTGTCCCCTTGTGTGGGACTGCTTTAAAACTGGTGGTCCATTCCATAAAACAACAGCTTTGCTTTTAGCATTTTATAGTTGTAGTTTTTGTTGATGATGGTGATGGTAATGATGATCAGCAAAATATGGTATATCATGGAGTTTCACTTAATTACCTTATGATGAATAGATCAACGGCTAAGATTAAGATGAAGTGGGTCCTCTTTTAACTTTTTCAAAACAATTTAGGATAAAATACACAAGTGATCATTCAGTTATAGCTTTGGTTATATTTTTTTTTATAAAAAGTAATAATTTAATCATTTAATTATAAATTTAAAAGTAAATATTTTTTAAAATAACAACTCAATTATTTAATTATAGATTTAATAATAAAAAATTGAATATTAAAATTTTATGATAAATAGGTTATTATATCACTAAAATTGAAATAAATTTTAAAAAAATTTAATCCTTAAAACTTATACATTCTATTAATTAATTCATAATTCGAAATAATTAAATAAATTTATCCTTTTATATTTAAAAATTTCGTTACTGCACCACCCTAATTCATCCCTCCAATCACCTATCATACTCTATGTTATTGTCCACCCGTTCTCGATAATCAACATATGTGATAATTCAACAAACACAATCACTTCATTGTTAACAGTTAACAGACTAATGAAATAGATTTATTATAACCTTAACGTAACATTTTAATAAACAATCACTTCACTAATATTAAATTTTTATTTTAATTTTAATAACAAAATAATTTATTTGTTCTTAAATTTTAATTAAGTCACGTATTTATTCCTAAATATATAATTAAATAAATAAATTATTACATTTAGAAGAAGAATAACATATTTATTACTAAACTTATAGCGATTTATAAGTATAATTTACCTAAAAGTTTAATGAGTGGACAATTATCTACTCAAGTTTGGTATGGTGGGGGAATTGGAACACTTAACTTCACAAAAATTTAGATATGTTATAAGTTATACGATAAATTCAGTTTATTTTTTGGTATAATATCAAAAAGTATTTTTAATATTTGATTAAATAATAATTTTTATTTTTTTTAAAGTAATCTAATCTTTAATATTTTAATTGGATCAAATAAAAAAAATATTAGTTAATTGATGATAAACAACTCTCTTTAACATCCTCAAACCTACCACTTAAGTTAATAAATCACAAACAATCATATTAAAATTCTCGAAGCCCAAACATCTCAACTCAACACAAAGCTTTATTAGATCAATTCTAAAATTTATAGTATGATTACAGTTACTTGATAAATTTAACGATTAACCTTAATTTAAAAAAGAATATAACATTTCAATCTACTAAAACACAAGAAGTAGATTTGTCATTTCATTGTTAACATCTAATTTATGTATTTATTTGATTGTCTTTATCCTCTTTCATTAACAAAAAATGTAATTTTTTATGCCTTCAAGCTTGTTTACTGGATGTGGACTCCCATTAACATTGATTTTGGTTGCTTCCAGATCACAAGTTCTTCATTTCCTGTAATGAAGATGGACATGATTTCTGACATTGACTGTGTACTGCCAAATTCAAAACCGACATATCCATAATGACAGCACTTGTTTTCCAACAAAGGACATGAACCTACCTGTTTCTGTAAGAAACTATTTTCAAACAGAGGTGATGATGCTTTTGAATGCTTCAAACTTGAAGGCACAGAGGACAGGTTTCATCATTTGGGTGAAGAAATGGACCTTACCCTCATGGCCAGGAACGTTGAGAGTGACACAGGTGAGGGTGTGGCTACTGTAGCCTGTAGGTGAAGGTATAGTTTTGGGGTTAGGGTGTGGTGCTAATTGGACATTATAGAAATATGAAGGATTTAAAAAGTTGAGTGAGTAAATTGAATATTTTAATGATAATTTATGTATTTTACTCTATTTTCATTCTATGTTTTAAAGATACAATGGAAATGAGTCCGTTCAAGTTGTTCCAATGGACATTGATATTGTCTGAAAATGATGATGAGATATTGTCTTTACATTATTGCATATGTTTCTTTCCTCCTTGCTTTGTTCCTCGTGTCTCATTCCTTTAATCCAATCACATAAAATGTAAGAATCAATCCGGTAATCAAATCGACGATATTACTGATCGAGTATTCCTGATTTAATCGGTTGAACCACCGACATTTAGATTCAAATTTTAGTTTTTTATCAGTTAATAATCAGTAGAGTGATGATCCCTTTGAATTATCTGTTTTATTTCTTATAATTCTCGTTGCTCTTTTAGATTCTCTTCTCTAATTATATGCTATAATTTTATATTGTTCTATCTATATCACAAATAATAACCTTTATAAAAATCATTGTAATTTTTAATTAAATTAGAATAGTTAGATTTAAATAAAATGAACACTTTCTCAATTTTTATAAAAAAATAGAATGAAATTCACAATTAAATTAAGATAGGACAAGTTCATGTCCTCAACCCCAAATTTCCCCCTTTTATTTATTACGTACCAAATTATCATTTTGCAATGTAGATACTTTTTTGGTGAGTTAAAACAAAGGAGCGTTATTTAAGCATCTTCCAATACAATGAAGTATAATATTCAAGTTAATAAACTTTTAAAATATTTTTATAAATTATTTATAGTCCAAAAATATTTTTCATTTTAAATTATATTAAAATCATATATATATGTATATATATATATATTCAAGTATAACAATTGGTGCTAATCATAATACATAATTGAAATTTGTGAAACAAAATTTAGATCAAGGGGGAAGGGGGGGGGGGGGGGGGCGGAATTAAAACAAAACAAAACTTAGATTAAATAGTGAACAAAGCTTCATGCTCACTGCATGCAAAGTGCAGATTTCCAAAACAAAACATCATTTTCCAGTCTTCTTGTCTTCCCTTGGTTGCTTCTTTTTTTTCCTCATTGTTTGTCTCTTCTCTTCCCTGCAAGGATTTTGGACATAAACAAAGAATTCAACAAGGTTTCTCATTAGGAGGGAATTGGTATCAAGACAAGCCACCTACCTTGCTTTAGATATTTCCTCTTTAGAAGGAAATTTTCGTTTTCTCTTTTTCGATGTTGCCAGGGATTCGACCTTTCCATTTTCGCTTCTTTCCTTGTTTTTCAATGTTGAAGGTGATTCAACCTTTCCATTTCCAGGTAAGCCATTCCTCTTAAAGCTCTTCTTTTTCCTTTCTGCGCTTTGTTTCTTTATCGGTTGTTCAAGCTCGTTGTCCTTATCACCATGGATCTCCTCTGGCCTCTCAGACTGCTCTACTGTTTCTAAATCATCAGAACTTATGGGATTCTTCTTTGCATTGCTCATCTTCTTCAGCTACAGAAAGTTGAAGAAAAACAAATAAATAAATAAATCATGCATAGAAAGTGTTGGTACAGAGATCACCTAGGTGAATGCTATTGAAGTTTGTTAAAATATACCTTGGCCACAAAAAATCCATCCATATTGTGAACATGAGGATAAAATCGCCTTGTGTTTTCTAAGGATGTATGAAATCGATGCTCCCTAAATCGAATATACCTGGTTAAAGGAAGGAAAGAACATTAGCTGAAATTGGTCTGGTTCAGGAGAAAGTTGAATGAATAAAGAAAAAAGATCATTACCCTGGACACCCAAAGTCAAGCCCACATGGTACTACTTTGACGTCTCTCTTCTTGAGTGCATAGTCAATGACCGCTTCGTTCTATACAGATACAGGTCGATATGAGAAACAAGAGTGGACGAATTTGAATGGTAGGAAAACCAGGAGAATTCTTAAACAAACCTCTGGAACCATCATGGAGCATGTTGAGTAAACAATGTATCCACCAGATTTGGAATTTGCATCAACCATGTCGATAGCAGCAAGTATCAATTGCTGCAAAAAAAAAAGATTTGATATTGCATGGATTAATCTCTTAGTATATGAAAGATATAAAGGAGGATGAATTTAGGCCTTTTATGCTGACTCTGAACTTAGGAGCACCTATTGTATAGTTCTCCAAACACAACCAAGAAAGCAAAAAGCTCATAGAAATAACATACCTTCTGCAAATGGGCACATTTTTGTATGTCATCTAAACTTTTAGAGGTTTTAACAGATGGATCTTTAGTTATAACCTATACCACAAAATAGAGAACAATCAGTTCAAGCAGAAAACATCGGGCATTCCACCAAATGAGGAATAAGGTTAGGATAGATGCTTACTCCTGTACCACTACACGGGGCGTCCAGCAATACTCTATCAACAGAATTCTGACCCAAAACCTTGGGAAGCTGAACATTAAGACAAAGGATTAGAAAGTGTCCTTTCCATCCACTAAGTGCATATGATCCATAAGAAAATATGAAGAAACAAGTTCACGAAATTTGTTTTTAACCTACAGCTAATATGAGAAACCACAAAAAAGCACTTAAAGAAAAGGAAAGAACATTGATGGAATCAACACTTCATGTTTTTGAAGCTCTTGAACTGGGAACATCACATTCATCAAATCATCAAGCTTAGTATTGTATACTTATGGGGGAAGAAGATGCTAACCTCCCTTCCATCATAGTTGCAAACTATTGTGTTTGTCACCCCCATGCGATGCAAATTTGCGGTAAGTGACTTCAGCCTTGCTTCCCTTATTTCATTTGCAAAAATTAATCCTAACAACAATATCAACAAAATATTATAAAGGAATTTGGAAATAACTGTAGAAGACATTGAACAAAGAGCATGCCACAACTATAGAAAAATTATATATGCTTTTATTCAACGGAATTATCCTTCCATACTAAATATTGAACATGGGCAAGCAAAGCATGGAAGTTGAATGAAAAATAGACTAACATACCACTATTTTTCATGAGAGCAGCGACATAAGTTGTTTTACCACCAGGTGCAGCTCTGCAACAAGCACGATTATAATCAAAAGGGAGAAAAAGGTGATCTTGATAAAGGATGGGGTTTCATTTTCATGGGTGCTTGCATCAGGAAAACACAGTAGAAACAATTTATCCCAATCTAATATATATGGGGATCACATCCGGCATCATGGCTACAAAGAGAGAACAAACTGGTAGCTACTAGTTAGAAGAAGTTTGGAATTTCACAATTTACATTAGCCAAGCATACATTATATAGCGCATAAATGAATCCATCATATGATGTATCTAAACTTCGAGTTCAAGGTTGAACTTATATAATCAACAATAACTGTTTTACAGTTATGAAGCACCTAAAGGCAATTTATGTCCATTAGTGTCAGACCCCAGCCACAAACTTTATAAGGTCAAAATAGATACTGCAAGACATTTTGAATCCCCAACATCGGTTTTCTTGGATATAGTTCACATGCAAGTTTTTCTTCCAAAAAGGAAATAAACAAATAGAAAGGAAAAAACAATGATAAGTAATAACAATAGTGGATAGAATAGAGTAACTCACGCCATATCAACTACTCGTTCTTTTTCCTGAGGAGCAAGAGCCATAACTGGCAAAAAAGAGCTTGCACCTTGTATCTGTTGGTGAAAAAAGAAAAGTAACTGAAAGTGTCATAACCTTTTTACTTGTACAAAATAATTACTTTAATGGGATGAAAAAACATAATGAAAGAACACATACATAGTAAAAGCCAGCCAAATACTCTGGAGTTGCACCAATGGGCACATGTGAATTATACACCACCAGTCCAACCTAAAGATTGAAAATCAGCGTTCCTTTTGTACTCCATTAGAAAATAGTTTTAAAAATGAAAATTTAAACAAAGTAATTCTTACTTTTGACCACTTGCTTAACTGGTCAAGTTCTACTCCTCTTTTGGAGAGAGTATCAGCCAGATCCCTCCTGCGAGTCTGCATACAGAAGATTGTGGCTATAAGTGACAAGATAATACACAAGTAAAAAATGAAGACAGCAACAGAGAAATAAATGTATATTCACCCTTAATGTGTTTGTCCTAATACATGTAGGTCGAGGCTTTTCAAAGGCTTCAATGAGTTCCATGAGTTCAACAACCGGAAACATCTGAAAAATAGATACCAGGTATTAATAGAATAATTGATCAACAAACTTTGATCCCATAAGAGCCTCTCCCCTCCCTCTCTTCAGAAATGGGAAAAGGAAGAAACGTTTAGTGGAATAGGACAAAAGTGTCGCAGACAACAAAAAGCAGAACAAGATGATCATTACATCCACCAAAACCCCTATCAGGAATTCATTGTAGCCATAGTAAGATCCCAAATCCATCTTAAGTTGGTCAACATAATCCTTCCTTGTGGCCCCCTCTTGCCTCAGATCCTTAAAATTTGAAAGCACTCGAACAACTACAATAAACGAACGAAATCTTAGCAAATTAGATGATAAATGTCAACCATGAAACAGACAATTAGTGCAAAAACAACTGACTATCTTTTATTCTCATCTGAAGATTTGCAAGATCAGGTGGACGTTGTTGCTCAGCTTCAAGTTCCTGAGTGGTATCACGAAAGGAAGGAAATATAAGTACCTTAACATAACTAAACTAATAACTACAGCAAATACAATCAAATTCACAAGAAGACCTCTTTTGTTGGCAATCTGAACTCATCAGATTCTTCTTTAATGTTCATCTGCATTTCTGCTTGTGCATCTTCTTCTTCCCTCGCCCTTCGTTCATCAATAGCCCTTGACTTCTCTTCAATATCAGATTCATCGGAATCGGAATCGGAACCCGAAGCTGATGTAGAACCTGAATCTCTGTCTGCAAAAATATGATGGAACAACAACCACTACCAATCAGATAGCATGAAATTTATGGAACATGCTAATACTTCAGCAATTCTAATGCCAATGTCCACTATATTTTCAGTTCGCAATACATAAACTCATCAAGGTCAAGAGCCATTACTAGGCAGTAATTCACAAAGAAAATCAATGTTGCACCAACAAGAAACTATGAGCTGAAGCTCAACATTATATTAACAATCAACTATTAAGGCATTAAATTCAATAGCGGTTTAAACAAAGAATTTTCAGATAACGGAGGAACGGGTACCTTCATCATCATCATCATCATCACCTCCTTGAAGGAAATCATCAGCCAATGGAGCATCGTCGTCTGAAATATCAGAAGCATCACCAAAATCAGACACTTCCTCATCTCCATCCAACAATTCTTCTGCAGCTTCTAATTGTTCTTCTTCACTCTGGTCATCAGAAACATCATCAAAGGCCTCATCTTTTTTGGTGGGTCTTTTTTTCTCAGCGAAAAGATGGCTTCTTTGCTTCTTTTTTGGAGGTGGGTTCTTCGATTTTGCTCCTTTGTTTTTATTAGCTGCCATTTGAAGCTGAAAAGAAAAAAAAAACGCACGGACACAGAGGAGTTTAAGCTCTTCTACTAAAGAACAATTCCGAAATCCGGCCTCAAAATTAGGGTTTTGCAATTTTGAAGGCTCTCTAGGGTTTAAGCGTTATGACTATTGAAATGGAAGCAGACGCCCATTTTTTAGGGCTGAAATTGGGCCTAATTCTAATGTTATGGTTTCTGATTTAGGTTTTAAAAAATTATCCATAATTTCAGCCCAATGATTATTTTTAAAAAAAAAAACATTAGGTTAGAATTTATATTCGATAGACATACAATAAAAAAATATATATATATATATATAAGTTTTAATTTTAAGGTTTAAAATTTGTAGGTTAAGATTTTAGGTTTATAATTTTAATTTTCTAGTTTATACGTTAAAAGTTTAAGTTTAGAGTTTTAGAATTTTATTGGTTGTGATTAGAATTTAGTATTTATAATTATAAATTAGGTTTTAAATGTAATGATAATTATTTAGGTTTTAGCCTACAAAATCTAAATTATAACATCAATCTTTAAATTTTAGCCCTAACTCATTATTTTAAATCATTAAACTTAAATATCTAACCTTTAATTTATAATTAAAATATTTATGAAAAAAATTATTTTCACCTATTAAATAATAAAATTCGTTAGTCAAATTAATTAGTTCAATCTAATATTATTTGTTAGTCAATACAATTTACTATTAGCGACCCGTTAGTTGTTACCGAGACCTATAATATAAACAATTTTTTATTAAACATAGTTTTTCCGATTACAATATAACAGATATTCATTTTTTTTAACCTTTTGATAAAATACGTACCTTACAAAAAAAAATCATTGAAACTCGGATCTCCTAAAATAAAAATCAACTTCTCGTTCACCGAAACTATTAGTTAAGTTCGGAAATCGATATGATTAGAAATGTGACCAACCATTTCCTTTAAAAATAGGAATAGAGAATCTTTGAGAATCAAGACCTAATTTAATTTGATATCAGAAGAAACTTGAATGTAATAGAAATCGATATAATTAGAAATATGATCGAATATGATAGTTCCCCTTAAAAAAAGTAGGGAATCCTTGAGAATCAAAACCTAATAATTTAATTTGAGTATAATAAAAGTCGATATAGTTAAAAATGTGATCGAATATGAATATTCCCCTAAAAATAGGAGTAGGGAATCCTTGAGAATTAAGACCCAATTTAATTAGGTATCAAAAGAAACTTGACTGTAAAGGAAACATAATCCTATATACTTGTAAACAAATAAGATTTTATTAGGATAAGTCAGATTTCCTTATTAATTTAAGATTTTAATTTTAATTTTTATTATTTTAATTCGATGTAAATTAATTATATATTGTTTAAATAAATACTAAAATTTAAAAGTTGAAAAAGAATAAAGACTAGAATTGACCAAATATTAAAATTTAAATATTCCTTATTGTATAAATCAACACTTTAATATTGATTTTCCAATACTGACTTTTTTTTATTATTAACAAGTTCGAATTTTGACGTTTTAAATAGAAAAAAATTATGTTAAAATGATCACTCTACAATGAACATCAATAAAATTCGATCTAAATTAGTCGACCAATAAATCTAAAAAAAAATTTAATTTTCAAGCTAAATCCAAAAGTTAGGCTAAGCAAAAGAATCAAATAAAAAATTATAAAAATTTAAAATACGGATTATTTTTTGTTATCTTTTATTTTTGCTATTCGATTCATGTTCGATTCAGATTTTAAAAAAGGAATCTATAGCACAAATGCACAATTATATTCTGGCTATCATGTTACCATTTTTAACATAAACGATCATGGAAACATGATTGCTGTAAACAACTAATATTGACAAAATAAAAATAAATATACCTGATATCATTTAAAGATTGTAACCTATATAATTGTATTTATCCAATGATTTAATTACATTCGGAATTTAAATTTAAACAAAATAATATTAAAATTTATTATTTAAATTCAACCTTCAGTGTTTGATTTTTCTCAGTTTATCAAACTAACTCACAAGGAATTCTGATTCTTTGTAATTTGACTGGTAAAAATCTTTGAGTTTTTGTGTTCATTATCATTATATTTTACTTCATTTTGTGTTTTTCATGTTCGGTTTATGTTTATATTCGAGATTTATGTTTGTTCATTCGTATTATAAAATCTTGAGTCTTTCCAGATTTTGTGGAGAATTAAGAGAAACTTTTATACACTTGTTAATGAAGTTATATGATTCTTGCATTGTATACACTGGAAATAAAATTATAATATTACATGTTTTTTTAAATAGGTAGTGATGGTGTGTGTATATATATGTATGTATATATATTGAGGTATTGCTTTTGGATTTTGCAAGAGAAAGATGGCTGCAATGGAGGTGAAAGTTGGCAAGGAGAAGTTTAAAGCTTCAACTAATATAGAAGGTATATGCATATGTATGTGTGTATTGGTTTCAATGTTATGAACTGCAGTAGCATTTAATGAGTTATGTTGGTATTTTTTTTTTTTTGCAGAAGATGAAGTGGATGATAATCCCATTGAACAAGTTAGGCTAACAGTTCCTATAACAGATGATCCGACGGAATCGACCTTGACGTTTCGTACATGGTTTCTCGGTTTAATATTTTGTTGTTTTCTAGCTTTTGTCAACCAATTCTTTGCTTATCGTCAAAATCAACTCACGATCACGTCCATATCGGCTCAAATCGTTGTTCTCCCTATTGGGAAGCTAATGGCTGCAACTCTACCGAAACACAAATTTCGAGTCCCGTTCACGTCTTGGTCGTTCTCATTGAATCCAGGACCGTTCACTAAAAAAGAACATGCTCTGATAACCATATTTGCCAATTGTGGAGCTGGGGGAGTTTATGCAGTAAATATTATTACTATTGTCAAGGCCTTTTATCACAGATCATTGAATCCATTAGCGGCCATGTTGCTAGCACAAACTACACAGGTACTTCAGAATTTCATTTTCATTATCATCAGTTATGAACCATGAAAATGACACCATAATAACATTATATTTGATTTTTTTGTTGATGAATCTCAGTTGCTTGGATATGGATGGGCTGGTTTATTCAGAAAATTCCTGGTTGATTCACCTTACATGTGGTGGCCAAGTACATTGGTCCAAGTTTCTTTGTTCAGGTACTTCAAAACACAAATATAGTCAAAGTTTATTTGATAAATTCATTGAAAAACTTAATTTCTTGTCAATGTAAATTGTAGGGCATTGCATGAGAAGGATAAAAGACCCAAAGGTGGGCATACAAGGCTATAGTTCTTCATTATGGTTTTCATATCAAGCTTTGCTTACTACATAATACCGGGCTACCTTTTTCCATCGTTATCGGCTTTCTCCTTTGTTTGTTTGATCCGGAAGGATTCGATTCCTATCCAGCAGTTAGGATCCGGCCTAAATGGATATGGTATTGGCTCCTTCGGTCTTGATTGGTCCACTGTTTCGGCTTTCTTGGGAAGTCCTCTTGCCACACCCTTGTTTGCTATATTGAACATAATGTTTGGGTTCTTCTTGTTCCTCTATGTTCTTATCCCCATTGCTTACTGGTCCAACGTATATGATGCTAGAAAATTTCCCTTGCTTTCATCTCATACTTTCGATTCCGAAGGTCAGACTTACAACATTTCTAGGATTCTGAATCACGAAACGTTTGAGATCAATCTTACCGAATACAACGGTTATAGCAAACTCTATCTTAGTGTTGCATTTGCATTCCTGTACGGATTGAGCTTTGCAACGCTCTCGGCCTCCATTTCCCATGTCTTGTTATTTGATGGAAAGTAAGCACCTACATCAACATATAGTTGTCTTATCGATGTATCACATCTCTTTATAATTTTATATTTTTTTGTGTGTGTTCTAGATCAATCTGGGATTCGGTGAGTAAGTCTAGAAATGCAGCGAAGGATAAGTTAAATGATATACACACGAGATTAATGAAGAGAAATTATGAAGCAGTCCCCAACTCGTGGTATTATGCTATCTTGGTTGTGGTTATGGCTCTTTCCATATGGGCCTGTGAAGGTTTCGGCAAACAACTGCAGCTCCCTTGGTGGGGAGTTCTCCTAGCCTGTCTAATGGCATTTTTTTTCACCTTACCTGTTGGGATCATTCTAGCCACGACGAACATGGTATGATTCATTATTGAAGGAAATGACATTGGATTTCATCGTGAATTCTCTAAACAAACTCTTTCATTTACATGCAGGGAGTGGGGTTGAATGTGATTACAGAATTGGTCATAGGGTATTTGATTCCTGGCAAGCCTCTGGCAAATGTTACTTTCAAGACGTATGGTTATATCAGTATGGTACAAGCCCTGATGTTGATTTCGGACTTCAAATTAGGCCATTACATGAAGATCCCTCCAAAATCGATGTTCATCGTACAGGTGATTCATTCGTTTTCTCTGTTCTGTTAGGAACTTTAAATTATTTCCTTCTAATTTGCCTTTTCTGTCTTGCCAGTTTGTTGGAACCATAGTTGCTTCAACTTGCTACTTTGCAACAGCATGGTGGCTCCTATCCAGTATCGAAAACATTTGTAACCCTGATTTATTGCCTGCTGGAAGTCCGTGGACTTGCCCCGGTGATGATGTATTTTACAATGCTTCAATCATTTGGGGTGTTGTAGGCCCGCTCCGAATGTTCACTAAACAAGAGAACTACCCCCAGCTGAACTGGTTTTTCCTCATAGGTGCTCTTGCCCCCTTTCCAGTGTGGTTGCTATCACGCATGTTCCCGGAGAAGAAATGGATCAAACTGATACACATGCCGAGGATCTTTGGAGCAACAATGGGCATGCCACCGGCTAAACCCGTGCACTTCATTTGTTGGGGAACTGTTGGAATTTTCTTCAATTGGTATGTTTACAGTAGGCACAAGGGATGGTGGGCAAAGCATACATATGTCTTATCAGCTGCTTTGGATGCCGGTGTTGCTTTCTTGGCTATTCTCTTGTACTTCGCCCTACAATCTTATGAAATTGGTGGTCCGATGTGGTGGGGTCAAGACGCCAGCGACCATTGTGAGTTGGCGCAGTGTCCCACCGTTCCGGGGGTCGTTGCTGAAGGTTGCCCTACTTATTAAAAATCCTATGCATTGCCATAAAAGTAAAGTGTGATCAGCTTTTATTTTCTATTTATCTGTGATAGCAATGATACTCTGCTTATTACTTTAGAGTTTAGAATCTGCACTACAATCTTTTGTTTCTTCAAATATGCAACCTCATACAGGAAAATGTTAAGATTATTGTTGTTTGAATTAAAGACTTTATTGGGTATGGCTATTTAATATATATGCTGTTTCTTTTAACTTAATTTTCTTCATTGTTTTTGATTTAAACAAAGATTAGTTAAAGAATTGTCATGAATTGCCCCAACATCACATGAGTTGTTGCAGATGTTGCTCTATAACGAAAAAAGCTTTATCCGAGTCTGATCGAAACAACAATAATGCTGTCTGAAGTGATGACTGTTCATAGTTGTACTACTCACTCTAGAGCCAGTGCACCAGACCACTGTAAGAGAAACCCGATTAAAGTCGATAGCTGAGCCATTGTTGAGTTGTTTGCATCCCAATTGAATAACAACACTCCTGTTGGATCCAACCACTATGATTGGGGGTGTCTTCCACATTAGCTTGCATTCGGAACTTGTTTTTCTCAATACAGCTACAGCCCCACTTGATTCTATTTAATATCGGTTGTAAAAGATGACTGACGTGAGGGCTGTCCTGCTGGCTTCTTGTTGTAAGCTAGACTAGAGAATTTTGTTTATGGTATTCGGGATTATCCATGCCAAGGCGATACATACTCCGAATGAAGCGAGCTCTAAATCTAAAATCTGTTATGGTGGCCTAGCGTTACGCCTGCAGAGACTACTGCTAGAGCCAAAACCTGTAATCCTGTATCACCAGGATAACTGCATGAGAAAACCAGATAATTGAAGGGATTGTTTTCAAAGAGCCGACTAACACCTTTTTGAACGAAATGGCTCTCCCGAAGGGAATGAATTCCGCAAGAACAATGGTTAGAGTGACTGTGAATTTCGCCATTTGGTAGAAACCAACACTGCAACGTAAGCTAATTTGTGAGGAATTATTGTTTCATATGTGAGGCAAAAGCGGACCTGTTAAACCTGAGGCTGGTAATTGGCAAATGGCAAGGCCAGAGGCTAACGCCATTATAGCTCCCAAAGAGAAGAGGGAGGAGAACGGTGTAGTTTTCGAGGGAGGCGAAACAGGAAGTAACGACATTGTCTTGAAAAATGATAGTAAGATCCATGCTATTGAGTAAAGTATCAAAGTTAGGAAAATCAGGAAACTGAATCCAACTCTCCCCATCACCTGCAGCTGCAATGGAACATAACAGCTCAATTACAAGACCCTTATCGAAACATTGATGTTGTTATTAATGACCTGCAATGGAACATAACAACACAACATGATTAAAAGGACTAACTAATTTGTTTGCCAGTATTATCCCGATAGAAACGAAGAAATTGAAGGACATTACCGCCACGGGTTCGCAAAACCGTTGTTGTTGCTGCTTGGCTCCTACTGAAGTCCTAAGCTCATTGTAGAGGGAACTCCTGAGCTCTTCCATTGCTCTACCTGCAGAAACAAAAATGTAACTTTTCAGAGCTAAACTAATCCAACAGAGCATGTCAAAACACACAGACACCACCATTGACAATGACATTGATGTTGGAACAAGAACAATTTACAGGCTGAGAATATCATTAAAAAAACTTTTTGTCTATAAAGAATGAAAGGCATGAATATGAAAATGGATGTTTTTTAAGGATTTCAGATAAACCTATTTCGCCTGCATCACTTTCTTTCCTTTTGACAACCTTTCTTCCACCTGCACCTAATGGCCACCCCATTTCAATACTGAGATTGATTCACATATTATCACAATGAATCATCAATATTATTATACTAATTCACGTTATTCATGAACCAAACGCTCAATTTGCGAATAAAATTTTATACTTGGTGGATCTTTGCTTACGAATATGAAATCAATTACTTAACACAAATCCGTGTTGAGTATTGACCCAGAATTTACCCCCTTTTTTCTCTTAATTTTCTAACAATGGCTATAAATAACGAAAATAAGAGTTGTCAAAACTGGACAGGACAGGCCGACAGGGCACATCCAAAATAATTGCAAATACAGGTCAAGAAGACAGGATGTATTCAGGTTCCGGAGAGAATTTGAAGGGCTTTATGCATTTGGGGATGTACATACATATACGAGTATATATGTATGTATGTATGTACCAAAACTGCATTTCACATAGGATTTATAGGCCAAAAGTCACTGACACCATAAATAAAGGCTGTCAGCCAATCTATCTGTTATGTTTTCAATCTGTTGCTTCAGTGTCAGTTCCTGATTAGTTCATAGCCTCTCTCCCTCTCTCTATCTCTCTCTCTCTCTCTCTCATCTTTCTCAAAAAGAACTGTCTTTTTTCGTCTTTCTCTCTCTTCTGCGAAAAGACTTGATCTTTCGGGGGAAAAGTGAAAACTGGTCTCGAAAATGGAGTTGGTTCCATATTCAAGTGAACCACAACCGAAAACAAACTCCACAACACTTCCGTGGCAAGACATGTTCCGATCAGCATCGATTAGGAAGCCTTCCCCTGCACCGGGGGGCCACAACGCGCCTCCAAGCCAATCCCAGGAGCAAAACTCCATCGATCCAGATCATAGAAACAGCCTCTCCGGCGATCCCCAGGTACGTCTGGCTCTTTACATAGCCATGGCTCATGCTGGTCTGGCCTTCACCATATTCATCTTGTATGCGATTTGCAAGCTCTTACAAGAGTATCTTAGACCAATCCAGTGGGCAATCTTGTGTTCGATTCCTTTGAGAGGCATACAAGAAACCCTTGTCGGGTTTTGGAGTGAACCGTTGAGACTTGGCCTCACTGAAACTGTTCTTGCCGTCCCTGTTGCTGTCTTTAAGGCTTTTATAGGTACACTCGTTGATATTAAGGATGTTTGTCTGAGGCTGTTCCTTAAAAGACCAAAATCTACCCTTTCAAGGCGTACCAGAAGTGGATTTCCGATGTTAGTCCGGTGGTTGGTAGCTTTTGCTGTGTTTGTGATTGCCTATGAGACAATCGGTGGTGTCGGGTCATTGGGGATAATTATGTTGGGTGTTTTGGTTAGTAATAAGAACATAGATTACACAATGTCTGCTGTTTCATCATTTAGGAGTAGCAGTTTCAGGAGAAGTGCAATTAGTGCTTATTTCACCGGTGGGATATTGAAAAGGTTGAATACTATCGCAGCGATCGGACTCATAATCGGTATGGTTGTGGGATTCGTTGCTGGACCGACGTTCTTCTCATATAAGATCGGTGTCGAGGGAAAAGATGCTGTGATTTCGGTGAAAGCTCATGTGGAAGAGAGCAACTATGCTGAGAAGATAGGTGTTAAGAAATGGATGGAAGAGAATGATGTCCCTGCAATGGTGGATAAGTATACTACACAGCTCTATGAAACAGTTTCCGAGCAGATGGATAATTTGGCAATGCAGTATAATCTTACGGAGTTTGTGACCGGGATTAAGCATTTCGTCATAACTTCGACCACTAGTTCATCTATGCAGTCGACCACCTTGATGACGCAGTCTCCTTATACGGAGAAGCTTTTTAGTTTGAAGAAGAGGGTTAGAGATCGTGAATGGGGACTAATTTACACCGAAGTCGATGCCATTTTCAGAGAATTGATAATCACTCGGGAGGATTTGGTGGAGAAGGCTAAAGGGTTTGCTATTAAAGGGGCAGATGTTTGGCAACGAGTGTTGGCGAGCAGTGCATCTGTTTTAGGCGGAGGTGCAAAAATCGTGTTCACTATTGGCAATTCCATCATCTATGGAGCTGCTGAGGTCTTCAACTTTGTATCTCAGTTGATGGTGTTCTTTTGGGTTCTATATTACCTTATCACATCAGAGTCCGGTGGAGTAACAGAGCAAGTAATGTCAATGATTCCAATATCGAAATCAGCCAGGGTTAGATGCGTCGAAGTTCTCGATAATGCCATTTCCGGCGTGCTCTTGGCGACAGTTGAGATTGCATTTTTTCAAGGATGTCTTACATGGCTTCTATTTAGACTATGCGACATCCACTTTGTGTACATGTCGACAGTGCTTGCTTTCATCAGCCCCTTGTTGCCAATCTTTCCACCTTGGTTCGCAACGATTCCTGCAGCTATAGAGCTACTGCTGGAAAGTCGATACGTGCTAGCAGTCACCTTTTCCATTATTCACATCTTGCTTATGGACTATGGTGCCACTGAAATCCAAGAGAGTATACCTGGTTACAGTGCGTATCTTACCGGTCTCAGCATCATCGGTGGAATGACATTGTTCCCGTCTGCAGTCGAGGTAACTTTCATCGTTCGAAAACAGCTTCTAACACAACATTCATGTATTTCTTGATGCATATATGTTTAATGTTTGAAATGGATCATGGATGTCTCCTTTTGACAGGGAGCGATTATGGGACCGTTGATCACGACCGTTGTGATTGCTTTGAAAGATCTCTATGCCGAATTCGTTCTCGAAGAACCAAAGAAAACGGACTAGAAGAAGTGAAGAACACCATCTCCTTCAACAGGTTTGCTTCCTCTGCAGAGAGATTATGTACATTTGCAGCACTGGTTTCCAACAATTTCAAAGCATATTTTTTTCCAGTCCAATAGTGTTTCAATCTGCACGCTGTATTTACACCATTTTCTTTATTTATCCAATATAATAATTATGATTAATTAGATTGGCACTAGGAAATTGGTTGCATTTTCTCGAGAAACAAACGACAATCGCTATGTATTCTTTGCTGTCTGTATTTAAACATGTAAGAATTGGTGAAGCCACTCTGTTCCTAAATCCTATATATTAATTGTTAAATAAATTCAAATCAATTAGTAAGGCTGGTCTAAACGAAAATATACTCTATCGTCTTAAATGAATGGTTTAATATTTTATTAATAATCATTTTTTTAAAATACCATAAATACAACTAAAATAATAAAAAATCAATTGTTTGACTTATAAAATTGATTATTGAAGATATAAAGATAGAAAATGAGGGTCTGAGCAGGAACTCCTCCCATCTAAGACAACCTATAGTTTAAAACAATACTAACAACTACTTTAACTGTAATAGTTCAGGATATTAATTATAAGATTAACAAGTGATATTATAATTTTTTTTGTTAAAATCATAATTTAACATATGATATCAATGACTCAATCACTGACAGTACTGGTTCAGAAACCGTGACCTCCGGGACAATGATAACTTCCGGTTCCAAGCTTAAACATAACAATGGTAACCTCAAGTGTGTGGATCAATGGCTCAGAATTATATCTTGTTGTCCACTCTGCAAACAAAAACTGGAGAGATAGAAACAAAGAAAGCAAACCCATAGCTGAAAAAAGCTCCCTTTTTTCATATACTTCTCGTTCTACATTAAACTATGGTGTGATTTATGTTGTTTGTATAATCACAAAGGTTACTCGAGTGAGTTCATTGTTCTGTACAGTGGATGCTCACCAGTAACCAAGTTTTTTTTTTTTCCTTTTTCCTGGAAAATTGTATACTGTTTCTGAGAATATGTATAGCAGATGGCAAAAAAGATGAGAAATTTATTAATTTGGTTAATACCCCTGAAGTAATGGAGTGCAGAAAAGTTTTGGGTTTGGACCAGAAAATCAAATAAAAAGAAATTGGGTCCTAATTATTGGCAAAATCTGATGCACCAAATTTGTTGTTTTTGGCAGAAATGAGATTAGTACGGTGCAGATCGAGAGGTAAACTACCCACCAAGAAAGCGTTGCCGCTGCCATTTTTCCTACCCTCACCAACCATACTTACATTGTCCAAATTGTTTTACTACTTCCTTTGCCTTTATATCTGTAACCCACCATTGCCGTCGTATCTTTTACTTCAGTTTAGTTTCTGCTCCTCCTTCATTGGCCGCCGAGACATGAGTGACTCAAAATCCAAGTTTTTGGAGGTCTATACTGTACTCAAATCGGAGCTTCTCGATGACCCGGATTTTGAGTTTTCTGATGATTCTCGCCAATGGGTAGAACGTGTAATTCTCTCTCTTGCTTCTTGATGACCCAAGTTTTTATTTGGAATTTTGGATACTCTTGGTTTCATAGATTAGGTACTACAGTTTCTGTTTCATGATTATTCAAACTCTGAATTCATATCCCCATTTGTTAATGTTAACTTGTAAGCTTTGAATAGTTTCTGTTTCATGACTTCTGTTCATCACTCTTCTTTATCCTTGAGTAGTATATTTGTATAATTGTAGATCATGATAGTCTGCCTCTTCTCTTGTTGCAGATGCTAGATTACAATGTACCTGGAGGTATGGACTCGGTCATGGTTCGAGATAAAAACCGATACTTGACTATTTTTTTTTTTTTAATTAAAGGTGTTCACTGGTTTTGTTGCTGGCAGGAAAGCTGAACCGAGGGTTGTCTGTGATTGATAGCTATAGGTTGTTGAAAGATGGGAAAGAGCTGAGTGATGATGAATTGTTCCTTGCTTGTGCCCTTGGTTGGTGCATTGAATGGGTGTGTTTTAAGGATACATTAATCTTTACTACTACTTCTCCTCATATGCATCAATAGTTGCAACTGTTGTTTCGTTTACGATGTACTGGAGTCAAACCTTTTCTTTTGTTAATATTGAACAGCTTCAAGCATATTTTCTTGTTCTTGATGATATCATGGACGGCTCTCATACACGTAGAGGTCAACCATGTTGGTTCAGGCTTCCTCAGGTATGGTTTAACAAGATCATGTTAGTTTTTTTGTGCTTTCTAGGGATTGCGAACCGGTTGAACTTGTCAATGGAGTTAGAAACTTGATCTTGCGGAAACTCTAACTTCTGAAAGTTTCATCATAGATTGGATTGATTGCTATCAACGATGGGTTAATTCTGCGTAACCAAATCTTCAGAATTCTGAAGAATCACTTTAGAGGAAAACCTTATTATGTGGATTTGCTAGATTTATTCAACGAGGTGAGTTTGTTTTTCGCACTGGCTGCAGACTGCCGATGTTCACTCACTTTTGATATAATCAGGTTCCGCTTGTGTATCTGAACTATTTTTCTTTAGATGGACTTTCAAACAACCTCGGGGCAAATGATAGACCTGATTACCACACTTCAAGGAGAGAAAGATCTATCAAAGTACTCAATGCCAATGTAAGATTGTATTCGAAATTGTTGCATTCAGTGTTACTTTCAATGAAAATGGCATTCCTTTTAGCACTTTTAATATATCAAATGGTATGTTTCATGCAGTCACCGCAGGATCGTTCAGTACAAGACGGCTTATTTCTCATTTTACCTTCCAGTAAGTAACTTTCTTTGTTACAAGTCATTTTTCCCCAAGATTTTCTTCTAGCATACATCTTGGTCTTTTTTAGGCGTTTAACTTCATACATATTGTCATTTCGTTGTATCAAACAATGCTTCCATGGTTTTGGATAAGTAATTACTGCTACCAACTGAAATGTACAGTTTGATATCTGGATACGTTTAATCTGCTTTGAGCTTTTGACATCTCATTACTTCTTTTCTTCTCCACGAAAACCAGGTTGCTTGTGCATTGCTTATGGCAGGGGAGAATCTTGACAATCATACTGATGTGAAGAATGTCCTTGTTGAAATGGGGACCTATTTTCAAGTACAGGTGACCGCACATTTCGAGATTACATTTCCTGTTTGTTAATTTGACAGCTGAGATACGTGGAACTGCAGCAGTTACTGTTGGTTTAGAAAAGAACTTTCTAAAATCAATTTCTTTTCTTGAGTATCTCTGTCAACTATTAGGTAAGCAAACACCTTTCATTGCTATTCGCCTAATGAAAATTTTCATTTTGTAGGATGATTTTCTAGATTGTTTTGGTGATCCTGAGGTGATTGGCAAGGTGAGTATCAGGGCTTTGCTAATATGCCGTGTGTCCGGTTATGCAATTGGTTAGACTGGTTTGATCCCTTTTTTTATCTATTAGGTTGGAACTGATATTGAAGACTTCAAGTGTTCTTGGTTGGTTGTAAAAGCTCTAGAACGTGCTAACGAGGACCAAAAGAAGCTGTTATATGTATGTATGAAGCTGTTATATGTATGTATGTATGTTTGTATGTATGTATGATAGACAATAGTTCGGACTTGTTTTACCTATACGTGTTTGATTTCCAGGAAAATTATGGAAAAGCCGACCCAGCATGTGTTGACAAAGTGAAAGAGCTTTATCAAACCCTTGATATTCCGGTTTGTCCTGGTGCAATCTGCTTTTGCCTCTGCTCTGAATTCATGTGTGTTTGGTTGATGGATATCCGGTACACTACTTGTAGGGTGCATTTGCGGAGTACGAGAGCAAGAGCTACGCGAAGATAACAAAACAAATTGAGGGTCATCCGAGCAAAGCAGTACAAGCGGTTCTGAAATCGTTTCTGGCAAAGATATACAAGAGGCAAAAATAGAAACTTCAGCAGAGCAGCAGCAGAATAAACATAGCACACTATGTGGTTCTAATCTATTTAGTGTTGGAATTACAGTATAGGACGGGAATATGTGTCTAAGTAGCTAGTGTGACCTATTGACATAATGAATCAATCTCATGGATATGTTGGCAAATTTCTAGAGCAAAACTATTGTGTGCTCTGAAATCGATATCCCATCTGTATTTTTAGTACTCGGTCATATGATGATCTTACTAAGTTCAAGGGTTATTTTGATATAAAAAAAAAGTTTAATGACCTTTTTAACCGAACTTGTCAAGCTCAGGGGTCAATTTGAATACAAGAAAATTTAAAGTTCAGTTTGACTAAACTAGACAAGATCTCTAGTGCAGGTTTGAGATTGGACAATTGAATAGATGTCCAGTTCAATGGTTCCTTGAGTGAAGACTTGATACAGAGGAGACCAAATGAACAAAACCAAGGTAAGGAAGAAACAATGCACTCAGAAATCAGAATAAACAAATATGCTTAAATCCATTGAAACGTTTTAACAAACATTTAGTATGCATTGTCTTCTGAACCTTACAAGTGGTTCTAACAAAATAACAGAAAATACTTATTTTAAAAAATTCGAGTTTAAATTATTTTCTCTGTAAAATATATATTATTTAAGAATTAAGATTATGAACAAATATTAAAATATTTATGAAAATATTTTGTTTTCATTCTCTCTGAGTGAATTTGGGTGAATAAGGGTATTTAAGAAAAAAAATGAGAGAATATGTATGTTTGAAAAATATTGTGAAAATAGGCTAATAAAAAATGATCTTTATTATTCTTTGGACCATACTACCTATAAGTGACGAGGTTCCCTTTTTATGCCGTTGAAGTCGGTTAGTTGACTTGTACAAAGCTTATACAAGATCACACCACCTCCAGATAAAGTGTTGTTCTTTGGATCACGTCAAAAAAAGGTGACGAAATGTTGTGCAACTCTAAGATTCGCATGCATGCGTCATACGGATTGGTATGACGTGCTGCAATATTACATGCATGATATGAAGGTTTGAAGAAATGCATCACGCCATTTGTTGATGTCGAGATATTTATTTATTTTAAATCTATATATATTTGTGATTTATTGCGAGAAAGTTGATAGATTTTTTTAAACCGGGAGATATGACGAAATTTTATAGAAAATATTGAGAGAGTAGATTTTTAAATTGAAAGAGAATGAATTCATCAACAAATTATAAGACATAACCCATAATTAGTCATTGGATTTTTTTTTTTTTTTGATGATTTGAGTGAAGATAAAAATACTATTCCTATTACGAAATGAGGCGCCATCTTGAGATTATGTTGAACCAGATCCTCAACAACCAAAACTTGTTTATTCAGTTATGTTCATTCTTTATGTATTAGATTAATTATGTTATAATAAGAGATCCGATCATCAAATACATGCATTTATTACTCATTATCTACAATTTTAGAAAAATTGATATTAAAAAGTCAATTCGAAATATAAAAAACAAGGCAACTAATAGTGAATGAGTATTGCATCAAACACCATACATCATAAAAATTATATATATAAAAACAGATACGAAAGGTTTTACGGTTTATCGAACAATTTTTATTCAATCAAGTTGATCACAGGATCAAATTACTTTAAACAAAAATTTTGATGACAGTTTTAATAATATCCATCCAAACTCATTTGGGATATATTCCATGGGTACAGAATCTAAACCCGACGGGTTCCGACCCGATCCGGTCTAATCGGGTCGGATTTTTTAGTGAAAATTTCGGGTTCGGATCAGGTTTTTTCAAGGGCGGTCTCGGGTCGGGTCGGTTTTAGGTAAACAAATTCGACCTGACCCGACCCGTGACTAATAGTGTAATTTTCCCATATATATTTTAAGGATATTTACAATAATGATCCATCTTTATATATATTTTATACGATTAGATCACTAAAATTATTTTTTTTCAATTAGGTCACTAAAATTAAATATTTTTACAATTAGATCCCTAAATTTTATTTTTTTTTACTGTTTAGACCCTAAATTTTTTTAATGATTCGGGTCGGGTCGGATTTTAAAGCTTAAAAATTGGGTTGTGTCGGATTTTTTTCACTCTAAACTCGGGTCGAATCATGTGACGGATGAAGGATATAATTTTTCGGATCGGATACAGGAGGGCCAAAAATTCGACCCGACCCGTACCCATCCCTATTTCCATCTTACACGGTTCGGATATAATACCCCTGAAGTAATCAATTTTAACCTTACGGGGCTGACTAATGGAAGTGGTCTATTTTTAACCTATAAATTATTGGCATTAATCTAAACTCAGATTTGGAGTGCAGAAAAGTTTTTGCTTTGGACCAGAAAATCAAATAAAAAGAAATTGGGTCCACAATTGCGGCAAAATCTGATGCACCGAATTTGTTGTTTTGGGCAGAAATGAGATTGGTACGGTGCAGATCGAGAGGCAAACTACCCACAAAGAAAGCGCAGCCGCTGCCATTTTTCCTACCCACACCAACCATACTTACATTGCCCAAATTGTTTACTACTTCCTTTGCCTTTTTATCTATAACCCCACCATCGCCGCCGTATCTTTCACTTCAGTTTAGTTTCTACCCCTCCTTCATCGGCCGCCGAGTCATGAGTGACCCAAAACTCAAGTTTTTGGAAGTCTACACTGTACTCAAGTCAGAGCTTCTTGATGACCCGGCTTTTGAGTTTGCTGATGATTCTCGCCAATGGGTAGAACGTGTAATTCTCTCTCTTTTTTTATTGATGACCCAAGTTTTTATTTGGAATTTTGGATACTCTTGGTTTCATAGATTAGGTACGACAGTTCTTTTTTTGCAGCATTAATTCTATAGAAGTTCATCAAGTTGTTTGATGGAGCTTTTAGTGAATTTATTTGTTAGTCCCAAAAGATTGAGATTTTTAGGTGGAAATGGTTTCTGTTTCATGATTATTCAAACTCTGAATTCATATCCCCATTTGTTAATGTTAACTTGTAAGCTTTGAATAGTTTCTGTTTCATGACTTCTGTTCATCACTCTTCTTTATCCTTGAGTAGTATATTTGTATAATTGTAGATCATGATAGTCTGCCTCTTCTCTTGTTGCAGATGCTAGATTACAATGTACCTGGAGGTATGGACTCGGTCATGGTTCGAGATAAAAACCGATACTTGACTATTTTTTTTTTTTTAATTAAAGGTGTTCACTGGTTTTGTTGCTGGCAGGAAAGCTGAACCGAGGGTTGTCTGTGATTGATAGCTATAGGTTGTTGAAAGATGGGAAAGAGCTGAGTGATGATGAATTGTTCCTTGCTTGTGCCCTTGGTTGGTGCATTGAATGGGTGTGTTTTAAGGATACATTAATCTTTACTACTACTTCTCCTCATATGCATCAATAGTTGCAACTGTTGTTTCGTTTACGATGTACTGGAGTCAAACCTTTTCTTTTGTTAATATTGAACAGCTTCAAGCATATTTTCTTGTTCTTGATGATATCATGGACGGCTCTCATACACGTAGAGGTCAACCATGTTGGTTCAGGCTTCCTCAGGTATGATTTAACAAGATCATGTTTGTTCTTTTGTGCTTTCTAGGGGTGTTTGCAAACCGGTTGAACTTGTCAATGGAGTTAGAAACTTGATCTTGTGGAAATTCTAACTTCTGAAAGTTTCATCATAGATTGGATTGATTGCGGTCAACGATGGGTTAATTCTGCGTAACCAAATCTTCAGAATCCTGAAGAATCACTTTAGAGGAAAACCTTATTATGTCGATTTGCTAGATTTATTCAACGAGGTGAGCTTGTTTTTTGCACTGGCTGCAGAGTGCCTATGTTCACTCACTTTTGATATAATCTGGTTCCGCTGGTGTATCTGAACTATTTTTCTTTAGGTGGAATTTCAAACATCCTCAGGGCAAATGATAGATTTGATTACCACACTTAAAGGAGAGAAAGATCTATCAAAGTACTCAATGCCAATGTAAGATTGTATTCGAAATTGTTGCATTCAATGTTACTTTCAGTGAAAATGGTATTCCTTTTAGCACTTTTAACATATCAAATGGTATGTTTCATGCAGTCACCGCAGGATCATTCAGTACAAGACGGCTTATTACTCATTTTACCTTCCAGTAAGTAACTTTCTATGTTACAACTCATTTTTCTCCAAGATTTTCTTCTAGCGTACATCCTGGCCTTTTTCTAGACATATTGTTATTTTGTTGTATCAAGCAATGCTTCCATTGTTTTGGATAAGTAATTACTGCTACCAACTGAAACGCACAGTTTGATATCTGGATATGTTTAATATGCTTTGAGCTTTTGACATTTTATTACTTCTTTTTTTCTCACGAAAACCAGGTTGCTTGTGCATTGCTTATGGCAGGGGAGAATCTTGACAATCATACTGATGTGAAGAATGTCCTTGTTGAAATGGGGAGCTATTTTCAAGTACAGGTAACCGCACATTTTGAGATTACATTTCCTGTTTGTTAATTTGACAGCTGAGATACGAGGAACTGCAGCAATTACTGTTGGTTTAGAAAAGAACTTTCTAAAATCAATTTCTTTTCTTGAGTATCTCTGTCAACTATTAGGTAAGCAAACACCTTTCATTGCTATTCGCCTAATGAAAATTTTCATTTTGTAGGATGATTTTCTAGATTGTTTTGGTGATCCTGAGGTGATTGGCAAGGTGAGTATCAGGGCTTTGCTAATATGCCGTGTGTCCGGTTATGCAATTGGTTAGACTGGTTTGATCCCTTTTTTTATCTATTAGGTTGGAACTGATATTGAAGACTTCAAGTGCTCTTGGTTGGTTGTAAAAGCTCTAGAACGTGCTAACGAGGACCAAAAGAAGCTGTTATATGTATGTATGTATGTATGTATGTTTGTATGTATGTATGATAGACAATAGTTCGGACTTGTTTTACCTATACGTGTATGATTTCCAGGAAAATTATGGAAAAGCCGACCCAGCATGTGTTGACAAAGTGAAAGAGCTTTATCAAACCCTTGATATTCCGGTTTGTCCTGGTGCAATCTGCTTTTGCCTCTGCTCTGAATTCATGTGTGTTTGGTTGATGGATATCCGGTACTCTACTTGTAGGGTGCATTTGCGGAGTACGAGAGCAAGAGCTACGCGAAGATAACAAAACAAATCGAGGGTCATCCGAGCAAAGCAGTACAAGCGGTTCTGAAATCGTTTCTGGCAAAGATATACAAGAGGCAAAAATAGAAACTTCTGCAGAGCAGCAGAAGAATAAACATAGCAGACTATGCGGTTCAAATCTATTTAGTGTTGGAATTACAGTATAGTAGGGGATTAAGTATGGGTCTAAGTAGGTAGTGTGACCTATTGACATGATGAATCAATCTCATGGATTTGTTGACAAATTTCTAGTGCAAAACTAATGTTGTGTGCTCTGAAATTGAAATCCCATCTGTAATTTTAGTACACGGTCATATGATGTTCTTACCAAGTTCAAGGGTTAATTTGATATAAAGAAAAACTTCAGTGACCTTTTTAACCGAACTTGTCAAGCTCGGGGGTCAATTTGAGTACAAGAAAGTTTAAAGGTCAATTTGACTAAACCTGACAAGATCTTTAGTGCAGGTTTGAAATTGGACAATTGAATTGATGTCCAGTTCAACGATTCCTTGATTGAAGACTTGATACTGGGGAGACCAAATGAACTAAACAAAGGTACCAAATATGCTTAAATCCGTTGAAAAGTTTGAACAAACACTTAATATGCAATGTCTTTTGAACTTAAATTCGACTCATTGGCTTCCATTGTTCCTCACTTTCCTAGTGTTCATTTTCCTGGCGTTTAAGCTATGGTTGAGATCCAAACAAAGGATTCTTCCGTTGAAAAGTTTGTACATTGGGGCTGTTGAGTACGAATTGTGTACAATGGTTCCGATTGATCAGAGAGGAGCAGGTTTCGAGTTTTGTTTTCGAGTTTTGTTACATCCATCCATTCGAGTGCAGGATTTGAATTTGGAAATCAACCTCAGATAACTGTTACAGAACTTGTCATATAGCATCACTTTAAGGATTGCTACCCGCGGAAGATGCAAGCAAGTAAGCAACATGAAACATTGCTTTTGAGTGTGAGGAAACTAGTGGAACTTGGAACCGGTTATAGTACTACTGATCTGTTTCCTTCTTTGAAATCGCTTCCTATAATCAGCGGGATGCGAGCCGAAATCGAGAGGCTTTACCGTGATTTAGATACGATGCTTGAATCCATCATTGAAGAACATAGGGCTGGCAATGAAAATCAGAAGAACGGTAATGATCTAGTTGACGTTCTTTTGAATCTTTAGGATCAAGGAGCGCTTGAATTCCTCTTGACAACCAACAACACCAAGGCTGTATCCTGTTACGTACTTAACAGTACATAACATGCGTGTCTATACGTGTTTGTACTTAAATTAAACATAGTAGAACTTCTTTTCAGGACATGATTATAGCAGGAACTGAGACATCTTCAACTACAGCAGAATGGAGATGTCTAAAATGATGAAAAATCCTAGGATCCTGGAAAAGGCACAAGGCGAGTCTGTGACAGAACAGGTGATGCCAATAAATCAGACCTTTATGAACTAAAATACTTGAAGTCGGTCATCAAGGAAACTCTAAGATTATACCCTCCTCCACCTTTGCTTCTTCCGAGAGAAAGGACAAAGAGATGTGAGATTAACAGATACGAGATACCGGTTAAGACCAAAGAGATTGTTAATGCATGGGATTTCGAAAGAGATTCCGACTACTGGAATGGATAATTGATTTAGTTAACCAATTTAACTTAACCGAATGACCTGAACAAAAAATAATCAAACCCAAAATAGTTCATATCAAAACCAACCGGAATGACTCATTTATCATTTCTAGTGAAATAGACCATGGCACAATGGACCTAAGATGTAGAGGTGTTTATTGTCGGATATCGGATTCGATCAAATTCAATTTTTTTAGATATTCAGGTTCTTGGATCGATGATATAGTGATCATCCGAAAAAAGTGAAAATCCGCATATTCGGATATCGGATATTCGAAAATATTATTTGATTAAACTAATTTTTTGAATTCGAAAGTTGTATTTATGAAAATTTTGGAATTTCGAATATAATAAACAACATATTGCTAAATACAACAAGATTCACATTTATAAAAGTTTTAATTTTTTAAAATTTTAAATATAATAAACACTACATTGTTAAATATAACAAGATTAATATAGATGAAAATTTGAATTTTCAGATACTTTGAATCTTAAAATATTTTGATCTATATCCAATTCGAAAACTTCAGGTCGGATCGGATATCCGATCTAAAATAAAAAAAAATATCTTTTTGAGAAAATTTTAAACACCTTTCATGCCAATATATATATATATATATATTTTTGGAAAAAATTTGAGGTAAAAAATGTCATTCGCGTGTATATTGTGGGAATTGTAGACAATTTCCAATAGAAAATATCTTATTTTTCATGTCTAGAAATTATTGAAATATCGACTCCTTTTTCAGTTCTACTTCTATCTCCATATTCGATTAAAATCACTGTCGATTTCACAGATTTTCTATACTACCCGAAGCACTCTCCTCAGAGAAAAGGGTATAATATTTTGTTTTCAGCTATTCGTTTTTTCCTCTGTTCACCGATAAAATCAAGAAGAAAATACCTTTTCTGAATCTCCGTGAGCTTAAAGTAGGCAACTTTAATAAACTTTTAAGCTTCTGTAGATCTATTAATATTCTGTTTGGTTTATTCTTAGAATTTTTTAAGAAAATAATTGTTTTTTTTTTGTGAATCGATTAGATTGGATCATGAGGTTCTACTTGATTTTGTGTGTTGAATTAGGGCTTTTTGATTTGTTTGATTGATGGGTATTTGAATTTGAACGAATTCTGGTTATTAGAATATCTGTGCTAATTGCTATATACTTCAATTGTAGGAAATAATTAGGGTCTTGATGCAAAAGTGTTAACCAAGATTGGTGATTTATGGTTAATGTAATTTTGTAGGATGAATGGGATGGCTAGTTCTTTGTTGGTAGGATCAGCCATTCTGTCCTCTGCTTTGTGTTTCATGGTTCATGAATATTGTTGTATGATTTGTTGCCTGATTGTGTGTTTAGTTAATATGGGTTTGGTTTTGTAAGACAGGTACTGATTTGACTGTGTTTGTGGTCTCAGAGCGCACGACTTTACCTGATTCGGACTCGGGCTTTAAATCTTCAGAATCAGGAAATGGTCAAAAGGTATATCCTCTTGTTTGCCTTTATAGACCAATTGTGTGTATGGATAGAATGACATGAATTGGGATTTGTGGCCTCGTTTGCTGTTATCTAGGTATGGAGTGTTTTGATGCGAGGAGAATATCATGTTGCAGTCCATGGACGGATTGAAGCATTTATGTGCTTCTGTGCTGCAATGCTGTGGCATTGATTTGAACAAGCAATCAGGAGGTCTTGTTGATCCCGAACTTCTTGCAAGAGAGACTGTTTGTATGATATCGTTCTTCTTTTCTTTTTAAATTGTATTGTTAAACTTTCGATATTGCTTGTGCAATAGTGTTCACACTTTTGCATGATTTTTAATATTTGTTCGGACTTTAGCTGTGTTATCTTAGTTATCGAATTGTTCTACTGAAATTCGCTACTTTGCTCGTCATGATGCAGTTAGTGTAAATGAAATAGAAGCACTTTATGAGCTTTTCAAGAAGATAAGCAGTGCTGTTATAGATGATGGGCTGATTAACAAGGTCTTTCTTTATTATTTTATTATTTATTAGTTTATGTATTATTATGTTTGTCAAAATTTCGGGATTGATGGTCGCTCCTATCTTGAGTTAGTTCTTCCCAAATCATCTTTATAGTATTTGTGAACAACTTTATATTACTACTTGGCAGGAGGAGTTTCAATTGGCTCTATTCAAAACAAATAAAAAGGAGAGTTTGTTTGCTGATCGGGTATATTTATCTAATATTAATTAATAATTTAATATTACCTCCATTTTTTATAGAATTATGTTTGTTAATCTCATCGTGCCAATATTTTAACTTAAGTTATTAGCGTATTGCTTGAGCAGCTGTTGATATAGTTCTGATTTCACTGCAGGTATTTGACTTGTTTGATACAAAGCATAATGGAATTCTAGGTTTCGAAGAGTTTGCCCGTGCTCTCTCTGTCTTCCATCCAAATGCACCCATTGATGATAAGATTGAGTGTATGTGTTTGTCTGTATCAAGATCCCTATTTACTTCTCTTGTTGTAAGTCGCAATCATGTTAACATAGTGGTACTTTTTCAATCATAATTATTTTTATTTGCTTTTGCAGTCTCTTTTCAATTATACGATCTCAAGCAGCAAGGTTTTATTGAGAGGCAGGAGGTAAATATCACTGTTTTTGATATATTTTACATTTCTTCCATCTTTTTATAAGTTTGGATATATTTTTATATATAGGTAAAGCAAATGGTAGTCGCAACCCTTGCTGAATCCGGCATGAATCTTTCGGATGATGTCATAGAAAGTATAATCGACAAGGTGATCACCCAATATGATTTAATTAAGGTTGTATTTCCTTTTTATTATTAAAATTGTGTCTTTGCAATAGACCTTTGAGGAAGCTGATACAAAACACGATGGGAAGATCGACAAGGAAGAATGGAGGAGCCTCGTTTTGCGACATCCATCCCTCTTAAAAAACATGACCTTGCAATACCTTAAGTGAGTTCCACAAATCTCTCATACAGAACACCACCGTGACACTGACAGTCGATAACTGATAAAATACTTATTGCACGTGATATGTGCACACTTTGAACTGTTCTTTTTTGTTTTCTTGAGCAGGGACATCACCACAACATTCCCAAGTTTTGTTTTCCACTCTCAAGTTGATGATACTTGAAATCAGCGATTATATTCAAGTTTTCATGGATGGTTGAATGTGGCTTGTTTCATTCTAGACGATATGTGCTAAGAGTGAGTCTATGTGATGTTTTGGTTCATTGGTTTAATTTTTCTTGTTCCAATGTTTTTGAATATTTGTTTTTTCCAGATTGCTTCCATTTTCTCTCTACGGTATCGGAATGTAAAAAGTCTGGTTTTGTTTGAGATTCTTTTATTCCAGAGCTTAGAATATTGAAACCTTTGTGGTTGTGCAATTTGAATTCGAAAAATAAATAAAATCAGTAGCACTTTCAGGTGAATCCACCTTGTGTTTTGCAAAAAAAAACTGGTTGTTCTGATGGGGACTTGTGGTTTCATTGAACAGTCAAGTGATGGCAATGGAAAAAACAACAGGGCAACATAGGATAAAATTATGGCTTAAATTATATCTTTTGGTTTTTTTAGCCTTTGAAATATTTTATGTCAAAATTAGTTTGTAAACTATTGTTTTTGATTATTTTAAGTCCATTATATTTAAGTTAAAAATTATTTTGGTTAATAAAATGTTTGATGCATCATAAATTTTTTTACCAATAAATAATTTAAGGATTAAAAAATAACATAATTTAGATACTTATTTTAATTAAAAATAATTTAATAACTCTAAACTTCTTGATTGCTGGTTTATGCACGATCCACGTAGTTTATGTTTTGAGTGAGATCTTATATAATTTTTTTCTTCTCTTTATTTTTGTAGGGTTTGGGTTGATTTTGGTTGTATGTTGTTGAAAGGGGTTTCTTTAAATAAATAAAATTAATTTATTTATCTAAAAAATAATATCTTAAGATAAGTGAATATAAGTTATCTTAAATTTGAATTTAATTAAAATGATATATTTTTAATAATATAAATTATAATGTGTTATATACATGGATACTCTTTTCTCCTTTAAGGGTTGATATTAGATTTTTTTTTATTTAACTACAGTGGTTACAGTAGTATCTGTTTCAGAGTATACTCTCAACCTTTAGATATTGATCGCTCAATCACTGTGCTGACATTACTAGTAACCCATGACCTCCAGAAACAACAACCGTGACATTAGATTTTTTAGTGTTGTAAAAGGGATTTTTAACGGTGTTTTTTTTTTTAAAAAAATCCCCCACTAAACAAGACCATCTGTTCTAAGTTTGTAACCGGCTAGTAGCAATGCCCTAATATACGGAAGATATCCTTATACTATTTGTCACATATTGAATGGATTCAACAACTGAACTGGTTAGAGTTATTGATGTGGGATTTGAAGACGGAAGGGTGAAAAAAAAAATAAAGATGGGTTAGTAAAGAGACAAAATTGGTATAACATTAGGGATAATTTTTTATAATAATGGCAAGATATATTGGGATTAAATACCAACTTTCAGCATACAGTTATATCTTCTATAATAATCCCAGAAAACTCTGCACTTCTACTGAATCAGATTCACACCAGGTTAAACAAGATTAAAAGAAAAGGAAAAGGAAAGCATTTTGATGTGGCATAAGGCCATTGGCTATGGAGTTTACAGGTTGTTGAGATAGTTCACAGACAATTGCAAGCACTTTAACTTTTAAACTGATTCAACTGTGGTGACCAATGGGGGTTGCCTCATCCATTATTATATCCTTGAAAACATCATCCATTTGATAAATTTCTAGGACATGCAGATGCAATTGCAAGCTCTTTCATTTCAGACCTCAGCACAGTTGCCTTGTTCTTTCAAATTCCCAGCAGCAAGGTAACTTAACTTCCCACTGTCTTATTTTCTGGTCTAATTTCTTTTCAGTTTCTGGTTACACAGAGGTTTCAATCCTCATCTGTTTTCTGTTGCTTGAAGAAATGCTAGCTTTGAGTTTTTCAATGGTGGTGGATTATAATGAAAAATCAAAAGGCTTGCAAAATTACCCTTATGTTGCTTGTTAGAAATCCCCCAAATACATATACATGCATATACCTACTACTATTCTCTGGTTTATAGAACTTTATGCTGGAAAAAACAAGCCTGTTTTTATGATTCCTAGTTCAGACATGACAACAAAGATTAGCATGAAATGTCTCTGATATTTTGAGGTATCTGTTCCATGAATCAATAAAATACAACATAAAGTGTGGCTTGTTTCATCTTTATTTGAGGCATGTAGTTTTATGCAACTGTGTTCCTTCAATAGCATTTCCGTCTTGGTCTTAATGTTATGGACAGACACCCCAAGGATGTTATGACTAAACACTGGTGCGGCCGACGCTGTTCAATATCAGTTAAAAGTTTGCCTAGGAGGGTGCTTTTGCAGCTTATGGGGTTTGGTCCCGTATCGTTGTGTACTTATCCTCTTTTTGCTGCCCCGATACAACAGATGGATGAGCCTGAAGTGATTCGGTAAACTGTTGTATGTGTTAGTGATTATCATTCTAGCCATTTCATTATGTTTTTTAGGGTATTTGGTGATTTTCATTGATTCTTATAGAAGATTGTTAATTTGGATTTGAACTTTGAGGTTGTCCAGGACATTGAAGCTTCCCAATGGGGTGAGAATTCAAGGTATAATATGTCTGATTAACAGATGTGAAACATATAGAGCATGCTTGGTCCTAACCCAATCATAAGTTTGGTACTTAATTTCTGAGTTTTTCTTTCTAGAAATTATTGAAGGGGAGGGACCAGAAGCTCATGATGGAGACTATGTACAAGTTAACTATGTATGCCGACGATCAAATGGATATTTTGTACACAGGTATCGGTTTACATAACTCTGAGTAAGATGGTTGAAATCACAGAATCCTGAACTTAACTGATACTTCAAAACACATGTATGTTTTTTCCAATCTGATCTGCCTCTTTTTCGTGGAAATCCTTCCGATTCAATACAGCACCGTGGATCAATTCAGTGGTGAAAGTGCTCCTGTCACCCTCCCTTTGGACGAGAACCAGGTCAGTTTTTGTTTCTTTTCTTTTGTTTCACTTATGGAAGAGAATCTCCGATGTTTCTGCACATTTTGAGTCAAATGTTCATTGAAAGTCGAAACTACGAGATCACTAAACTTGTTTGTTCATCTGACAGATTATAAAGGGATTGAAGGATGTTTTAACTGGCATGAAGGTCGGAGGTACAATGGATTCTTGATCATTATAGCTGCCTACTGCAACTACAATATTACACCGAAAAAACAAACAGAAAAACTCGTAATCTTGTCTTGAGCATACATGAATTGATGACTGGATATGGAATTGACAACTTGGTTAAGGCAAACATTGTTGTTTAGTCCCTTCACTTTGATCATATTAACACTTCAGCCAACTTTGCTGATCGCCATTTCCACTCGTTTATACCGTGCTTTCTTTTCAGGAAAGAGAAGAGCACTGATACCTCCTTCTGTGGGATACATCAATGAAAACTTGAAACCGATTCCCGACGAGGTTTAAACCATGATTCTTTCATTCATTTTTATTCTTTTCCAGCAAGGCAACCTGTTTTGAGACATTTGTTGTTGATTGCAGTTTGGTCCTCGACGCAGCCTATTATCCCATGCCAAAGAACCTTTGATCTTCGAGGTCCAGATTCTGAAGATATTATGAAAGTTATTGGTTGTTTTTCAATTTTTTGTTATATCTCTGGAAATGGAAATATATGATCCCAAGGTTACAAAAACCAGACATTTTAGACCCTGAGAAACTATTTATATGGCAGATATCAAACATTATAACCCATGCATTACTACATATACATGAAGATTCTATGTACCAATCTAATGCTGCTAAGGCCTTCCTTAACAGAAGCAGAAACTTTTCTGATTGCAGCAGCCAATGGATTTACACATTTTTCAATCAAATATATGAAAAGTTTCTCTTTGTGACTTTTATGTAACAAAAATACTGAAACCACAAAGTCACTAAGAGAAGCACATTCAAACCTATAATCTTTAAAAGAACAGCTGAATATAATAAGATTCATAACAGTTTTTAATTCAGAATTCATCCTTAAATCCATAATGTATCTGTGCATGTCGTTTAGCTAGGACACTGAGCTGAGAATTCTAACTTTATCCTATGGAACCAATAGCATCCCAGTTAGAACCAATAAATTGAAACCACAAGATAATCCTTTACTTGCATGCTTATAGGGTGAACAAATAGTCGAATTAACCGAATAAATTGAACTGGTCTGATGTACGGATGAACATTTCAATTTGATGTCATTGTTTTGAGGTGTGAACTAACAGGAGATTCACCCAAAGCTTTGACAATAACAAGTGTTAATTCTTGATCATCATTTCGTACAATCCAAAGCTCATTGAGGTCTGAATCAAACTTTACTTTTACTTTTGAGGTCTGATACTTTGGTTCAAGTTCTTACAATTCCTGCCTTTCTAATGTTTCCCTTAATAATATTAACAACCAGACTAAAAGAAACTGCTCTTCTTCAAGTTCTGACTGACCTTCCCTAGAGATGAGGCCGTTGAATGCATCAGAGAATTCAATTTACTTTCGTCACTCTTATGGTCTGCATGGACCCCGGAGTTGTTATCTGTTGATGTGATCTCCGGCACTGGGGCTAGCGATTTATTGCCATGTGCTTTAGCTGGAAGCACTGCTTTCGACATCGATTGGTTCTCAACTACATCAAACTTCACCTTATTTCTAGTCAAGGTTCCTTTATCACTGGACATATATCTCCTCAAAGGAGCAGTAGGTGACTTTGGCTTTCCAGAACGCGCCGCTCTGTCTTCCGCCCCCTTCGCTGATATCTCCTTCCCTATGAGTGCGGACGTAAACTTCGACCTCCTCTGCTTAGCAGAAGAAACAGTTCTGGCCTGGAAATCACATATAAACATTGACATTAGCATTAGTATTAGCATCTAGGAATGCTTTGACTTCATACAACATCGTGTTTCGGTTACCTCAGAGCCTTTAGTATCATCATTAAGCCGTTGATATGCATCAGGCTTGGGAGAGATTCCAAATCTAAGCACTTTTGTCTTTTGAGATGGTGTAATGCTCCTGAATTGTTCTACTTCTGCTTCTTTCTTCTCCAATGCCACCTTAAGGTTTGTTATCTAAGATAAATAGAAGAATACTTAACAAAGATTTTTTTGCATTTGGAAGCAAGCCAAAGGAAGGTCATCCATTAAAGGAAAAAGAGAAAAGTAAACTTAACCTCTTCTTTTAATTCCAGTATGTCACTGGTTTCTTTGTTAGATCGAGCTGCCCCGAGTTCTATCGAGGCAACTCTTTCGGCAAACTTCAATGTGCTAACCGTCTCTCCAATGGCATCGGGTTCAGGACTTATATGTACAAGCATTAAAGTCTTGGCATGCCCACCTATCATATAGAAAACCAAAATGTTGAAGAAACGAGACGAGAAAAGAGAGCTGAATATTGGAAAGGATCAATGCACCTAAAGAATTCTGCAATATTTGTGTAAGCTTGCTGTTTCTATAAGGAATATGTGTGCTCTTCTGAGCAAGAGCTGAGATGACATCTCCGAGTGCAGAGAGTGATCTGTTGATATATTGAGCTTCCTTCATCCTGTTGCCTTGAACTTTCGATTTATCCACTCTCTCGCTCCCGGCCAAGTCCACCAAATTGAGGGAACCTTTGAAAATCGACCCGGAAACTATTTCTTTTCCGTGAACATGAACTGTCAAAATGCTGGCAAAAAGAAGGATGTAGATATAATCCATGCTTAACAAACGTATTCAACTTGATTAACACAATGTTCCTGGATAAAATTCTACCTATGAGAACGGCTGCTTCGCTCGTTAAATGCAGTTGGACCTACAATACGGTTCTTTTGGCCGATTCTTATCAGATCAAGAACATCTTGAGTACTAGAAACCGGAACCCAACTTGCATCAGGAACAGTAAGGCCATTCAATTGTGTATTGTTATATATATCTAATGTAACAAGTAGTTATGGTAACTTTAGCCTGAAGGGAAAACAAAATCCAAAAGGAGATAGAAAGCAAAAATCAAAAGGATATCTTTTTGTAGAGCCATCAATAACCAGCAAATCTCTCACTTGTTCATTATAGATTTCAATCATTTGGACCCCAACTTTGTATTCTATGACATCTGCCCTTGTCTTCGATATTTGAAACAAGTCGCATATAGCTCGAAAGTTCACACCCCATGTCTCTTTTGTGTTCAAGTCATACCCGCTCTGTCAAATACACAGAAAGTTTGGTAACATGTTTATGTTTATACATCTGAATGATATAAACTTCTTGAGTATCTGAGCAATATGAAGATAGTAATATCATCAACAGGAATTCATTTTACCATGGTGTATGTCTTGCCCGATCCAGTTTGACCGTATGCGAAGATGCAAACGTTATAACCATCAAGTACGGACCTGATCAATGGTTCAACGTTTGTGTATATTTGTTCTGCACATATGGCAGAAGAAACATGAATGATCACCTTCAGTTCAAGGTAGGAAACCTTTTATAATTGACATCCATGGAATAGATTGTTCACGTTAAATCAAAATATGGAAGAAAAAAATCGAGAAAATACCTTGAGTAGAATTCGGTCCAAACACTTTGTCAAATGAGAATACTTTTTTTCAATCTTTGCCTTTCCTTAAAGAATTGACTATGAGAATATTTCCGTTTTCTCCGATATAGTCTACAGTCGATTGATCCTTCGCTTCTCCTGGTAAAAGGGGCCTTACTCTACAGTAGATTCGTATTTTTCCTGCATGAAAAGGTATGAGAAATAAGTACACCAGCTCTCACAGTATTCCGATTTAGTTTTTAATATCAGTAATATAGACTATGCACCTTTGAGGTCTAATACTTCATTGAACAGCATTTGATTTTCTTGTAGGATCTTGAGGTAAGACGAAGATGCCACTTCGAGATCGCTGACATGATGCTCTAAGGTAACAGGACAAGGTAGTTCCAGTCAATGGAAAATGTACTATTTTGATTGTTGGTGTAGTTAATGGTGACAAGCTTGGAATACCTTACCTAATCTTTTAATGTCCGTCTCCCAAGATGAATGAAACTTTCTAACTTCTAATCGTGTTTCGCAAAAAAATAGTTTAAGATCCTAAAAGTTTCCACAAAAGGAAGTTGCAGGAGTTAAAAACTAAAACTGGTTCTATCTTGAAATTCTGCACAATATGTAGTTTGGAGGAAAATTTTCACCTCTATATGTCTCTGTATAAGATCAGAAAGTATTTCAACACGGCCAGGAGAGCGAGAAACACTATTGAGAATAACCTCATTGTTGCCGATACAGATTAGAGCTTTGGAGACATCAGTTGCTGCCTGCAGGTTGCTTCTTTTGTCGATATAATCAGAGGTAGCTTCTATGAAATCCGATTTAGACACTGGACCGTCATCAGCTTTCAGCAATTTCTTCAAGAACAGTCCAAGCTGTACATAAGGTAAAGCTATCAATATCCTCACATTAAATCAGCATTGTAATTAATTTTATGTTCTGAAAGTAGGAATACGATACCGACCTTGATTCCTTGAGAAACTAGAAGTGTTGAGAAGTCGTTAACTACCTTGCTGAGGAAAGAATCAATCACCTACAAAGACTCAGTGAGTCATACATATATGGAATCACATACAAGAGTACAAAGTTATTGCTACTTGCTATTAAGAAACGTGAAGTGAAAATATGATGGACCTTACCTACCATTGCATTCAAGGGAAACTCTCCATCCACGTAACCATCTGTAAGATAAGCCTCGAGAATCCAAAGGCCGAAGCGATCGAAAAGGAAAGTCAGAGCATTGGCTGTTTTGGATTCTTCAATGGAGGCCTCATAGGAGAGCTGGATAAAGTCTCGTAGCTGCTCATATTTCGATAATTCCAATCCTTCCCCGGTTTCATCGTCAGGTCTTTCGGTTGCAAAGCCAGTTAAGGCATGCTGTAAATCGTTTCCGGAGGATTTGATCTTTACAGTTCCACCATGCGTCCAAACCCCAACTCCACCTGCTTTCTTCCACTCATGATATCCTTTCAGGCACAGAATGCAATCCACCACTTTATTTATCGAGCCACCCTGCACATTTTGATCAAGGTTTATAGCTCTGGTGTAAATGTGAATTACATGTAAAGTGCAACATTTTTTTCTAAAAAAATCAAAACCTTTTCCATATCTGATAGTTCAAAGGCCAGGAGCTGCTTATCTTTAACTGCTGCTAGAAAGTTGCTCATGTTCTCGGAAACCTGATTAGAAGTCGTGGAAGTTTTCACCACCTACATTTATTTTATTTTCGAAAAGATCAAGGAAATACTTTTCAGGTTCTGATACAAGTTAAAGGGAGAAATGATAGTACTAGTTCAAGTTAGTGTACCTTAGGAACAGCACCAGCACTGACTTTGTTGAGAATGTTGCAAAGAATGAACCCGTCGTAAAGTGCACGGTGAAATTCTTCTTCGGTGGGGTCTTTGGGCAGGGATTCTGATGCAACTTGATCCATCTGCCTTAACCACTCAGATGCTTGGTACCTCCTTGAAGCTAATCAACACAAAGTAAAAATTTTAGCTACATTTTTTATATAAAAAAAAAACTAACTGGTTTGTTGAAAGTATATGTTTCAATGATCAGTCCAAGTTTCTCTAGGAGCACTTAAGATAAAACTCTCCTAATAAGTGTGTTTTTCAGAGTTCAAACTTGTGTTCTCCCCATTGGTACAGTTCCTAGAGGAACAGAACTATTTTAGAGCCAATAAAAACAAAGGTGACCCTACCCATGACTTGCTTGGTTTTATGAGGAGCTTTTTCCATATCAGCTAAGGCCTTCATGGAACTGACACTAGGATTGGCACGCATCCATGGACCATATTTCGGCAACGAAGGATCTGGAATGGACATCACAGTGTCCTTGGCACAGTGAGCTTCTACATGGCCAACGCAGCCACATTTGTAGCAGAAATCTGCTAAATGCTCATACTTGAAAGAGACCCATATGTTAGATTTTCCAGCTCTGGAAGCCCAAAACCCTGAAGGGAGGGGCTTACTAACATCTATTAGTACCCGAATTCTGAAGAAACTCCTTCTTATTCCATGTGAAGAAATGGGATCCTCAATCTCCAACACCCTGCCAATTTGATCACCAACCTTTTTTGCATTTTTGGGGCTCATTTGGTCCAATGACAGGCCATGGACCTGTACCCAGTAAGGCACTTGTGAAAAATCCAGCTCTTCGAGAGTAAGCCCCGGTTGCCATCGGTGCAGACATATGCAATAGCCCATTACTGACCATGGCCCTTCCTCCAAGATTTGCTCGGCTGCTCTTGCTTCTTTGAAGGTGAACAAGTAGGTGTTCTCGGATAGTTCGGTAATGGTGAAATCTCTCCATTCTCCCCACACTCTTCTGAAAACACCCTGTACTCCTCCTTTGCTAAGTGGCTTGTCTGCTATGATTTTCCCCACTAGAGCTAACCTTCTTCCATCTAACTCTCCTGCCTCGCTTTCATCGAGGGTCAAAACTTTCCCTTCTATCCAGGCTGTTTCCATAGTGTTATCGAATCAAAGAGGAGTAAGAGAAGATGAAGAATGTGATCATGGATTTGACAAAAATTATGGTAGTAATAGGAGATGGTGGATGGTATCCACCATTAGTTGCAATGTCCATTGCTTTACACCAATAATGACATTTATAGAATTGATAGCTCCATAATTCTCGAACCATAATGTTTCCTGTAATAACACTAACAATCTAGAACAACCAGAAGCTGACAGTCACAAAAGAATAAATGGTTTACAGACACCAATCTGCCAATGGAAACAATTTGACCATGACTTGGATTTTGTTATTTCATATACATGACATGTTTTAGTAATTGCTGTGTAGATATATTATTTAGGTTTGAAGGTACCCTGGGGTTCAAAGGTAGGCGTCAAGTATCCATTTATATATAAATTGCCATGGGCTCCATGCAACCAATAGCCTATACTTTTGTGGATTTTCTCTTCTTTTTTTTTCCCTTTCCTTTCCCTTCATATGTCCTTTTCTCCTCTATTACTTTTGTTCCTGATTGGATATTCTGTGAAAAAAATGGCATTTTCTCAGGCAAGACTTCCCCTGAACCTGGGGGAAGAAAGAAAATCTGATAAAACAAATCATACAAAGTTTTAATTTTTTCTTTAAGTATATGTATATTTAGCACCAAAATACAACCATTTTACAAAATCTGAGAGGCTCATCCACTAAAACTAGATATGCGACGTGGATTTGTCCGAATTAGTCAGGACAAAGCCTTAGATCTCGAAAGAGTAATAAAAAAAAAGGTATACATAGAAATCTCCCCAAGTGAAATGCCCTGGTCATAATGTTTCTGCAGCAGCAGGTTAATCCCTCAGATGGCCACAAAAATGCCCTTTTGGTTTCTCAGCCATTTAAGATCATCTTTTCTAGGTTGTTGAACATGGGGCTGGGGCATCTGCCATTTACAGAACAGCAAGTGATCACTCCAACTGGTCCTAAAGTGCATGGGTTGGGGTATCTGCCATTTCTGAGATTTGTTGCATCTGGTCCTAAAGTTCCCCGGAATTGAATTCTCTACTTTCTAATACAGTTTAGCATGTGGATGATTGTAAGCTGCTTCTGTAATGTTCTAAGTTGTCATGGTTCTTAAATTCATTTTCTTACCCAATGCTACTTGGTCATAATTATCAATATTGGTCCGTATATACACTTCTTCACCAGGTTTGTACAGTCTACTGCCTTCCAGAAGCCAAAAATTGCCTCAAGACATCTCAGAGAGGCATGTCTTGCTACTGGATCCTATCCTAGACACAGGTTCATTTGATGAGATATATAGCCCACAAAATTAGGCAAAATTCATCTGCTCTAATTACAATTTATATTACAATAATATTTATTTAATTAAAATTAACTAATGAATGCAACCACGCATTGATCATCTATTATCAATTCTTAAGCGTCTTGGAAGTTTGATCTTCTAAAGTAAAATTTCAGACTGACTTAATCGTTTGTTTTGAAGACTCGACTAAAACCGTATGGGTTCGCTGATTTAGAAGTCTAACCCTGTGACATGTACCTGTCACCTTCATATACCATTATTGTTTTTTTTTCTCTCAAGATTTTGTTCATCCTAATATAAATTGATTTGTATTATATATTTAATTTGATAAATATTTTTTTTATTTTTTTTATATATACAAAACTTTAAATTAAAAATATATTTAGAGAATATTAAGTTATTTACCTCTTAAATCAATTTAATTAATTATTAGTCTTGTCCTCTTAATTGTTTGGCTGAATACTGGGATTTTGTCTTTTTAAAAGAAAGAAAACCAGAAGATATTTATGGGGCCGTCTAATATTGGTGGAGATTTATAAGGTAATATTATAAGGGAGAGAGCCCCAGACTAATTAAGAGCTTTTAAGACAAATCATTTCAATTAAGTTAATCTTAATGATAATATCTATGAAAATTTTATTTTTTTATTAATAATCTTATCTCGCACCTCATATATAAAATTATATATTTGTTTCCAATCTTAATCATTCAATTCCTAACAAAAAAAAAAAATCTAGGATTTCTTTTACATGTTCCCCCAGTCCTGGTTAAAATCAGGGTGAATAAAATTCAACCCGATTCAAAAAAATAATTTTTTATTTGATTTAAATTGACTCAAATCGTAATTTAATAAATTCGATTTGAATAAAAAAATCAAATAAAATTTGAGTTATAATATAAAACTCAAATTCCTCGACTATATTTGATATATGTATCTCGCATGTAAAAAATATGAAATACATACATATTTATATCATATATAGTAGAAAGTCATTTAAATTAGAACTAATTTATATCATACTATTATAAATATTTATAATCAAATTTAAACAAAAATTCGAACAACTCAACTCAACTCGCAAAAAATTTAACTGAAATTTGGATTATAAAATAAGATTCGTCAAATCGACTAACCCAGATTTTTTTTACTCGTCTAGATCAAATACTCAACCTAATTAAAGTAATAAACTTGTTATAATTTGAATAATAAAAACATTAGTTTTGATATAAAGTAGTGTGCTTGAGGGGGAGAGTGTATGATTCCAATTGAGATGTCATTTTCCATACAAATATATTTCTTGCAAGTTTTTGATGCTTATTAGATTCTAAATTCATGCGTTCCCACACACTTAGATACCTTTCTCTTGACCCCAATCAACAATGAGATATTGTCTTATTACAACCAAATATTAAAATTAATTTAGAAATAAACAAAGGAATCAAAGATTCCAAAATTTCCAATCCTTGATTGTCACTCCTCCTCATCCATTGATTAAGAGTATATAAATTGTCCACTTGCCTTAATGCTTTCACTCTTTGCTTGTTGAAGGATCTTCTTTGTTTATTTGACTTGATCTCTTTTCCATCCATTATACTCAGACATGTTAAGCTATAATTAACTTGGGTTAATCTTAATTATTAATGATGATGGTTTTGTCCTCTATGTCGTGGAAATTTTTATTTTGTGTTGATATAATTTGATTCTTTTACTGTTATATTATTATCGGTAGGTTTAAAATGATAATACTATTGTTCTTAACGAGTTTGAATAATCTAAGTTCGATTCGGTTCGTTAAGAATTTGAATCGAGTTTGAGCTTGAGTTGAGTATTGACCGAGTCAGACTTGAGTAGCTTGCAGTTTGTCTCATCTCATTAAAGCCATATTAAAAAAAAAAAAAACTTTGGTAGACAAATTACACAAGCTTGTTAATTTTAGGTTTAAGGTGTTAGTTTGGGTTTAAAGGTTTAGGTTGTGTTTAAAATTTATAATTTAGATTTTAGAATTTAGAATTTAGAATTTAGAATTTAAGACTTATGTTTAGTATTTTAAGAATTTAGATTTTAGATTTTAAAAAAATTAGAACTTAGTATTATATTTTCGAGTAGCTCGCGAGCTTTTCGAGTCAAGTACCGAGTACCTCAACTCGATTAGTTAAAAACTGGAATTGAGCTTGCACTCGAGTCAAGTATTAACTAAATTTTGACCAAATCAAACTCAAGTAACTTAGGATATGTATTATCTCCTTTACTGCCTTAATTTATAGTTATCATCATCGTCAATATTTTCACACAATCACGATTATAAAAAATTCAATAATAATGTTCAATCAACTAATTACTTTAACGGTATCAACTAATGATATAATCAACTTATACCTATTGATAACATTATAAAAGTATATGACGAAATTATTCTAGATTCATCATGGTCTAAGCTCGGAATCTTGTGTTAAAAATGTATTAAGATGGCTTAAATTGAATTATAATTGCATCATCCTAATCTTTGGGGTGTTAAAAGCTAAATGAAGACTTTGTTAGTTGACATGTCAGTGTTTCTTCTTATTCAGATGACATGAAAAAGGATTAATTATATATCTATAAAGCAATCCTTCTTAGCCTCATGGCTTCATTTACATTGAAAGGAACTTTTATAAGGAATTGGGTGCAAGCAAATACAAGGAACTTTTATAAAGATTAGATTAGGATAGATTCTTTGATTAAAATCAAACTTTTTTTGTTTCTAACTTATATTTTTGAATCATCTATCTAACTTATTTGTCGATTGATCTAAATATAATTTTACATAAGTTTAATATGAGATCGACTCTCTCAATCTATTTTTTATCATACACATCAGAATTCGAATCCGAACCATGCTTACAAGATCTAATATTTCATCCCGCTAAATCAAAAACTCCACGTATTTATTCCAATTAAACACAAACCTCTAATAAAATCAAAGATGGACAGTTTATCCGACCCAGATTAATAGTGTAACTTTCCCCTAATTTTTTTAGAAAATTTATAATAATAATATTCTCTCTCTCTATTTTTATAACTAGATCTTTAAAATTAAAATTATTATTTTTTTATAATTAAATTATCTAAAATTATTTTTTATTATTAAGTTCCAATATAAGTTTAACCTCTAAATCATAAAACGAGTCTTTAGACTCTAATTTTATCAATAACTCTTAAATTTAAAACGACTATATTGAAACTTCTTTATCATAAAACATAAATCATAAACCATATACATAAACCTTAAAATTAAATTGTATAAATAAAATAATATTTATGAATAAATAATTATTTTTTTTATAAAATGAAAAAAAAATCAAATAAATTCCTCTGATTCCCTAAAAGCTCTATGTTTATCATTTATGTCACTCAGACTCCATCGATGGACGACTCTTCACTCCAAGTTCTCCAATAAATTATTCCCACGTACCCTTCCCTGTCCTTCCACCTCCATATCTGCTCTGCTCAAAATCCAACCACCACTTCACCAAATTCTTCTCTTTCTTCAAACATTGAAACATCAGTTTAAATGAACACCAACCAACAACAACCCTAGTCATATTTGAACCACTTCTCTCCTCTCTTGTCCCTAATATTTCCAGACCAGACAGCAAACAGCAGTGTTTTACATGCAGAAGAGAGAAGTGGGTGTTCTGTTTCTTTAGTTTTCCGTTGGTAGATTCTCAAGTATTTATGTGGAGAGACGAATACAGTAACAGTCAACCTGGGAAAGGTAAGAGACCATTTCTTCGAGGGTATATTTGATTGCATCCATGAGATCACATCGCTAGCTTTGCCTAGGATGAACCAGTCTGCTTACAGAGTCCAAACCACTGCTCGGCTTGCTCAATGGAGGATTGATAGTCTTGCCTCCTGCACTTACAGAAAGTCCGATCCTTTCAAGATCGGCTACTGGAACTGGTCCGTAAAGTAGCAGTCTTTATTTTCCATTACAAAAAGATCATTTACTTGTAGCTGTTTTTCTGAGTTTCCTAGAATTTTTGTTTTTCTTGTTGGAACCATGTTGTTATACCTTGCTTTTTTGTGGATTGAAGGCATTTGTCGGTGGAGAAGAACAGGGTCCTGTATGTTAAATTATACCCAGAAATCTCAAGTCTAACGAGAGATAATCCCCCCATTGCATCTTTCACAATCCGTGTTGTCTCCTCGGCTGGAGATCGAAAATCTTTCACTCATCCAGGTGATATTTTGATGAGTATAAATTCAGATGATTCAGTCTTTGATGCTTAATTTTTCTGATCCTATTGTATTTGATTGTAGAAATAATAGACAAGCAGCTGAAGAACAGTGAAGATTTCAGTTGGCCGGTTGAGGTTCCTTTGACAGGGAAATTCATTATTGAAGTCGAATTTCTCGATCTCAAGACTGCATCTTCAAACGTAAGAGTCAAGCATGTAAAAGATGATAATAGGATTACGAGTTAATAATATCATACCTGAATTAACAGTTGAAAGTTTGGTGTTGATTCACAGGGTGGAGTACCTTGCTCCATTTGGACAGAAGGGTTCACACAAAATCAATTGAATGCAACAGCTCTTGCATGTCTCGGTCGGATGTTAACACAAGGAATCCACACGGATATCGTTATTAATGCTTCGAATGGAAGTATTGGAGCCCATCGAGCTGTTCTTTCTGCGCGATCGCCTGTTTTCCACAGCATGTTTTCGCATGACCTGCAAGAAAAAGAACTCTCAACCATAAACGTATCTGACATGTCGATCGAAGCTTGTCAAACATTCCTATGTTACATTTATGGAAACATCAAACATGAAGACTTTCTGGCCCACCGGTTGGTACTTCTCCGGGCAGCTGATAAGTATGATATCTCAGACTTGAAAGAGGTGTGCCACGAGAGTCTGCTAGAAGATATTGATACAAAGAACGTCCTCGAAAGACTCCAAAATGCAGCTTTATACCAACTCCCAAAACTTAAATCCAGTTGCATGCGATACCTTGTGAAATTCGGCAAGATATATGATATTCAAGACGAGTTTAATGCTTTCATGCAATGTGCAGACAGGGAGCAGGATCGTATTTGTAAAGATGATTCTTTTGTTCATATGGAATTCATGTGTCTGTATACATATAAATATATTGAATTCATGTGTACATGTACATATACATGTAATGTATTGGTTTCTTTTGACAAGAACATACTATCCTTGTAATCAAAATTTCAGGAATGCAACATGATTGGATTTTGTATTGTGATTTTGATTTCAAGAGGATTATGTAATTTCAGATTAAACAGAGTTATCCATGCTGCCAACCTTATCTCCCATACAAGGCAATAAGGCCTACACCTAAACAGCTAAACTCATCAAATCAATACCATCTCCAACAAAAAAGGGGTTTTTTTATCTGTAAACATATAATTACTAATACAATACAAGGATTCATTTCGTATGATAAAACCCAGCACAATCATCACATGCAAACTAGAAAGTAGAGTTTCAACAGTATGTATCTACTTACTGGGCAGCCGGCAACCATATATTCTCCTACTCCTTAGCATTGCTTGGAGACTCTGAAAATAAAGATGAAGATGAAGATAAAGAGAAAGAGAGGGTAGCCGTGGAGGGAATAAGAATAAGTGGAAACTGGGATGGAATATGGAGGGAATATTATTAGGATCTTTTTATTTTTATTTTTTATTTTCTGCTCTTATGTTGTTGGTAATTAAAATTTTGCAATAGGCTGGCCCTTGACTCAGTCTGAGGCTAAAAAGCCCATACTATAAGACTGGAATTTTGTAGTTCGTTCATGCCAATTTCATGAACTCAACACATAAAGCTGCATAGGTGAAACTCAATGGTATTCAACTAGTGTTTTATTTATAACCCAAACAGGGGTTACTTAAAGGTTAAAACAAAAACCTTTAAACCCAGAATCTTTCAGTTACACCACTCATCAATATTGGACTCAAATATCTCATTTGAAAGGGAAAATCTCGAATGCGCTCCCATTAACTAAAGCATCAAAGAGATGGAAAACATCTGCTTTATTGTATCACTCTTCAGATGTTTGATTGACCTCATTGCTCTTGGCTTCACCAAAACCTTTCTTTTCGTCTCCTTTGATGGCATCTTCATTTGAGCAATGGTTTTTCAAGACTGTTGAAATGTCAGCTTCAGAAGCTCCGGCAAGCTTGAAGCGCTCAACGGCGGTATCTAGATTTCTTTTCCAACCATCCATTCCTAATTTGCATTCAACTTGGGATCGTTCGAAGAGCATGTTGCCCCAGAAAAGATGTATCTGTGATCTCATCACAGCTGCTTGTTCAGCTGCTTCCTCGGGTGAAAGCTCACCTTCTGCAGCAATTCCGGGTTTCTTCCTCCTCTTCGACAAATCATCCTTCTTGGTCGAATTTGGATCTTTCATCTCATTTACTCTCTGCTCCTCCAACTTCTCCCACATTTCTGTAGCAGCTTTCATCTTCTCTTCAGCACTGTCAAAAAGTTGAAATGTCTCAGCAGGATCCCAGCTTGAGAGATCTATTTTATTTGCAAGTGCAAAAGACCAGTTAAGTTTGGCCATTTCAAATTGCTGCTGTCCTAGTGCCAGCAACCCTTCATAAAAGTCCGGCTTGATTAAGAGTGCTTCGGCATACTTCTCCCTGGCTAAAGAATACTTTTCCTTAACCCAGTTATAAGCCACTTGAAGCTGTGCCGACACTACCTCCTTGTCACCAGACTCATCTAGGGGAATACGTTTCCTTGCAGCACACATATGAACATTTCCCCAATTAAAGAAGGCTAAGGCAGCCACCTCTAGAAATTTAGCAGCAGCTTTGTCAAAAAGGTTTTGAGCTTCTTCACTAGTAACTGTCTCCTCAAGTGCCTCTGAACAGAGCTCCATTCCAAGCTCATGCAAGTCGATATGAGCATCAGGGTCAATACCTACATGGGTGCGGAAAAGCTGAGCAAACTCAAAAAGCCAATCATCCATCTCCACTTCCTTGCACTCTGGATCTTCTGAATCCCCAACCTTTTCTTTTGAAGCTTCTTTCTCTGTCGTTTCAATCTCAGTACCAATGCCTTCTGACACACTATCACCAAGAGACGAGTGAGACCCGATTTCATCAGTCTTGGCTCCTTCACTCTCCAAAGGCTTCTCCTCCTCTTCTAGTAATGATGGCTCCTGCTCCGGACTCACCTCAACAATGTGCAATCTCAACATCCCAAATCCACCAGTTTTGTCTGCTTCTGGCTCTGAAGGAATAAGAGCATCTACAGTAGACTCTGCCAACCTGAGTTCTGTCGTGCAGGTAATAGTAACCAAATCTCCATCACTATCCTTATATTTGATCAACACAGACTTGGATGAAGGAAAACGTTTGCTCACAATCTCTCTCAACACTTTGAAGCTACAATTAACTGGCATTTGGGAAAGCCTTATGTCGTGATCATAAACAAGTTTCAAGGTCTCCATTGAATTGCTGCCAGCTGAACCTGCCCATGAACAGAAGATGAAATTGACTGTCCTCTAGGGCCACCCTTATTCAAATTATCAGTTGCTTTATGAGAACCAGTCGAGGTCTTCAGCACAATTCTTGGAAACTGGGCCTTGTTCTCAGTACCATTTTCAGTTGCTGTGTTCGTTTGAATCTTCTCTGGCTTATTATGCAGTGATCCAACTGATCCTCCTGGAGGCGATGATGCTTTCTTAGCTGACGGACGAGCAGGTAAGCAAGGCCCAAGGCCAGCAATTGGGGCACCACGAACTGCAGAAGCCCCGAGTGCAGCCGGAGAGGGACGGCTCTGAGGGTCTTGCTGAGCCTCCTGGCGAGGACCCAATGCGGTCCTTAGTCTCCTTGCAATCTCCAAAGCATCCTTGTGATTGGGGTCAGCCCCCAACAAAAGCTGCACATCCTGCATTGCCATTTCATACTTTCTGATAGCCTCGAAAGCCCTCGCCCTCCTAAGAAGAGCTCGGACAAATTGAGGCTGAACCTGCAACGCCATGGTACACTCAGCAATCACAGTGTCATAATCAATGGGTTTCATTTGCATCAAGCAAGCAGCTCGGTTGCTGTGAAAGACAGCTCGGTCGGGGTGGGTTTTGGGGATAAGCTTAAGAGCATCATCATAGTGTTGAAGAGCAGCCCCATAATCCTTATTCTGAAACTTCTTATTACCTTCCTCTTTGAGCTCATGAGCTCTCTTCAAAAATATAGAAGAGTCTAAATCAACACCACCATTAGCATGTGCACTCGTGTTACTAGAATGATTATCAACGGAAACCTGGTTCGATCCACCCTTCTTTTTTCTACCACCTGATTTCCCCATGTAAGTAAAAACAATACCTTTCTTCGTCTGTTAAGTCTCTATCTCTATCTCTTGAATTATATTCTTCTTATTATAATATAAAATACAGAGTATAAATCTTCTAAACTGTAACTTGAATTACAGGCGATGAAAACCCAGAGTTTAGATTTCATATATAAACAGAGACATAGAGAAATGGTACTTACAGAAAAGTACTTAATAAAGCAGTGAACTTTGGTGCTTGTAGAATTGGAATATTGGGATTTGCTAGGAAAAGGAAAGGCTTTGAATGAGATTGAGAGATGGATAAAAGAAATGGGTGAAATGGAAGGGTTTTTGTTTTGGGGATTGGGATGCTGAACTATAAACCCTAGAGTGGAGGTAGAAGAAGATAATTTATCCACTAAGTTAGGGATCCGTTGTCAATTCTTTCCTAGCCGTTAGATTGATTTACTCTTTGTATTGTCCACCACTCCACCTTCTAAAGTTGGGTGGAATAAAAATATACGAGAATTTAAAATTTTTAAAAAATTATAAATTTAAATTATTATTATAAAATATTTAAAAATTTAAAATTTATAGAGGTTCAACCGTCCTAAGATCTATTCCTGTCGCGATCCAAGAAATTAAAATGATGAGACAGAGTAGTTTCACAGATGTGTACATATAATATATTACATATGTTATATACATCTCGATCCTCAACAGCTAAAGCATTCTCCTCGACAGCAAAGCCTGCAAAGGTTGATTTCATCTTTCGTATACATAGAATATATGTACACATCTGCATGCCATGCACGGTCATCCACATATGCAGTTCGTTTTCTGATTTTGTTGAATAATTCAGCAAGGTAACGGTAAAAGGTGCATAATTTAGGGACTGATTTGAGGTCTAGTTTAAGTAGGAATAGCCGAGTGATGTTAGGAAACGCATGGCTTGCAATTTGTGCACTTAAAACCATAAAATTAATAGTAATAACAAGGGGTGGTGGTGGAGTACAGCAGAAAACTCTTACTTCGTTTCTGTAGGTTTAGGTTGTTGAATTAGAACTAATCTAATGATGGTATGTTAATTCATCTTCAGCATGCAAATTTCTGGTTATGTGGGGTAAATTTGTTCTGCAAGTTGAGTGTTCTGGGCCAAGTAACACGTTGAGTCATGTTCGAAAATCGGGGAAAATCGACATATAGAACTACCTAAGAAAGCAAGAAATTGAAGCTCTTAGGGGTTGAGAACTAATTTGTTTTAAAAATACAAGGGTGATGGATTACAAGCAGAAAATATTAGGGGTAAAGTCCCATCTTATAGTAAGTTAATTACTTGGTTCATCATATCCTTGCATGAATAATTGCATTGCACTGCATTGAATTCACACCTTTTTAATGAAGGAGATGGAATCGGGAGACGAAAGGTACATTCATGTGGTTGATGATGATATCGACAGTCCGGAAACAAAGGAAGCTGAAGCCGAACAACGACGAGTTCGAGCATTTTCGGTAGGACTGGAAGGAGGTGATAAGAAACATATAGGAACTGTCCTATATAAGAGCATATACACTGTAGTTTTATCAAAGAAATTCAATGTGCTAATTCCCTTCGGACCTCTAGCCATCCTTGTCCAGAAATATACTAATTGAGACGATTCATATATTTTGTTACAAATCAATGGATTTGCTAGCTGATGAGTTGATTCACATTCATTCACAGGGCTGGGTCTTTATTCTTGGTTTACTGGGTATAATGCCGTTGGCTGAGCGGTTGGGTTATACCACAGAGTAAGGATTCATATATAAATCGTCATTCCCTGTAAATATTGCTCTTAATTTTCAATATCAGAGAGGTTGTTTATTTATATAGTTCTCTCATTATAGGCAGTTGGCGTTTTACAGTGGACCTACAGGTATGTATATTGTTATATTTTATGTGTGTGTATATATGTATATGCACTTAAATTTTGGTATGAAACTTGCAGTTGGGGGTCTTCTAAATGCTACTGAACTTATTATATCGATTTATGCGTTACGAACCGGAAGGATACGTGTAGTTCAGCTGTCATTGCTTGGCTCACTTTTGTCAAATTTGTTGTTTGTTCTCGGGATCGCATTCTTATCCGGTGGGATTGTTAGAAAGGTTCAGTTTTTCGACAAGGCAACGGCTGTTGTGAATTCTGGACTGCTGCTGATGGCAATGATGGGGTTAGTCTTTCCAGCATCCCTCCACAGCACAGGCACCGAAGTGCATTTTGGGGTATCCGAGTTGGCTCTTTCAAGAGTTAGTAGCTGTGTCCTGATTCTAGCATATGTTCTCTCCATCATTTTCCAGTTAAAGAATCTAAATGATATGGTGAACATCCAACCTAGCCACCTCTAATTCATTTTCTCTTTCCATTTCCGTTTTTTCGACATTTTAATTATCGGTTTTGACAATCAACATGAAATCAGGGAGGAAGTCAGGCTGCAGAGATTTTACATGGTGATGAACATGAAGAAGGTCCTGAGATCTCTAAATGGGAATCAGTAGCAATTACAGCAGCTGCGATTTCGATCCTTTCCGAATATCTGGTTGATGCCATCGAGGTACTACAAGTCTATAAATGTTGAGATATGGCCTTCATTTCTCCCTTTGGATATACATGTATATGTTTTTGCAGGGAGCATCTCTAGCTTGGGGTGTACCGGTTGCTTTTATTAGTGTTATCTTGCTTCCAATGGGTGGAAACACAGCAGCAGTTACCACTTCAGTCATGTTTGCCATGAAAGACAAACTTGTAAGAGATTTATTCTCTCATTTACAGTACTTAAATTTGTATAGAACTATAACTTATCATTTGGAACATATAGAAATACCATTTTTTATCTGCAGGATGTGTCTTTGGGAGTGGCAATAGGGTCATCAACTCAGATTTCTATGTTCATAGTAGGCGTTTTTTCATTCGAATACAGTTCATATATATATATATATAGGGTTTAGGGTTTAGGGTGGAGATAATCCGATATTTTTGTTATCCTATTTACCATAGATTCCCTTTTGTGTGGTAACTGGATGGATATTTGGTCGCCCTGTGGACTTGAACTTTCAACCTTTTGAGAAAGCAACTTTGTTCATGTCTGTTTGTAGCTTTCATAACGCAGGTATGTATAATGTATTCATGCATGCATGCATGTATGTGTGTATGTACATGACATACATGTTTGCATGTGTGTATGTACATGACATACATGTTTGCATCTGCAATTTTCAGGAGGGAACTTCTAGTTACTTCAAAGGTCTAATGCTCCTTTTCTGCTATTTCCTAGTGGCTGCAAGCTACTTTGTACATGAAGACCCTTCCTCTTGGTTAGTACTTAGCTATGGTCATGCATGATGTACACATACATGGTTTTAACTCGCTAATCAAATATCGCAGATACAGCTGATGCCGCAATCATTTCTACCGTAATCATCGTAGCTGATTCAAAATATATCATAAATGATCTATTTTTTTAAGTATAACGTATATTATCATTATACCTAATACTCATATTTTATTAATATATTATTTACTCTAAAACTTGAGGAACTATATATTTAGTCATCTAAATATTAAGATGCAAAAAACTGACATAATCTAAAACTTCGAATAAAACCAACTTGAATTTAATTATATTTTTATCGATAAATTAAAATATAAAAAAATACATTGGTTGTTTTTCGGTTCAACATCTAAACAATTTCTTAAAAATAGCTCAATCTAATATTTAATTTTTAAAAAATTTTATTTCTTTACGAATCTTAAACTTTATAATTCCATTGTCAAACAATATAACTTCTAACCCTCAAATTCTATATCTGTAAAACATGTTATAATCATCATCGTCATTGTTATTATTAATAAAACTAAAAATGTTTATTATTATTATTTTATTATTGTTATTTAAATATTTCACAGATTTTCTTTAGTCAAACTTAAATAAATTATACATTAATCATGTATTTTTAAAATTAAAATATGAATTCTCTTATTTCCGAAAGATAATATTTTGTAATTGGACATTGGCACTACATTCTATTATTATTTAGATTTGTTGAGTCTATCCATTTAACTCGACCGACTTATTGTCAAGAAAAACAAAGCTCGACCGACTTGCAGCTCTAAAAAGAAAACAGGCAAGCAAATACCAAGATTTGAAACCTGCATAAATCAACAAGAAATGAAAAAATTTCAGCAAAACCAGAAGATTTCACTCTAGTTTTGTATAGGTTTACCATGGATATGTTGCTCCCATTGTTCTTCACCTTCCTTGTGTTTATTTCCATGGTGTTTAAGCTACGAGTGAGATCGAAAATGAAGGACTCTCCTAAAAATCTACCCCCTGCACCATGGAAACTACCTCTTATAGGCCACTTGCACCACTTAGTTTCCTCTCTTCCCCATCACCGGCTGACGGAATTAGCCGAAAGGTATGGTCCCGTGATGCACCTGCAACTTGGAGAATTATCGTACATAGTTGTGTCTTCCCCGGATGCTGCTAGAGAAGCGTTGAAAACACATGATATCAATTTTGCTAACAGGCCGTTCTGCCTGGCTGCAGAAATCATATGCTATAATTGTTCAGATATTGCTTTTGCACCATATGGAGGCTACTGGAGGCAGCTTAGGAAAGTTTGTACCTTAGAATTGTTCAGTATAAAACGTGTACAATCGTTCCGATCAATCAGAGAAGAGCAAGTGACAAGTTTGATTAATTCCATCTTTCCCGATGGAGGATCGGAAGTTAACCTTGGAGATATGTTACGGAACTTGTCGTACAACATCACTTTAAGGTCTGCTTTCGCCGGAAGGTGCAAGCAACATGAAGCTTTCATTTCGATTGCTAGGAACATTGTCAAAGCTTTAGATGGTTTTAGTATTTATGATCTGTTTCCTTCCGTTAAATTGCTTCAAGTGATCACTGGGATGAGAGCCAAATTAGAGAAGCTTCACCAGGATTTAGATGTGATGCTCGAAAAGCATCATTGAAGAACATAAAGCTATCAGCGCAAGTTCGAAGAACAATGATGATGTAACAGAGGATCTAGTGGATGTTCTTCTGAATCTGCAGGATCATGGTGGCCTTGAACTCCACTTAACAACAGACAACATCAAAGCTGTTATCCTGGTTTGTAGTTTGAAATCACTTTATTGAATATTTGTTTATGTACATGTGCTTGTATCAGTCCTATAGATTTAAAGATTGCTTTCCAGGACATGCTCATGGCCGGAACGGAGACATCTTCAACAACAGCAGAGTGGGCGATGTCGGAAATGATGAAAAATCCTAGAATCATGAAAAAAGCTCAAGCTGAGGTTAGGCGAGTCTATGATAAAACTCGAGATGTCAATGAATCAGAGCTCCATGAATTGAATTACTTGAAGTTAGTTATCAAGGAAACTCTAAGATTACACCCTCCTGTACCTTTCCTACTTCCAAGAGAAAGCACAGAGAGATGTGAACTTTATGGATATGAGATACCAGAGAAGACCAAAGCGATTGTTAACGTATGGGCAATCGGAAGAGATTCCAATTACTGGAATGAATCCGAGAAGTTCAATCCCGAGAGATTCATCGATAGTTCAGTCGATTACAAAGGAGTTAACTTCGAATATATTCCCTTTGGTGCTGGAAGGAGGATATGTCCTGCCATATCATATGGTATGGCTGTTGTTGAGCTTTCCCTTGCTCACTTACTATACCATTTTGATTGGAAACTCCCTAATGGAATGAAAAATGAGGATTTAGACATGACCGAAGCCTTCGGTATCGCGGTTAGACGAATAAAAGAACTGCAACTGATCCCCATTCCTTACCATCCACCATCTGTTGAATAGGTAATACATATATTAGGCATGATCATAGAGATAATTGCAGAATCCCATTTCACATGGCAATTGTTGCTTCTTATTCCTAATATAAGTTTTAATAATGGTTCCCCTTGATTGTCCCCTGTGGTTGTAGCATGTTAAAACCATCCAAAATACACCATTTGCTGCTATTTGTACAGTTTTGATGGCAACTCAAGTAGGACCACCTTACTCTTATCCTGTATGGCTGTATAGCAACTTGGGCATTCATTCAAGTAGGCTTGGCTGCTAGCTACCAACCATATCATAATTTAGTGTATGTTTATGATTGTTTCACACAGTCCCTTACTCATCATGCGAGTCATCGACTCCGACCCAATTTGCGAAATGCAAAACGAAACTCTGATAGTCACCGATCCATTTTTATCCCAGTGCATTTCTTCTGCAACAACACAGATACATTATATGGATTCATAATGTGCATGCACTTTGCTGCATAATTTATCTAGGCAAGTATGCACCCAAAACACACATTCATTAGCTGAAAATTAGGGGTGTTTGTACAGTTGTATTGTGCTTTATTGTTACAGAGATGGAATTAGGGGTGTATAAAAATATCCGATCCGGTTAATCTGATCCGATTATTCATTGATCCGATCAGAAAATTAGGATATCTCATCTGGTTTTTATTTTTGAACCAGATATCTGATCCGATTTTAAATTTTCTGGATCCAAAACACACCTTCATTAGCTAACTGTTTGTACAGTTGTATTGTGCTTTATTTTCGTTGCGTTGTTACCAGGGATGTTCAAAAATATCCGATCCGGTTAATTCGATCCGATTATTTATTGATCTGATCCGAAAATTAGGATATCTCATTTGGTTTTTATTTTTAAACCGAATACCCGATCCGATTTTAGATTTTCTAGATAAGTTATGGATGATGGATCACAGTATTTTAAATTTTGAATTATCTGAAAATTCAAAAATTTAAATTTTCATTAATAACAATCTTGTTATATTAAACAATTTAGTGTTTGTTATATTCAACAATTTTAAAAATTAAAACTTTTATAAATGTGAATCTTGTTGTATTTAATGATTTGTTGTTTATTATATTGGAAATTCTAAATTTTTCATAAATACAACATTCAAATTCGAAAAATTAGTTTAATCAAATTATATTTTCCAATAATCGGATATCCAATTTTCTGGATCGAATACGGATCATTATATCATCGATCCGAAAATCCGAAAAATTAGATTCGATCCGATATCCGACAATAAACACTCGTAGATGGAGCCATGCATAGGGCGGGAGGGATTGTTGCCCTCCCATTTTTTTGGTATAATTATATTTTTAATCCATTTTAATTTAAATATTAATTAAATAAGAATTTTTAACCCTTCTAATTTTAAAATTTGAAAGTTTAATCGATTCTTATCGATCCCAATATTAAATTTTAACTTCGTTCCTATATTACTATCACAGTTATGATCTCATAGATGGTTGTGATGATTTTTTTTTTAATCTTTCTATAGTTTTTTATATATTTAATTTTTAAAAATTGAAAATTTAAATTTTTATAATTTAATCAGAAATTTCTATTTTAGGTAACTGAAATGATAGCATCTTAATAGTTAGGTGACTAAGCGGGTAGTTTGCCTAAAATTTTAGAGTATAAATATAAGAAGAATTATTAAAATATTGTAACTGAAAACTTTATTTTCAAAAATATGGTTTACACATCATTATTTTCCATGTGGTTTATTGTAACATTCAGAAGGCCTTATGCATACAACCCGTCTTTGAACAGTGATTCGAATAAAAAATAATATTTCAGTAAAAGCCTCGTACATACAATCCAACTTTAAATAGTGATTTGAATAAAAAATAATATTTCGACAAAGACCTCATACATACAATCCGTGATTGTTATCATTACTTCTAAGTGTTTGCCACTCAGATTGCACGTATCAAATCTCAAGGCCGATTTAATTATACACATAAAAAACTCACATACTTTTTTTAGTAATTTTATTTAAATATTCTCCTTTTAATAATTAAAAAATTAATTTTATAAATTTAATTATTATAAAAAATAATCCTCTTTTAATTTGAGTAGCCCACATTTCTATTTTATTAAAAATGAATTTTATATAAAAATATTATAAATTATTTTTTTATCAATTTATTCTATATAAAACCCAATGGTTAAAAGCTGATAATGGCTAAACGGTATTAGTAACGGGTACAAATCGTCTACTTCTTAATCGTGTTTTTATTGGTATTTTTATTTTAAATTAGTGAATTTATGGTTTAAGATTTAAGGTTAGTTGTGGTTAAAGTTTAGAAAAATAGGAGTAAAGTGTATTTTTTAAGGCGTAAAAAATTAAAGAAGATTTAGAATTTAATTTTTTAAGCTTTTTTAATAAGAGACGTGAAATGAGACACGATTAAGAGGCATGAAATTTCTACCTATTAATAACAAATTAATAATTGAACTAGTTACCTTTAGACCGTCGTTAACAGTGACTCAAGAGATCATGAACCTAATCAAGATCTGAAGCCTGCATAAATTAACAAGAACAGAAAGTTTTTCAGCAAAAACTGAACATTTCCCTTTAGTCTATAGGTTTACCATGGATAAGTTGCTCCCATTGTTCTTCACCTTCCTTGTGTTTATTTCCATGGTGTTCAAGCTACGAGTGAGATCGAAAATGAAGGACTCTCCTAAAAATCTACCCCCTGCACCATGGAAACTACCTCTTATAGGCCACTTGCACCATTTAGTTTCCTCTCCTCCCCATCACCGGTTGACGGAATTAGCCAAAAGGCATGGTCCCGTGATGCACCTGCAACTTGGAGAACTATCATACATTGTTGTGTCTTCCCCGGAGGCTGCTAAAGAAGTGTTGAAAACACATGATATCAATTTTGCTAATAGGCCTTTCCGCCTGGCTGCAAAAATCATATTCTATAATAGTTCAGATATTGCTTTTGTACCATATTGAAGATACTGGAGGCAGCTTCGGAAAGTTTGTACTTTGGAGCTGTTAAATGCGAAACGTGTACAATCGTTCCGATCAATCAGAGAAGAACATGTGTCAAGTTTGATTAGATCCATCTTTTCCAATGCAGGATCAGAAATCAACCTTGGAGAAATGTTATGCAACTTATCATACAGCATCACTTTAAGGTCTGCTTTTGCTGAAAGATGCAAGAAACACGAAGCTAGCTTTCATTTCGATTATAAGGAAAGTTCTCAAAACTTTAGATGGTTTTAGTATTTATGATCTGTTTCCTTCCGTTAAATTGCTTCAAGTGATCACTGGGATGAGAGCCAAATTAGAGAAGCTTCACCAGGATTTAGATGTGATGCTCGAAAAGCATCATTGAAGAACATAAAGCTATCAGCGCAAGTTCGAAGAACAATGATGATGTAACAGAGGATCTAGTGGATGTTCTTCTGAATCTGCAGGATCATGGTGGCCTTGAACTCCACTTAACAACTGACAACGTCAAAACTGTTATCCTGGTTTGTAGTTTGATATCACTTTATTGAATATTTATTTATGTCCATGTGTTTGTATGAATCCTATAAATTTAAAGAGTTCTTTCCAGGACATGCTCGTGGCTGGAACAGCGACATCTTCAACAACAGCAGAGTGGGCGATGTCGGAAATGGTGAGAAATCCTAGAATCCTGGAAAAAGCTCAAGCCGAAGTGAGGCGAGTCTATGATAGAACACGAGATGTCAATGAATCAGAGCTCCATGAATTGAATTACTTGAAGATAGTTATCAAGGAAACTCTAAGATTACACCCTCCTGGACCTTTCCTACTTCCAAGAGAAAGCACAGAGAGATGTGAACTTAATGGATATGAGATACCAGCCAAGACCAAAGCGATTGTTAATGCATGGGCAATCGGAAGAGATTCCAATTACTGGAATGAATCCGAGAAGTTCAATCCTGAGAGATTCATCGATCGTTCAGTCGATTATAAAGGGGCTAGCTTTGAGTTTATTCCCTTTGGTGCTGGAAGGAGGATATGTCCCGGCATGTCATATGGTATGGCTGTTGTTGAGCTTTCCCTTGCTCACTTACTCTACCATTTTGATTGGAAACTCCCTAATGGAATGAAAAATGAGGATCTGGACATGACTGAAGCCTTCGGTGCTTCTCTTAGAAGAAAAAGCGATTTGTGCTTGATCCCCATTCCTTACCATCCATCATATGTTAAATACATATAGTAGGCATGATCATAGAGATAATTGCAGAATCACATTTCACATGGCAGTTGTTTCCTCCTATTCCTAATACAAGCTAGAATAATGGTTCCCTTTGATTGTACCCTGTAGTATTAATCAGTTGATAGGGGACTCCGTACTTGTGTTGAAACATTGTATTGTTCAAGTTTCATTTCAGTTAGATCATGTGCTAATTGGCAGTATAATAAGAAGAGAGACAATAATTTGGAAATTTTACACCATTTAGTGTATGTTTATGTAGATTCGGTTACTCTCTTATTCCTATTAGTCTTCCTCTTCATCTGTATCACCGATTCCGACGCAATTTGTGAATGCGGAAAGAAACTCTTTGAAAGTCATCGATCCATTTTTATCCCAGTCCATTTCTTCTGCAACAACACAGATACACTGTATAAGCCTTAACCTTTGTAAGATTCATAGTGTACATGCACTTTGCTGCATAATTCATCTAGGCAAGTATGTACCTAAATGCACATATGGAAATGTGAACATGGAGTTTGGTGTACGTATGCAGTTTTTGTTATGTTGTAACAGACCTTAAGATGACAAAACCTTGTAGGACCTGTAGGCAGACTCAGCTTGGGGCTGTTTGAATGGTGATGGTTTGTGACAATTGGTGGACCCTGGTGCGTTGGTTCCTTTCTAGATTGTCCTGGTATGGAATGTCTTCATCTTGTGTAACCCTACGATATTAGAGATTCTCTTCTATATCTTCTCATTGGACTAACTATATGGGACTGTTTCAGTTAAGACATATGATAAGGTGTATTGCAAGATCTTGTGTAACCGTACGGTATTAGAGATTCCCTTCAAGCTGAAGCATAGATGCTAATCATGCCGAACTTGTTACATCGATAGTTAACTCGATTTTCATTCAGTGTCTGTGAACAAATCCAACATGTCCCAAGTCTTTATGTGAAAAACCTCACAAATGAAGTGACAATCAACCCAATGTTGTTTTGTTCTTTGTAATAAACTGAATTAGAGGCAATATGAAGAGCATCTTAATTATCACCAAAGTTTTGTTGTTGACGAATGCTCCAACCCAATTTCAATGATACTGTCTTTCCACCAACAGACAGTATTTGGTATCTGATCTCCTATGTTCTTGGATCCAATCTGATCATCAGTTGCAAGAAACTCCATACAAGTTTACCTAGGTTATCTCTACTAGTTTCACTATCCTTTGAGAAAGGTAAGTAAATCAACATAATCCTAACTATAGCTAGCAGATACACTAATTTACAACCATAAGATTTACAGTCTGTAGCAAGGTGGTAACTATATTTTATGGTGTACAACATGAAGTGGAAAGCCGAGAGCATTTGTTTTCATGCTCGTTTTCGAAACAGGTTTGGGGTGCTGTTTTGATTGCCTGTAACTCCATCGAGCTGTGTTATCGTGGGAGGCTGAGTTGAAGTGTGCATGCTCCCATATGAAGGGAAAATCCATCCAAGCTTATATTTTTAAACTAGCTTGGACTGGTTTCATTATATTTTTCTTCCATTCAAGATCAATTTTTTTTTAACGAGATTATAATAGTATTTTTTATCTATTTTTTTTTACTATTTATACAATTATTTATATTTTCTGTGAAAAAGAATAGAAATAGTCTTTGTTTCCTTCTTTCTAGATATTGTTGGTCAAAAAGTTACAGGACAACAAATTAAAACAAAATTATTCTTACAAAACAAAACTAAAAACACCTTGGAGATTTAGCCAACACTTATTAAACCATTTTAGACCTTTTCTACTTTCCTATTTATAATTAGAAAAAAAATAGTGGGTCCAAGCATAATTAAGATGAAAAACAAATTAAACCAACATCAATATGTTAATTGTACACGAAATATTATTTGCATTCTAAAAGTATTTATAGTTAGACAACTATATTGTAATAGCCGCAACCTCTTTCTCTTTTATTAATTTAATTTTTTGTCAATTCTTTTTTAGTGCTTTTTATATTCTTAGTGGGTCCATCATCGAGTTTATTATTTTTATATATTTTTATGGTATATTTTTTCTTTGTTTTTTGATTTTGTTTTATTTGTTGTTTTAGTACAATTTTTTTCGTATTTTAGTGATCATTTAGTGCTTGTATAAAGATCTTCGGGATATTATTTTTTTATTATAATTATGTCGGTGATCATTTAGATTCACACTTAATTGATATAATCAGCCCTGATAATAGAACAATCCGCGTAATAATTTAGCTCGCTCACTTTTATTTTTATATTATAATGTATCTTGATTGAATAGAAATAATTTTTTTTTAAAAGATTTATAGAACCTAATAAAATATACCTATAATTATATTCTATAAATAAATCAAAAGTACCCAAATACAAAATATAAACACATCAAAGTAACTACAAAACTTATCATGCAGGATATCACCCAAGCTATTAACATTTAAAATAAATATAAATTATATTTTATTATTAATAAATTAAAAATTAATTTAAAATAAAATCCCTAATCTTTAAAGTCTAGCCGTATCACCTCATTGATGTCACTCTTGTTGACGTCTAATGAGGTTCTGGACGGGCGTAACAAGAGCAACCGTATAGGTCCCTTTAAAAATTAGGGGCTTAAAATTTTGAGAAACTATATTTATTAAATGATATTAATCTTGAGATTAATTATAAATTTTAAAAATACTATTAAAAAATATAAGTTATAATTGTTAAAACATTATAATTATTTCCTAGATGTGATAATTGATTATAGAATCTTATTAATTATTCTTAATCCTATTACTTCTGTATAATCAATGAGATTTTGGACAGCCACAATAAAAATGACCGCACATGACCCCCTAAAAAGGATAATTACTTCTAAGGTAGTAAGGGTTATAAACAATTGCTTCTCAAAATCATATTTTAATAAATTATACAGACCCTCTAAAATCTTTAAACCGCCGTGTAACGTGACTCACCCATTCCTCAACGCTATATACCAAATATCTTTCCCCCGATGTGACTTCAACTATGATGGAGAAAATCTAACCCCAAAACTCCAATTGCAAGCATTTGATTTTCAACTAACCATAGCTTTTTTTGCCTCAGAAAATTCCCATGGAAGATCAGAATTGATCAACGGCGCCAATTCCTTGCTGAAGACGTGGTATTGGTTCCATGACAGCTCAAGCACAGTGGAAAACGACAACATATCTCTTTAAAATCTCTTTGAATTTTGATCTTCTAGATTGAGCAGGTGAAAATTTTCTATAGTACTTTTCTATTTCCCCGAACGTCATGATTGTTGGGAGAACTGACGTCTGCAACATAATTGGACTAGCTTCGCCATGAATTGAAAGCTTGAGACTTTTCCACATTCCAGGAAGTTGTTCCTTTGAAAACAACAAGTTCCAGGACCCTTTTAAAGAAATTATGGATTCTGGTATGAACCAGGATCTTAACAGTTACAAATTTCTCAGATTCAATGGTTTCACCACGTTCTCATATGTTTCTTTTCATGCTCATCTTTATAGCTACATCTTGGATTTTCACTACTGTTGAAGCTCAACGCAACATAAGTGTGGGAGATTTTCTATCTGCCGATGGTGTATCCGCGGCATGGCAATCACCGTCTGGGGATTTCGCCTTCGGTTTTCGCCCCTTGCCGGGTGAAGAACATCAGTTCCTACTTGCAATTTGGTATGCTAAGATACAAGGGGCAGGGAGCACCATCGTGTGGTATGCTAATAGCAATAGAGAGAGTCCAGCAGCAGCTGTTCGGAATTCGAAGGTGGAGCTTACCAGGACCGGCCATCTCGTGCTTACGGACCCCGGAAACAACGAGCTATGGAGGTCCGGAAACGTTACTAATGGTTCTCGAGTGTCTCATGCAGCCATGCTTGATACAGGGAACTTTGTGATCGCAAGTGAAAATTCAGACAACTTATGGGAAAGCTTCAAATATCCGACGGACACCATCTTGCCGAATCAAGAATTGGATGTTAATAGCAGTCTTTTTTCGACTTTGGCTGAAACAAATTACAGCAAAGGGAGGTATCAACTTCGTTTCGACCAAGGATCTTTCAATTTCATACTTAATCAAATAGATATGTTCACTAAAAAGCCATACAATAGTTATGATCAACTCGGGGCCGGTTCTCGATTGATCTTCAACGATACAGGGTATATCCAAATCCGGAATTCGAGTGGAACTCCACTCAACCTTGCACCGGAAAACGTGGTTCCAAGACCAGAATCAAACTACTACAGGGCAACACTTGGTTTTGATGGAGTTTTTACGCTCTATTCTTATCCAAGGAACCCTGATGGCGGCGGCGAAAGCTGGTCCGTCTTGTGGTATAGCCCGGATGATATTTGCCGGAGACTTGTTGACGATACGGGTAGACTTGGAACTGGACCTTGTGGATATAATAGCATTTGTGAGCCTATCAATGGGAGGCCTAATTGCACATGTCCTCCTGGATTTTCTTTCTTGGATGACAAGAATCCACACACCGGCTGCAAACAAGATTATGCAAGCTACCCTGAAGATTGCAACACAGATGGGTCCACCATAGACGCAGATCGGTTCGAATTCAAGACGATGTCATTCGCAGATTTTCCTTACAGTGACTATGGAGTATTGCAGCCTGCAAACGAGTTGGAATGTAGGCAATCTTGCCTTCTCGACTGTTCTTGTGCGGTTGCGATTTTACAGGATCCGAGTTTAAGTTCAGATGGAACTGGAACTTGTTGGAAAAAGAAATTGCCACTCTTAAATGGGAGATTTAACAGAGAAACCATTGATAGAACAGCTCTGTTTAAGGTACCAAAGTCGAATGCCTCTCGGGAAATCCCCGACACTCCACGATCCAATGATGAAAATCCGAATCAAGCTGTTTTGATCCTTTCAGTTCTCTTAGGAACCTCTGCAGTCTTCAACTTCTTGTGTTTAGCTGCAATTTCCTTGATTTTCTTTTGCTTATACCGAAGAAGACTGCGAGACATGGACCGTTCTGTTCGTAGCAGAAGAGATTTAGAGACTAATGTGCGTTCATTCACATATGAAGAAGTTGAACAAGCCACAAACAGATTCAAAGAAGAGCTAGGAAGAGGGGCTTTCGGCACGGTTTATAAAGGCGAATTGTCGTCAAGTTACGGAAACTTCGTCGCGGTCAAGAAATTAGACAAGGTTGTACAAGAAGGTGAAAGGGAATTCAAAACAGAAGTGAAGGTGATTGGCCAAACTCACCACAAGAATCTGGTGAGACTACTTGGATATTGTGATGAGGATGAACATAGGCTTCTGGTCTACGAGTTTATGGCGAATGGTTCGTTATCGAGCTTCCTTTTCGGAGTGCTAAGGCCGAGTTGGCAACAACGGTTGCAAATCGCATCCGGAATTGCGAAAGGCCTCACATACTTGCATGAAGAATGCTGCACACAGATCATCCATTGTGACATAAAGCCACAAAACATACTCTTGGATGATAATTTAACTCCCAAAATATCCGATTTCGGGTTAGCAAAGCTGTTGATCAACAACAAAACTCAAACACAGACCGGTGTACGAGGCACTAAAGGGTATGTCGCACCAGAGTGGTTCAGGAACACCCCGGTCACAGTCAAGGTAGACATTTACAGTTTCGGAGTGATGCTGTTGGAGATCATATGTTGCAGGAAATGTGTCGATTTCGAGATGGAGGAAGAAGCTATATTAACCGAATGGGCATTCGACTGCTACATCGAAGGGATGATCGAAAAGCTAGTCGAAAACGATGAAGAAGTTCGAAACGATCTTGGGAGATTGGAGATGATATTGAAAGTGGCATTTTGGTGTGTGCAGTATGAACCAATTTTAAGGCCCTGTATGAGGACAGTTTCGATGATGCTTGAAGGTGCAGTCCAGGTTCCATCTCCACCATGCCCTTTTCCAGTGAATTCAATGTCCAAGGTAATAGACTAATAGTGTAGTGCAGCTAGGTCATTAAACTATTATTTTCTACGAAAATCATCACCAACGTTATATTTTTTCCATTTTAGTCACTAACAAAGAAAGAAGCAATAGGTTGATGACCAAAACAGAAAGAAGTAACATCAGTGATCAAAATAGAAAAAATGTAATATTAGCGATGATTTTATACAAAACATTAGTTTGGTGACCAAAACAAGAAAGTCGGAATAATTTAGAGACCAATAATGATGTTTACCCTTAATATATATGAGTTTCACCGTTGTCTAGTTGTAGTTTGGTGAAGAAACAATAAGGTTTGTTAGGTCGTTTGTCTATATTATTAGAGAAATTATATAGGCCCGGCCTTAGTCGTGGTCCAATCCAATAATAACCACTCACTTCATTATTAATTTCCACCTTATTTTTTTTTCAACCAATGAATCTTCACTTAGAATTTTCATGTCATTTTAAAAATATGATTTCTGGAAATTACATTAATTACATGGTTGATTAGTGGCAAAATGGGTAGTTTTCATTGGTTAGGGACCACGACTGACGTGGTAGGTCGGGCCTATGATATAATCTCTCCTATTATTCTGTCTCTCGTATATGTAGTTGGTCTTCATTGACCACTTTTTCCCAACTCTCGAGTTATATTTTTCATGTATCTTTTACCGTTTATGTTTCATAAGATTTTCATTTTTATGTAATGTTATGATATAAAGTTATTGAAGATATCGTCGAGACGAGTGACAATCGATAATTTTTTTATGACGAGTGATATAATTTTTTTTTAATGTTTTAATTTTTTTTTAGTGATATAATTTTTTAATGTTTTTAGTGATATAATTTAATATTATTTATTGAGGGTGATTTAAAAATATTAATTTAAAGGGAGCTAGAAATAAATTATATATTTTGACTGGTTCAACAATCTCTCAAACAACGTACTTATTAGAAAATTTTTAAATTAAATTAAAGATTAAAAAATGACTTGTGATTTACTTAAAAATTTTAAGTTATTTGACCAAAATTTCTCTATCAATATCAAATTTTAAAATCGAAAAAAAGTAAAAGATTAAAATATTATAACATATATATATATATTTAACATCAAAATATATCATCTCTTTATTTATCATTTTATTCATATTCATTATCGACTCTCAATTAAATTTTATTAAACTCTTTTATATAAACAATTAACCGAATCAATTAATATAAGATAAATCTATAACGGGTGTCGAATACCGTTGAATACCAATAACGTTAAACACCGTTGAACATTATTAAATTAATTAATAAAGATAAAAAAAACTTAAGGACTTTAACACACGATTATTAATTATATGTTAAGTCTATCACTCTTTTATTAATTACATATTGAGTCCTTAAGATTTTTAATTTTTATTAATTAACGTAATGGTATTCAATAGTGTTCAACATTAATAATATTGAGCAATATTCGACGCTTATTATAGAATTTTTCTTTTAATATATTTATAAAATAAATGTGTAATTAAGGCAAAAAATGGTTGGTTAGGCTTAATGGAAAGTCCATTAATTATTTTAGGCTTAAGAATGGGCCAATAAGATGGAACTTTTATTTGTTCCGTATCTTTTATGCATAAAAACTTGGGGGCCTGATTCGACCATTATCGACGTCAAGGAAAATTATTTAATTTTAAAAATATAAATTTTTAAATATATATTTTAAAAGTAAAGGATAATGTTTAATTTATTTAATATTTGAATTTATAACAATTTAAATTATTATTAGATTAAAAATTTAAAGGGATTAAATTAAATTTTTAGAAAATTTACTTAACAATATTAGAAAATTATTTTCAAATAAAACCAATTTATTTTAAAATCGTATATCGTAATTGAACTGATTTTTATAAAAAGAATAAAAACTTGAACTGAAATCAAAATTTTTAGTTCGGTTAACTATATATTTTTTGTTTTTTTTTTCAAATTTCAAAATCGATTTCAGTTTTTCAATCGTTTTGTACACCCTTAACTCTCGTAACGATAAACAATGACAGAACTCAATATTATTTATTAAACGCTAATAATTTGATTCATTTTATCTAGCCGAATGTTAAAATGCACTCGAATATGAGTCAAAAATATTATAAAATAACGATCGTAACATCGTAATTCGAATTATTATTTAAAATATGTTTGCAGTTTCATGTGACGTTGAATAAAAAGTACAAATCAGTTCATGTTCCTCAGTTTCTAGCTGGAAACAAACAATTTTACAGATGAATTGTTGCCGCCAGAGAATCCATATCAGCTGCCAGCTTATTTGATTGATATGGGGAAAGTTTCTTGTCAACATTCTACAGAAAATCAAGAAGATCCTATATTTCGTTCAGTGTCATATACAGAGAAAATAAAATCTACGGTATAATAATTTAATTTAAAATTAAAAAATAATTTAAAATGATATATTTTTATAATGTTTTAAGTGATTACGTTCGTTCAATCATTATGTCGGCATTATTAGTGTTCAAACCTGTCAACTTTAGAAACAACAATCGTTCTTTTAACCACTGAGGCTAACTATCTCGTACTTATTATAATTATTTTTAAATCAGCTACAACAAGTAAAAATAACATTTGTTTCTAGAATATACTCTCAAATATTAAACAACAAATCCTTAATTATTGTGTTATAAATATTGGTGCTCTAACTAATGATCTTCAAGAACAATAATCGTTTTCTTAATCGCTGAAGTAAGGTAATTCGTATATTTTTTTTAATTTTTTAACATTAAATTAAATTATTGTACCGTAAACCAATCCATATGCATATACATCATTTGAAGTAGACAATACAAGTTCTTGTTTATATAAACAATATCTTTGACAAAGATTTCCACAAACAAAATCTTTTTTAATTTATTGAACTATATTTAAGATTATTTCCCATCTTATCATGCTTTTTGTGTCTGCTAAAAACGACTAGTTTGAAAGGGTTTATTAATTTAAAAACCACCATATAAGTATAACCCTAATAAGATAAGCTCGTAATTAATATCAAACTCCTCAACATACATCAAGAACCAAACTTGGACATGACATTTGGACAACACAGCTTATAATATGTTGCAAGAATCACGGGAGCTTTGAGTACTGAAACCCTAAGAAAAAGATGGGGTCACTTCACTTTCATCAGCTGAATGCATGTTTTTAGGACAGATGAAGCCCGACCAGGAGCTTAATTCATTGTTGCACTATGCTTCTGTAAGGTTGACACAGGACTCCCTCTAAAAAATACTGCATCATGCATCTGTTTACTAAACAACTATATTCGAACTCGAGTCGGTCATACCGTTTAATAGTGCAGCTCTTTCTTCTAACAATGTTGTTTTTAAGGTTGGAACATGAGTTCTCTTTTTGGGAGAACAACGTGTCTTGTCATTTCACTCAACATTTTTTATCTAATAGGTACGTTATTTTTACTGATTTTCTACAAGTCGGATGATCGTAGAAATATCATATTACAACGTTAATAGGGTTATATTTCGATACATGTAAAAAAATATACAACTCGACCATTAGGGTTGACATTCAAATAGTAATTTTGAATGGGAGATGGGAAGATTGTTAGACTGTTAGTTAAAAATCTTTTCAATTCAGACAAAAGGGAAAATTAAAAAGAAAAGGAGCATAAAGGAACACCAAGCACTTGCTTTATCAGTTTCTTGAATCCTCACCATAAAGACATAACACTTTTAAAATCTAGGGTTCTTGATTTCTTTTCCCAGCATCTAAAATCATGGTTACAGACAAATGCATTCAGTTATGTCATGTTTATTACAATCTCGAATATAAATAAAATCATCAAATAATGATTATGTTGTCGTATTCTCATCGATATCTAAATACACGATCATAATAAATTGTTCACATCTTAAAGATGACACGATCGAAAGGAAATTTCAACGTACGTGAAAATGACAATGAAAACGATAAAAAAAATCCTTCAAAAAAAGAAGAGATCATGGTGGATCTCTGAGTTGACTGCCATGACTGCATTCACAAGAATGTTTTAGATAATTGACAAGAAACTGTGATGGACTTGACCTTTTTGTTAGATCCAGTAGGATTTTGATGATCTTCGATCCTGCTGTGGTCAATGTTCATTATATTTCCAAAATCCTTTGTTGTCTTCTTCATTATTACATTGTGTTTGTCTGAGATTCTGAGAGATACTATACATATAGATAAGTATAGAGCTATATTTTTATCTGCATATGCAGTATCTATGTCCCAATCCCTTCAAAATCTCTGTTAGAGCATGTGGAACAGTATGTCTTGTTTAATTTACTTCAACTTATTGTTTTAATCATTACACAATCCACCTGATTTGGCTGTGGAGTTTGTGCAAAAGGAGCAGGCTGTCCTTCTGTGAGTTTTGGATTTTGACCATAGCAGGGCCAGGGCGGTATGTTTCACTTGAGTGGAAGGTGATAAGTGAGGCTTTGCCTTTTAGATGGGGTTGAATTTCTTTTGGGTTCTTTCGTGTTCACGTTATCGAAGGTACTCTTTTATTTATTTATTTAAATTTAAAGAGTTCTATAATAAGACATACGATGATTTTTGTTTTAATAAAAAAATAAAAAGATAAATATTCTTATTGTTTATTAAAAATATGGCTTTGTAGGGCAGGTTATGGTGTATTCATTAATTAAGTTAATGATTCTATTATTGCTTTTAATATAAAAGATTTAATAAGAATCTCATTTAAGAGGATTATTTAATTATTTTAATTCATTTAATCTTTAAAATTCTAAACCTTAAACCATACTCTAAATAAATCTCAAACCCTGAATCCTAAATATTAAAACCTTAAACCATAAAAATTTAAACCCTATACCTTAAAGTCCGTAAACCCTAAACAAAACAATAAACTCTAATTAAACCCTAAACAAAACAATAAACCCTAACAAAAATCCCTAAAGCCTAAACAAAACAATAAACCCCAAACCCTAAACAAAAACTTTAAACCCTAAACTCTAAACAAAAAATCATAAACCATAAAACAATAAACGTAAACTCAAAACCCTAAAAACCCTAATCACTTAAACAACTCAACATAAAAAATAAAATTATTAAATAAATTAAATAATAAAAGAATCCTCTTAAATAAGATTTTTATTAAATAATTTGTGTAATAAATACAATAATAAGATGTTTTACTTAATTTATGTTATTAAATGGAGCATAGGTTAGACTTTAGACAAAGCCTAAAAATATTAAGGTAATAGATTGTGTGGCATGAAAGTTTGGGTTCAATTCCTAATATCTCTATCTCTACCACAATTATTAATATTTATATCCCTCTACCTGATACAAATTTTGAAGAACTATGTTTGTTTTAAGATTTTTAATTAAAAAAGATGTTTAATTTTAAATCAAACGAATAATTCTAATGATAAAAAATAACCTTTTTTCTAGATGATTCAGATTTAAATAACATAGTGGGGTAATAAAACCATTATATCATGAAAAAAAGTTAGAAAGTTAGGAGAACAATTTGATTACTATTCAGGGTGGGATTTACATAATGTTGGGTACAGTCGTATCTTTTATAAATTTCAAGCTCCTTTGTATTTTATATATATATATATATTATTTTTTATTATTAATATAATTTTACACTCTCTCTCAATTCTTATAACTGTACATTTTTTTATATTTTTAATATAATTTTTTAATAATTTGCACCTGTACATAAAATTATAGGTCCCTACATGCTATTGTTAATACTTGTAGTACCTACAAGACAAATCAACATAGTCTTAATCAGAAAAAAGTTAACAGTCACTAAAATGGTTAATTTATTTCAACACTTGTCATAACTATGAAGACTGTTAACAAAGGTAAATACAGAAATTTCCAGGCAAAAATACACAAAATTGGCATCTCTGAGAGTTGTGTACCAGTTCTGAACACTCAGCAGCAGTCCTTGTCAAGCCATATTGACACTCAAGGCTGCACTTTGCACACACCAACAGAATATGATTCAGCTCAGGCCAAAACGTGTTGATCCTCACAGCTCAAGGCCATATTGAAGTTGTAATTTATACATATAGATCCATTCAAGGAGCTTTCCTTTTCTACATGGTTCCCACTTCTTGATATATATAATCCTTGTGTCACGCTTGAAAAGAGGCAATAAGTATTAATCTTACATCGGAAAAGAAAATGGAAATCTTGAGATATATAAACGGTGAAGCTACACATCCTATCAAACATGTCTTTTAGAAAAAGGATAATGACCCTATAACACTTATATGTTGAACTATTGTAAGAAACTACATCAAATTGTAATCTTATATAAGAAGAGAGTATAAAAATAATTGAAGTTTCAACCCCACGTACTTTCATTTCAGAATCAAACACATTGGAAAAAATTTTGTTTAGGAAATTAATTGAAAAAATGTCATAACATGTGTCACCATATGTTTAAATAGAGTATATTCGAGTCAGATCAGTCTAAAATTTAAATTCGTATTAAACTTATGTATGATATTATTATGATTTGTATTTATTTAGATTAAAAATATTCATGTTACTATACATTTTATAAATTTAAATGTCAATAGTTGTCATAAAAATATAAATACTTATGTATTTAATAAAAAGAATAAGACTTCATGGTTGCAAAAATAATCTTAGCCTTGTATGTGTCACTGGTTAAGAATCTTAAATTCAATTATTGCATTTAAATTTCAACATTATTGATAATATAATTATAAATTAATTGCCATCCAGCTCATTTGATTGACCTCTTGGATGCAAAGTTTTGATTCTGTCATAATTCAATCCAATCCTAATTCTTTCTTTGGGTTATCACTCACAGGCTTTCATACAAAGTTTAGCAAATCACTGCCCAGCGTTTTATAAATTAAGAAACTCCAAGTAAATAAATATTTGATCAATTCAAGTTACAAAATTTTTAATTAATTAAATTGATAAATCTTATTTTATAAATTAAATTTTATTTAAATTTTTTTGAATTGAATTAAGTTGTTTAAATTTATTTTAAAATTTAATTATAAATATTTATAACATTATGCTATTAATGTATTATAACTAAAATGGTTTTCTATCTTTATATATGATATGTTATATAAGAGCGTAAATCTAAGAAATAATAAATCAATAAATATACAAATTATGACTCTCATTAATATAAATTGATTTAAACTTTTTGAGTGTTCTAATTTTATTTTTAAAATATCGGTATAAGCTAATATATCTCATATTAATAAAAACATTATTAAAATCATTAATCATCGTATAAAAACCGGTGTGTATTATTTAATAACACAATAACATAAATAATAATTTGATTAAAAAATCTAAACATTTAAAAATTTAAATATTAATTTAAAATGGGGCTCATAGTTTAGCATGAAATTAAAACTTCCAAAAGTTTAAAAATTAATTTAGAATAAAAACTATATTTTAACAATAAAATTAAAACATTCAAAAGTGTAACGATTAATGTTGGATGAATGTTATAATTTGTGTGACGTGTGATACAATTAACTTATTATATATATAATTGTTATATTTTGATACATAAATTATGTAAAAAATTATAAAACCTTTTATATTTAAGTCGTAAAATCTAAACCTTAAATTTTTAATTCTTATATCTCAAAACCTAAACTTTAAATTTTAAATATTAAACTCTAAATCTTAAATTATACATAATACAACATAAATTCTTAAACCTTAAATTATATCTTAAAATTTTAAATTGTAAATTTTAAAAAATAAACTTATATATTAAAATATTTTTTTATATTTTAAACATCTCTTCTAATCTTAATCTTAAGATGAATTACTTGTCGGTCTCTCCCCATTAATTATACTTTGGTCTACCAACGGTAGTAATCTGTCAAAGATATTAATATCTTATACGTCCACCACATTACACGTGCAAGTGGCCATCAAAATCTACTGAAACCAACACTTCATGATGAGGTAATTAGGTTAAAGAAATTAATATCTTATTCGATTATATTATATAACATAAAAAAAAAAAACATTTATTTAATTATTTTTTTATTTTTACGATAATAATCTTACCCATTCAAATAAATTAAAAATAAAATTTTTGATAAAGAAAATTTTAATTTTATTAATGGCAAGATATTTATAAAAATTTTAAGATATTTTATTTATAATATTAAGATTTAATTATTTAATTATATTTAAACTTAATGTATCTTTTGACAACCACCAATCAAACTAACACAGTGTCCCATTTTTTTCATTTTTTATTGAAAGAAAAACTAAAGCTTTTCTTCTCTCCCTCACCAGCCGCCGCCTCTTACTCTGACCTTGCCACCACGTCCGGTGGCCGTTTTTATTCAGTGAAGGCATCAAAAACCCAGAATTGTTCACTTCCTCTTTCAACTTTCAAGCAATGATCTCAAAGGCTTACCACCTTGAAATGAGATCAAAGCTTCCTTGAGGCTCCTTCTTCACGCTCACCATTCCTTCATCTTTATCTTCACTCTGAAATTAGGTGTCAGAATACCAAACTGCCACCATATTGAGTTTCAATGAATCCATGGCAGCAGAAGAAGAGGCAGAGGCAGCTGCCGCAACCCTACTAAATGATTTATAGCAGACAGGCAATCCATTTTACGTGTTCATGCACTGCGTTCAGTGCTAGGGAGTAGGGACAGTGTCTTTGAGTGTACGAGACAAGGGTCTGAAATGGGCAACAAGCTTTTAGCTCTTGGTTTTCTGTGTTGCCTTGATAATGGCATACAGCTCTGCAAAGTTCTCATGCATTGGTCTCTCGCGCTTGTCGTTCCATAGCTTAAGCTCCATGTTAGCTAGACTTGTATATTGGTTTGACACGTGCAAATAGAACTAAACTTTATTCACTGCAAAACAATTGAATCAACAAAAATTAATCAGATTGTTGTTCTTCAAATATATATATTAGGATGATGATGATGATGAATTATATGTCGAAACTCATCCTTTAAAAGAAAATTAAAATTCTTCTCCTCTCAAAAGCGTTTATGAATAGGATTTAGGGTTTAGGGTTTAAAAATATTGGTTTGTCACTCATAATCGATGAATAAAGTTTATATGAGTTCTCTATTGTTAGTACTGATTATTTTAAATATGTTAGCAGAGATCGGGAGGTTCGAGTTAATCTCATCGGACGGTTAATAAAGTTATAGATGGTATGATTAAGATATTTCGGATTATGCATGTAGCTCTTAGAGGAGGTTGATTTGGATTGTAGGTTGTTCACAATACCTCCAAATGAGATCTTAGTTCTGATATCTGATGATCTATCGCATATAACGAAAGTCGATTAATATTGATTTATTTTGTTTGCAAGGATGACCAGATGCATTCCTTTTCCATTATTTAGGTTTAGAGATTTTTTTAACGAGACACTTATTATCTAGTATCTTCTTTGTTTATCAAAAAAAAAAAATAAAGTTTATACATTAATGATGTATCGAATATAATCTTTTTCTACATTCAAATTTTGTATAAATGAGGTTTTGATCTTGATGCCAACTTCGTACACTTGCAAATTATTTTATTACTAAATCAATAGCTTTAATATCATATATAAATGATATTATCCAATAACTTAAGTGCTTTACAAATTAATTAAATTTTTTATTTAAAAAATATCACATTCAGGTGGACCTAAAGATCTTATAAAAAACGATGTTTTTGTCTACAAAATCTAGGGTTTTGCTTTTTTGGCCCCCCACTAGATTTTCTGTCACAAAGGAATCTCTCTATATAACACCCAACCCTCTTCAACTCATCCCTCCCCTTCTTACATGTTTTCTTCTATGTCTTAATCCCACCTCATGTCATCTATTTTTGGTGCTTCATAATTTAACTACACCATTGTTGGAAACAGCAATACTAAATCTCTAGGGTTAGTTTGTTCTAGGCTTACCAAGAAGATTAAAGAGAGTGTAGGAATGAAGGAGAATGGTAGAAAGCACGGCGCGTTGTCGCCATGCGCGGCATGCAAGTTACTCAGAAGGAGATGTGCGCCGGACTGTGTTTTCGCTCCGTATTTTCCGGCTGATGAGCCTCAGAAGTTTGCTAGTGTCCATAAGGTGTTTGGTGCTAGCAATGTTAACAAGATGTTACAGGTTAAATCACTTTCTCCATGCACTCTCTCTTTTCCTCTATTGGCTAATAACTTACTTATGAAAATTTCCATTTCATTTAAATGAATTTCATAGTATATCTATGTTCTTCCATATTTTTCTAGGAAAATTCAAACCTTTAGGGAAAAATTTGTTCTTGAGGGATGTGTTTTAGGGTTTCACCACAAGATTGCAGACATGCATAAGCACCATGATTGGGGAAAAAAGGGTTTCTCTATTGCTGTTAGTAGGCCAAAAGTGTGTTAAAAAGATTGGGAAAGCAAAAGCATCTTCATCATCTTTCCCAAAAGAAAGTAGTTGACAAGGTTGTGTCTTGGTAATCCCATGACAGAAGAGTATGTTATGTTTCATGTCATAACCTAAAACACACTCATTAGATGTTGGTTTAAGTCTTAATTCGATTGATATTTTCTTAAGATTTTGATTCAAATGTATTTAAGTAAAATCGAGTTTAAATTTAGAATCCAAGAAGATTATGAATCATTTTACTGTTATATGAAAGATACCCTAAAACACTCGTTGGGAAAAATTCAAAATAAGAATCGAATATAAATTAAAAAAGTACATTGCCCCATCTCTTTTTCAACTTTATTGTAGGATGGTTAATTACAGTTGATGGACTTTTAACGGTTGACTGTTATTCCTATATTCTTCCACAAAATAGTAATTTTTTAGTAGCACCAAATAGTAAAATTAATGCTTTATCGGGGTAGTTTAAAGATTTTAGGGGTCTATACAATTTATTAAAATGAGATTTTTACTTTATATCAGTAAGATATATAAGTTTTTTTTAAAGTAACTTAATAAATTTTTTTATTAAATTATCCTCTTGAGCAATGAAAAATCAAATATTAAATATCTAAAAATTAAAATAAATAAATTTCACCTAAAAGATAACATTTTTTATGTTTTAAATTTTAGAAAATTATATATATATACACATAATTATATATTTATATTTTTTTATAAATATTTGATTTAATTTATTTATTTTGAGATATTTTTTTAAAAATTTTGTACAATCGCTTTTATTATACAGTACTATAACCCAACTAGTGGTTAGCTTAGCTAAGAGAAAAAAATGATTCCTTTACATGTGAACAGATTTAAAGCTTGAGACTACTCTAGTGCTTAGCTTCAACTTTATTGTCAGTTGGAAACTTTTGAATTTCTTTAACCTAGCACATACTCTTTTCTCATATTATTATTATTATTATTATTATTATTATTATTATTATTATTTAAAGTACATTTAAATGGATGCTTTAAAAACATTAGTTTAATTACATTGATAATGATATGTATGCAATTATGTCGTAAAAGGACATGATATTTGATGTAAGAAAACAAATTTTGAATTTATTGTTATTTTCGATCAATATAAGTCATTGATCATTTCATTGCACATTATGACGTGTGAAGGTGACCTTATTGATCTATATTATATAAGAAAAAAATTCACCATAAATATATTAAATAATTATTCATATATATAACATATAGAAGGAAATTATGGTACTATATTTGACAATTGAAATTGTATAAATTTATATATTGAATCACATAATATCATTTATTTATAGTTGGTCTTTGTATTTTTTAAAGAAATTAATGAATATATATAAATTAAGTAGTAATATATAAGCCTAGTTATACTTTATTCTTTTGGGTCAAGAGTAATAAATCAAGATTCATTAATGAACAATTTAATTATAGTTAACAATTATTAATTATTTTGTTAAATCTTAATTATAGTCTAGAAATTTCATGTACCTAAATATGTCTCTCTTCATGTCCGGTCTTAAAAATTCTTTTAAAATTAATTTCTAAACCTTGACCCTAATTTTTATATTCTAAACCCTAAATCTTAAACACTGAAAATATACTCTACTCTTAATTCCTTAAATTCTAACCATAATCTCTAACCTTAAACTCACTAATGAGAACACCAAAATAATAGACGATTTGTACCCTAATCTTACCTAAAGTAGAAGAAAAGATACTCTAAAGGAAAAATTATTTATAATGAGTCTAAAACTAATAATCTAAATGTATATAAGAAAAAAATGAAAAATTTGATTAACCGATTAAATATATTTATCCAGTGCCAATTAAAAGGATGACATATATACGTGTGTAATCCGACTTAATAATATATTATTCTCTCTTTTGAAAATCATGCAAAGTAAATTGCATGAAAATGAAACTGACCCAAAGTGGGAAATCCACTCAAGATTCAATAAGGGAAAGAAAAAGAACCTGCAATCATGATTGAAAACGATAGGTAATTTCCTAAACACAAATGGATTGATGCCTGCAGGAATTGCCGGAACACCAACGAAGCGATGCGGTGAGTTCGATGGTGTACGAAGCAAACGCCAGGGTTCGTGACCCTGTCTACGGATGTGTAGGAGCCATTTCGTCGTTGCAACGACAGGTAGATTCTCTGCAAAACCAATTGGCACTTGCTCAAGCCGAGGTGGTTCGGATGAGGATGCACCAACTCGGTTCGACGTCGTCATCGAACCCCGGCACCGGCTCGCATGAGAACTTGCTGCCTCATCAGTCCAAGGCCTTTTTTTGTGTGGACATGGTGGATCAGGCTAATATGGCTGAGTCTTTATGGTCATACTAGCATGAATTTGTGGTTTGCTTGTTATGCTTTGAAGGCTGCTTCTTTTTACTACTTTTTCTCACATAAATAGATACCCCAGTGGCAGTTCTACCTGACCCAGGTGGATTTGATTAATATATAGAATGATGGTGATTATTATGACCATTAAAATATTGTAAATATATAATTAGGACTTAATTACCTTTGGTATGGATGTAGTGTACAAGTTCATTAATATAACTATGATTCTCTCTCTTCTTTTTTTCATCTATTGTAATAATCTCCGTAAACCCGAAAACTAAAAAAAAATCTTTGTTTAAAAATGTTTTTCAAACATTTATTTGATGCAGAATCAATATCGAACGATCATGCTAGACATCCCAAATGATCACTTGAAATTTATTTTTTACCTCAAAAATTATAAATCGTAAAAATTAAAAAATTAGTCACAAAATAGAATTAATAAACATCGTATTTCATTTCAGTTCGATAAATAATTATAATTTCTTTAAAATCTTTTTATTGAATGATTAATTTTTTTATTATAATTCAATTATTTTAATTTTTTTTTAAAGAAACTTGTATTTTTAAATTTTAATCTTGAGACTGGTTTTTTCTTATTAATTCTTTCAAATAATTTGGTGTAATTAATTTATTTTCCTAAAAATGTGATGATATGTGATTTATTTTGATTTTTCAAAGGAGAGTGATCTAATGGGCCTGATTAATGAGGCTAATAACAGTGACCCAGTGCTAATAATGGGCTAACCTAAGTAGATATCTCTTCATAATTCATATCCTTAAATAAATATATGAAACCATTGGGTGAAAGTATTTGGCTGGTCCCTCTATTATAGGAACATATTCAAATTAGTCCACTTACTATTGGTTTTTGCATGGGCTGTCATTATTGGTGTTCATTATTTTCACTTGCTTTTCTATTATTTAGTTTTTTAGATTTTTATTTTAATAAAAATATTCTCTCGTATGACACGTTTTTTTATAATATATTTTAATAATATATTTTTTTTGTTATTTGACATGATCTTCGCATCCTAAATCGTTTATTTGGCATATCACAAAGATTATCAAAATGTTTTTATAATTTGAATTTATCAATAGACTTAAAAAAAAATTAATTTCTTTTGATAATCGTTTATTGATATAATCAAAATTGTAAAACGGAACAATATGTTTGACTGTTTGGTTCAATTAGTACTCCATTTTACTTCATAAAGTATTTTATTTGGATAGGGACAGAAATTCATAGAAAATTCTGAATGATATCAGGAGAAATTTAGTTTAACTCTTTTAACTTTATATATTTTTCTCATTTCTTCAATATATTTTTATTTTAAATTAATTTTTGACCAAATTTAAACTATATACTCCTAAACTACTATAGAATATCTATTTAACTTCAATTCATATTTTGTAAATTAAATTTTTTAGTTTTATGATTTAACCCTCAACTTTAAATGATTTTTAATTTTTTTAATTTTTTCTCGTTTTAAGTCTATTTTTAACGAAAATTAAACCCCATGATTCACAACAATATTTAACATCAACTCCAAACGAAAAATATAAAAGGTAAGAAATTGTCAAACTACAAATATATATATATTTATATATCAAAAGATAAAGAAACGTGTCATAAAGACAAAGTTATTCTTATCACAAATTGAAAAATATAAATAAATAAATAATATATATAATAAAGCAAATGACAAAGTAAATATTAGACAGTTTTTCTTTTTTTGAGTTCGAAAAGCAATCGAGAAGAATTTTCTCATAATTTTTTTTCGTTCTCCTAAAATGAACATCTAGCGAATGCTGCGATTTAGCAAACCTTGAAATGATATAAACAGATCTTTGTTATCTGTACCAAAAATCTCTTCAGCCTTCCTCAAAGTTTCCTGGAAAAAAAGAAAAGAAAAGAAAAAGAAATGGTTTTAGCAGGCACAAAACATTCGACAAAAATGTCTCTGAGATCTTAACAAATCATTACCTCTCAAGTTTGCTTTCGAGCATTCAGTTCCTTGATGTTGCCCAAAAATGCACTGAACTGTTCATATGAAAGCTGACTCCTAGAGTACAAAGACTTTAGATCAGCATGGGAAGACCCAGGAGCTTCCGGGGATCAGAAAAAGATACAGAGAATAAAATACTACCTGGCTTGACGAAAGAATTCCTTTCCGTCGATTCGAGGAGTCCGTGCTAAAAATAGTTTAAGAGACAAGAAAATCGGATCAGAAGGAAAGTGGAAGGGGTGGTGAATCATAGAAAAACAAAATGAGTTGGACTCTTGTATACCTGACAGTGAATGCCTACAAGGGGGAGAGCTAGCTGCAGATGATTGTTGGCTTGATGTGTACCATGAGGGCGAAGTACCATCATACTGAGGCTTTGTTTGAGAATTTGCACCAGGGGTTAACTGGGGAGACTCGGCACCAGAATAACCCATAGGGGAACCACTTATGGATATAATTTTTGGAGATTCAGAAGGAGTCGGCTGCGGCGAGATATATGGAGTTATAGCATATCTTTGTCCACCATGTCCCGAGGCTGTTGGAAAAATAACAGCTTAAAATACTTATCAAGATAACACTGACAGGGGAGATAGAGTAATTAACACAGGTTCAACAAAGATGTTCTCATTACCATTGAAATGCAGAATTACAAACTTGAAAAATCAAAGGACTAGAATGAAAAGGAATAATAGTGATTTACAAAAAACAATCTCTAATCATTATTTTTTAGAAAATATGTCAATTTAAATGCTGTTCAATTTCTGATTTTATAATGTGGGGTCAATGCATTTCCAACATTGATGCTGATTCTTTAAGGTCCACCACATGTAGGAATAAACATACTGCAAAAAATTAATAAACTTGTCAGATTACCTTCATCGATTGCACTTCCCAGGTCCATCGAACCATTAGAAGAACGAAGTGATATATAGTCATTCATCCCATCATCTATGTGGCAGGAGGTATTAACATTGATCAGAATATTGCCAAAAAGTTAGGAGTTATTGTGATAAAAAAGTGAGGGTGGAAGATAGGCTATTGTTAAATTTCTGAAGCGAGAAATTATGAATAATTGAAGAGGAGATAACAGAAGAAAATAGAAGCAATAAGCAAATCTTAATGATACCCCCCTGATCAGGATAGGCTTTAGGGACGGACTGGTCGCATGTCCCAATATCAACTGTTTCAGGAGCCTGTTATAGAGGATTGAGTGTAATGTTAAAAGAAATTGGTTTCTTTTCAAACATCTCAACAAACAGAAACCGAACAAAGAAAATAAAGTGCAGAAACAGTTGAATCATAAAAGGCATAAACAACAAGAATAGCTAAATATGGAAATCTTACAGATGCACTGTCGTCGGTTAGAGATTGCATCAATTGTCTCTTAAAAGCCTCCAACTGTCAAAAATTAGATTATGTTATTCTCCATGCTTCAAATTTCAAAATGAAATACATATGAATATGATACGATGGTGTTCCAGTAGAATAGCATTCACAATTGTCAAAAATGTTATCTGATTTCTTCGACAAAGGCGAGATGCCCGTCAAAGCATTCAAATCTACAAGTAGAATAGCTACTAGACAGAAGCAAAACATGTTTAGATTACACACATCAGGTTGAACCAAAGTGTGAAATGTGAAAGTAAGCATCCAAAATGCTTTAATCAAGTAAACTGTAATGTAACATACCAATATTTGTCTGAATGCTAGAGAACTCTTAAGCCTTTAAAATCTTCATGATGCACAGCAAAACAACATTAAATTTTACTACGAACACCACTAACAAATAACATCGAGCACAAAGGGACTGGAGTCATGATTGCACTTGCGAATAAGTACATTACGATAAGCATGCAATTCGATATTAGAATCTGGTTGTTGACGGCATTTTAAATGTATATTAAAAACAACCAGTAAAACTTCTTGGATAACAAAATGCCTTGTTTATCTCCCAGCAAATGGAACAGATGAAAGGGAAAATAACTTTTCTACCATTATTTTTCCATACCACACCAGCAGAATTTTCAAAGTAACAGGATACCTCCCGTTGAAGTTACAGATCTCACAGGCATAGTGGTTAGCAATTACTTTGCAAACATAATTGTACTTTCCAATTCTCTATTTTCAAGAAGCATGGAAATGCACTACATTGAACAAAAATTGTTGGAGTCCCCCCCCCCCCCCCCCCGAAATATACAAATTTCACACATAACAAAAACAAATTGTTGCTTTAATTTGAAATCTACAATATGATAGACTTTTAGGAATCCAGCAAGCCACAGATTTATTTTTATCCACAGCTATTGCATTTGATTTGTGATCTTTATGAACCTTAATGAACCTATTCACTCACCATATTTCCATAAGTAGATTATATAATTAATCTCTAGCAAAATACTCGAGCGAAAATAAAATTAAAATTTTTAATCTCACCTTAGATAAATCACGACTGAGTTTCTTTGCAGTGATCGCCAATGAATCACGCTCATTTGAAATATTAACCTTCAATGGAAAAAAAATGCATAGACATCAAAATCATGAAGAATATAACCCATACAATTTTATATAAATACCTTAAAAGTATGAGAAAATGAAGATAGATAAATAAATAAACGAATCTAATCCATTAAGGGGAAAAAAGAATGCATTTCTAATTCTGTCCAAAAAAATTAACAAATGGAAGAGACTGACATTTTCGTCGAGAACAATCTTTAATCTAGACTCGGCATCTTGATTTTCTTGGTGCAATCGTAATAGTTTATCTTGCAATTCATAAATGATACGATCTTTTTCGAATAATGTAGCCTTCATCCTCCCGATTTCCCCTTCCATTTTGGACACTCTGGATGCGATAGCCATGGACGTTATTTTGCGCGCCAGATCCAACTGCTCGTAAGGATCCGTTGGTATAACTGCGAGAATCTCTTCCGCAAGATTGAAATCCATGGCTCCTCCTCCGCTGCCACCACCGCTCCCCTGCGACATCGCTGATGCCGGCTCTTCTTCGGTTGCTTCGGTTTGTTGGGGGAAAGGAGAAGATTTAAAATGGGAGCCACAAAACAAATAGACTACCAAGTAAAATAAATAAATATTTTTTAAAAATGTATTTAAAATTAATTTTTCTAATAAAAATTGTTAGGTTAATTTAAAAGTATAAAAAACGATATTTATTAAAATTAATTATATTTAAAAATAAATTTAAATTAATTTAAAATATTTTTTTATCTTTTTTATGTGTACTATTTTTTTATTTTTTCTGATATTACTCAGTCAGATGACACTAAAAATAACCAACAAATTGTAACTTTTTATTCGGAAAAAATAATTAAAATTCGTATAAAATGTGACAATTATTTAACAATATTGAAAAATATACAAATAAATAATGTAATTTTCACGGAAATATTATAGAACTATTGATGTACATAATTGTTCATCCAATGCAAACCAGTTGACAGATTCAGAGTTCTCATCTCTACCAGAAGAGAGATTTGTAGATACTTACAGCACCAGAAATGGTGTTTCCTGACTCGGAAAATCGATGAAGATCATCTGTTCATGGAGACGGCCTCGGACTTTTTAATGGAACTTTGATACCAGAGGAACTCGAACCGGGGATGCAACTGTAATATGATATGCCCCTGCCTTTGGATGTTTAAACATGATGGACCAAAAACAGTTTCTAAAACCACACTTTCCTCGATATGGGAAACTCATTGGGGAGATTCTAGGGGATCAGGAATGTTATCGACTTATCAACATCATTTCACTTCACTGATCGTATGCCAACAGTTCTTACCCGGAACCGATACTGTGGTAGAGAGTCCTCATCGTCGTCGTCGTCGTCTTCATCATCACTGGAGTCATTTTCAACTCTGTCCCACCGTGCATAGTCGAGAGCTGTGTGTCCCTTCGGTTTAGGGATTGCCTGCCATCCCTTGGAATCTTTGATGCCCTGTTCTTGAGCAACACTTTGGGTTACATTCTTCTGATCTGAATATTCGTCGGATTTGGGAATCACTAGACTTCCTTTGGAATTCTTATCAGTCTGTTCCTGAACAGCAGTTACTCCAGGATTTCTTCGAGGCACATTCTTATAAACCATTTCCTGTTCAGCATATTCTTTGACCGCAGATTTGTCAGCGGCGATCATTTTTGCTTTAACCGGATATTCATTAAGCTTAGCGGCATGAATATTTTTCCCAACAGCTGGCACTACTATATCTTCCTTTTTGTCATCTTGTCTCACTTCTTTCTCCCCTGTAGAAGGTTGCTCGTGTTCCTCCTCCTCCTCTTCTTCCAACTCTGCTTCAGATTCAGGTATTGGAGCAAGTGCCTTTCCTTGAGCAAAGAAAACAAAATCCACATTCTTACTGACATCCGGAATATCAAATACAAGTCAGCTTAAAACTGAACGAACTAAACGACAATATGCAAGCAATTGATTAAGTATGAATGAAAAGACACTGGAGCAAGTGGCACTCCTTAAGCAAAGAAAACAAAATCCACTTCTTACTGGCATCCAGAATACCAAATACAAGTCAGCTCAAGATATCGGATCAATTTTGATACTAGCTTTCCCGATGACAATGAGGTAGCAAATGATTTAGAATAAGCTAACGGACGACAATTGAAAAGCACAAGTGAAATAAAGAGACCAACTTCCACAAGAAAATAGAGATAAGGGGTATACCACTTGTGTCCTCAAACGAGCTTGAAGGTTATGATAAACTTCCGATGAGGGATCCAACTCTAAGAGCTGATTGACATCAAACAGGGCTGAATTGTACTCCTTCAGTGTGACTAGTGTTTGTGCTCGTAGCATCAGAGCTCCAGTGTGGTTATAGTCGAGCTCAAGAACTGAAGTACATTCATCTGCTGCCTAAAGATTAAATTCACTAGTCACTACATCAGTTTGCAGATAACGGCTTCCGTGCATTAAAATAAAACGGACAACCCAACATGCACACATTCCATGAACAGAGAAAGCACATTAAGAAGCTATACATAAAAAGAAAAACGAAGACCATGAACAGAGGGTAACGTCAAAACTTTAATCCGCAGAGCTAATTTCACATAAAATATTCATGCCGGCATGTGTGTAACTTGGGAGAAACTGAGGAGATTCATCCTCATGAGCTGTGTGTCCGAAAAATATATATCCACTTCTATGTTTTTCCATGTATTCGAAAGATTATATCTCCATATCCATAATCAAACATCAAAACAGAATAAAAGTTACAGAATACAACATAATTCTAGCAAGTTAAATGGATGGAGACCCGCATGGGCCACAGCCCCAATTTAAAAAAAAAAAATAGAAAAAAATCGAAATAATGGTAAAATTATATTTTTAGTCCCTTAAAAATATATAATCTATACTGTTGCCCCCTAAATTATGGCTACTTTGATTGCTTACAACAAAACAAACGCTGATTCTTACTAGAATCTAGATTGAAAACAAAACTATCTAAAAAAGAACTTTTTTGCCACAAATTACAAACCCTAAATTTTGAATTAATAACAGCTTCAACATTATTTCTACTGAGATAATCCAATAAAAACAACTTTTTCGATTTAATTTTTGCTTCATTAATTTCATTTTAGTCCATAAAAATCAAATAAATAAAACCCCACAAAACTAACTTTTGTCCATGAAATTATTATATTAAACCCCAAAAAATTGTCGAAATAAAACAGTAAAGATCAACTTTTTGAAAATTCCCAGAGTCCATAAATTCCAATCCAAAGCAATATCGTAATTACTAAAAAGAAAACCCTAAAAAGAAAAAATCAAAGTTGATCCAATATAATGATAAATAAATAAAGAGAAAGGGAAGAAAACCTTTCTGAAATGATGCAACTTCAAGTAACAAGCGGCTCTGTTACTGTGCAAAGCTATCTTTTGAGGCTTCGTTTTTGCCACCGCCAGCGCCTCCGTGTAGTAACCCAGAGCTTCGTCGTACCTGCCTTCTCTGTACATCTGGTGGGCCGTTTCGATCTTGTTAAAGGACGCCGCCGACATGTTTCAAACTCCCCGCTCCTGCCCCTCGGTTACTCCGATCTGATTAATCTGTTGGTCTTTTATTTTGATTTTGGGTTTTGATGGAAGTGGGCTAAGTTCAGATTTGAAGGGTTTTGAAATTTTAGTGGGAAAGAAAAGATTAATGAATTTTTATGCTGGTGTATGAAATTTTAAAATTTTATATTTTTATAAAAATTAAATTATCAAATAATTTTATTAAATTTAAAAGTTTATATATTTTCACATAAATTTTATGATTGCCTTTAATAGAGAGATGTATTTTTGGATATTGATATGATCTGATTAGGAATATTAGACAATTGTAATTTTGAATTGATAAAATAATAATATATATGATTTTAAAAAATAATTATTTAAATATTTGAATATATAATTTAGTTTAAATATATTTTTTAAATTTAGTCAGTATCTATGAAACTTGAAAAGGTTTTAATTGTCTCTTTGGATCTATCTCTAGTTATTTATAGATTTAATATATATATATATAATTAATATTATTTTTAAAAAAAAAACTTAAATTTAAGCAATTTATATGTATTTTATATTATATGTATGCATTATCAAAGAATAAAAATTAAATAATAAATACTACATTTAATCATCCTACAATTAAGCAAGTCTTTTTTTTTTGATCACTATCTTGTCTACTTCATAGGAGAGATTATATCATAGGTATGGCTTACCAAGTCAGTCGTAATCTCTAGCCAATGAAAATTATCTATTCCGTCATTAATCAATCATGTAATTAATATAATTTCCAAAAATTATATTTTTAAAATGACATGTAAATTATGAGTGAAGATTCATTGGTTGAAAAAAATGAGTTGGCAATTAATGGTGAAGTGGGTGGTTATTATTGGCTGGGACCACGGCTGACGTGGTAGGCCGGACCTATGATATAATTTCTCACTTCATAGACTTTTTTTCTTGTTTTTGGAGGATTAATTTTACGTATAAAGATAACAATAGATCGGACTTAAATAGGATTTTATAAAATTTAAATTCAATTTAAATAAAATCGATTTTTTAAAAAATTTAAATCCAAATTTAATTATATATGGTTCTTGTACACATCTTTGAAGGTCTATTACTACCCTTCTATATGACTTTTGTGCGTAAAATTATCTTTAGAACGGTTTGATACAGAGACGAACATATAATTTTATGTTAGCAGCTGAACATATGATAAACGATGTATGAATTGTTTAGCAAGGATAGTATGCTTGATTTTACCGCAAAAAACGTGACCAACGTTAATGATAGTGGCTGATTTAGAAGTTTAGAGATATGGGGTTATTTTAAGATTACTTTATAATTTTAAGTTTTTTCAAATATATTATTTTTTATTTGTATAATTTTAAAAAATTAACATATAACAGTTAACGATAAAAATTAACAACTAATAACAGCGAAACATCTATTTAAATAACATAAAAACGTTAAGTATCAAAATAGAAAGAAAAAAAATTAAACACTAAATTAAAAGATAAATATAAATTAAACACTTTTTTAACTATTAAACTTAAATAATACCTAATTTACATGTTATCTTTTAATTGTGGGTGTTGATTAGTTAACGGATTCGGAGACATGAATATCAAATGTTTTAAGCATTTTATAGTTTTTTATATATTTTTTAAAAATAATATAATTATAAATTAATCTTAATATTTTAAAATTTATATTTTATTTTCTTTAAATTTTAGTTTCGTCCATATTTATAAAATTTATACCTAACTCATCGGTGAATTAATCTTAGTGTATCATTTTATACATGATTGATAACATTAAGCGCTATTCAATTGCGTGAAATTATTAGTGTAAATTCAACCGGGCCTAAATTAAAAAAATAACTATTATGAATTAAAAAAAAATATTAAGATTTAATAATTAAAATTAATTAAAAAATTTTAGTTGAGTTAATTTTTTTATTTAAAAATTTAATTGATTTCATTTTTTAATTTAAAAACTTAATTGGTCGTAAAAAAATCATAAATTTAATTATTTAAAAAAAATAAAAATTTCTTACACTATTGACGGTCTAATCCGTGATAGTTCTGGTACATGGATCACTGGCTTTAGCCGCAATATTGATATCTCAAATGCGCTCCAAGCTGAATTATGGGCAATCTATGATGATCTATGTTTGGCTTGGCAAAATGACTTTGAATTTCTGCATGTACAATCTGATTCGATAAGTGCTATTAAAGCGATAAAGGCTCTAGACGCAAGCCATAGCACCATCCCTCTTGTCCGAGTCATCTCAATTTTACACAAACTGAGGTTGGGTGGTAGATTTCACATGGATTCTACGCGAAGCAAATCGGGTTGCTGATAATTTGGCTAGAAATGCCACTTTAACTCACTACAACTTCACTTTCCACGAAATCCTTCGGATTCTATCGAGGACTTATTTATCAGAGATATTGACCGTCCCCCTACTGTAAAACTTAATCAAGTTTATTAGCTTTCTCTTTAATTAAAAAAAATAAAGAAAAAGTGTGATTTTATATGTTAATCCATAATTTATGCATATTTAAAATTAAACCAATAAAATATTGAACGTAAAGGACAAATGGATTTTGCCGTCAAGCATGACCAAGAAACCATGTGATTACTGTGGTCAAGGGAGGTACAAAACACGTTTTTATTTAGTCAAAATATAACATGACATCACGGACTAGACAGTAAGGAGAGTAAAAGAGGGTAATAATTGAACTTTATTTTAAAAAAATTAAAATATATTATAAATATATCGTACCTGGAAGAAAAAATAATAAGGATTAATTCACTAAATTTTTATGTAATATTTAAAAGTATAAAAAAATAAATATTATTTTTATAAAAAATAGCATATAATCAAAATTTATGATCATTAATAAAATTATAATAAAAAATTAGCATCGCGAAATCATAAAAATCTTATCAAAACAATCGATAAAAAACCATAAAAATTAAAGGAAAAAAATATGTCATAAAGATATCAGATAAATATATCACAAAAGTTTTAAAAAATGTGTAAATAAATTTAATTAATTGTTAAATGAAGACAAGGCCGCTGGAAATGGTAAAGAGAGAGTTAGGTTAAAAGATGAACAGTGAAGAAGTTTTCTATATATAGATTCAATTAATTGTTAATGAACTTTAATTTAATATAATAAATTTAATAATAACATTAGGATAAAAAATATATCAAAATTACTAGATCCTACATAATATTTTAGTACATAAATTTTATAAAAATTATAAATAATCGATTAAATTAATTATATAATTTTAATTAAAACTGTGAATCAAAATAAATTAAAAAAGCACACACACATAACCCATAAAAAATAAACTAATTAAAAATTACTGATTACGACTCGTTTCCTACTCCTGTTTGTTGAGATTCAGTGTGTTTCGTTTTATCAGATTCGTTATCATCCATTTAATTTGAATTCATCTCGACTCGATTTAATATTAAAACAATAAAATATTCAACGTAGAGTACAAATGAATTTTGCCGTCGAGCATGACCAACATCCTATGTTACTAATGTGGTCAAGTGAGGTACGAGGAAAGTTTTTATTTCGTCAAAATCTAATATTGTATCATGTACTATATAGTACAGTCGTATAAAATTGAATTTAGTTAATTGTTTCTAGATAATAATAATTGAATTTTATTAAAAAATATAAAATATATTAACATTTAAAAAAAATAGGAATAAATATCGAGATAATCATTTATGTTTTTATTTAGTATAGAATTAATCATCGATTTTTAAAAATAATTAGTAAGTACATTTATGTATGGAAATTTTGGTTATTTAACCATTTATTATCATTAAAGATTAGAATTTTAAAATTTTAAGATTAAAAAATTATATTATAAATTTTAAATTGAAAATAAACATACTTATGTATTTTTTATACCGATAATATATCAAATATTCACTTTAATACAAATACGAGTAAAAATAATTTAAAGTTAAGACTAGAGTATAGAGTATTTAAAGTAAAGTATATTTTTAATGTATATAATATAGGGTTTAAGCTATAAAATTTAAGATTTAACTTATAATTTAATTTTTTAATACTAAATACAAAAAACATTAAAAAAACTGTTCATAAAAATATTATTTTCAAATCCTTTTTAATTTCATCTCCCACGTTTCCCTTTATAATTATATAATCAAACTTTGGACGGTAATAAAATTTATAATAAAATTAATTCACATGGTAAAAATATTTAATATAAAACATAGAATAGTAGTATTTTTTTTGTGTGCTAATCTGTGTTAAAAGTCTTCCTTTTGAATGGGATAATGCAGCACCAGATAACTACATTCTATTTCTGAACACAATAATTCTATAAATAACCCTACAAGCCTTTGGAACCCTACATCTTCCCTCTCTCGTCTTCCTCGAAGTTGAACTGTCTGTAATTATCTTCCAGGATCCACGGTCGAGAGCTGGTTGCTAGTCTTGAAACACTTATCCAGATGTTTGTTGCAACGTTTGCTTTCGAGCATTCGAACATGACGGTCGACAAGCTGGGGAAGTACTTGTTTTCCCTTCTGTCGGTACTCTCGGCCATGGCATGGGGGTGGAACTTCTTGCTACGCTTCTCTTTGTTACCTTACCAAATACCTGCAACCCTCGGCGGCGATGATTTCGAGCTCGGCAGTCGGAATTTCAACTGCAAGCATGATTCGGATGACGAAGATGAGGTTGTCGAATGTGCTATTTATTTATGCAAGATCGACGAAGACGATCAGATTCGGGAATTGAGATGCGACCATCTTTTCCATAAAGTTTGCTTGGATAGATGGGTCGGGTACCGGCGTTCGACATGCCCGATTTGTCGCACCGCTTTAACTCCACGTCGACTAGTTTCCGGCATGGAAGTCATTCTTTTCAAATATAGTTCTTTTGATGACTCCAGCCACCGGGAAACATGGTGGCTGCGGTAGAATTAAATAATCACTGTGATTTTCTGACGGTTATACTTATTTTATCGTCGATATTCATCATCATAATAATTGTTATGTCGGTAATCACGATAAATTTAATGTAACATCAAAATTTACATCCGTACATGATACTTCAGACATGGAACAGGATGATCTTTGAACTTTCAATGAGTTCAAAGTACGGGGACTAAATTTAATGTAACATCAAAATAGTTTTTTTCATATCAATAATCTCTAAAACAAGTGATTAAATCTTTTCGTTGACACCCTATTTTTTTCTCTAGATTGTAGGTTTAAAACTTGTTAAGATCAAATTATTTTAATAAGTTTTAGTATATATAATTAATGACTATTTTCAATAAAAATAATAACGATATCGATCAAAATAAAATTCGATCGAGAATAAATATTATAATAATACCTCTGCTTGGTTGAAGGCAAATCATGCCGGTTGAGAGAGTGAGTCGAGAGTAAACAAAGTTGTCTAAACTTATTTCCTTTGTTCAATATTTTATATAGAGACGGCTGATTCATTTTCTATACCTACAAATTTCCACGTGTCTTCCTGATTTGGCTGCTTTATTTTTATAGGGAAAATTAATGATAAAATAATATTTCATTTGTTTCGTACTTAAACACCTGAAATTCATGGTTACTGAAAGTATTAATAATAACTTACATGGTTAATTAAAAAATAATATTATGAACATAATGATCAAACTGCATGTAAAGGGACTGAATGGTTTGTTATTATTATAATTTTTTTTAAACAAAATAGACCCCAACTTTGAAATTATGAAAGAGATTATTAATATTTAATTCAAATTTTAAAATATTTTTTTTAATTGAAGAAGTCTCATATAATGATATGTATTAAAGCTTGACCGAAAAGAACGTTAATTTAATACTAATGATTTTGATTAATTCGAAGAATTAACTCTAAAAATAATTAAATATTTTATTAATAGAATATACTAGGTTACTAATTGAATTAAGCAACTCGTTAGTAATCTGAGTTTGATTTAGTCAAAACTTAATCAATGTTTGAATTGAATTGATTGGGTTTAAGCTTAAGATTTTAACGAATCAAATCGAGTAAGGTCTAACCTGATTTAATAAATTTACTAATAATTTATTAATTTTTCTATAATATGTTATTTAATATATTTGCAAATTGTTACTTTATAGTTTAGATTTTAGAATTACTTCACACAATATTCAAATTGTTTATTATTATTAGTATTATTAATTTATATTTATATTAAACTCTATATTTCTCGTCAGTAAAATAAAATGATACTATATCCTAAGAATAAATTTAAAGAATATAATTTAATTTTTAAAGAAATATATATTATCTAATCTATATCCATTTATTCTTATCACTGCCCAAGTCAAAAGAAAATATAATTGACGGAATTATACGTATTATATAGTATAAATAAAATAAATAAACAAAATTCTAAATAAATAATACACGTGTGTAATATCCAAGAATATATATAATTATAAATTTTAACCATGATTTTTATATTCTAAATCCTATATTTTACGTCCTAAAAATATACACCCTACATTTAATTTTATAAACCGGCGTAACTACAATCTTAAATTCTAAACTCTAAATTTGAATACGATACTTAAAAGAAGTATAGTTAAAGAACAAAATTTGCACCCGTAATTAAAGGACAATTTTTTTTTACTCATATCTCAGTCGGTAACTTTTTTTTTTCCGACGTGGGATTAATGTTTTTTTATTTCTTTTCAAGCGTGACATTAACTTTACAATAATGAATCGAATACAAATTATATTCCTAACAATTTGGGTCACGTTTACTCTATTAGCATCTTTTTAGGACAAATACATATTTTTTTCGATAATAGTATAACTTAGTTGATAAAAAATCGTTTATCATTTATCTAAAAAAAATCGGTTATCTCTTTATTATATTTCTTTTAGTGTTCTCACTTTAAAATATTAATTTTAGAGTTTAGAACTCAAGATTAAAGGTTGTGATTAGGGTTTATAAAATTAAAAGTATGATGTATTTTTTAAGGTATAAAATTTAAGATTTAAAATATAAAAATTAAAACTAAAGTTTAAAATTTAATTTTAAAATATTTTTAAATAGGACATAAAATAAAACATGATTAAGAATAGGAGAATTTTTATTCTCGTAAGGTCATTGACATTCTCAAACAAATTGGGTAGGCCATGTCGAAAACATGTATTTATGTTCATGTTTAAAGTTAATAGCTATTTTTAATATTTATACTTAATTTTTTTTATTAAAAATAATATTATATCATTATGACATAGTTCCAAAATACAATTTTGAAAAGAAAAAAAAACTTGGGGTGAAAATTCTATAAAATCTAAATAAAAGTAGGTGCTTTAATATCATTATTGAAAAATTAATCTTGAAATTAAGTATCATAATCCATAAAAAAAAAAAATTGAATTTTCATTCTTTTTATTACGTAAACCTTTTTAATTCCATTTAACATCATTAATTAACATTAATTAATTAAATCTTTTGGAGACTAAGCCTGGCTGCTGCTGATCTTTATTGAAAGATACAAACTTTGTAATATCAAACACATCATACGTAATTTTACGTGTTTACTTTTAAAATTATTTAGAATAAAGTCGTATTATTCAAATTATTGAATATAATCAAAGTATAATAATTAGTTCAAAATTATAAAAATATGAAATTGATATTTTTCACGTTTATTTTATAATGTGTGTTTAGAAATTTAGAATTTATGGTCAAGACTCTTGTAATAATATTGTCTCTGAAAATGAAAAGTAAAATGATTTTAAATCATAATTAAATTTCTGATTGAAAATAATAAAAATGATTCTTTTATGACTAATGTTATACATTTATTCAATAATAGCAAGTTTTAATTTTATAATATTAAAATACAAGTATAACTCAAAGTTGAATAAATAATTCTTAATAAAGTATAATTCAAGTTTGAGACGTATGCGTAGAAAATTTATGCCGAGAGATTCATCCATTAAAATTAAGTGTATAATTATGTTGGTTCGATTTAATAGAATAAGTATTAATATATATGTGTTAAGATAATGATGCACCGACTGACCGTCTTCCATTTCTGAGAATAATACTCTATAAATAACCCCATATTTCCCATCCTTTTGGAATCCATATCTCAAGTCTCCAGAATTCTTTCAATAATCCAGCCATGGCGTTTCACAAGCTATGGAAGTACTTCTTCTCTCTTCTTTTGATCGTTTGTAAAAGGGGCATGGGATTTCTTGCTTCGTTACTCTTTGTTCCCTTATGAAATACCTGTTGCCGCCATGGTAGCCGAAGATTCTACCTGTAAGCAACACTCGGGTGACGAGGAAGTTGCTGAATGTTGTATTTGTTTATGCAAGATCGATGAAGACGATGAGATTCCAGAGCTGAGATGCGGCCATTTGTTCCATAAAGTTTGCTTGGATAGATGGGCAGGATACGGGCGTTACACTTGCCCTATTTGTCGAACTTGGTTAACTCCTCGGCAATGGGTTTCCGGCACCGGGATGGAAGTCATTCTTTTCAAATATTGTTGTTTCCATGATTCCGGCCACCGTGAAAACTGGTGGCTGCGATAGGTATTAAATTAGATGGCGTGATTTAAATCCTTTGTCTCACAGTCACGCATACCTGTATGTATAGGGAGTAATATTTTTAAGATATCTTTTGATATATATACATGCTGATATAACTTACAGATTCTCTCTCAACGATTAATGATTTTTAATTATATATTTATTTTATTATAGTTTACGTTGGAGATTCATGTTTTTTTAATAATATATTTTTTTAAGTTCGAATTTGGATCTTTTCCTTAAATATTGTGTCTTTGTTATTACACTCAACACTTGTTAAAAATCAGTCCATTACTGTTATAACAAACTGTTATTTAACAGTAATACCGTCGTTCGAAACCATTATCAATAAAAATAACGGTGAGATTTAGATTCATACCGATAACGTACGGTCGATAACGATCATTATTTAATGAATAACAATTGATAACGACGATGATGGTCCGTTATTTTCGTTATTTCAAAAATTCTCATAATATGTTGTGTAAATTTAAAAAAATCGTAATCATGATTGTAGCGACGATCGCGATAACAATTGTTATATCCGCAACTAATACAACCGGAAAATTTAAGTTTAAGTTTTGGTCTAACGGACAATAGATGGAAAGAAATTAAGTTTTTTAGGGTAAAAAAAGATTTTCTAAAAAAATTATAGGTAAAATTAAAAATATTTTTTTATCAATATTCACATCATTAAATTAATAAAAGTAAACATTCGTTTGAATTAATTAATAGTGCTTATAATAGTATCTGTTCTAAAATATATTCTCGACCATTTAACATTAATCGCTCAATTATTCTGACGATATTAATGATACTCAAACTCATAACCTCCGAGAACAATAATATTTCCTTTATTTCCTTTAACTAAAGAGCTCATGCTCCATCCGTGATAATTAAAAATATAAATTTTGGGCAAAAAAATAGTGGGATCGTACCTTAAATTAACTATATTTGTAGGCCGATATTTTTAAACTAAATATAGTCATATTTATATTAAATTAAATTTAAATATATATATTTGTAGGAAAAATTCTAATTTAATATATAAATACCACATATATTTGTTAGAAATATAAATGTTTTATATTTAAATGACAATATCTTACATAGTGACTAAATTAAAATGATTTTTTTAGTAATCAAAATAAAAACAACTAAAGGTTGGGTGATCATATAGGTAAATTATATAGTATGTACTTTCATAATTTAGGTAAACCATATGAATATCACTTGATTATAATAATATTTTAATTTAATTATCATTTATTAATCGTATTAATTAAAATTTTAATAAAATATTAAATAATATGAATCAAATATATAATTATATGTTTTTTCGTTAGATATTAATTACATACGACTTAATCGATATAATTTGAATAGTTAATTAATTAGGGAAGCTATTCTAATAATCACTCAACTGATTTGACATGTTCATTTTTGTCAATTAAAAATATTTAAAATTTTTGATTGATAAATTTGATAGTTTTATAGTCGAAATAAATATGTTCAGTTAGTTGGATGGCTACTGGAATAATTTACCCTAATTAATTTTGATTAAAATTAATAGATAATAATAAAATTAGGATATCTTTTTCACTGCAAATTGTCATCAACTATTGTAATTAATTTGGCCAATTTATCCTACTCACCACCGCCACTCGCAACGACCATCGCCGCCGCTAGCTTCTTCCCCGCTGTCCCATCACCGTTTTCCTCAGCCACCGCCGCTTCCTATTTCTTTTCTTCCAATTACTTTCATTCTCAAATCAGCCGCGTCAAAAGGCAAATTAACCATGTGGGGATGGTGGAGATTCGGGAAATGGACGGTCCTGATTATGTTCCTTCACATCATTGCTGTTTTGATCTTCACCAAAGGCTTTCTCTTAACGCGAACTGAACTTCCCCATTCCAGCCACTGCACAGATCTTTCTCAATCTCCTTGCCATTCTTCTTCTTCTTGTTGGACCAAGCCTGCTGTTGACCGTCTAATCATCATTGTTCTCGATGCGCTGCGATTTGATTTCGTTGCTCCAAGTTCATTTTTTGAGCAGAAACAACCTTGGATGGATAGACTGAAAGTGTTACAGAGGATGGCTTTAGAGAATCCTTCTTCAACTAAGATTTTTAAAGCTATTGCTGACCCACCAACTACCAGTTTACAACGTTTGAAGGTTGCTTTGCTTTTCGTTTTACAAGTTTTCAAAGTTCTTTGATGAAAATAGCTATTAATGGGTTTGTTTTTATTGATGTTTTCAGGGATTGACAACAGGGGCACTCCCTACTTTTATTGATGTTGGGAATAGCTTTGGTGCTCCTGCCATTGTTGAAGACAATTTCATTAAGCAGGTTTATTTGATCATTACACTTTTTGCTTGAGAAAAAAAAGTGGCTTTGAATAGAAACTCAATATTAATTTCAATTTAGAATTAAAAGATAGAATCATATTCTTTCTAAAATGAGAATTTTCGATTTTCCATTTACATATAGAAAATTATGTTGGACTAGTGTGGCATTTTTTTAATATATATGTATATGTAGACTTGTTTTGCCTTTCAGGAAGTAAAATCTAAGTAGCAAAAGTAATCACCAAGTGAAATGCTTAATGTTTATTGGTGTTTTTTTTATTATTATTTCAGTTGATTCAAAATGGGAAGAGAGTGGTGATGATGGGAGACGATACATGGACACAATTGTTTCCTAATCATTTTAACAAATCTTATCCGTACCCTTCTTTTAATGTTAAGGATCTCGACACGGTATGGCATTTTTTTAACTGCAATTCATTGGAAGACACTCTCTATGTATCTAAATGGCTATGGTATATGATGTCAATTTTGTTTTGCTCAGGTAGATAATGGATGCATTGAACACCTACTCCCATCATTACATCAACAAGATTGGGATGTCCTTATTGCTCATTTTCTTGGAGTGGTATGATTAACATGGTTTATTCCGAGATGAGAAAGTTTTGATAGATGTTTGGTTAGTGAACTTTTCAGGAATCAGGTTATGTTCTTTTGGAGCCAGAAGCTGAATATAGATATCTAGGAGCTTCATTATTAGATCTTATAATTATTAATAATTCTTTGGTGGAGTTATTTTCCTCTTCCTTATTGCCTCGTCACCTGGGTGTTTTGCTATTGTTATTGTAATCTAATTATATGTTAAAATTGACTTATACCTAGGAAAATAAAACCTATCTAACCTAAGTCCCTTTACCTTGTTTAGTGTAAATTTACCTATTGATGTGTTCTCAGTATGTGCTGCAAATTTTGGTTTAACCACACTGATTTAATGCTATTGTGGATGCTTCATACACCTCTAAAATTACATGAAGTTTGTAATATCTTGTATCCATTATACGTGGTTATGTTGCAAATTTGGTTTTTACGAACTTCTTTTTTGTCAGGATCATGCAGGCCATATCTATGGTGTTGATTCCACTCCAATGATTGAAAAATTGGAGCAGTACAATGCAGTTTTAGAGGTATTTTGTTGAAAAAATACAACTACTTGTTGCTTCAAAATGCTTTAGCATCTTTAGCATTCGTCTTCCATGGATTCTCTATCATTAGCTTTCTTTTTCTTTCTTAAAAAACAGTCCTAACCAAACCTCCCTGTCTCACAGAATGTTCTATTGAGAACTTATTTTGCAATTTGTGATTTGTGACATGCTTGTTTTAGTTTTGTTAGAGGCTTGACATGGAAAATATATTGTAGAAACTCGTTTTGCATTTACTTCTATTTTTATCCTTCTGTTGCTTGCCAAGAGTCCATTTAGCTTTATGTGTCTGCCTGAATCTGACTGCTTGTTTGATTCAGAAAGTGATTGAAGAACTCCAGAACCAGTCCGGACCTGGCATGTTACATGAGAATAGCTTACTTCTTGTAATGGGTGATCATGGACAAACCTTAAATGGGGATCATGGAGGAGGAAGTCCTGAGGAGGTCTGATGCTTATATTCTGAATTTCTGATCTACGACATAGAAATTTAATTTTATTATTTTGCGTTTTAGTGAATTATTTGTTTCATCATGTAGGTTGAAACATCAATATTTGCTATGAGTTTTAAGGATTTGCCTTCTCTGCCATCTGAATTTGCTTCTTCATCATGCGAGGTAGACTTGGCATTTCCTCTCTCTTTCAATATATGTCGGTGGCTTCTAGGAGGTGTAGAGAGGTTCTTTCACTTAGGCTGCTTTTGTGCGCCTTGTTGATAACAGTGGAGAAAGGGAAGGAAAAAAGACATAATACATTAACATTAGAGACAACTTTAGCTGTAACTTTTTATGAGGTGACTTGATTATAATTTTATGTTAGGGCTCAGTATACCGTGTCCTTTATTAGGGGACAAAACTTTAGATGGTCATTTATTTAGCATTCTCAAGACCCATATTTTCTTATTTTTCTTCCTTTTGTTTCAGCCTAGCAAGAATATGTGTATCAGCTCCATCCCCCAGGTTGGAATGGTCTCTTACTATTTGTAGTCTCTGATCACTTTCCTTTGAGTGTTTTCTTCCATTAAACAAGTTTTTAAGTCATATTACTTCTTGCAGCTTGATTTTGCAGTAACAGTGTCATCGCTCCTTGGTGTCCCATTTCCATTTGGAAGGTGCCGTGTAAGCATTCTTTCAATTACATTTTTACCATGTTATGACAGTATAGATCATTAGCTCTTTATTTCTTGGACTTATTTTGAAGTCATTTTATTTTGCTGCTAAATAAACAATGCATGTTAGTTGCATTAGGGAGTTGGAGTGGAAAATACTATTTAAATTGCTCTTGGGAGTTGGGATTGACCCCTAAAAGGCAAGGTGTTTTCCTCAGCCATATTATCTTCATTGGCATCTCAAGTGTTTGTTAGATACACCTCTGAATTTTAATTTATAATCTTCGATTGGCAATTAACTACACTCAGTTGTCAAAATTTAATACTGCAAATTTCAGGGAAAAGCTGTTAGTGAGTTACTCATCCGATCATAAAAATTACAAAAAATAATTTCTGTTTCTTTTTTATTTGGAGGCAGTTGCCTTAGTTTTTCCCCTTCACAGCCTAGGGCTTCTAGCATTGCACATGACAATGGCTTTGAGTAAGAATGAAAGCAACCTCTCATGCAACTAACATCTTTGTACTGTGAAACTGCCTCTCACCACAGCTTTTCTCTTTTCTCCCCTTAAGAGATAGACTGTTGAAGCTGCGGTTTTTTGTAGGGCTCTTTATGTAGTTTAGACTTTTTGATATTTGAGAGGTGTGAAGTGTCTGTATGTTTAAATTCATGTCTTAGATTTTGTTTTATGTTTCTCTTTAAGTATGTTCTCTGCATCAAGTAAAGTTGTAATGTTCTTTTCACTTTTCATAGTCCCAAAAAATGTCATGCTATTGATTCACTTCCCTGTTCATTTTGCAGCATTGGGCGTGTTAATCCCGAATTATATGCCTTAGCTGTTGGTACATGGAATTTGGATGACAATCAAACATGGAACAACCAGGATGAAACAAAGCTGGAAGAATGGTTGCAAAATTATGTAAATGTCATCTGCACCAATTCATGGCAGGTATTATTTTTTCTTTGTTCTTTGGACTCTTCCTGGCGTATAGGTATCAACCACATGAGCAGGGACGGAACTGGAATTAGAGGGGTCGATTTGTATAACTTCAAAGTTAACAGGGACATAATAAGCATTTAGTCCCATTTTTTTTGCGGGGGAGGGGGAGGGGCAGGGCTTAATTTGATAAGTATTCAAATTTCAAACTAGCAGGGACCAAATTTGCCATTAGACAAAAAAAGTTGGGGGTGGGGTGCCGGACCCCTTCCACTCCCTTGGTGGTTCCATCAATGTGTGAGAACTTTGTTGACTATTTTTTGTCTAAAAAATTACCGATACTATAGTTTATTAGCTATGCATTGCCTGGTAAGACTTAAGAGAACATTAGTCAGAAGTAAGAAAGGGATTACATAAGACGTAGCTGCAGGTATAGCAAGGCATATTATTTGTGAGAAGCATCCTCTTGCTCACTATATTTTTCCATTCTCATTATTGGTTATTTGCATATAGGTGAAAAGATATATTGATGTCTATTCAGCTTCATCAGTTATCGGGTTTTCCTCTGAGGACTTATTCCACATATCTGATTTATATGCTAAAGCAGAAGAGAATTGGTCGAATTTATCGTTTTACAAGAATGAAAGTTCCAACACATCATTGCCAGTTCTTAAAAGGCAAATAGTTGCCTATTTTGAGTTTCTTTCTTATGTTGCTGAGCTGGCTCGCTCCAAGTGGACTGAGTTTGATTTAAAGATGATGGGAACTGGAATTGGAATTATGGTTTTCTCTTTATATTGTCATATCCTTGCCATTAGGCAGCTGAATAAGGCCTATAGTGTCTCTCTTCTGTTATCGAGAGATTCTGGAATTTCCTTTGGGTTAATTCTTGCTTCCTTTACAGTACTGATACGTGCATCGAGTCTACTATCAAATAGTTATATTTGTAAGTTCCTTAACCTGATATTTAGTTATCATGTGCAAGCATCTTTTAATCACTTTTGTTGATATTCCCACTATCTTTTTCTTACCAATATCAGTGAAAGAAGGGAAAGTTGCAAATTTCCTCTTGGCCACTATTGGCATCATGACATTAAGTTTTTCTTTCATGAGGAACAAGATGCTACTTGAAGTGAGTATTGGTCTCCCAGAGTTTAAATACACCCCCCTCAAAAAAAACATGTCCCTTTTTTTACCTGTGGTGTAAATCTGTAATAAGTTAATTTAAGTAAATTACTTTCTGTGCTGCTAATTTTGTCTTGAATGTGTGCCAGGCAGCTACATTTCTTCTTTTGACATTCATTTTTAGGATTGCTATTGAAGTTGGTCTAGATAAGCAAGCTGCCACTTCTCAATTCATGAGTGCATCCTCTTCGTGGATGCTTGGGATTTCAATAAGTGAATCACTGTGGACATATATGGCTGAAATTGTGCCAGTTCTTGCATTGACTATTTTAGGATACTTTCTATACAAGGCCATATCTAGCTGCTATTGGGGAATTGCAAAGTGTGTTATGATGGGAACAATTTTAAGCTATTTGCTCATAGTATTGCATTGGATTTCTGAAAGCAACATATTGGATCTGGCTCATTTTCTTAAAGGATTTGAAAAAAATTATATCCCTCGAACAATTTATTCTATTGGACTTGGTCAGCTGTTACTGTTGGCATTTGTTCCACTATTCAGCAAGGAGGAAACGTCAAATTACAAAGGAAGCTTATTTGTTAAAATGATATCTATTTTATCTGCATGTAGTTCAACGGTTATTCTTCTCCAAGGAAAACAAGGTGCCTTGGTTGCATTAGGATCCTTGTTAGCAGGTACTTTTTCCCTACAGCACGTTTCAGCTTGATTTCCTTTTTCTTGCCTGGCTATAGAGTTATATTATCAGTTTGTTGATTTTAATGACCTTTGAACCTATGGTGATGCAGGTTATTGCATGATGAGGCTTCAAGGCATTGGACAACTTACCATCCGTGGAACTGCAGAAATTCAAATTTTGGATCCTCTTCCTGTTTTGCAGTGGAATCTGTTAGCTGTGTGTCTGTTTTTTGCAACTGGTCACTGGTAAGATGCATGTAATTCATTATACCGAGCCATATGTGTGGCAGACAACACATTTGGTATCAATTCTATTGATTTAATTAATTAGCTAATTTTGTTATGCTATGTAGATCCTTCTGTGGTCTGTTTCATTCTTCTAATGTTACTCTTACTGTGCGTAGAAGGTGTATCCATGTAAAGAACTTTTACAGTTTTAACTATCTGATGCATCTGTTTCTGAATCTCCTATCAATCTTTCATCAGGTGTACTTTTGATGGCCTCCGATATGGTGCTGCTTTCATTGGGTAAGATTTTGGTATGTGTGAACTTTTACATCTGTTATTCCAAATTAACCTGCCAAAAGAAACAACTTTTGCATTTATCTTTCTCGATCACAAAAATTAATTATTGGTTGTTTTCCTTGATTATACAACTTTTTTTAAAATAAAATCCGCAACTATTTATTTTTTATTGACCCAACAGGATTTTACTTGATTTTCAGGTTTGATGAGTTTGTTCTTGTACCACAAGCAATCCTTCTTACAATTGATACATTTGGATTTTCTCACATCCTTTCTATATTTGGACTACCTCTTTCTGTTGCCTTTTCATCCATGTTCAATCAGACTGAGCACAGAAACCTCTTCTCCATAAAGTTATTTTGGGTAAGTTTTTTAATGAGGATGTCTATTTTCCTATGACGTGGATTATAGATAGAATGCAATGAGACGAGCGACGAGTAAAATCCTTCTTGTGTCAGAAAAATACACTACTAAATATAGTTATAGTTTATAATCCTATTTCATGAACTTAATTAACTTAAATCTGATATGATATAATGGTTCTTTTTAGTATGATTATTTTCAAGTTAAATATTATCTTTCCTAATGAGAAGATATGTCACTGCTGATTCAACGTCGTTTTAGATATTTATGGTGTATGGACTCATTACGGCTACTACAGTCACCGCTACTATATTATGTGTCGCCATCCAGAGGAGGCATCTAATGGTACAGTAACTTTTCCCTGTTAACTTCATATTTGTTTAATATGAATCTCAACAACATGACAATCATCTGCCTTTTCCTTTGCAGGTGTGGGGATTATTTGCTCCCAAGTTTGTTTTCGATGTGGTGGGGCTTATCCTTACTGATGTCCTCATTTTTGTGGCATCCATCTACTATTTCTAATGGTATGCAAAATTTGTATTTGAATTGCGGGGATTGTAAGGCGATCGTAGTGTTGAATTGATGAGGCTTTGGTAGATTGATTTAGCAGATAAATTATGAGTAGATGACATGAAATATTGCTCAAAACTATTGCCAAATCAAAAATTTTGCAGGATAGCATTTGTAGTGTGAAACATTGAGAAATTTACTTGATCGGTTGGTTGATTTATCCATTCTTCTTTGTGCATTTTCTCTTCTTTGTTGTTCAAATGTGCACAATCTCTGATTTAGAGATTGCAGCATGTGGATTCTTTCTTGTCCTGACCCGACCTGATATCCTCTCAGGTTGACAAGTCGAGGTTGACGTCGACTTGATATCGATTCAATAATGGCACGAATGTCCCATGTATTTCGTTATGTTTATCAATGTGGTACTTTGACTTCTAATCGTTTAATATGTCCCTTGTACTCTCCCTAGTGAAGGGAGATTATGGAAGTTGCCGATTCTAATGTTGTTCATGCCATTCGAGCCTTCATCGAGAATGAGCCAAACCATTATTCATCAGCAATATACAAACCCTTATTTCTCCTTTTCTATTTCTTTAGTAAATATTCATCTACTCGGAGATTTGAAATTTTATAAGACTTTGATAGGTAATGTTGAAAAGAGTTGTTGCAACATGCAATGTTCCTTATCAGTCCCTGATGGCTCTACTTCCTATTGCTTCACACCCAAAACCACTTGAGATACATGACAAACAGAAGTGAAATAAGACCTAAAAGAACCGTCTCAGAAGGACATGACATATAGCCTTCTTCAAATCTTGCATCTCGAACGGGGTGGACGGAATGTGCTTGAACTTGATTTGAATGAGGGGAACTTGTTTGAACACCATGTACATCTCCAAATCTTGCAGATCGAGCTTCTCGGGCAAAACGTTCATCGTCGAATCTTGCACTTTCTACTGCATCTGTGGAATTTGGTTGAACCACATGTGCAGCTTGGATTGCACCTGTGACATTGACATTTGGTTGAACCCCATATGCCTGAGTGGAATTTGCTCGAACCCTGCGTGCATCATCGAATCTTGCAGTTCTAAGTACACCGGTGGTATTGGTTTGAATCTCATTTGCACGAGTGGAATTTGTTTGAGCCAAGAGTGTATCACTCAATCTTGTAGTCGGAACAACACCGGTGGAATTCGGTTGAACACGATATGCATGAGAGGAGTTTCCTTGGATCCCATGAGCATAGTCGAATCTAGCAGTTCGAGAGTCCAAATATTTGTCTTTGAATCTTACAACTCGAACAGAACTGATGGGATTTTCTTGAACCCGGCTATTTGCATGAATGGTATTTGTTTGAACACCTGGTGCCCCGCTACCGAATCTTGCAGCACGAACTGCACCAGTGGAATTGGCTTGAACCCTGTGTGCATCTCCGAATCTTGCAGCTTGAATTGCATGAACTGAATTTGTTTCAACCTCACGCGTCTGACCATATGTTGTAGCTTGAACATTTGGTGCTATATATTTATCAGCCAATCTGCCAATTCTAGCTACACCGGAAGAATTGGCTTGAACCCCAGGTCCATTACCAAATCTTGTAGCTCCAACTGCAGTACTGGTGGCATTGGTTTGAACCCAATTTGGTCTATTTGGAAGTGCTTGAATACCACGCCCATAGCTGAATCTTCCGGTTCCAACTTCTTTGGCCACATATCTATCATTGAACCTTGCAACTCGATCGACACAAATGGAATTTGCCTGAACACTACTTGCATGAGTGGAACTTGGTTGAACCCCATGTGTAATACCAAATCTTGTAGTCCGAACTGCACTGGCAGAATTGGCTTGAACCGAATTAGCTAAAACTGAATTTGCTTGAACGTTACTTCCATGAGTGGAGTTTGTTTGAATCCCTTGTGCATAGCCGAATCGTACTCTTCGATCTTTTGAGGCCATATATTTATAGTTGAATCATGTAGTTCAAACTACACATATAAAATCTGTCTGAACTTGCATATCCTAATCTTGCAGCTCAAAATCTAGTACTTCTCACCATTGCCAACATCAAATTTGTATAGTTCTGACCAATTTCCAATTTCTAAACTTCTGGTTTCAGATCTTAAAAGCAAGTCATAACCTTTGGTCTTACCACATTGCCTAGACTCTTCCTTTTGTTTCAAATTTGACTTTTATATTTTATTTTATGCAATTTGCAATAAATATTATCAAGAACTTTCCCAATCTTTCAATAAAATGAATTTTGGGTGGTATAACAAGGAACCTTCTCTTTTAAAAAAAAAATCTCAATTTCATTTTCATTTACATTCTCTCTAAAGATAAATGATTAATTTTTTTAAACAAGTTAATAGTGATTACAGTAATATCTGATCTAGAATATAATCTCCATCATTTGACTTTGATCGCTCGATCACTCTGCTGACATCGTTGGTGTTCGAACCCGTGACCTCTAAGAACAACAACCGTTCCTTTAAAAATAATCTTCCGGTATAACCCATTTATATTTTTATATTTTGGGCCTTTGGGCCCAATACCACGCCAATTTAACATTTAGCCTTTTCATTGTAGTTTTAAAGGAAAAGTAGATAAAAAATACTTTAAAATTTTTATTTAAATAAAAGATAATTATTATTTTATTTTTATTTATCTATATATTTTTATAAAAAATAATAAGAAATAAATGTGATAAAATTATATTAACAATTATGAATTTAAGTTCTAATTTAATTATATTTGATTTCAAGTAAAATTAAGCAATTTAAACTAATATTTTATTCAATTTTATATTAAATTTGAGGATCAGTACTTTCAAGTAAAAATATATAATTTAAGTACTTATTTTAGCCAAAAAAATATTAGACACTTATTTTAAAAAAATATAATTTGTTCTAAGTTAAGCCAATAAAAAAAACTATAAATTTACATGCAATATATTATTAAAATAATAATATTAAAACCCGAAAAAAATAGTAATTACATGTTATAATTTCATTTCTTAATCTAACCTAACCCACAAAAAAACATATTCTAGTAATAAGTCGTCGTTTTGATTGAAAAGAAAATGCTAAAAGCCATTTCTTAAAAAATTAAAGAGTCAAATATTAGAAACTTAAAATTTTAGAAATTAAAATTAAAATTTTTAAAGGGTTTAATTTTTTTAATAAATAAAGTCTAACTAAAAAAATTAAAATTTTGAGAGATTTAATGAGAATTTTTTTCTCAAAAATTATGAAAAAATTAATATGACATTATACAATTTTTTATAACTATTCCATCCCCTATTTAAAGACAACTAAAGGTTGAATGACCATTTTATAATAATAAACAATATTGAATACTATATTATATAATTTTTTAAAGTTCGGTGACCATTTTATAATTCTAGTATAGTTTAATGATATTTTTTAATTTACGTTTTGTTTATTATTTTTATGTTGTTGCTTGGACCATAGGGCATTTGATTTTTTTGTCTGTTTTTTAATGTAATAAAATTAATGCATTTGGATAGCATGCATGACAAATGCCATTAAAAAGACAATGTTAGGCATGACAAATGCTGGGAAATTATAAATACAATTATCGACATGATTTTCATTTAATTTTTTTAATTTTAGGGTGAAGGTAAGTTAAGAAACTTTAATTTTTTTATTTAGTTAAATAATAATTATCAGTAATATCTGTTTTGTAAGATAATCTCAATTATTTGACATGGATCATTCAATTATTTTATTGCAAGTATTGATGCTCAAACTCGTGACCTTTAGGAGCAATAATTGTTCCGTTAACCACTTGAGATAGAAGGATTGTAAAAAAAAAAACTTTTAATTTTTGAGTGAACACAAATTAGAAAATTTAAGGATCAAATCATAAATATTATAAAAATTAAAAATTAAATATATGAATTTTAAAAATTCAGGATTGAATTATATATGAAGATTCAATTAATTTAAATATTTTAATATTTAATAATTTAATTTTTAAGTTCAAATTAAATATTAATTATGTCTTTTATATATATATATATATATATTAGAATTCCATTTACTCCGCAATTTATGTATATATTAAAAAAACATAAAATCAAAGTAGGCGACAGAATAGTTAAAAGATATATTATCACATATAAAAAAATAAAAATATATACCACATATAATTATTAAAAAATCCTTAAAATAAAAATTAATACTACCGTTATATTTCAATTAAAACTAATTTTTTAACTTAATTATTTTTAATTTGATTTAAGTTGATTAAATAACTATTTTTTTTTGATTCCATAAATTCAATATTAAATTTAAGGATGAGTCTACCACATGCATCGAACATTACAAAACATCACTAACTTTGAACATTGTTGAACATTATTAAACTAAATAATAAAAATTAAAAATTTTAAGGACTAAACATATAATTTTAAATTATTAAAAAAAATTAAACAAATTAGATATATTATATTTTAATTTTGTTAATAATATTTTAAAATTATTTTTAATTTTAAAATAAAATTTATTAAATCTAAATCCTAAAACCCTAAACTCAAGCTAAAAATATTAAAAATTAAATCCTAAAATTCAAAACCCTAAATCATAAACTTTAAACACAAATAATATATAAAACCATAAACCATAAAAAATAAAAATATAAACATAACCTAAACCCTAAAATAAAAAAAATGAAACTCTAAAAAATATAAACCCTAAACTTGAAACCCAAAATTAGTTTAAGATTTAGATTTAGGGGTTTTGGTTATTTTAGGGTTTAGAATTTTAGGGTTTATGGTTTAGTATTTTTAGGGTTTTTGATTTTAGATTTTGAATTTAGGATTTTAAGATTTATATTTTAGGGTTTAGAATTTAATGTAGTGATTTAGGTTTTGAATTTTGGTTTTAAGGTTTAGAGTTTAGGATTTTTTATTTTTTAAAATTAATTTAAATTAATATTTTATTCAATCATTTAAAAAATAAAATAATATATATAAAAGATAATTTAATAAAAAAATTATTTTAAATAATTTATAATTATAGGTTGAGTCCTTAAATTTTTTAAACTTTATTAATTAGTTTAATAATGTTTAACGATGTTCATCATTAACGGTGTTCGACGCTCGTTATAGAATTTTCCTAAATTTAAAGGATGAATCTTCAACGGGCGTCGAACACCGCTGAACATTGTTAATGTTGAACACCGCTGAACATTATTAAATTAATTTATAAAAATAAAAATCTAAAGGACTAATCATATAATTATTAATAATATGTTGAGTTTATCATACTTTTATTAATTACATACTGAATCCTTGAGATTTTAAATTTTTATTAATTAATTTAATAATATTTAACAATATTTAACATTAATGATTTCATCGTTGTTCTACGCCCATTATAGAATTTTCCAAATTTAAATAATCTAATTTAAAGCGTTTGTTTTGGAAATAGTAAATCTGATGGTAAAGACAAATGAAAGTCACGGAAGTGTATCGCATCGGACTACGGAAGAAACCGGGCATTTCTCCGCTAATTGCGCTGAACACAACGTTTTCTTGGACTTGGTGGTCTTCAGTTACTTTATTTTATTTTTTTTATAAATTTAAATTCAATAAATATTTATTTAACACATCCAAAAATATATATGAAAAGGATAATACACTTAGCTTCACATGCATTTTCAAGGAATATTATTTGGAGTGATGTTTATTATTATTAATTTTTTATTTCATTACAGTGATTTTCTATAGTATATACTTTCAGCTATTGGACATTGATCGCACAATCACTGTGTTGACAATACTGGTGCTCGAACTCATGACCTTCAAGAACAACAATCGTTCCTTTAACCGATGAGGCTAGATGATTCGTGCGAGTGATGTTTATTATAAAATACTCGATTTTTGGGTACTTCTAATTATATATTTTTAAAATTAAAAATATATATTCAAATTAATCGAATCGAATCAAATATCTAATAATTAAAAAATTAACCTAAATCTGATCTAATTATTCTTAGGTCAGATACATAACTGAATTAAATATTTTTTAAAAATTATTTAATTTTTTAAATTTATTGGATCGTATAATTTTAAACACGATATTATATATTCCATTGTATACACTTTTATTGGAAATCAATTAAGTCCTTTTGTTGTCCCTTGACAGTACTGTTGCCGTACCATCTCTCTCGTCATCCCTTCCAACTGCTTCTAATCCCTTATTTAATTCCCTCTTTCTCACTGCTTTATATATTCCAAACACCATCCCTTACTGTATCCTATTCCTCGGTCTCTCGGTTCCAAAATTCAGACACAACATTTATTGTCTTTGATTTCGAAATGAAGCAGATCATACGCCGTATTACTCGCGTCGCCGATGCTGCATCGCAGTACAGCCTTCTCCGATCCGGCACCACCTCCACGCGCCAGCGCACCGCGGTTACGCGTCGGACAGAATCTTTCCGCATCGCGATCGCTTCGTTGAAAAAGCATTATCGACGGTCGGTCCCCGAAGGTCACGTGCCGGTCTATGTTGGGGAAGAAATGGAGCGGTTTGTGGTGAATGCGGAGTTGCTGAACCATCCGGTTTTCGTTAGCTTGCTCAACAAGTCGGCCCAGGAGTACGGGTATGACCAGAAAGGAGTGCTTCATATCCCGTGCCATGTCCTGGTTTTCGAGAGGGTGATGGAAGCGTTGAGGCTCGGGGATGAGTCACGTGACCTCCAGGATCTCCTCCGTTCTTTCTCCGACGACTGTTTTCTGGATTTGTAGGGGAACAGTAGCCGGAAAAGGAGTTCGTTTTTTGTTTTCAGACTTTCCTTCATCTTTTCTTTTCGTGTAAATATAGAAATTTAGGGAAAGTAAAGAGAAAATGGAATTCAGTTTTTCTTTTCAGATTTGATTTCCGTTTTGGTATTTACAAAAACAATTTGAGTTCATCACGGTGGAACCGAAGTCGTACAAGGAGAAGATTGAGAGAGATTCTCACAGCTGTCATTCGGCTTTTAAATGCTGCAAATATTCTGTTTGGATACCAAGAAAACCGAAGCTCGTGAAAATCAATGAATGTTTTAATTTTCTTGGAATCTCAGGACAATCCAAAGATGCCCCGGATTAGATTTTTTAAAAATTTTCTTGACAACCAAACAGGAGACTGGATTAATGATAGTGAAACGGTGAGTATGTTTGTGGACCAGATCTGTAATTTTGCCAAAGGGAAAGGGGTATTTTGGTAAGATTGTGAATTTGTTGGGTTTCAGACTTGGATTACTTTCGGCCGTCAGTTCCGTCTTCAAAAGCCGCTCAATCAGATGAATTTGTCGGAGAACTAAAATCAAATAGGGATTAGATATGAGAATTTATTACTTAAATAACACTTTATAAAAATTAATTATTAAAATGACACTTTTTTTTATTATTTCTCATATCACCCATTTGTTTATATAGTGTAAAATTTGACGGTTTTAGTGGAAATGATTTTAGTGAAAATAACTGAAACCAATTCGAACATTAAGAGAATATTCTTAAAATTTACATAAATTGTCCGAAAGATATAACACATGCATGTGTTATAGACACGTGCTCATGTATGAAATTTATTCTCAATCACTTGAAAATATGGATGTGATATAGATATAAACAAAAGATAAAACACGTGCGTTTATCTATCCGGATAAAATTTGAGTATTACAGTTATATTTATAATCTAGATACGTTAGCTTTCTTGATTTTAAAAATATTTAAATCAAGTTTGTTTATATGAATTATAAAATTTTATTGCATTTTTAGAATTTTTAAAGCAAATTAGCGTATTTATTAAAAATTCACGTAGATTGAGTGTTGATTTTTATGGGTATTCAAGTATAACCTTCATATTTATCAAAATATGTCATTATGCTAAAATTAGTTTTTAAAAATTATTTTGATTCATATTTTTTAAGAGCGTTTTAGCTTCAATATTTTAATTTTTGGTTAAAATACTCTTTTAATATTGACCTTTAGTTAACTAACGATCAACTCGTCTTGCTAACTAGAGTAGTCTACGTATGGGATGCTAATTCTTACATGGTATTCACCATTCATCATATATGATGTATTGTCATTCGCGAGAAAATTGATACTAAAATATTCTAATTTCGTTGATTTCTTTCGACAATCATTCGATAAAGCTAATTTCGAGGTATGCTATTTGTTTCCTCAAAATAATATTTATCGCCGTTTGAATTTTTAAATAAACACGTCAAACCACTCAAAACTAAAAAAGCCCTAATACCCTTAAATGAGAACTTCTTGTTTAATTTAATCAATTTTAAATGAGTTTCGTAAAAAAATCAATCCAAACATAAAATATGAGCGTTTTAATATCAATATTATCACGAGCGACGATCGATGACATACAATAACTAGCTAGCAATAGTGATCGACATATATAATAACTAAAATAAAATATTTATTTTATGCATAATATTAAGATTCAAACCATAAATTTAATATTCATTTTGCCTTGAATTCCTTCATATAATATTGCGCTCATTTAGGAACTATAATCCATCTACCAACATGAACATATATATCACATGGCGACATTTTGACGTTGATTATTTATTTTTTCAGAACTTTCATTGAAATTTTGTTGCCATCTTCTGCGAAAATTAATTAGGGTTTATTCTCCATCATCCCGGTCCCGGACAAGACCAGAGTTGGATACCGATTTATGGACATTGTTGATTATGTCGGACATCTGTTTTTCAGACATGCAAAAGTAACACAAAAGCTTTAGATGTAGGATGACAAATGGCAAAGGGTCAATTCTTTTGCTTTTATCTATCGAGAATCGAATTGGTTGGCTGATTCAATGACAAATCTAGGATGGCAACGGGTCGAATTAGGGTGAATTTTTTATTGCCTTGACTCCGACCTAAAAACTTTAATATTCGTTCCGATCTGATTCAATTTTAATATATATTTTACTTGATTCGATCTGACCCGAAATAATAAAACCTATAATACGGTTTGACCCTGACATATTAATAAATATCCAATTAAACCTCACCCGAAAAATTAATAAAAATATTAAATATTATATAAAAATAGGATAAAAATATATAAATATATAAATATATCGAGTTAGGTCAAATCGTAAATTTTTTACCCTAAATCCGACCCAACTTTATTTTTTAAATAATCTAACTAGACCCAAACTCGATTTTGTAAATAAAAAAATTTATCCCTATTAAGTCGTGTCAAAACCTAACAGAATCAAATCAAATTATCATCCCTAATCGAACGGAGGCATGGTTCGAACATCATTCTTCATGGCCTGGTGATGACCTATTCGTGTATACTTTTATTGCCAAAATATTATGTTGGTCTTTGTCCGTGTTAACCAACACTTATTATTAATTTCCTCGTTGATTTGATCCCTTAATCAGACAAACAAATTCGACAATACCAAACTTTGAAAAGTAAAACCGTTTGCATGTGATATGTGCTTGTTTGGTCTTAATCAAGCTATTAGCAAATCCAATAATAAAATTATATTAAATTACTGTAATTAATGTAGTGATCAAACTTCGAGAATTCAGACCGAACAAAAATATGTGTCCAACGTCATTTCATTCATGTTTCATGTGGTATCAAGGAGATCGTTATATTATCTGTTACTTTGATCCTGGGTCATGACCTGTGACAAGTTGGTCACCTCTGCAAAAATAAATAAATGATAAAAATTTTGTAGTTTAATAGAATAAAAATTGAACCTAATCTGCGTCACTAATAAAAAATAAGATTGTATCAATTGTAGAGATTTAAATTTGAATATCTATATATATGTAACGTGTATATATTATCTAAAAGTTTAAAAGTATATTAATTATATATAATTATATCACTATAATAAAAAATGGGAAAAAATAATAGTACGATGGAGGTGGAAGTTTCTAATGTTATATTTATCCGGAAAAAAAATTATATCATGAGTCAGTTTCAATACGTGTTCATGGATCAACCACTAAAAACTACTCATTTCTTCAATTTTTTCATGTTATATTTTTTTTCTAAGTGAATCTTCACTTGAAAAATTAAAAATTGATGAGGTGGGTAGTTTTTAGTTAGTCCCATAAATGACGTGATGAGACTGACTCATGATATAATTTCTCCCGAAAAAGACATCGCAGCATGGATTGAGACTTATGTAATACTGAATTTGGGCTATTATCCTGAATTCGAATCCTATAAAATGGATTGAGTTATTACTATTAAAATAGTAGGTAGAAGTACAAATTTTGCATTGCGTAAGACTCAATTTCGGCTTTGCATGGACACAAATGTACGACACTTTGCGTTCCACGAAATTGAATGAGAGAAAGATGGTAGGATTCGATTTGATCAAGTAAATTTAAAGGCTTTTAATTATCAAAGAAATATTGCAAGTTGCTTTCGATCGAAAGAAAGATTTCTCGAGTATGAAGTATAAAGCATAAACACATTAGTATGAGATAATCGATAAAGTGTTCCTCAAAGTATCCTAATAAAAAGAGTAATTTGTTTTGGACGGAAAAATAAGTTGAAGTTGAGGTTTATTAGATCATATGAGATCTTAGAAAGGACTAAACTCGTATAGTTTATATTTTAACTTTGTGCGTCTTAGCGAGTATAACTCTTATTTCTGAAGAATGGAATGCTCCAACCATCAAGTCCGGAAGCCTGAGAATCATCTACCGAAGATCGATATGTGATGAATCCCAAATTTCTTTGGGAAAGGTCTCTTCCAAACTAGACATGCATGGATAATGGATTCAGGACAGAACTGTCTTCGTAGATTGATTGTGATGCATGGCATCTCTGAAGGCTCATTCATCACCAACCCAAATTGAGTCGGTAAGGTGGAAGAACTTTGTGTTTCCGTCAACATCCTTAAACCACATCAGTCGAGATTTTTGGAGACAAACCCTTTCTTTCCTTCTCGATCTCACTCCACTTGCCAACAACTTCACTGAAGAAGCTTTCATGTGCTCTGGTAAATCCAACTACACCATTGTAGACGACCGGGATGAATCATCGGATTAGACTGACGGAACGGTGGATGGAACAAAAATTTTGAGGCTTCCCGATCTCCCCTCTCCTCCCCTGCGGAACGGACAGAATTCTTTGTAGCATTGCATGAGAAGTATGGGATAATGTAGATGAGAAATTGGGTGGGTTGACCGCATCAACTTTAAATTGAAGACATGGTAAAACAAAATAAAAATTAGTATATTCGGTACATTTATTAGCGTGTGTGTCACTAAAAATTTTAGGTGAAAACAACATAAAATATATTAATAAAATTTTGAAAAAGAATAATCAAATAAATGGTACGTTAATTCTGTTTGTTTGAGCTCTACTTATGCTCCAGCCATCCACTTATTCCAACGTCTCATAAATGTTTGGTTTATTTAGTTCAACCAACTTGAAGGGTGATTACGACTCGTCTGGACAAATCACAAAGGACCATAGTATTTATTTAAAACATATAATAAAAAAATATAATAGTTTAAACACTTAAAAGAAATAAAATAATTTATATAATTAAAATAAAATATAATAATTTAAGTATTTTTTTTAACTTTACTCATTCAAGAATATCTAAAAAATCACTTTATAAAATATTTTAACCACCCTCATTTATCTCACCCGAATGAGCTATTCACTTATCCCCATTTTATTGCTATACTTCGATCAAAATTTTAAAACAACAATCAACGAATTTGAGTCTAAACATTTTTCTTTACGAGCCAAAAGATCTCCAATGCTTGCCTTTGCTCTTTTTCATGTAGGGACGAAACCAGGATTTGGGGTTGAGAGGGGCAAAATATAAATGTTTAGAAGTAGGGGGACAAATTCATAAAAAATCAATTTTAAAAAAAATTTAAATAGGGGGACAAAAATGAAGGAAAAAATTCTTCGGGAGTATATACCTCCGTCCCTGACTCTACAGTTGCGTTCAATCCAAAGATGATAATTAAGGCTACACCATACCAATCGAATCAAAATTGCTTTTATAGATTTCTCGTTATCAGCGCATTGTACCCACTCTAGAAGTCTCACCTAACTAATATGTTTAATTTGTTCCTTCAAGTTATACAATACTAATGACCAAATTCGTAACATGAATATAATTTGAGTACTTATTACATTATATATAATTATAATTATAATCGTAATGTATAAATATACAATTTAATAATTAAAATATATATGACCCTAAATCAAAATAATTCTATACAAAATTATACTTACAGAAATTTAACACAAACTAAATTTAAACTAAAAAGTACACATGATACGATAAAATTCGAACTAAAAAAATACTTTTATTATTTTATTTTATATAAATCTAAATTTAAATATTATTTTAAGATTATAATATCTTTTTATCTAATAAAAAGTATATAATTAAATAATTACTTAGGTGAGCTAGGGTTGGTTTGTATTTGGAAGTAAACATTACAATCTCTAACGAAAGGTCGGTAGAAAGCTCTTAAAGGCCATGATAAAATTAATTTCTCATTTAATATGGTTAGGTTGATTAATGAATGGGTGTAATAAATGAACTTTAAGAAGCTTTTATGAACCAAACATAATAAAACCCGTTATTTGACAAAGTTTAGGTGAACGCAGTTTTCAAATATTTATAAGACACGACTATATTTATTTAGTTTTCTACAATTGTTCATATAAAAATCTTAATCATATTAATTTTTTATTATGATTTTAACGGTGATTATAGAAAGTTTATTCGATTAATGATTATTTGTCGATATAATTAATTTGGGTAACGAAATATTCTGTTTGATAGTTTAAGTTACTCATTATTCATTTTCGCTCGTTATGGATCTCGATTAAGTATTAAGAGATTCAGGAAAGTATGTAGATTTTGATGGTGCGAGTTATCTCTATGAAAATATTTGTATTTCTTTGTTCTTAAACTCATGATATCTTTTATGGTTTTAATAAAAATTCAACGGTTATTATTAATATATATAAGCTCATGCAATATCAAATATGTATCTTAATAACTAATTGATTTAGCGTGGTGATATTAAATCTCTTGAATAAAATTAAATATTTATAAATAATAGAAATTTGATTAAAAATTATCCTCGTAATAATTTTTTATAATATTAAATATAAATTAATTTATTAAATTAAATAATGCTAATTATAAAAAAAAATTATATATTTAAAGCTCAAACTCGTAGATATTAAACTATAAACAAGGGTATTAAACTATAAATTAATTTTTTATATTTTTTATATTTTGATAAATGTTATTGAGTTCTATCCTGTAATTTATTACATAATTTAAAACATAATTCAGAAAATCATATAAATGGAAATTTAAGAATTACCATGTAGGGTAAGATCTAGTGAATAGGGGGAAAAAACACAATACGAAATAAATAAGAAATATGGGAATATTAATTTCATATCTTTCTTTTTGTTTATTGCCATTATTTTCCAATATAATATCCTCATTTTCTGCTAAGACTTAAATTATATTACATACAAAATTATGGCCAATGATTTGAATATCAAAACTAGAATTTTTTTTGTTTAAATTGATATATTGAGATCAATGCGAGGTTTCTTAGAAACTGACATTGGAACAAGGGTATTGCATCTAGGACATCTACGGTTATGTTTCATTATCAAAACATACGATAAGCATCCGGGACAACCGGCCGCAACCGGCGAAGCAAGCAACCTCTCTTGATCATCACTATCTGCGTCTAGTGATTCTTTGATTGAGGATGACGAGAAAGAATACAAAGGCAACGACAAGGACGAGGGCGATCGTGTTTTGATAGGCTCTTTTTCCACCCTTTCGAGCGCGAATTTTACTTTATCGAGCGTGCACACGTTTTGATAAACAGCAGAGGACGGCGAGACTAGATTCAATTTTAGATTAGTCTCGCCGAAGAGGTTCAACAAAGGTTTCGACGGCGACCGTGGGAAGTTTAAATCTTGAAGCTTTGGTACTGTTTGATTGATTTGGTGTTTGGTTCCATCGGATGATTGTGAAGAATTTGATGAATTACATCTTTGTAAGTACACCTTACCGGACTGCAACCATTAATTAAAAAAATATATAAAAAATCATTTTATTACCAAAATCCATTTCTAAAATGAAATAAATATATCATATTTTAATTAACATATTTAAAATCAAATAATAACAAAAATATTTCATTTCTCCATAAGTAATAATATCACCATACCTTCAAGTCTAGGCGCTTTTCCCATCCACTAGGCACTTGAAGATCAAGATTAAGTTCTTCCGATAGATCATTTTTCATATCGTTCAAGGCGGAGGAACCACCGCCGCTGCCGCCGCTGCCGACTCCAAACAAGTCCCTTGTGATCAAAGCCGTTGGTTTCGTTCCACCGGAATCATTCCCTGCCATTCGATCATCCTTGTACCTGCTTAAAACTCTATGTAAAGAGCTAACTTCGGCAGCCATAGCCAGAGAGGTTTCGTGAGAAAGAGGAAGTGAGTTTTCAGAAAAATAAAAGCAAATATTATATAACAATCACTATAGAGATGTATGAGCCATTTATAAGTGTTGAAAGAAAATATTATAATTTGTAAATATTTAAAAAAAATAATTGAGAAATTAAAGTTCATTATTAGTGTTTTAATGTTAATTATTTCAATTTCAATTTAGAAAGAAATTAATTAATCCACTGATTTAATTGTTGTAATTAATTGTTTCATTTATTGATTTGCATATTTATTTATTTTATGTTAGGTAGGGTGAAAAAAAGATGAATTTGAGAAATCATTTATTTTTATTTTAGGCTATTTGAGTTTATATTTTAAATTTTGAGTTTGAGTTAAATTTTAAATTAAATAATATAAAAATATAAAATATTATCCGTCAATTTAACTAATTCAATTTTTTCACTTAATTTGTTCGAATACAGTGAAGTCAAAGTGAGAGTTGGGGAATTAAAGAAAAAAAAAAGGAGGGAAGACATGCAAATAAATAGCCACATTAATTGCTTCGAAATACAGGTAAACAATAATTAAAAGTAATAAATATTATTTTTTAAAAATTTTATATTAAATTCTGAATTGTTTTTTATTTAATAGAAAATATTATGTCGTTAAATTTAATTTTAAATTATAGAAATATTACCTTTAATTTTTTTAATAGTTAAAAGTTTCTTTGCGACTGATTTATAAAGAAAAAAATTAATAATAAATTTAGCTAACGTATATAAATAATCATTAAATTGTGTTAAAGTAATATTTTTAATATTATTTTTTAAAAGATATTTTATTATTTGAAACATAAGATAATACCTTTTTTTTCATTAAAAAAACGAATATTAACTGTCAATTAAATAAAATAGAACTCAATTGGAATAGTTATTATTTATAAATTTATAAATATAAATTGTTCAAACATTATAACTTTTCCTTGTGACTCCTTTACTCAACCTTACATGACACATCCTAACATCACTGAGGGAGGTTTATTATCCGTTCGTATTAATTTGCGTCATACATTCAATTTCATTAAATAAATCTTTAACTAAAATATTTTTATATGGACGTCTCAAACTAATAATTTTTATATATTTTTAAATATTTTATTGAATAAAATATTTTTATATATATTTTAAATTTATAGTTTACATAATTTTTAAATTATTATTTTCTTATTATGTATTGCCATTTAATATTTTAAATTATTATTTTTAAATGTATGTCATCAAGGTCTTAAATGAAGTAGGTTTTGGTTTAGGGTTTTCTAATGAGCATATTTGACTTTATTAAATATTTAGGCACACACGCTACAGCCAATGGGGCAAGAAATTATGACATTTAGTTGAAAGCAGATAGGTTTTTATTATTACACGTTCGTGTTTGGACTTTTATTTTTATTATTAATTATGTAATTATTAAAATAGTTCTTACATGTTTTAATTAGATAAGAATATGTATTAAATGTGTTATGCCCTTTCTTAAGTTTTGCTTTTTTCTTTCATATTTTATTTTTTTAATTTTATTATAAGATGTAACTTAAATTATTAAGAGTTGACTTAGATAACAATTATATAGTTTTTAAGATAAAAATGTTTATTCTATTTTCAATGATGGGTTGGTGCTTATGATAATTCGTGAATATATTTAATGTTTGTACTTAACTTTAAAAAAAAATTAATGATATAATTTCTCGTTCATTTTATTATCGTCTTTATTTTATCGGAATATAAGTATTTTCTTCAAAAGCAATGCATCCCTATTCAACGATGATCAAACGACAGAGACTGCATATTTGATTAAGACAAAGTTGATGTTTCGATTTGAATTTTGTTGTTTCGATGTAACGGAAAACACTTAACGATTGAATAACTGAAAATGAATGGCTAATCGTATCATTTACACATTAAACTAAAACATAAACATAATCAACTTCGTCGTAAGATGTTATGATTTATCATTTTTATAATCGTTGATAATACAATAAATAAATTATCATCACTTTTTATTTACTCATTATTAAAGTTTACATTTCAACATTACAAATTGAATAAATTAAATTTAAAAAAAATATTTTTATAATAAATCTTTACAATATTCAATTGAGATTAATTATTTGGCATGTTAATTATTAAATACCAATAAATATATTAAAAATTAACTATTTATTATACAAATATTCAATAAACATTTAAATTTATCTTTATATCCTTACGGTCCATTTTATTTTAGGTAAAGGAAGGTGTAGCATTTAAAATCCACCATAAATTTCTTTAATGCATTTAATATTGTGAAAGCAATTTCAGATGAAGAAATTCAGAAAATTTTCAAATATATGCATTTAATGTAAAAAAGCCTGTATATATTACGACTTAGAGTAATTAAGTTACTATTTTACCCTCAAAAATACTTTCAAATTTCAATAAATTCAAAGGAAAATCATGCATCGATTACCACTTGAATTCTTTTGTTCATAAAAATATATATTTTATAATAATTCCATTTCTTTTTAATATTTCGGTGAGTTAATACGAAATTTAATGCCCGTGTAATAGCTTTGGTAAGTCAAGAGTATTAATTACAAGAGTTTAGGAGCGTAGAATTAAATTATTAATAAAAAATATAGAAAAATATAAAAAATAGAGAAATTTAAAATTTATAGGGAGCGTGATTGCATCCCTTAGGTCTATCTTTGTCGAAAGGGGTAGACGAGCTTACTCTAAACTTATAATAGTTAGAAATGAGTATTTGATCGAGTCTAGTTGAGTCTAGTTAAGAAATCTTATTTTATAATTAAAACATTATTAAAAATACTTTGATTTGAATCGAGTCAAGTTGAGTCGAGTTGTTTGAGTTTTTGTTCAAAATTTAATTGTAAACATTCATCATGTTGTGATATTAATTGATTCTAATTTAAACAACTCTCTATAATTATATCCAATATTTGATATATGAATTAGGATTTACTTACATAGTATGAAACTCAATTATTTTTATATTTTTTTAATTAATTACAGTGGTTACAATAATAATGCTTGAACTCGTAACCTTAAAAAATATCCGATACTTTTATATTTTTATATCATTAAACATTGATCGTTTAATTACTGTACTACAATATTAATGCTCGAACTCGTAACCTTAAAAAATATCCGATATTTTTATACCATTTCCCATGCACTCACCCTCTTGAGTCTTGAGAAGTCCCATTCCCAGGTCCCTCTTGAATCAGACAAGAGTGAAGATGCCCTGAAAACAATGTTCTTAATTGGCTGCTGCAGACTGCAGTTTTCTGTCTAAATATATAATGAATCTAAGCTAGACTCGTATATAATGGTTCAACAGAAAGTCTGACTCAACAAGGAAAATAATTTCAGAAATGAATGGAAATACATGCATATTAGAGTTGAGATGGATTGAAGGGTGTTGCAGGGTGTAGTTGTCCTTTTAAAAATTTAAATTTCTCTTATATTTTATATATTTATTTGTATTTTTTATTAATAATTTAATTTTGCACCCTTAAACTCTTGTAATTTTATAATTTCTATATTTCTAATATAAGTTCTTATATAAAATTTTAGATCCGTTCCTGATTAAAACTAACCGTGAACTCCATCAGTTAAGTTGCAAAAGTGAAATGTTGGCGTGTACGGTTAAACTTAGACCCGAATTGATTTATCCGACCTAATATAACCGAACTGGAGAAAAAAAAATATGAGTGCTTTTGTATTTTTTTTTGTTAATGTTAACTTTAAGTATTTTTTTCTTTTGAGTAAAAGTTTTAAAAAATATTTTAAAAAATAAAAAATTATAAAATTATAAAAAAAAATATGTTTAAATTATTAAAAGTAATTATTATCTGATGCACTGAAAGTTGAAGAAAATTTTCACAATCTAGGTTATTTAAGGGTTTAATAGATTTAGGATTTAAAGATCAGCTTAGATAATCTAGGCTATTTAAGGGTTTAATAGATTTAGGATTTAAAGATCAGTTTAGATTATATAATTTAAAATTTAAGAATGTTAGAGTTTTAAAGTCTTAAGATTAAGAACTTAAATTTTAATTTGAAAATATATATGCTTATGTAAAATTATTTTTATATCGATAATATCTCAAATAATCATCCTATTAAAAATATAAATTTATAAAAATATAAAGTTGCAATAAAATAAATTTATTGATTCCCACTTATAAGACTTATTTTTCCCCATACATAGTTCATAGTTCATACCTAAAGTTATATCAATTTTATATTTTAATTAGACATTACATCATTAATAATTAACATGATTAATTACATCATTAAATACTTCTACACGATATTTAATTTTGTGAAAACTGTAATCGGTGGAGTAATTAATATCTTTTAATGAGAATTAAAGTGATTATCATTATATAGAGCTTTGGCATTAAGTCAACTACTTATGAGTGTAAGGATAATAAAATGTACATCACATAAATTGAAATCAATAGGATATATTTTCAATATTTTTTTTAATTTTCTTAATCCTTTAATATTGTATACACATAATATTTAAATTCGAATTATTTAAATAAAATATATCATCTTTTATTATTAAGACACTTTACATATTTATATAATCAAATAATTAAATATTATACAATATATGACATAATACGGAAAAAAATATCTAAATCTTTTAAATTTGTAATTGGGCCAGTCCTTGCCAATTCTCAGACTTTTCAGAACCCAAGGCTATAGCCCATGAAAAAAAATGCATAACTGGGTGATTCCCAACAAAAATGGCAAATTTTCAATTTGGTCCCTGAAGTTAATTTTTATTCTGCATTAGTTTCGAAACTTGTAAAACCATCTATCCATTAGAATTTAGGTTAATATAGAAAAATATTACATGACTCATCATGTCATTTATAATCTTATTCAATAAAATTCATCCATTTAATAATATGTAAGAAAGAGATAAAAATTCACCTTGAAAAAAAAATAAATAAAGATTCACTTTAAAAAAATTAAATTAAAAAATATTATTAGATGACAGATGACGTGATTAATCAGATTCATCTAACAATTTTTCGTTAATATAACCTCAAATTTTTATTCTTCTGACATCATTCCAAAGGATGCCATGCTCCATATGTGTTTTGTCAATGACACACATCATAGAATCTACATGTTATGAACATGAACCATGCTGTTTTATGGGCTAACAATACACAACAATGTCTGTCAGATGGATTGCTCGAATTGTATTATACGCTAATCTCAGTATCAATCGCTTAATAACTCGCATGAACCATCTAGCTTCATCGGTTGAAGGAACGATTGTTGTTTTTGGAGGTCACGGGTTTGAGCACCAGTAATGTCAGCACAGTAATTGAGCGATCAATGTCTAAAGGTTGAGAATATATTCTAAAACAGATACTACTGTAGCTGAATAGAAAAAAATGTTTAATAACTCCCACCGGTTAGAATCCAACCAGTTGTTAAATTATTGCAACATGATAAAACAATAAGACGTGTTATGATCATGTTCTGTTGGTTTAAATTGTAAATCTGAGTTGGGGAGTCATGGATTAGTCTATATTTTGAACTATAATGACCAAATTAGGCAAGAATGGCAGCCATTTGCCATTTGGCATATATTTGTCTGTACCTAAAATCTTTGGTAAACTTAGCTTAAAACACAGACCACTGCCTTTGATCAACTATTTTTTTAACTTTGGGTTTGACATTAGGCACTGTTTATTAAAAAAATATCATTCTTGTTGGTTCAAATGATATTTAATTTTAATATTATTCGAATAGATTTCGAGTTTGAAGTATTATGTATATAAAAAATTTCATTAAATTTTTTCATGGTTAGTGAGTGTTTGCTTACCAATAAGAAAGATGTGTAAAGATGAGGTAGCAATGTTAGCTTCCCTAACAAAAGACTTGAAGATTTAATTAATTAATTAATTAGATTTGACCTCAATTAATTATATAAAGACTATATATTAATAGGTGTTGGTTCAACTGGTAAGTAATTTGATTTTTTTAAGTAAGTCTCGGGTTCAAGACATTATATACGCAGAAAACACTTATTAAAAGATTTACCCACTAAAATTAAATGTGCGACACGAACCAATCTATATTAATCAAGACGAAATCTTAAAAATCAAAAGACACTAATTTTGTCGGATCACTTAAATCGTAAGACTTATGTTGTTTCTATGAGGTAAAAATAGGGGAGGTTTATACATGCACGACATGAATCTCAACATTCCACTTGCCAGTTGCCACCTTGTAATAAAAAATGTTAGGGTCTAGAGAAACGAGAAATTGTTGTTGACATTTAGAGATGATGTTTTTGTTGCCTGAATTGACCTATAACACTAACCAAGATTTTAGCAATTTATTTTAGCATGACATATGTCTTCATTATTAATTACAGAACATAGACTTGGTTTCTAATATGATTCAAATTTCTCTTCTACGTAACCTAAAAACAGACATTTTAGGTTAAAATAAAATAGTATTTTACGATATGATAATATTAAAATTAAATTAAATACTTAAATTAAGGTTTAATCTTTTAGGGATACGAAGAGTTTAATCTTTTTAAAATAATTGAACAAAGATCTAATATTTTTAAGTTTACTCAATTTAATATCAAATAAGAACCCAACATTTTTTGAATTTTCTCGAACGAGATCCCTTATTTGAAAATGTTCTTAAAAGATAGACTTTGTATTTTTGACTGTTTTGAAACTTGTTACTTTGTTCATACCTCTTTATTCATGGCATGACCCATGACTCGGGTTGGGGTATGTATTTCGAATACTAGATTTAATCCAAAAAAATTAGATATATAAAATTTTGAATCAATAAAATAACGATTTATAATTTTATATATGATCTAAAAATTTAAATATTCAAATATTAAGATAATAAAATATATGATTTGATTTAAGTATTTTCAGATTTAATAATTATATCTATAACATGTAATTAAAGGTTTTAAGTAGATACTCTTTATTTTCCCTAAATTATAGGTTAAAGGCTCATTAAAAATAAAATTTTCATTTTCATATCTTATCAAGTAAGTAAGTAATATTTTAATTTCATTCTTAAAATATGATTTTTATTTTAAATTAATCTTTAATTTTTAAATATTTCAGTTTCATTTTAAATCACGATCCTCATTTTCATTAATAAAATCATTAAAAAATTATTAATTGTTATATAAACATAAAAGTGTGTTATATAATAATATAATATAAAATAAACAATAATTAATATTGAATTTAAATAAAAAATATTTGACTTTGAAACATAGAAAGAATTATAAAGAAAAATAATTTTTAGGGAGGTAAACTATTATTTATACCTCGTCATATTATTATATAATACACATCAATATTTACGTAAAAAATCAAGAGTTTTCTAAAATTTTATTAACCTAGAATGTGAATATCACACCCAGCTAGTTTAAATAAAATTAAAATATTTAAAAATTAAAAATCAAATAAAAATAATTTTTACCTTAATCTATACAATTATATAGAATTAAATTAATTTATAACCCTTCTTTCTCTCCCTACATACATATAATGGAGAAATTATTATATGAACCCGTTCCACCACTTAGGATATGGTCTCAACCAATTAAATTAAGACACATCATATATTTTTTTTATATCATATTTATACATAAACATTATCCAAATCATCCACTTTAATGCCTTTGATTAAAAAAAGAAAAAAAATATTATCAAAGATTTTTTATGTTATCTTCCTCTTTATTGTTTAATTCTTTAATTATTTTTCTAAACCCTAAACTCTAACCCTAAACCCAAACCATGACCCATGACCCATAACCTTAAATCCTAAACCTAAAACCTAAACTTAAACACTAAACATAAACCCTAACCATGAACCATAAACCCTAAAGCCTAAACCCTAAATCTAAATAAAAAAATAATTAAGAAAAATTTTAAAGAACAAAGAGGAAGACAACATAAAAAATCTTTGGTAATATTTCTTTTCCTTTTTTAAATAAAAGGCATTAAAGTGGATTATTTAGATGATGCTTATGTATGAATATGATATGAAAAAATATATGACGTGTCTTAATTTAATTGATTGGGAACCATGCCCAGGTGATAGAACGGGTTTATGTAATAATTTCTCCCTATAAAGAGTCTTAGTTATGAATGAAAATCTGCTATGTGAGTGGTGGAACCAGGAGGAAGTTATCTGTGTTTTCTCTAAAATCATCCTTGTTGATATGGGGAAAGGAAGAGCTCCATGCTGTGATAAAGACAAAGTGAAGAGAGGTCCGTGGAGTCCAGAAGAGGACTTGAGGCTGAGCACTTTTATTCAGAAACAGGGACATGAAAACTGGAGAGCTCTACCTAAGCAAGCTGGTCAGTCTTCTTCTTCTTCTTGGAATCAGACAACGTTTCTTCTGATCATTGGATTAACCAATGGAATTCATATTTGTTTTCAATGGTCATATCACCTGTTGTTCTGTTTGCTCTTCATTGATCCCATTCTCATTGTTGTTGGTCTTACAATCAAGTTTATAAACCACCCTTGTGTTCATTTCCCTCAATTTTCAGACTAATCTGCAAAGCTTCTGATGTTTGTCTGAAAGAAGGTTTTTCTACAATTATTACATCATTCAAATATGCAGATACTGCCAATAGTTTGAGTTACTTCTATAGATTCATAGATATTAGTTGAACGTAATGTTTGAGCTCTTCCTTCCCCTTTGATTTGGTCGTTAAGAATTAGGGTAAATTACGTAAATTAGTATTGAACTTTACTTTGAAATGTATTTTAATCACTGAAGTTTTAAAATATTCAACTTAATAAAATTTAGACATCGAAAGTTTTTTTGTTTTTTAAACCCAAACGGTTTAGATGGTAGTCATACGATTCTAAATTTCACTAGTCACTTCTCCTCGACCTCTTGATTCTGAATTACACCTCTATATTTTAATAAAAATTGCTCCAAAGTTCAGAATCGATCAAAAATTTTTCGATTTTTTTCTCGTCAATCTTCCTCTTCCGTCGTCAGATGTAATCCATTTTTCAATATGTTACTTTTCTCGTGACAATAAATTTTTTACCGTTCAAATTTTTGAGAAATTCTTAAATCTTGGAGAAATTCCTACGTTTGTCGGTAAATGGTCATGGTCAAAAAATAATCGGAAGATTGAAAAAAAAGTTCAAATTCTAAATTTGAGTGAGTAAATTGATGTTTTGTAACTTTAGTGATCAAAATATGTTTGACAATTAAGTGATGATTTATGTAATTTACCCTAATAGTTATGAAATTTGGTTTCGACAATTTTCCAGTTATCGTTGGTGTTTGGCCAATTTTGTTGAAATTTTTGACATATTAAAACAGTGTTGAATTTCTTGTTTTGATTTCCCTTTCTGATATAAACATCCCAACATGCAGAAAGTTACGTGTCTGGTTTTTTGTCCATCATTAATTGAAATCTGAAGACAAAAACATTGAATTACATCATTGTTTGTGACTATCTCGACAGATAAACCAGGCAGTTTGAACTAGACTTTAGATATTAGGGCTTCTCAACCTGCAGTTTTTTCAAGTGTTTCACATTTGGTATTGCTGTAGGACTGCTGAGATGTGGAAAAAGCTGCCGTTTGAGATGGATTAATTACCTGAAGCCAGATGTCAAAAGAGGGAACTTCAGCAAAGAGGAAGAAGAAACTATAATAATGTTGCATGAGACATTGGGAAACAAGTGAGTTTCAAATTACAGACAGGCTTTAATGTTGGGTTTTTTCACAATTATGTTACAATTATGTTAATTTCACAGGTGGTCCAAAATTGCATCTCAGTTAGTAGGAAGAACAGACAATGAGATAAAGAATGTGTGGAACACTCATTTAAAGAAAAGATTGGTTCCAAAGAATGGTGAATCCAAGGAATCATGTATGGCTTCATCATCATGCTCTTCCAGTAACTCCAACACCACCAATTCCAGCCAGGTTGATGCTTCGAATCCGGATAATCACGTCGACGTAGGAGTTTACGGTGCAAACAACACATCCGAAGAGGTGAACAAGCCGGAGATATCGGATACCGCCTTCGATATCCCATTGGTGTCGGATTCGGAGTTTTGGGACATGTTGGATAGCTTTGGATCATTCCAACCTAATGAGATTCAATCAAATTTCGGAGAAAACTACAGCAAAGAAGATGAAAATACCAAGTGGTTGCAGTACTTGGAAATTGAACTCGGTCTGGAAGTAACCAGAAATGAAAACCAGAACAACTTGTCAAACAATGCTGCTGAGCCACTGGTTGACATGTTACTCGAGCCATAACCAGACATGGGGCATATGTCGGTATCACATGCATCATGCATGGCCCTCTTCATAGCACAGTCCTGCTATCAGACTAAAAATAAAAAAAACAGTAGCAGTTCCCAAGGGGATTTCCTAGTAGTTTTGACAGTACTTTGGTTATAAATTTAGTAGGTTTTCCTAACTTGGTCGGTTAAACTAGGACGACCATGACTTTGAAAATCAATGAGTTTGGTAAGAATTTTGAAATGGGTAATATTTATTATTATTTTTTGGCCAAGAGATAATATTCAATTCTTGCAGCTTAAATTGCACGGATGGATACTTATTAAGACATACTTTGAAAATAACTATAATTTTACACGATTTTTGCGTCATTGTGTGACTTAGGCTTAGTACAAAATAAAGGGTAAACTACACTGGATACCAGTAAATTAACTTTAAATGGTGTATCGTTTATACCACTGAATTTTATATTGTTTCAATTATAGCATTAAAATTTGGTTTTCACTTTAATTATTTCACTGACTCATTAATATCCAAACGGTGTGATCATGTGGTTAAAACGATGTTGTTTTGATGTGGCCAATGATGCTCAAAATGGTATTTATTTTAGGCACTGAACTTTACCTATATATCAATTATACCTTTAAATTAAAAAAAATACTATTTTTTTCATTGGACATTTTCATCGTCGCTTTTAGTTAATCGTCGTTCATCATCAATTGCCATTCACAGCAAGATCGATACCAAAATACTCATGTTTCACTCTTCCGTCTTCTTTTTAGATTGGTTTTTCAAAAAACCCACTCATAATCGATAAAATTAAACAAGAAAGGTCCATTGATTTTTAGGGTTTGAGAGTTTTATTAAATTTAAGGGGTTTACGGTGTTTGTTTGAAAATTCAAACACTGAGAAGCATTAATATACTTTAGAACTAGTCTTATTGGACAACCGTCTAATGCAATCAGAATATTAACACATCTAACCTTTTAATAATGTTTTGTCGATTTTAAGTGAGTTTCATGGAAAAACAATAAAAAAATGAGTTAAATATGAACGTTTTAGTATCGATCTTTTTATAAAGAACAACGAGTGACGAGCGACAAATAATCGTCAGCATCAACCAAAATATTCTACGTTAAAAATAGAATCGTTCTATAATTTAATGACATAATCGATATACTCATAAAATTTAATGTAAAAATGACATCATTTTAGGTCACACTAAAACGGGGATGTTTTCACTACGTCATTACATTGAGAAAGACTCATCCCTATGAATGTTAACAACCTAATAATATAATTGAAATGAAAATCAAAGTTAAGTGCTAGAATTGAAGTAATTAAAGTTTAATACTATAAATAATACACCATTTAAATTTTATTGATATCCGATATAATTTCTTAAAAGTAAATATAATTTTTAAACGCTAATCTTCAATGGCCATATATTGCTAAAAAAATTAATTTTTATCATTAGCAAGTCATATATTTAGTGACTATATTATAATTAATAATTTTTAATCCTTATGCTTTTAAAATTTTAAATTTAAATTTAAATTCAATAGTTTAAAGATAACACGACTAAGGTGTTTGGATAAGTTTGAAATCTCATTCTAGCAAAAATAAGCATCAAGCTGCTACAATATCTACATCGAACAATTAAACCAACCCATAAAAAAAACTCATGCCACTTAATTAGATTATTTAATTATTTAAATGATATCAACTATGTCACATGTCATTAAAATTTAACAAAAAATTAACATAACAATTAATATAAATTTTATAAATATGGTCATAATTTTAATTTAATTTAATAAATTTAATCCTCGAATACAAAAACAAAAGGCACACCTTTATTGATGAACACAAATCAACGTGTATGAACAGAAATGTGAAAAGGTAATAATCCATATCATGCGAGATTTAATTATATACATCGAGAAATTATTATACGAACCCGTTTCATCATTTAGGATATGGTTCTAATCAATTAAATTAAGGCACATCATATATTTTTTTTATATCATATTCACACATAAACATTATCCAAATCATCCACTTTAATGTCTTTAATTTAAAAAATAAAAAAAAATTAATATTAAAGATTTTTTATGTTGTTTTCTTCTTTATTGTTCAATTTTATTAATTATTTTTTTTAACCCCTAACCCTAAACTCGAACTCTAACCATAAACCCTAAACCTAAACCTTAAACCACAACTCTAACCATAAACCATAAACCATAAACTTAAACCATAAAACCCTAACCCTAAATCCTAAATATAAACTCTAACCCCTAACCTTAAACTCTAAACCATAAACCCCAAATCTATAAAAAAAATAATTAAGAAAAAATTTAAACAACATAGAGGAAGATGACACAATAAATCTTTGGTAATATTTTTTTTAATCAAAAACATTAAATTGGATGATATGGACAATGCTTATGCGTAAATATAATATGGAAAAAAATATATGACGTGTCTTAATTTAATTGATTAAGGACCATATCTTAGGTGGTGGAACGAGTTCATGTAATAATTTCTCTATATACATCATATTCGTAAAAGATGTCTGCTCAAATAAAGAAACAAAACATAAGACTTTGTTGTCTGCCATTGATGATCCAGACGAAGGTGGGTACTCAAAATATCTAGTCAAACCTCCGAGAGGCAAAATCTCAGCCTCAGGAACGTAAAAGAATTAATCATGAATTCAAGGCCACTCTGCAAATTTTCAAACCATTCCTTTCAAAATACTTAAGATCATGCATGATATATTACTCAAAGATTATAAAACACACATAGATCACACGCTAGTTTATTTTAGTACACACTTTTTGATATTACATAGCAAGCAGCATGCCTTAAATGACATAAAGTAAGGTTGATTTAAACACACTGTTTTGTTTAAATGAGCATTGGATCAACGAACAAAGCACGTATATCATCTTTCACATATTCCTGATGTGTGTATCCATCTCCATGCTTGTAGAACAAATCTGATGCTCGAGCCAAGTTCAAGGGTCGCATGAGCAGATCTCTAGGAACGTCTGTTGGTCTCATGCAGTCCTTATTTACATCCTTCCACTCATCTTCCAATAGTTTCTCAAAAACTTTAAGCGTAACTTCTTCTGAAAGCTTGTGTTGTTTCATGTAGCATTCAATACTAGAAGGTGCATGCTCCCTGAGTTGCTCAAACTTTAATCGGAATCAGACACCAGAAAATCAGTCCGTAAAGTTGTTTCAAGCTAATCTATAGGAGAAAGACATGTTTTTCTTAAGTGCATACCTTATGAGACATTATGTCATCCATGAGACGACCTATAGCATTTGTAGCCTTTATAATTTTGGGTTCGTTTCGGAGCCATTCAAATGCTTCTATCCCTGCAACTTCCCGCATTCCGATAAAGGCTATTGTCAGCGACACATCAAAAGTGGATGTCTTCATTGCCACGCTCATATACTCCTCAAATGTTGGTACGTAACCATCATGGTACCACTTCACCTCAGCTTGATAGTCTTTCGCTAGTTGAATGACCTTACATTAAAACGTCAATCAGAACGAAAACATGACGAGAAAGACTCATAATGTAATTAAAACAAGAAGGAAAAGGGAAAATATGAGTGGTTGATAGTGAATCTTACAGCATCTTTTGCGAAAGGGACAGCAAAAGATCTTCCACCGTCCTCGCCTCTTCTGCTATTTCATCAAAAACGACAAGCACAGCCTTGCAGATAACTTTAGTGTAATCTTGCAGCTCATCCACAGCACCAACCTCCCACCTGAAAACCATAAAAATACCAGTAACTTTAGTGTAATCTTGCAGATAACATGAACTCTACTGTGTTATTTATAAGAATTTGAATGATATATCTCGTCACCTCTTCAATGTATCTATAAGACGTTGAAGCTCTTGGGGTGTCCCATATGCATCAGCTGTGTCATCTAAAATTGATACAAGTATCAATAACTTAGTAATATATACGCGCCACTTTGTATAGCGAGGTTCATCAAGCATGACAGTGATCCATGTGTAGCACTCCACATATCTCTCCCTTGCATAAGGAAGTTCAGACGAAAACTTATTTTCCTCCCAAAACCTGCAACATGGGAATCCCTTTAACAATAACATGCATGCAAAACTCATCAGGAAATCAAACCCTTCAACAATATAATGATATATTCACCTTGCGATTTGGCTGATCTCTTGTTTATGAAGTATTTGTACTCGATTAAAGTCTAGCTTTGCAAACTTAAGTAGGGTCTCATTCCTGGACTCTTCCTCCTCGTAGAAAGAGACATAGGTCCTTGCTGCTAGTCTTGGAGGGCATTTGTTCAATGGTTGATCAAGGGCAATTGCTATTTGGTTCGCAAGATTAAGACTTGACTTGTTTGCCAATGACTTTAAGCTTGCTGTGGTGAATGCAAGGGCTTCCTCTAATACATTCTCCCCATGGATTCTGAGATGGGAAGCTTCATACAGGTTTAGCAGTCCCTTAACATCAATATCCATCAGAGCTTCTTTGAACTTACCAGCAGCGTCCGTGAATTTGTTAAAAACATCTGATTCACATATTCATAGGATTAGGAAGATTCAAAGTTAAACTAAAAACGCCATTAGCTTGGCTTCAACGTCCATCCATGGTCATTTGATCATAGATTTTTCATTTATTAATGTTGTTAACCTTACCTGCAGACATTTTGAAACCATATTGTCTGAAAACACGAAAGACAATAGAAGTATAGCTTAAGTCAAGATCATCCCCGCTGAACAGCTCATTTTGTTGGGAACTGAAAACGCTTTCCAATTGGTTTTCAATATGATTCTCAAAATGATATGAAACACCAAGACGAAGCAGAGTATCAATGAATAGAACATTCTGAATAGGATCATCTGCAGCAGCCATCAGCATGTCCTTCACTTCCTCTTTCAATGGCTCTATTTGTTTGGTTAAAGAGTCAAATACCTGACACTGCTTGAAAAACTCAGTGGAGTACATGATGGAAAAGAACAATACATAAGAAATACTAGAATATGGAAGATTACCAAGTCATCAGTGGGAGGAAATTGATCTTTCCATATGTTTCTGGGGAAAGTTGCCATCGGACGGAAAACTTCCTTGTCCTCTTTGCACGCCATAGTTTCTGGGAATACAATTGATAAACAGAAGATTCTTTATCTTTGTTTTGCCATTCATCTATCCAAATCCCGGGCGTATTTATAGAGGTGGAATCATATATCTCTTTTTTACGTGTTCAAATTAGAGGGTTTAGGCTTAAGGTTACGAGTTGTGGTCAGAGTTTAGGGAATTATGAGTAGGGTGTATTTTTTAAGATATAATACGTAGGGTTTAGGATATAGAAAATAAGGATTAAGATTAAAAATTAAATTTTTGGAAAATTTTAAAATATATATATATAAAAGAGACGTAAAAAAGAGACAAATGATTTTTATCATATTTATAGAATCTATTTACGTATATTTTAAACCTGATTGTATTATTCATATTGTATTAATATTGATTTTCATGTGTAATTTAATTGTATTTTATATTGTTTTTATATAAGAAGAAGATCGTCTGCCCTTAATTATTTTGATATTTTCACTTTAAAATAGTGAGTTTATAATTCAAGATTAAAATTAAAAAATTAGGTGTATATTATACTTTTTAAGATATAATATTTAAGGTTTAGAAGGTAAAAATTAAGGTCAAAGTTTAAAATTTATTTAATTTTTTTTAGTATAGGGCATTAAAGGCAGAAAATTTTTGTTCTTATAGTGTCTCAATTTGAAACAAAGATTATGTCCCTAACCATGCCTTATTTATGTCCTACACTAAAAAGCACTTAAAAATCAAATTTCAAAATCTAACCTTAATTTTCACATCCTAAACTTTAAATATTATATTTAAAAAATATACTCTACACCTAATTTTTTAAACCCTAACTATAAACCTTAATATTAAACCTTAAATTCTAAATTCATTATTTTAAAATAGAAACATCAAAAAATACGATTAGAGACAGACGATTTTCCTCTCTTAATTTACTTCATAGTCAGTGACGGATTTTAAAGGGTTTAGGGAGTCTCAGTCCTTATTAATTATTATTCTTATATAATAAATAAAGATATTTTTTAAAATATATAATTTCATCTAAAGTAATCGTTTTTCGATTACCGTTAATCAAAAAATTATAATATATATGATAATCGATTATATCACAATTCAAAACCTTAGTCGTCTCATTTTTCTCTCAAAATATTTTTTTCTAGCCGCTCTTTACTTTAGTCAATCTCTTTGATTGACGACCACCGAATTTATTATTTTCTTTGTTTTTATTTTCGATTTTAATAAGAATCTCTGCTTTTATAGTAGTTCTTTCTGTCCTTGTGATACGTTTTTCTTCTGTCTTTATGACATGTTTTTGTTTTTGTTTTGTGATTTGATTCATCTATTTTTGTGACATATTTCAGCAATATACCCTAACGATCGATTGTTGTTCACATAGAGGTTCAATCGATGTTAGTTTTTTTTTTATTTATGTTTTTGTCGATGGTCACTTGAAAAGATTTATCCCCACTCGGTTGATGACCGTTTGCCGATGAAATCAGTCCTAGACTCCTGGGTAGCGGTACTTTTTGCATGACAGTTTGGATCGTATATAACTCCTTTCTTCGTTATGCATCTCGTTTGGACAGAAACAAGAGATTCAGGAAGTTTCTGAATTTTATTGGTATGCTTATTTCCGTAGAAATTTTTATTTTTCTTTGATTTGGGTTATAAAAATCTTTAAATTATTTAATCCAATTATTTTATTTCTTGATTGGATATAATTATAATTTTTCTATAAATTTAATAAAAATTTAGTGATACTTATAAAAAAACATAATATATTTTAGTCATTTTAATCCCTTCCATAATAAATTTTTAGTTTTGACCTATTTTTAATATAGATAATTATTATTCCGGCGTCGATCTTTAAACTCAAAACATTAAAATGAACGGCTTCCAGTTCAAATCTCCTTTAGGTTAGTCTGTGCCCCACTCAGTAGAAGAAACTAGGAAAGAGTAGAGTCACGCTGCGGCGGCATTTAATAATTAGTGAAACTTGTTAGATTGTACGTTATTTCCGTCGTATTATTTATGAAGTTAATTAATTAAACATATTTATTTTATTAATTTTTTATTTTATTTTTTATTAAATGAATTTTTATTGTTTTTAAATTTATTTTATAATAATTTAATAAATATTAAAGAAGACTCACTTGATAAAAATATGATAAAAATTAATAAAATTTATATATTTGATTATATGGTCCATGTGATAAGAATGACCTATGATATAATTTATTAGATTTATGTTTTAAAATTAAGATATTAAAATTTAGGATTAAGATTTAAAAAATATATTTTTTTAATATTTTTTATGCTATAACAATAAAAAATAGATTTTAAATATCTCAAGATACAACAAAAAAAAATGATCTTCAATATTAACACGATTATAGAATTAGAGATCACGAACATAGGTAACAACCTCATCTCGTCCCTCAAATCCGACAACCTCAACCATCCACAAACCCTCCTATTTAAACCCCAAATCTAGATCGAAGGGGAGAGGAACATTAGATCGAAAGACCCCTAGAAATAAAAGAGGTTAGTCTTCATTTAAAAAATAAAAAAAAAAATCTATATAAATTAAAACAAATATTCAATATTAAATCTCTTGAGATTATTATTCTTATTATAATTAAACTTTTAGCCTCTTGTAATTCTTTAATTTAAAAAACCCTACGGCATTGTTGACCGAGTCGTTTTCTATATCATACCTAATTCTCCCACATCCGGCAAATCTCTCAGGTGGCATCAACTTCGTATCTCACGCACGGACTTAGTAAACTAAATTTCAGTCTCTTTTCATTTATTCTATTTAATCGTCAATCTCAAAGTGCCGTCTGTCCTTTGGAAATTACCAGCTAAACATGTAGTGATAGTCTGCTAGAACGACAAAATGTCGCATTTAATTTGACTCAAAGACTTGTTTATTTAGCAACTACGACCAAACCTTCAGCTGCAAGAACGGATCAAGCTATTCTTGAACTAGAAGAACAATGCCAACTAATGTAGGAATTGTACTTGGAACGTTTGCAGGTGAGGAATTCTTGTCTTAACATCAATAAGCGTTTTGTTTGTTCATGCATGTTTATGGTTGGATTCGTGTGGCCATGACGACTTGATGGAAAATTTTCAGGGATAGTAGGTCTTGCAATAATTATTACCGTCGCATTACGTTTAAGGGACACCGAAAAAGATATAGACAATGGGACACCGGTTGAAGCCGCGGTGGATGTGGAAGCTGTGACAGAGAAACCAACCATAGAAAGACTCATACAGGTGGTGCTGGATGAAAAACCAGCCAGGTTTTCTTCCCACTTGCTTCAAATTTTCACATCAAATTACTCTACCAAACTAGGCCAAGGAGGGTATGGCGAAGTTTTCAAAGGACATTTCCCGGATGGGAGGCCGATTGCGGTTAAACTACTCAACAATTACGGCATAGATAAGAGGGTTGAGGTGCAATTCATGGCGGAGGTCAGCACCATAGGAAGAACATATCATCGGAATCTAGTAAGGCTCTATGGCTTCTGCTTTGAACCAAACACAAAAGCTTTAATTTATGAATACATGGAAAATGGTTCCCTTGACAAGCTGATATTCGAGAATAAACACGAAATCGAGTGGGACAAGTTATATGAGATAGCAGTTGGGGCTGCTAGAGGGCTCGAGTATTTACATCATTTCAGCCATAAGAAAATCATACATTATGATATCAAACCTGCAAATGTTCTGCTCGATTCCAACTTTTGTCCAAAGATTGCTGATTTCGGTCTTGCAAAGTTGTGCAACCGAGACAGCACAAACGTAACCATGTCTAGAGTCGGAGGGACTCCCGGATACGCAGCTCCGGAGATATGGATGCCGTATCGCGCAAGCTATAAATGCGATGTCTATAGTTTCGGGGTGATGTTGTTTGAGATTATCGGAAGGAAGAGGAACTTTGTAGGTGAGAGTCAAGATTGGTTTCCGAAGCAAGTATGGGACAAGTATGACAAGGGAGAGTTGGAGGAGATTTGGGACACTTGTGAAATTGAAGAAAAGGATAGGAAAAAGGCCAAGACAATGGCAAGTGTGGCTCTATGGTGCGTCCAATACTTGCCGGAGGCTAGGCCTTCTATAAGGAATGTTGTAAAGATTTTGGAAGGCGGAGCGGAAGCAGCTCCGCCTCCCAACCCATTTCAGCACCTGACTCCATCAGGAACTGTACATTCATGCATCGGTAGTGGCTCAAATTCAACAACAGATTATGATGAGGATGATAGAGATGACACCACAATCATGAGAAAGTACATCAACTACGCCACTTCTTAGAATCTAGTAAGCTTTTGAATCTCCATCCCTCCTTTTTTTGTTTCTCAGATTTTTACGAACAAGGTTTTCTAACATGTTATATTATTTTGAACGTATAATTTAAGTACAATGTTTATACTACTTTGGTCCCTCTAGGATATAGATAAGCGTTTAATCATATTTAAGTAAGATAGTGTTAATTAAACAAACTCAATCCACATGTGATATTATTCACGGTTAAATATAATCTATTTATAACTTTTAACGTTTTTAATAAATTAAATCTGAAATATAATGATAAAGTATATCGTTTTAGTCTCGATTAACATTAAATTTTAAATTTAATTTTAAATTTTTTTTTCGACCTTCTTTATAAAAAAAAATAATATTTTTAATATGAATTCTCCGAACCGTGCCCGTATACACCATCCGAACAGTGCATCTTAAAATATTACCCTTTGCAACAACACATGCTCAAGAGCAAGTGCTCACACATCTTTATGGTATAATAAGGGTATAAGTCATAAATATATGCATTAAATTTGATGGGCTCGATATATTTTAAGCGGATATTATTAATGAAAAGTGTAAGAATATTTTCTAAAGTTAAAAGTAAAAATCGAAAAAATATAAACAATTTGATACAATTGATTTTAGAGTTATTCGACTTTATCAAAAATCTATATTCACTATCTTAATATCCATACTAAAAAAAATTCTAATTCACTAATAAATTCTTTCTTTTTCAAGGACAAAAAGATAAGTTTTACGACTTATTTCTAATTTTCAACAACAAGAACGAGAATAAGTGAATGGGTCGCGATCGCAAGTGAAAAGATTAAAAGAAAATGTATGAATATATATTTGCTTGTAAACAAAGCCATTTTTATATTTAGCGACCTAAGGACAAATCTAAAAATTAAGTCCCTAATAATAAATATTGAAAAATAAAATTTAAAAGCCAGCCCTAATAAAAAGTATTAGAAAAATATATCTCTAATAAATATTGAAAAAATTAAGAATATATTCCTAATAATAGATATTGAGGAAAAAATTACCCCTAATAATAATAAATATTAGAAAGAAAAAAACTGGATAACTAATAAAAAATATTAAACTTACCCCCTAAATATCATGAGAAATTGCTCTTTAATCGTAAATATTAAAAAATATTGACACTCTAATAATAAATATTAAAAAAAATATATTTTAACAATAAATCTCTAATAATAAATATTTAAAAAATTAAATTATAATATCAAATAATATAATAAATAAACCCTAGACGGGCAAACCACGGTCAAACACAACACTACTCGTAAATCACCTTAAAACTATTAAAAAATAATTATATCAATCATTACTAATATTAAATTAAATATTAACTCATCTCACTAAAATCAATATTAGCTTTATCTAGGATAAAACTAGAATCTAAAAGTTCAAAACAGTTAGTCCCAGGGGACTTGGGTAGCTTTAAGTGCCAGTTCTTTTCTCTACAAAATTATTGCAAAATCTTTTTGTTGGAAATTGAAATGAGTGATAGTTTGGTGGATAGGATGATGATATCCTGAGGATGATGCCATGGCCACAAACACAGATTTCAGGGGTTGAAATTCACATCATCTCTGCACCACACAACAAAAAGTTGATGCAAGGAAGACCAAGCAGTAAAGGCCTCTCATTTTTATGTGGATTTTCTTACCAAAGACAGATTTATGATCAGATTTTGGCCTGTCTGTCCCTTTCCACACATGAACTAAAACCCATCAAAATGTTTACAATGAAAAGGAGGCATATTATGACACTTACAGAAGAGAAACATATAGGAAGTTTTTGATAAAAATGAAGAATTTTTATTTAAAATTAACACTGTTCTGGCAACCTTTTAGGAAGAAGCAAGCAAGAAAGGAGAAACAGAAATGGGTACTAGCGATTTAAGGTGTACATTTACATCAAGAACTCATTTCATCATAGGACATTTTATTTCTCGATTACAAAACCGGATAAATCACTAACAGTGAGGATTTAGAAAATTTGATTCGATCTTACACAGCAACCGGGGTAGCCTCATCCAGGGCAATCACACCGGGAAGCTCCTTCCCTTCCAACAATTCTAAACTGGCACCACCACCGGTTGATATGTGGCTCATGACATCAGCAACTCCGACCTTTTCTACTGCGGCGACAGAGTCTCCACCTCCAATGATTGTTGTCACTCCCTTGCCACTGAGTTCTGCTAGCTTGTTTGCAATAGCCTGCAAGTAGAAAGCAATCTTAATTCCCATTCACTTATGCAAAAATAGAAAATAAAATAAGAGCAGTCATCTCGAAAACTTGCCACTCCCCTGGAGGAAGAGGGATTTGAAGCATAATAGTAAATGAGAATTAAGAATTTATAAAGGTAATTGGAGAAAGGCTTGTTTTTTGCTAGTTTGGCCAGGAAAGCAAGTGGTTATGAACTTAAAACAGAAGGGATGTTTTTAATTCTACGTAACCAGCAATATCATCAAAAGCTAAACCCCATAGTAAAGAAATTCAAGCATACCTCAGTCCCGACAGCAAACTTGTCAAATTCAAACACTCCCATTGGTCCATTCCAGATGACGGTTTGGGTAGTATCCAAAGCTTCATTGAATGTCTTAACAGAATCAGGTCCAATATCTAATCCCATCCAGCCATCAGGAATAGCAGATGCTGGCACAATCTGCAAGAAGCAAAATTTGTTTTCAATCTCACTAAGACAAGAGAATAAAGGTAATATAAGAGCAGTTTATTTCCATTTATAGCTCCATGTCACTGCAATTTTTCTGCAAACTTTGCAGGGGGTAGAAAGTTGAAACAAACCTTGCTGTTTGCATCAGGTGCAAACTTGTCTGCAATAACCACATCAGTGGGTAACAAAAGAGACACTCCCTTCGCCTTGGCCTTTGCAAGGAGTGATGTGGCAAGTTCAAGCTTATCTTCTTCTACCAGGGATGAACCAACTGATAGACCTTGTGCCTTGTAAAATGTGAAAATCATACCACCACCAAGAAGGAGAATGTCACATTTCTCGAGGAGTGATTCAATGACTCCAATCTTGGAAGAGACCTTTGAACCACCCACAATGGCAGCGAATGGCCTTTTGGGGCTTGAAACTGCACCAACAAGGTAGTCCAGCTCCTGTAACAAGATAGGGAAAACAAATGAATATAAGGGGAAATTAAAACATTAAAATGTAACAAGAACAGTAATAAATAAATAAAAGAAAGCTTGATAGTAGTTCAAATGCAATGTCAGAATTAAACCATCAATGCATTTGCTTGAAAACAGTCTATCTGAATGCACCAATTGAAAACTAACCAAGTTTCTTCAGGAACTTGTAAAGCGATATCCTACCTTCTGTAAAAGGAAACCAGCAACTGATGGCTTCAAGAATTTGGTGACACCCTCTGTTGATGCATGGGCTCTGTGTGCAGTCCCAAATGCATCATTGACATAGAGATCAGCTAGGGAGGCAAGCTTCTTCGCAAACTCAGGTTCATTCTTTTCCTCCTCTTTGTAAAATCTAACATTTTCGAGAAGAAGAACACTGCCATCAGGAAGTGAAGCAACTAACTTTTCTACTTCTGGACCAATACAGTCATCAGCCTTGACAACCTGTTCAGTTAATGAGTGTTATTGTCGTATAATACATTAATACATGAACTACACATCCTATAACTTGAAAATTTTAAGCTTTCGTTGATTACCTGAATGCCAAGCAGTTCAGAGAGCCGGGGTACAAGAGGAGCCAAGCTGTATTTTGGTGTAACACCCTTTGGCCGACCCTGAAAACTCAATGAACCATCACTTTAATTCTTACAGCTCAATCCCAAATAGTTAAGAACCCAATAATACATGAATGCACAAGAGGCACAATTAGCTATGAAACTTAGTCGACATATATAACTTTGAATTGGTTAAAACTAACATAGAAACATTAATTTCCATCAAACTACGTTGTAGAGCTCATGGAGTTGATTCAATTAGGCATTAATTGACAAAAAAAAAAAAAAACTCAACAACATAAGAATCAAGAGAAATCACGTTACCAAGTGGCTAGAGAGGATGACTTTAGCACCATTCTGAATCAAATGCTTGATGGTGGGAACAGCAGCACGAATCCTTGTGTCATCCGTAATGTTCTGGTTATCATCCAATGGGACATTCAAATCAGCCCTCACAAACACTTTCTTCCCTTTCAAATCAGCCGCGCTCAAGTCCCCAACACTCTTCTTCGCCATCGCAACAACCCCTCTCGACCCTTTTCCCTTGAAAGATCGGACCTTGGATGAGACATGGAGGGAAAGCAGAGAATCCCCAGAAGCAGCGGAGGAGAAACCAAGGCCATGGGTGAGAGTAGAGGACTTGAGGTGGTGTCGGCGGGTGGAGGGAAGTCGGATGAGGGATGCAGAAGGGCGGGAGACAGAGGATGTGGTGGAGGAGGATGCGGTTTTGAGGAGAGAAAGTGTGGTGGAAGCTGCGGCAGAAGCCATTGTAGCCTAAACGAGGAAACAAGCGGCGGTGGTTGAGTTTCGAGGATTGAAGGCGGATGAGAGTGAAGGGCAGTGATCGAGGTTGGGTATGTAAACGAGGGTGGGAGTGGGAAAGATGTGGACGTGAAATACAAGGGAGGAAATGGTTGGATGTGAGGAAGGGGAGATCAGATATCTCTTGGCGTTTCTTATCGTTGAGGAGAGGTCCAAGATGTTCGATGCTTTCTTTACATTGCCCAACACCTCCCTTTGTCTTCTCTTAAAGAGGGTTTGGTTCGAATCGGGTCGAGTTTTTATTTCATCTGTAAAATTTAAAGCCTCTAATTTCTATCTTCGGGATTGGTATTTATGTCAATTAAAAAAAATCAAATTTAAGTCCTATCGAATTTTTATTAAAGGTCATTTCGAATAATGATCGAATTTATTATTATTTAGAATCTAAATATACTATTATTTTGAGTCATGTCATTTATTTTTCACTCTAAATCTTAATCGATTCAATTAATTTTATTTTTAAAAAATTGTTTCGAATCAAACTAAATTCTTTATTAAAAAAATTAAACTGATAAAATAATCATCCTACTTCTCATCAAGTGAAGAAATGAATTAATCCATTCAATTGGCTCCATTAGATATATACGTTAATTAGAGTTTTTATTTAAGAAATATGATGTTTAAAGTTAATTTTAAAATTTAAGTCAAAAGTTACGATGTAGGCAAAAAAATATTACCTGCAAATAGCGATTTGGGAAGAAGACATTACCTATATGTGACATTTTTTTTATTATTTTTTTAATATTTTTTAAAACTTAAAGGCACAATATTATATACATATGGCGTTCTTACTTGTATCGTAAAAATTAACCTAAAATTTAAAATATAACTAAAAATTATCTATATTTTAAAATTTAATTTTAAATGAAAATATTCCAATTTTTTCTCATTCCATTAGTGTCCCAAGTTGAACCGAAATTTTCATGAGAGAAAATAAATGCATGTTATATTTTTTTACTTTAGCCGAGATTTTATCTTAATGAAATTTCGTGATTAAAATTTTAATGAAACATCATATTATGTGCATCAAAGATATATGTACTCTTTTTTTATCACTAAAAAAATTCCCATTAGTTTTTATTTTAATAAGATTTTAAGGTTTATTATATTCATACACATCCAATAAGGAGTGTTATAAATTTTTATTTATGTGGATGTCTATCATGATAAAAATTTAATATATTATATATTTCTTATATCTATAAATATATAATTTAATTAAGATATTATAAACTTGTCTATATTCAAAAAATAATACAAATCACTCTCTTTTTCTTTACTCTTTATTTTTTATTCGTTATTATTTATTATTTTATTCACACAAAAATATGTATTTTAAATATAAAAATATTTTTTAAATCACATTTTTCGAGTAAACTTTTAATATAATTATATGTAAAATATAATAGTTATAATTGAGATGATCACAGATCACATGTCGATCACATGTGTCCCATTTTATATTAAAAATAAGTTAGATGCTCTTCCTCGGAACTCATAAAACATTAAAAAAATCTGCTTTTGGTAAAAAAAAATTTACTTTCGATATGTATTAATTTAATATACAGTTAAATATTAAAAATTATTTCTTTGTATCATTTTATAATATTTTGATTATTTATATTATCTATTATAATATTTTTGTTATTAAAATATTAAATATCGTTAATTTAAAGATTTAATAAATTAATGAAAAATTAATTTTTAATTTATTTTTAAATTTTAAAATTTAATGCCTAAAAATTAAATCCGAATATTCTTGTCTATCCTTAGACTTGGACCAAGGTCTGGTTTTTACTAAAGAGAATGGGTGGTAATGGTATTATTATATATAGCTATAAACAAACATCAAGAAGCTTGTTAAATTAAGAATCCAACTCCCAGGGAGCCAAGAAAACTAAGGGTTTTACTGTAATGGCAACGACAAATATGTTTGAAGATGGGTTGAAGATGATCGAGGAACTGACCGCCGATGCCGAGCGAATACAAGAGCAGCTATTAGCACAAATACTGAAGAAGAATGCAGGAACTGAATATCTGAGCCAATACCTCAACGGAAAAACAGACCAGAAACTGTTCAAAAAGAATGTTCCCATCGTTTCTTATGAAGATATCAAGCCTTACATTGATAGGATTGCCAATGGGGACACATCACAGGTCCTTTCGGCCGAATCCATCATCGAGATGAATCGAAGGTCTAAATCTGTTTGTTATGATTTCTGATCTGTTTTCCCAACTGTTGCATTCTCCTGATTGAATCTCTTTTGATTTGCAGCACTGGAACCTCAGGAGGGACTCCGAAGTTGATACCAGTCACGGCTGAAAGTCATAGTCTAAGGACTCTATATTTAGCCCTGTTAAGATCCGTTATGAACAAGTAAGAAACTGATACTATTAGATTAGACTTATAGTTAAGATCGATCGATCTTGGTATATGCTTATAATTGGTTGAATAAATGTGCACATTCATTGACAGGCACTTTGGTAACATAAACCAGGCTGGTAAGAGATTGGAATTTATGTTTGCCAATCTAGATGTAGAGACACCTTGTGGCCTCAAAACAAGATCTGTCACAGCAAGCTTGTACAAGGACCAAGCCTTTAGAAACATTCTCTCCAAGCATTACACAACCCCTTTCGAAGCAATCTTTTGCACAGACCCCAACCAAAGCATGTACTGTCAATTACTTGCCGGTTTACTACACCGAGATGAGGTGGTAGTGGTTGCCTCAAACTATGCAACAGCAGTTCTAAGAGCTATCAAGTTCTTAGAAGATTACTGGGAAGAGTTATGCTCCAACATAAGATCGGGTCAGCTTAGCGACTGGATCACTGATCCGGGTTGCAGAAATGTTGTATCGTCGATCATGAAGCCTGATCCTCAATTAGCGGACTCCATACAGAGAACATGTGGCTGCAAATCGTGGGAGGGAATCATCAAAATACTTTGGCCCAAAGCAAAGTATATCAGTGCCGTTACTACTGGTTTTATGAGTCAGTACGCTGAAAGACTCGAGTTCTACGGCGGAGGGTTGCCTTTAGTATCAGGATTTTATATTTGCTCTGAATCTTTTTGCGGGATCAATTTGGAACCACTAAGTGGACCTTCTAATGTCTCATACACCTTTATTCCCAACATGGCTTACCTTGAATTCCTTCCTGTCAAGAAAGACACTCTAACCATGTCTGAAGAAGATGTTGAACCTGTTGGTCTTACACATGTGAAGCTTGATCAACACTATGAACTACTGGTCACAACTGTTGCAGGTAACATTATATGTTCATAGATGTAATATCGGTTCAGTTAAATTCCATATTCTAAATTCTTTGATATTCTTTTCTTTTTAGGATTATATCGATATAAAGTCGGAGATGTCCTCAAAGTGACAGGGTTCCACAATAGTACTCCTCAATTCCAATTCGTAGAACGAAAGAATGTTATTCTAAGCATCGATTTTGATAAAACCAGCGAGGCAGACCTGTTGAAGGCAGTAACAGAAGCAAAGACTCTTCTCGATCCGCTTGGAGTCGTTTTACTTAGCCACACCAGCTACGCTGATACAAGTTCAATTCCTGGTCACTATGTCTTGTTTTGGGAGCTTAAAGCAAAGGACGGCAACGATAGAGGAGATCCTGTTGATCCGAAAGTAATGGCCGACTGTTGCTATAAAATGGAAGAATCGTTGGATTATATATACAGATGCTATAGGAAGGAGAATGCCATAGCGGCTTTGGAGATCCGTGTGGTTCAACCAGGTAGTTTTGATGTGCTGATGGACTACTATGTGTCCCGGGGAGCTTCTCTGGGCCAATACAAGACACCTACTTGCCTCAAGTCTAAAGAAGCCATTGAAATTCTGGAGTCGAGAGTGATGGGAAGGTTTTTCAGCCCAAAAACCCCAAAGTAATCGCTTATGGCTTGTCCAATGGAGTCGACTTTATGAAGGGGGGTAGTTTTACTTGTTCTATTCATTGTGGTCTGTGCTTAATTTGAGACAGAGGTTGTATCGTTCTATTCCTGCGCAAATAAAATTGGACCTTTTCTTTGATATATAATATGAAACCCATACATGACCACTAGATTATTGATTAATTAGGAGTTTTCAATCCGTCGATTCAATTAATCAATTGAATTAAATTATTAAAATTTATAAATTATTTTTTATTTATAAAATCAAATAAATTCAGTTAATTCAGTCATTTCTTAAATTAATCAAAATTTGTTATAAAATTTAGATAAATTACAAACATATCTCTAAATTATATTATAATGAATTTTTATCGGTAGATTAATCAATTCCATTAGTGTCCCAAGATAAACCATATGTACCTAATATCATCAGCATAATTCAGAACTTGATATCTTAATATGTCCAAAAATTTATTTAAGTATTTGAATTAAAGAAAGTATTTAACTGATATTTAAATTAAAATAAACCTTAAATTTATATTTTATATCGTTGACCTCTCTAAATTATATGTTTAAGAATAAATACGTGACCCAAATAAAATTTAAAGACAAATAAATTATTTTATCATTAAAATTAAAATAAAAAATTAATATTAGTGAAGTGATTGTTTACTGATTGTTATAATAAGTCTATTTTATTAGTTTGTCAACTGTCAATAATAAAGTGATTGTATTTGTTGAGTTATCACATATATTGATTATCGAACTAGTGGACAATAGCATAGAGTAATAACGGATTTTTTAAATATGAAAAGGTAAATTTATTTAATTATTTCGAATTATGAATAAATTAATAGACTATATAAGTTTTAAGGACTAAACTTATTGAGAATCTATTTCAATTTTAGTGATACAATAACCTATTTATCATAAAATTTTAATATTCAATTTTTTAGTACTAAATCTATAATTAAGTAATTGAGTTGTTATTTTTAAAAAATATTTATTTTTAAATTTATAATTAAATGATTGAATTATTACTTTTTTATAAGAAAGGTATAACTATAGCTATAACTAAATGATCTCTTGTGTATTTTATCCTAAATTGTTTTGAAAAAGTTAAAAGAGGTCCCACTTTATCTTAATCCTAGCCGTTGATCTGATTCATCATAAGGTAATAATTAAGTGAAGCTCCATGATATACCATACTTTTGCTGATCATCATCACCATCATCAACAAAAACTAACTATAAAATGATAAAAGCAAAGGTGTTGTTTTATGGAATGGACCACCAATTTTGAAGCAGTCCCACACAATTCCTACAGAATTCTTGAGATTTCAGATAAGAGATGACCAGTTGGAGTTGGAGAGCCTTTTAATTCTTTTCAGAGCTTTGTTGTTTTTATAAGAACAATACAAACTACATGCATTGAAATCCCCAAAAAGTCTTGCTTTAGCTTTGACCCTTCTCTGTCTATCTCCTTTCATGGCAGACCCACTTGCTCTTTCTCTAGCTAAAAGTTTCTTTGTTTTCATTTCTATATCATAAAGTCTTCCTCTTTCTGTCTTCATTTCTTTACATTCTCTCCACGTATTTTATGGGAAGACAAACTATTATTAATTCCTTTTTATTTAATCTCTATTCTGTAGTTGTTGGTGAGTTAATAAGAGAGAAAGTTTGCATCTTTATTTTCTCCATTGCTGAAGCAAAGGCCTTTCTGATCTTTGAAACTATATATCAGGTACCATCTTTTTGCTCGTAGTTTTTTTTAGTTGGTCTTATGTTTCTTTGAGATATCTGTAAGAACTTATTTTTTATCTGATTTTATTGTTTTCTTGTACCCTTCATTTTGCTCTCCCTCTTCTTTGAGATATCTGTTTTTAGTCATGAATTCATATGGATTTCAGTGGTGTGGTACTTTGCTTAGCTTGAAAAGGCTGTTGTAATGGTTTGGTTTTGATGTTTAATTCATAGACAACCTAAATTTTGATGTAATAAAACAAGCTACTCGTTGTGGATTGTAGATTTCCATTTATGTATGTCTATATTCTTAAAAACTGAAAATTTTACATAGATAAAAGATTCAAATCTGAATGCCCTTCTCTATGCTTAGACTTGGAGCATGGCATGGTTTGTCCTAAAAAGATGGGTGGTAAATCATAGTGGTATTATTATATATAGCTATACACAGACATCAAGACTCGAGAGTTTTTTAAATTAAGAATCCAACTTCCAGGTATTCTCACTCAGATCCAAGAAAAGAGACTGTAATGGCAACTACAATGGAGTTTGAAGATGGGTTGAAGATGATTGAGGAAATGACCGCCGATGCCGAGCGAATACAAGAGCAGCTATTAGCACAAATACTGAAGAAGAATGCAGGAACTGAATATCTGAGCCAATACCTCAACGGAAAAACAGACCAGAAACTGTTCAAAAAGAATGTTCCTATCGTTTCTTATGAAGATATCAAGCCATACATTGATAGGATTGCCAATGGAGACACATCGCATGTCCTTTCGGCCGAATCCATCATCGAGATGAATCGAAGGTCTAACTCTGTTTATTATGATTTCTGATCTGTTTCCCCAACTGATGCATTCTCCTGATTGAATCTCGTTTGGTTTGCAGCAGCGGAACCTCAGGAGGGAATCCGAAGTTGATACCTGTCACGGCTGAAAGTCATAGTCTAAGGATGCTATATTTAACCCTGTTAAGATCCGTGATGAACAAGTAAGAAACTGATATTATATTAGACTCACAGTTAAGAAGATTGATCGATGATCGATCTTCGTATATGCTTTGATAATTGGTTGAATAAATGTGCACATTCATTGACAGGCACTTTGGTAACATAGACCAGGCAGGTAAAAGATTGAATTTTATGTTTACCCATCAAGATATTGAGACACCTTGTGGCCTCAAAACAAGATCTGCCGCAGCAAGCTTGTACAAGAACCAAGGCTTTAGAAACAATCTCTCCAAGCATTTCACAACCCCTTTTGAAGCTATCTTTTGTTCAGATCTCGACCAAAGCATGTACTGTCAATTACTTGTCGGTTTAATACACCGAGATGAGGTGGTAGTGGTTGCCTCTAACTTTGCAACAGCAGTCCTAAGAGCTATCAAGTTCTTAGAAGATTACTGGGAAGAGTTATGCTCCAACATAAAATCGGGTCAACTTAGTGACTGGATTACCGACTCGGGTTGCAGAAATGCTGTATCATCGATCCTGAAGCCTGATCCTCAATTAGCTGACTCGATACAGAACATATGTGGCTGCAAATCGTGGGAGGGAATAATCAAAATGCTTTGGCCCAAAGCAAAGTACATCGGTGCCATTACTACTGGTTTTATGAGTCAGTATGCTGAAAGACTCGAGTTCTACGGCGGAGGGCTGCCTTTAGTATCAGGATTTTATGCTTGCTCCGAATCTTTTTGCGGGATCAATTTGGAACCTCTAAGTGAACCTTCTAATGTCTCATACACCTTTATTCCCAACATGGCTTACTTTGAATTCCTTCCTGTCAAGAAAGACACTCTAACCATGTTTGAAGAAGATGTTGAACCTGTTGGTCTTACACATCTGAAGCTTGATCAACACTATGAACTACTGGTCACATCTGCTGTAGGTAACATTACATGTTCATAGATGTAATATCGATTCGGTTAAACTCCATGTTCTAAATTCTTTGATATTCTTTTTTATCTAGGATTATATCGATATAAAGTTGGAGATGTCCTGAAGGTGACAGGGTTCCACAATCATACTCCTCAATTCCAATTCGTAGAACGACAGAATGTTATTCTAAGCATCGACATTGATAAAACCAGCGAGGCAGACCTCTTGAAGGCAGTGACAGAAGCAAAGAGTCTTCTCGATCCGCTTGGAGTCGTTTTACTTAGCCACACCAGCTACGCTGATACAAGTTCAATTCCTGGTCACTATGTCTTGTTTTGGGAGCTTAAAGCAAAGGACGGCAACGATAGACGAGATCCTGTTGATCTGAAAGTAATGGCCGACTGTTGCTATAAAATGGAAGAATCGTTGGATTATATATACAGATGCTATAGGAAGAAGAATGCCATTTCAGCTTTGGAGATCCGTGTGGTTCAACCAGGTAGTTTTGATGTGCTGATGGACTACTATGTGTCCCGGGGAGCTTCTCTGGGCCAATACAAGACACCTACTTGCCTCAAGTCTAAAGAAGCCATTGAAATTCTGGAGTCGAGAGTGATGGGAAAGTTTTTCAGCCCAAAAACCCCAAAGTAATCGCTTATGACTTATGAGGGGAAGTAGTTGTACTTGTTCTATTCGCTGTGGACTGCTGAATTTGAAATTGAATGTTGTATCAGTCGATTCTTCAGACAAATAAAAGAGATGCGAATTCTAATACTGGTTGTCTGGTTCGGACCATCGATCATGTCCAATGTAGGAAATTATAGATTAGATTGAAGTTTATATAAATTTTCGATTAAATTTAATTCGATTATATGTCACGATATAACAGTCGTATCTGATAATTAATAAATAATTAATTATGAATTATATTAGTTAATAATTAATAAAGTATTATATTGATTAATTTACATCAACTATTAAGACCCAAAATTTATTTACATCAAATATTTTTTCCTCTTAATTTTTAATTATATCCGCTTTTTTCTAGATCGAATACGAATCATTATATCATCAATCCGAAAACCTGAATATCCAAAAAAATCAAATCAGATCTAATTCGATATCTGACAATAAAAACCCCTAGATATCTGAATAGTTGTTGAAAGTTGAACTAACTAAACTCAAAACGCCATTGAAGATCTAATTGATCGTCGAGGATTTCATTAGAATTGTAAAAACACAGTTATTTTTCTACTTTGTTTTCGATTACCTACTAAATAAACCATTTAAAACTTTAGGTAAATATGTTTAGGGACAATTTAAAATTTTTAAAATAAAATTTTAAAATTTAAAGGTTAAATAAAAGTTAAAATAAAAGTAAAATAATTATTGAAGGACTATTTAGAAAATTTATCTTTTTTTATTGTATCAAATCATCTTCCGTTACTTAACGATATTTAATGTCGTAGTGACTCCGTTTTTTATAAAAGTCATCGAAGATCTAATTGATCATCGAGGAATTCATTGAGCATCAAATATGGGAGGCTCCGTGTAATTGAGTCGAGTCAAGTTTAAGATTTGCGTCTTTTCGTTGATGTAGGGTAACTTTAGTTTTAGTCCTTAGAATTTTAGTGTGTAATATAATTTTGTCCTGAATTTCTCTCAATTAAATCATAAAAGTTTGAATTTAATTAATTTGATCCTTATTTCCCTTAATTGAATATTAATTTTGTAATTGATTCAATTTGATCACTGGATTTATTTTAATTGTATATCAAAGTTTTGTATTTCATTCAATTAAGTCCCTAAATGAAGTAAATTGGATATTAGTTTTTATTTCTTTTCAATTGTCCTTTAATTGTTATTTGTTTTAATTATTTTATGAATGCTTGTTTAATTTCTTGCATTTAGTATACATATTAAAAAAAAATAGGTATACATGTTAATTAAATTTAATTAGAGACTTAATTTGTTTCTTTAATTAAAAAATTAGGTTCAATTAGATTTTTTTAATTAAGTTCAATAATTAAAATATAAGAAATAGTTATAGCAATTCTATGAATATAAAATAAAAATTAGAGAGTTTATATTCGAATAGTGTCTCAAAACAACTTAAAGTTATTCAATGGGGTTCTAGATGGAATATTAGATACACATTGTTACATTAAATAAATAATTAAAGGAATTAGGTAATTCATTAGTGCCTTAATTAATCATGTATTACCTAATTCCTTTAATTATTTATTTAATGTAATAATGTGCATCTCAAATATTATATTTGAGATCTAATATGGAAGATATTTTAAGGTAATCGGTGTTGTCGCATACAAGTTTTGAATTAAATATATTCGTAGGATAAATATATTTGAATTAAATACAAGTTATTCTTTGATATTCTTTTCATTCCAGGATTATATCGATATAAAGTTGGAGATGTCCTGAAGGTGACAGGGTTCCACAATAGTACTCCTCAATTCCAATTCGTAGAACGACAGAATGTTATTCTAAGCATCGACATTGATAAAACCAGTGAGGCAGACCTGTTGAAGGCAGTGACAGAAGCAAAGAGTCTTCTCGATCCGCTTGGAGTTGTTTTACTTAGCCACACCAGCTACGCTGATACAAGTTCAATTCCTGGTCACTGTCTTGTTTTGGGAGCTTAAAGCAAAGGACGGCAACGATAGACGAGATCATATTGATCCGAAAGTAATGGCCGACTGTTGCTATAAAATGGAAGAATCGTTGGATTATATATACAGATGCCATAGGAAGAGGAATGCCATTTCAGCTTTGGAGATCCGTGTGGTTAAACCAGGTAGTTTTGATGTGCTGATGGACTACTATGTGTCCCGGGGAGCTTCTCTGAGCCAATACAAGGCACCTAGCTGCTTAAAGTCTAAAGAAGCCATTGAAATTCTTGAGTCCAGAGTGATGGGAAAGTTTTTCAGCCCAAAATCCCAATGTAATCGCTTATGACTTATGAGGGGAAGTAGTTATACTTGTTCTATTGGCTGTGGACTGCGGAATTTGAAATTGAATGTTGTTTCAGTCGATTCTTCAGACAAATAAAAGAGATGCGAATTCTAATACTGGTTATCTGGTTCGGAAGAAATTATTACATGAACTCGTTCTACCACTTAAAGATATGATTCCAATCAATTAAATTAAGACATATCATATGTTTCTTTTATATCATATTACACATAAGCATCATTCAAATTATACACAATATCTTTCATTTAAAAAAGAAAAAAAAAATATTATAAAAGATTTTTAATGTTGTCTTCCTCTTTATTATTAAATTTTTTTAATTATTTTTTCTAACCCTTAATCCCTAACCATAAACCTTAAACCCTAAAACATAATCCATAAATCCTAACCCTAACCTTAAACCATGATCCTAAACCTTAAACCATAAACCATAAACCCTAACCACTAACTCTAAACCCTAAACCTTAACCCTAACCCTAAACCCTAAACCCTGACCCTAAACATAACCCCTAACCCTAAACTCTAAACTCTAAATATATATTAAAAAATTAATTGAGAAAAAAATTTAAAGAACAAAAAGAAAGATGACACAAGAAATGTTTGATAATATTTTTCCTTTTTTAAATCAAAGATATTAAAATAGATGATTTGGACAATGCTTATGTGTAAATATGATATGAAAAAAATATATGATGTGTTTTAATTTAATTGGTTAAAGACTATACCCTAGGTGTTAAAACGGGTAATAATTTCTCCCAGTTCGGACCATCGATCATGTCCAATGGCGGAACATGAGGACAAGCCCCAAGAAGAAAAAAAAGTACTAAAATTAATGTAGGAAACTATAGATTAGATTGAAGTTTATATAAATTTTCGATTAAGTTTAATTCAATTGATATATCACGGTATAACAGTCATATATGATAATTAATAAGTAATTAATTATGATTATATTAGATAACAATTAATAAAGTATTATATTAATTAATTTACATCAACTATTAAGACCCAAAATTTATTTACATCAATTTTTTTCTCTCTTAATTTTCAGTTACACCAACTAAAGAAGCACAAATTCAAAAATTTTACTTTGTTTTCGATTACCTACAAAATAAACCATTTAAAACTTTAGGTAAATATGTTTAGGGACAATTTAAAATTTTGAAAAGATAAAATTTTAAATTTTGAAGGTTAAATAAAAGTAATATAATTTTTTAAGGATTATTTAGGTAATTTATCCTTTTTTATTGTACTAAATTATCCTACCGTCAACCTCTAATGACATTTAACGTCGGAGTGACTAAAAATTTACAGCCCAAAAATGTAAGTGACCTTATCGATCGATTTTCAAAATTAATGACTAAATATATACTGAAAACAAACAAATATGATTTTTACAATAGTTAAACAAATATTAAATCAAAATATAAATAAAAGAGAAAAAAAAAACAATAATAAAATTGGCTGATTAGAATGTTTATTCGTTTTGGTGGTGGCCGATGAAATTAGTTAATTTGATCCTTATTTCCCTTAATTGAATCTTAATTTTGTAATTGATTCAATTTGATCACTGGATTTATTTTAATTGGATACCAAAGCTTTGTATTTCATTCAATTAAGTCCCTAAATGAAGTAAATTGGATATTAATTTTTATTTCTTTTCAATTAAGTCCTTTAATTATTATTTGTTTTAATTATTTTATGAAAGCTTGTTTAATTTCTTGCATTTAGGATACAGATTAAAAAAATAGGTATACATGTTAATTAAATTTAATTAGAGCCTTAATTTGTTTCTTTAATTAAAAAATTAGGTTCAATTATATTTTTTTAATTAAATTCAATAATTAAAATATAAGAGATAGTTATAGTAATTCAATGAATATAAAATAAAAATTTGAGTTTATATTCGAATAGTGTCTCAAAGCGAGTGGAAGTTAATCAATGGAGCTTTTAGACGGAATATTAGATACACATTGTTACATTAAATAAACAATTAAATTAAAGGAATTAGGTAATTCATTAGTGCCTTAATTAATCATGCATTACCTAATTCCTTTAATCATTTATTTAATGTAACAATGTGTATCTCAAATATTAGATAATCAAATATTATATTTGAGATCTAATATGGACGATATCTTAAGATAATCGGTGTTGTCGCATACAAGTTTTGAATTAAATATATTTGAGATAAATATTAATTGATTAGAACTCATTAGATTAGGGATTTAAAATGGACAAGACCATAATTAATCATGTATAATTCTTTTTGTATAAACGATATACTTCTAGGATATAAATAGGGTGCCCCGAACGTATACAAGTGTATCTATTTTTATTATAATCAAAAATATATTTTCTATATAGAAAGAATATTTTTATTTGTAATATAAACTCAATTAATAATTAAGGATAAAATTAAATTAAAATCGTCATTATTAAAATTGATAACATGTCAAACGAAATTTGTGGTATTGATATTGGACACTCGTGGGTACTAATCATTCTCCAGGCATAATCGATTCTCGAACCTATTTTAAAGAAATGAATCTCGAATTTATTTTTATATGTCCGACATACGAAAGTGATTGATGACGATTTCAAATATTTTAAAATCAAACAAAAATGTGAATTCGATTTTAAAAATTAATTATTATGAATTAAAAAAATCTAATTTTCATGATTAAGTAAGTGTAAAAATCTTATTTAACAGAAAAAACTTATTTTTCATGATTAAATACCAAAACTCTTTAACTTTCAAGAATTAATTGATTAACATAATTTTTCATGAAACCCTTACATTATTGATTAACTAGGAGGGTTCAATCCGTCGATTCAATTAATCAACAGAATTAAATTATTTAAAATTCATAAATCGATTCAATTAATCAACAGAATTAAATTATTAAAAAATCATAAATTGTTTTTTATTAACTGTTATTCGAAGTAAAGTTTTTCTTTAACCAAATGAAAAAAATAGTTAATTCAATGAGTTTTGAATTAACCAAAATTTGTTATAAAATTTAGATAAATTATCACTAAAATTATGCTAAAATGATTTTTTAACCATTAAATTTTAAAAATTATAAAATAATTATTAAATTATTACAAAATAATCATTAATTTAATTCTATATTATAAATGATCATCCTAATAATTAACTCTAAACTAATCCTCCTAGTTCTTATCCAACCGGGAAATAGATTAATCCATTCCATTAGTACTGTCCCATGTTGAACCATATGTACTTAATTTTAGCAGCATAATTCAGATTCAGAAATCGAGAGAACGGGAGTTTAAACCTTAAAAATAACATTATTAGAAGGAAAAATATAAATTGTAAGATTTAAAATCAAAATTCAATTAAACTCTAAATTTAGGGGTTTTAACTTACAAGAAAATAAATAAATGAATATAACACGAGACTCCTAATATAAATATTACTCGATTTTTCACTAAAATCACTTATCGAAATTAATTATTAATAAAATTAGAAAGTAAAAAAAAATATTGAGTGATTTCCAAAATATTTTTAAAATATTAACAAAATTGTTTAAACCATCAAGATAGATCAATTCTCTACATTAATTCTCTAAACTAATCAAATTAATTCGTATGAGAATTGTAAGTATAATGAACCTAGAGATATTGATGAATACAGTCGGATCTAAGGGTGAACAAAACTCGATTTAACTCGAAAAAATTGAATAATTCGATTCTATTCGAGGCAAAAATACTCGATTCGAAATTTTATAAATTCTACTCGAAATTTTTTTAAATAAAGTTCGAGTTATAAAATGAAAATTCGAATAACTTGAATGACTCAAAATTTTTAATAATTAAATGATTATTTTTTTAACTCTAATTACGAGGACTATAAAATAATATATTATAATATCACATCTCATTTATACTTTCTAGATCATAATGGTTTTATTCCTCGTCAGCCACGAGCTTTAATTTTAAATACCATCCCTCTGATTCCTTTTATTATCATTTCACACACTATAAAACAATGGGAAAATAGATTATAGCTTAAATCATGATGATTGCAATCACGTTAGCCACGAGATTCATTCTATATAACTCTTATTATTATAAAATTCAGTGCTGAAATGCATCTAAAAATATATTATATTTGCACGAGCGTTTTAGCTTAAGTGATTAAAGGAGCGATTGTTATTCTTAGAGATTATGGGTTCGAGAATCAGTGATGCTAACAGAGTGATTGAGAGATTAATGTTTAATGGGGGAGATTATATTCTAGAACAAATATAATGTAATTATTATTAGCTAATTCAAAAAATATATATTATATTTTTAAAAATTATATAATTAAATTATAAAATTTAAATCTTTAACTTTAACGTCTAAATTTTAAATTTTAATCATAATTTTTTTATACTTTATAATCTAAAATCCTAAATCCTGAAGCACAATATGAATATTTAAACTCTAAAATTGAAAGATTTGTAAAGTTTACACAAATTTATATATTAAAATATTTTTATTATTTATTTATTTTTGTTTATATAATTGTTTTTTATTTTTAAAATAAATATTTTATCTATTTAAAAATAATTTTTGATAGTCAACAATCTTTAAAGTGATTAAAGCTTTTAGTAGGTACACTCTTTTCTTTCTAAAAATTATATCATATTCATTTCCGTCATGTCATTTATGATACTAACTAATAAAATATATTCACTTTATTAATTTTTTCGTCTAAGTTTTTTTACCAAGTAAATCTTCACTTGGTAAAAATTATATTTAAATTTAATTTATAATAAATATTTCTAAAAACATTCACTTGTGAAAAAGATATAATAGAAAATTTAATGAAATATATGCATTGGATTAGTTGGTTCTGTAGATCATATATGCATATGATAAAAAATTGTTATATGGCGGAAATAACACATGATATAATTTCTCATTTTTTTCATAAGTTTTTGATTTCAAAACTCATTCGGACTAAATTTCCTCTTTTTCTCTCTAGATAAAAATTATCTAAAAAATATTTTTTTGATTATATATATAGGATTAGGATCAAGTTATATCATGTAAAACTTAAAGAATTTTACATTAATTCTAAACCGTTAAAAGATGATAAAAATGACTAAGATTATTTTTTATCTTTTTTCAAGTGAAATCATCGTATTTTTTAATGTTAATATCATCCAATTATTTTCATTCATCTAATAATTTAAATTTAACGTAAAACTCTTTAAATTTTACATAATATAACTTAGATTTTCTTCTATGTATATTAAATTAAACAATAAAAAAATACCTTTTAAAAATATTTCTTAAAAATATTTTTATCATATTTTTTAATAACAATATGAAACTGAGTTGGAGTAAGTAAACTTTTAATATTAATATAATAATAGTTGAGATTTTAGATGATCTTAGACGTCGTTCACATGTGGCCCATTTTATATTTTAAATCACAACGGTTCACGTTAACCATGTGCTGTATTTTGAAGAAAACGACGGCATGTAAAAATTATCTCCTTTTTTTCTATGTCTATATTCGTGTTTTTCTTTGTTAAAATTTGTTAAAAGAAATCAATTTTAAACCCTAATCCTTATTTTTTATATACTAAATCTTAAATCCTATATCTTAAAAAACACTTTACCTCTAATTCTTTAAACCCTAACCACAACCTTGACCTTGAACTATAAACCTTAAATATTTTAATTAAAAGCAGAGGTATGAATAGAGACATATAAAAAAGATAGACGATTTACACCCTAATAAGCGAAAATTCCCTTCTCTATGCTTAGACTTGGAGCATGGCATGGTTTGTCCTAAAAAGATGGGTGGTAAATCATAGTGGTATTATTATATATAGCTATACACTGATATCTAGACTCAAGAGACTTGTTAAAGTAAGAATCCAACTTCCAGGTATTCTCACTCAGATCCAAGAAAAGAGACTGTAATGGCAACTACAATTAAGTTTGAAGATGGGTTGAAGATGATTGAGGAACTGACCGCCGATGCCGAGCGAGTACAACAGCAGCTATTAGCACAAATACTGAAGAAGAATGCAGGAACTGAATATCTGAGCCAATACCTCAACGGAAAAACAGACCAGAAACTGTTCAAAAAGAATGTTCCTATCGTTTCTTATGAAGATATCAAGCCATACATTGATAGGATTGCCAATGGAGACACATCGCATGTCCTTTCGGCCGAATCCATCATCGAGATGAATCGAAGGTCTAACTCTGTTTATTATGATTTCTGATCTGTTTTCCCAACTGATGCATTCTCCTGATTGAATCTCGTTTGGTTTGCAGCAGCGGAACCTCAGGAGGGAATCCGAAGTTGATACCTGTCACGGCTGAAAGTCGTAGTCTAAGGATGCTATATTTAACCCTGTTAAGATCCGTGATGAACAAGTAAGAGACTGATATTATTTTAGACTCATAGTTAAGAAGTCGATCATCTTCGTATATGCTTTGATAATTGGTTAAATAAATGTGCACATTCATTGACAGGCACTTTGGTAACATAGACCAGGCAGGTAAAAGATTGAATTTTATGTTTGCCAATCACGATATTGAGACACCTTGTGGCCTCAAAACAAGATCTGCCGCAGCTAGCTTGTACAAGAACCAAGGCTTTAGAAACAATCTCTCCAAGCATTTCACAACCCCTTTTGAAGCTATCTTTTGTTCAGATCTCGACCAAAGCATGTACTGTCAATTACTTGTCGGTTTAATACACCGAGATGAGGTGGTAGTGGTTGCCTCTAACTTTGCAACAGCAGTCCTAAGAGCTATCAAGTTCTTAGAAGATTACTGGGAAGAGTTATGCTCCAACATAAAATCGGGTCAACTTAGTGACTGGATTACCGACTCGGGTTGCAGAAATGCTGTATCATCGATCCTGAAGCCTGATCCTCAATTAGCTGACTCGATACAGAACATATGTGGCTGCAAATCGTGGGAGGGAATAATCAAAATGCTTTGGCCCAAAGCAAAGTATATCGGTGCCATTACTACTGGTTTTATGAGTCAGTATGCTGAAAGACTCGAGTTCTACGGCGGAGGGCTGCCTTTAGTATCAGGATTTTATGCTTGCTCCGAATCTTTTTGCGGGATCAATTTGGAACCTCTAAGTGGACCTTCTAATGTCTCATACACCTTTATTCCCAACATGGCTTACTTTGAATTCCTTCCTGTCAAGAAAGACACTCTAACCATGTCTGAAGAAGATGTTGAACCTGTTGGTCTTACACATGTGAAGCTAGATCAACACTATGAACTACTGGTCACATCTGCTGCAGGTAACATTAGTACAGAAATGGGAATTATCGATTCGGTTAAACTCCATGTTCTAAATTCTTTGACATCCCTTTTCTTTCCAGGATTATATCGATATAAAGTTGGAGATGTCCTCAAGGTGACAGGGTTCCACAATAGTACTCCTCGATTCCAATTCGTAGAACGACAGAATGTTATTCTAAGCATCGACATTGATAAAACCAGTGAGGCAGACCTCTTGAAGGCAGTGACAGAAGCAAAGATTCTTCTCGATCCGCTTGGAGTCGTTTTACTTAGCCACACCAGCTACGCTGATACAAGTTCAATTCCTGGTCACTATGTCTTGTTTTGGGAGCTTAAAGCAAAGGACGGCAACGATAGACGAGATCCTGTTGATCTGAAAGTAATGGCCGACTGTTGCTATAAAATGGAAGAATCGTTGGATTATATATACAGATGCTATAGGAAGAAGAATGCCATTTCAGCTTTGGAGATCCGTGTGGTTAAACCAGGTAGTTTTGATGTGCTGATGGACTACTATGTGTCCCGGGGAGCTTCTCTGAGCCAATACAAGGCACCTAGCTGCATAAAGTCTAAAGAAGCCATTGAAATTCTGGAGTCCAGAGTGATGGGAAGGTTTTTCAGCCCAAAAATCCCAATGTAATCGCTTATGACTTATGAGGGGAAGTAGTTGTACTTGTTCTATTCATTGCGAGCTGTGCTTAATTTGAAACTGAGGTGTGGTATCATTCTATTCCCCATGAAAATAAAATTGTACCTTTTTTCTTTGATATAATAATATGAAACTTATATTTCATTCGGTCGCATTGCTTAACCGATTAAACAGAATTATTAAAAATTCATTAACTAGAGGCACTCAATCTTATTATTTTTATAAGAAAATAGATCATTTATATTTAAACTTGTAATTATATGTGTCCTGGTTTACCCATATTATTATTATGATCCACCGATAACCAAATTCCTTGCTACATTCTCACCTGTCTTTCCTTGGCAGCCTGAATCACTTTCTCTTGTTTTCTTTTCGTATTTGTCTCTCTTGCTTTTCTGATTCTCTTCTCCATGAAAAACAGACTTGTGTCATAAAATTTGTACTACACAGAGCAGATGGTAAGTTCTTGACGTACCCTGTCGACCAACACATGAACCCCGACAGATTTTGACGTCCGAGTTTGGTCCATAAATCAGATGGACTCACAAGGCTGCACCATGACTGATCTTGCGGAGGAGGAGCAAATAAGAGCGTTCTCCTCAGAAATCTCGAAAGGAGTGAAATCAGGGAAGACAGATATAGACATGTATCCCCATTGATCAGTCTCCATCCATAACTGCAGCCTGCAGGAGATGAAGAAGAAGGCTGAAGCTTTATCATCCTGTCGGTGAGTTTAAAAGTCTATACTTGATTGAATGAATACACCATTATTCATGGCATTTACTTGGAGTTTGTGTCGGCAGTCGACACGCGCATCAATTGCCATTTTCATTGCAATTCTCATTCAATGGACAAGTGGAGACAACTGCCATAGAAACATCCTCGGAGTCGGTGTTTTGTGATGGCAAAAGTCAATGATGAGACCGCGCAATACACAGACGAAATGTCCTGGTCGATGGATCGTTAGTCTCTGGCCGAAAGCGCGCTCAAGTCGATCGATAAGCGCGTTAAATCTGTGAGTGTACCCAACTATCGATTCAATAAATATTTTTTATTACCTTTATTTTAAGCATTCTGTCGGTAGTTTAGAAATATTTATAAAAATTAGAATAAAATACATTTTACGACGAAAATAGTGTCAAATATAAACACAATATAAATTATATTAAATACAGTAAAAATCTTAAAATAAACAAGTTAATAATATCAAACTTATTGCTCCCATCTATTTTATAATTTCAGATTCATAGACAGAACTTCAATAAAATTACGGGAGGGGTCAAATTGTTTATATTTGAAATTAATAAAATTATAAAAGATAAACATATAAAATAAAGTGGTGGACGTTATCATGATTATGGATATAATAGTTGATTATTATTTTTTTAGGAGTTTTTAAATAACGAGAATAATATATCGTTATTGTTGCTATTAGTTGTTAACTGTTAAATTACTATCGTTATCGATTGTTATTGATATGATTCTGAATCTCATTGTTATTTATGCTATTAATGATTCGGTCGACGACGTTACCGTTAAATAAATGAGCATTGCGGACATTTTACAAAATGAAAATGCTACCATTGTGGGATACTTATTACATTATAAAAGGCTACCATTGTAGGAAATATGCCAACCATTCAAACATCCAAAGTGAACGAATCAGTCTTTGTGGAAAAATGAAAATGCAGGCGTCGGAATTAACATGGAGGATCTTCAAGCTAGCAGCAGCCGCCAGGAAAAGATGCAGAACATCGAGTCGAGGCCATCTGAATAAGGTAACCGGAGTTAATATCCGAGTCCGTTACAAATGATAATTACGATATCGAATAAAAATTCTCTGATCCTTTTTAGTGTTCTTATATATGCCGGATTAAAATATGTGAAACTGACCATTCGTCTGTAATTTAGCTATTGGATTAGTGAAATTAATCCATTCTTTATGTTAGTTGTATAACGAAATAATATAATGAATCGTAGAAAAATTAAGTTATTGTTGATTTTGAGATAATATTTATTTATATATATTTTTAACCTTTTAATAATATACATTTTACATAATAATTACATTTGGAATTTTTAAGATAGATATAATCTGCTCTTTCATTACAATACTTGTGTATGAAAACTTTTAGTCTGGATAAATGTTAGTTTGGACCTACTTAGTTGACCTTTAGAATAGAGAGGTCAATGGTGCAAGAATAGTAGCACTTGAATTATCTTTAAGGTTAGGGCGTTTATTATACGGTTAAAATTAAATCAATCGAAATTTAATTTATCAATTTAGTTATATAATTGTTCAGTTATTTAACGATTAATTTTTTTCCAAAAAATGATTATCGATTAGTTATTAAAAATAGTAAAATAATTGATCCCGGATCCTAAATTAAGAGCACGAATGCCTTATTGGTGAAATTGGGATACCATTCTTTACTTCTTAAATAGTAGAACAATGTGTTTAATTAACGATTTAACAAGTAACTTATTAAATAGTTTGATTAACGTAATAATTATTATAAATTATAATATCCTCTGATTTATGAGTAAGATAAAATTTTAATCGTCTCTAATAAATTTTAAATATTTCTTCTATTTATATCTTAATAAATCATTTTTTAACAGAAAAGAAGATCGAGAAATACAAAGTGTTGTAAGAAAAGGTTAAGAACGGAGATGAAAGAAATAAGCATAGAACATAGACAAATAAAAGAAGTGCAAATGCGAGTGAAACAAAAATCCGAAGCCATTGAAATAGACTGCGATAACTCCGGAAGGAGACTCTCTTCATAACACAGCAGAGTGGCAGCACCCAATTGCGCCTTGTCCTCATGTTCCAAATCTTGAAAGCAAGGGAAAATCTAGAGCTTGACAAAGCTGCCATTTTTACTCATGTTCTTCGGTACAATTCCCTTTAAACAACTGCAAGTGTTTTGTTCCAAAACCTGTAATAATGTTTTGCTTGACTATGGTTTTCTTTTCCCTTTTCTTGCAGTGAACTGATAGAGAGAGAGAGAGAGAGAGAGAGGATGAAGAAAGGAAGCTGCAGTGTCCTGTTTGACTCCATTATCCACTGCATATTGAAGCATCAGTCACTGGTTGACTGGTACAAATGGATGTACTGAAAAAGTAATGGCTTGTCTTCCTTGGTTTGGTTTGGTTCGGTTGTTTTTGCTATTTGTTTGTTTTACTTTGGCCCGGGGATGTTTACCTCGGAAATGTTTGGTGTCTTGTCATAATAAGATTATTCAAATGCAAGTTACTTAAACATAGTACCAACTACCGAGTATATTGCATGATCTTGTTTATTAACTGTGGTGGTATATTTAATTGTGGTGTTTTATTACGATTGTTGATAATAATAAATGAATTGCGATTATTATAGATTTTTTTTAAATAACGATTTTAGATAATACTAAAACTTTGAAATAATGATCGTGAAGTCAAATTTAAATTCTTGGCAAATTTAAATTCTTGGCCTAAATGCTTGGCCACGACGTCTTCATTTTGAACATGCTCTGTAATAAAATAGACGTGAACAACCGTGAAAAGTAGGATTTTCGCGTAGTAAAATTATTTTGTGAATGAAGTAAATTGGATTGGAAGAATTACCTTTATAATGGGATTTTATAGTAGTTGATTTATATTAATCCGTCAATGAATTAGATACCGATGATTATACTAAGTAAATATAATTATTTGTTTATATACTAAGCAAATGTAAAATAATACATGTTAAGAATTTATATTCAAAAAAATAAATAAAACAACATCAACATAGAATAAAACACGTGCAAGATTTAACATGGTTTACCTTCACTATCTCAACGAATAAAATGATTAAACTCGAATCTTTTAAAATATATATCATTTATTTTTCTATTAAAACAAATATTTAAAAAATTATGAAATTTTAAACTCAATGACAACTTGTGAAAATAAATGTATATGAAGCTTCAAATACAACACTAACAAGAAAATAGAAAAATAAAGCCATAAAAACAGATTCATGTTGGCTTCAACCATCTCCTTCCTCCTATCAAAAAACCAGGCTATAGAGATAAGACTGCCATAAAGTAGACAAAAATGTTACAACTTATCATGCTAGCAAAAGATTCATGTTGCAGCTAACTATGTCTCCATATAGTTTGTAATGGCTTCAGTTAGATGAGGTAAAGTCTAAACTAAAGCTTATAACAGAACGGCGGCGGCGCCTATAGAACAACCACCTAAATTAATATCCAACAAAAATTAAACTAAAGAACCAGCCAGTGAACAATGGCATCAGTACATAGTTTCTCCTCCTAAACTTCAGCCATAGAAATAGGGAGCATGTTGGAAAGGAACACCGGTAATGCTTATCCATCAATTACAAACGCCCATCTTATGTTTTGAGGCAAACAACAACATTTAGATTCTACCCAAAAGCAAATTATGATCTATCAAAGCTAATATATAATATCTACTTAAACCAATAGGTTAAGATCCTGTATACATACATATTGACTGGAAAGAACTGAACTGGGCCAAATATGTGCAAGCTTCTCTTCCTCTAACTCAAGAATTACAAGAAACGAAACCTCCGGCATTCCTGCCTATGTAAACACACTATATCCTTTAACAAAACCTTAGACCGGCTATTTCCATATCCATTATACAAAATGTAATGTGCTGATACAAGTATATAGATCATAAAATTTCACCATATATATAGAGTGAAGTAATTCAGGCTATGAACAAGTAGCCAAACCGTCTTGGGAAATCAAATATCCTTCACGATCCAATGTCTCCCTAACTGCACGGTACAATGCAACCCAAGAAGATGGATAGGTGTCCACAGGACCCCATAGAAATGTTGGATTAGGACTAGCCGGGCAGGCAGCAACCAAATCTAACACTGAGGCAGCAGGCTTAAGCTGCTGTGGGAAATTAAATGCTAAATTATCAACCTTATGCTCATAGATTTTCCCATTTCGATCTAATTTGTACCTCGAAGTACCCTGAAACTGACCCTTAGACTCCCATGGAACTCTAGGGACACCTCTCAAGTTCCATCTAACCAATATGACATTATCAGAAGGTTGCCAAATCCTAAAAACTTCAAGGGAAATATCTCTGAACAATATTTTACCATGAAATCTCAATGCCCAGAAGATCAATTTATAGTTTTGAATACCAGAAAATGTATTCAAAGGGTCCAAAAAAGTAATATCATCCCTGACAAAAAAAAAAAAAGAAGGAAAACTTCAAATATACCCAAATCGCAAAATGAACAAAAAGACAAACCCAGAAGAAGAAATTACCTGTAAATATCATAATTAAGATCTCTGGCGAAAAGCAAAGGCAAATCGTCACGAAGAGTCCGAACAGCAAGTCCAAGGTTCACATAAAAATCGTCTCTTTGTGGCGGGGAATGGTCGAGCTTGTCCTGATGAAGCGGAGGAGAGCTAACCTGGGAGCCTCCAAGTGTTGGGTATTGAACAGTTAGAGTTTCAGAGCAGAGCTTTGGAGTTTGGGCAAAAATAGGTTGGTTTTGTTTGGAACAAGTTTTTGATTGAAGAAGAAGAAGGGCAGGAGAAAGATTTGGTAGCACAAAAGCCATTAGGTGACCCTTTTGTATCAATTCTTTGGTCTTCAAAAGCTTTATTTTCTTCAGATTTTCATTGGAAGAGGAAGAAGAAGAGATGATTTGTGTGTGTTTCTAGTTTTTTCTGAGGTTGTGAATGAAATAAGTGGTTTTAAAGGTTGCCATAAATTGTGTGTTTTCCAGCGCTGAACGTGGACCAAATTTCTCTCTTTTCTTTTCTTGATTTAGAATTGAAAATTAAAAGTTGGTATAAGAGAAGATGCTAAGGATCTTAAACCTCCGTGTTTTTGTAAGTTTGCAATTTTAACTATAACCAGACAGATGCTGAGGATTGGGATTTGTGAAAGGTTATAAGTTGGATATTCTCTCTTAAACGAATAAAATATACTCTTTTATCCATTAAAATATAAATTATATTTTTTTTAAAAATTTAATTTCAACTATATATTTAAATTAATTAAAATTTATAAAAAATATATATTTAGAAACTATTTCATCAAGGGTTTTTATAATATATAATATGAATTCAACGCGAGTATGTTTAAAAAGTAATGTTATGCTTAAAAAAAGTCGTATTCACTTGCTCTGATACCATGTTGAATATTCAAAAATAGAGGAAAGAAATAAAGAAAAAAAATTCTACTGTGTAGGCTATGAAAAAAATATATCAAAGTCATCCTTTAAAGGTTCAATTTATAATTGAGATTGATACCTTAATTGACACTATTAATTTAGTTAGGAGAGTAATTGCTCAGTTAATTCTAGAAGCTTACTAGTTAAATAGTTTGGAAAGTGCTGATGAAAAATAGAAAAAGAATCTAGACGTGCATGTGAGACAGATATATTTATACTTTTTTACTCTTCAATAATTATTATGATTTCAAACTATAACATTAATATATCCTGTCGAGAAAATAAAATCCTGACAAAGAAAAAACGAAAGTAGAAATTAAAGGGATGAGAATGAAACTTACTAAGAGTACAAATGAAGCGAGAGAGAGAATTGTCATTGGAGTTTAGTCTTTGCTGGGAGAGACAGAACTGATGGATATTGAGACACTAAGACGACGACGTTTCACCTTACGGAGGAGAAGCTCTACGTTGTAATTGTCAATGTTGATATCACTATCATTATGTTCTATTGTTGTCTTGCGTGTAGTTTATCAACTCAACTCCTAAAACTTCTCCTTTCTTTTCTCCTTATATATTATTTACTCTATTCGTCTGATCATATTTTACCCAAAATGTGGTCTTGTGTTTTTTTTAAAGGGTTATTTTTTATAAATTTTAATTTTATTTGAAAAGAAAAAAATAAAAAAAATATTTTTAGTAAGTCTAAAACTCGTGGTGTAATACCCTTGACCCAGTGTCATATTAGGCCTTCGATCTAAAATCTGTCGAGGGTATAATACCCTACAAAATATGTAGTTTTAAACAAGGGGTGTTCGGACCCACTATATAATATAATATATAACTCTAGGCGATCCATCAACACTAAGTAAGGTTTCTTAGCTTACCATATCATGTGATTATATCAACAATAACCTTTGGATTTTCACCACAAATCAAAATCATACCAATTTTCATATTTTTAGACAACTCTCACCTAGTCACGATTAAAATGTTAATTACTATTCATTTTATAGCTTATTTAACCCACAACATAAATTATAGAACCCTCAAACTCAATCCTTAAAAACTTGGGCAGATTGCCCAAGCGTATCGATACATCTGTAAAGGGGGTATCGAAACGCCCTCAGTATCGATACGTTCCCCATGCATATTGATACGCTAAGACGTTAGCTAAAGACCAAGGAGCCTACTCGTATCGATACAGTTATGTGGTGTATCGATATGCTATACTATTTAATACGCCCCTAAGGTAGTATCAAAACAATTTGTCACTGAAATTTTTGGTATCGAAACATGGGCTAAGTGTTTCGAAATGCTTGCCTTTCATGCCTTAATTTACTCTCTAGGGTATCAATACGCCTGTCGAGGGTGTCGATGCCCCTACACGAAATATGCAATTTTGAACCTTCAATCACCTAGAACTCTATCCAAGTCGATTCAAATGACTCTCAACTAATCCTACACTCTAGGGGATGATTAATGTTTAAAAACTATTTCATCAAAGGTTTTTTTAATGTACAATTTTAAACCTTCAAGCGTATTGATACACTGAAATGTGCAATTTTGAACCTTCAGGCGTATTGATGCACCGAAATGTGTAATTTTGAACCTTCAGGCGTATTGATACACCTACATAAAAATATATATATTTAAAAACTATTTAATTACAGATTTTTTGAATATATAATATAAATTTAACGTGGATATGTTTAGAAGGGTGGTATCATGCTTAAAAAGAGGTAAAAAAAAACATTAATCTTATATTAAAAATGAGGTCTTGGGAATATAAACGATGATATTGTACATATTAAAAGATATATTTTTTGGAAAGAGGTAAAGCCCCGTGATAAGTGGTATCAGAACGATACCTTTAACTTCCCGATTTCACGTCAAGCGCGCATCCTTTCACTCCTTGCTAATTGCTTCATTTCATCCTGAATACAAAATAGTTTCTATACAATATTTACAGTTCTTTGATGATGCATAAGGTAAAATGATAAGGCGTATCATAGACTAAAATTTCGATTAAATTATTGCAACTAAAAGATGAGATAAAACATTGTAGAAAAGAAACTCGTTGAGGATCTTCTAACTCATAGGTGAAATATGCTTCTTGCGGACCCAGAGGAGAGAACACGATATATAAGGTTTCAAGAGAATTAAGGTTTTATCATGTAAACCTTAATGAATATAAAATTAATCGAATACTTAGAACTTGAAAAAAAATGCATGAGAAAGGAAATATCATTATAAAAGATAAAATAAAACAAGGAGTAATATATTTTAAGACCAAAATTTTGACACGTTTAAGTACATAAAAGGTAAATTTGATATTTTTAACTTAAGACATGAAAATAATACTAATCTTTTAATTTTAAATTAATGAAAATAATTTAGTCAATGCCTAAGATTAAATTTCTGATTACGTAATTTTTAAGGAAATAATTTGTTTATATTGATTATAAACAAATAAAGTTAAAGTTGTGCATGTTCATATTTAGATAAAATCTCTATAAGGCAAAACAAATCAAACATAAAAATGTATATAGTGATAAATGAATTTAAGAAAAATGCCAATTGATATGAACATAATTATATCTCAAGTAACTTAAAATGGAATCGAAATAAATAAATAAAAAAGAATTAAATAACATAAAGAAAGTAAAACAAACATAAAAAGGTATATAATCATAAATGAATTAAAGAGAAATGAATTATAAATGAATAAAGTCAAAGTTGTGCATATCCATATTTAAAAAAATCTCCATAAGGCAAAACAAATCAAACATAAAATAGATATACAGTGATAAATGAATTTAAGGAAATGTCGGTTGACATGAATATAATTATATCTCAGGTACTTAAAATAGAATCGAAAGAAAATAAATAAAAAGGAAAGTAAATAATGTAAAGAAAGTAATTGAAGGAGACCAAAAATAATATTCTGCCATGAAATTGTTAAACATTAACCGAATAAAGAGGTTACATTAAAAGGATAACCGAAATATGGGGAGCTTGGTAGTTAATATTCCATCAAAGACATTTGAACCGTAAAAAGGGAAGAGTAGAAGGATCAAACTGAAAATGACCCAAAATAAAATTTTATTTGATTATTTGAAAGGAACACCGGTTAAAAAAAACTATTTTTATTTTAAAATTTTAGTTTTATTAAACAATTAAAAAACCCTTTCTCATTCCTAGTGTAGCAATCTTAAAAATTCACTAGTATCGATAGTGTCGCTAAATATTTTTTTTTCGATGTGAAAAATATTTTGATGTTTTTGAAAATTAATATCTTTCATGTGAGGGTTTTCTTTTAAAATCGGTTTTAGTAAAATTAGAGTCCTCATCGGCCGTTTTGGTAGACCGAACACCGTAAAACCAGAGATTTAAAAATTTAGAGTTCGGGAGTCGGTTACGGATGGGGAAGAATTAACACCCCACACCGTTAAAAAAATTGATACTTTATTTAATTACCGCTTTATTAATATTAAATTTTCTTGGCTAATTTAATGATTATATTAATTTTTAATTAAATGTGTATATTTATTTTAAAGCACCTAAATTCGAAGGTAAGCGTCCGAACCACCACCACTACTCTGGAGTTAACCTTTCTTACAACCGAATTTAGGGACCCGCATTAACAAATAAAAATATTCATTATACATTCTTAAGTTCAATTCAAATTATAATTCAAAATAACGTGAATGAGAAAACTACAATGAATAAAATTATGCACATAAAGTAATATGATGATCATGCGAAAAAGGATCAAAGGAAATGGGCATATTAAAATGCCAAAGTGCAAAATTATCAGAAAACAAAAACAAAATTGAACTGAAACAGGCATAAGTCATGGGATTATTATCCTCTTTCTAAAAGATATGTCTGAAACAGGTATATGTCATGGGATTAATGCTCTTTGCCTATTTTCAGGCGTGATATTCTCCCTCACTCAACCTCGTGATTGGCCTCTTGTCACGGTTATTTACCTTGTCTACCCTCTCATGGGTGTTCGGTGTGAAATCAGGCAATCAAAGGGTCGCTTTGATACCACTTGTCACGGGACCATTACCCTCTTCCTAAAAGACATGTCTAATAGGATGTGCAGCGTCACCGTTTATATATCTCAAGACTTCCCTTTTCTTTTCCGATGTGAGATTAATGCTCTTTGCCTATTTTCAGGCGTGACACATACACATATTATACGGACTTGGCAAAGTGAAGAAACAAATAAAAGGTAACAAGGAACATATATATGGCATAATACATATGAAAAATGGAAAAAGATAAAGAAGTAAAAGACAAAACTAATTAAATAAATTGAAAGAAAAGAAAAGAAACGTTTATGGAAAGATATTAAATTGAGAATGAAAATAAAAGAAAGGAAACAAAAGAAAATGAAACAGTCCACATGCAACATTGAAAAACGTTATGGAACCATGGACAAGTAATAAAGACCAGTAGAAAGGTCTAATTTTAAAACTGATGATGGTTTAAGGGACCGAATCATCAAGAAGAAAATAGAAAGGTACCAGATTGCAAAGGAAGTTAAAACAGGGGCGACTAATGTTGTAAATAACCCAAGGGGAAGACACTGAATCGTGATAACAAAAAGGCGGAGGGGTCAAGCAGTGATGAACCCAATTTATAGTCCAAAACATCTGTAAATAAATTTTTTAAACTGATTTTCTGTTGTGAACGTTAGTAGGATAGAATAAAAGAAGGAGAATATAGAAGAATTGAAGAAGCTTTAGATTAGGGTTGGTATGATTAACCGCAAAACCGAAAATTGAATCGAACCGAGGTATTATGGTTTGTAAATTTACGAACGAGGTTAATCGAATCAAACCGAATTTAATTTTTTAATTAATTTTTAATTATTTTTATAAGATAAAAATATATATTTTATACTTGATATACTATAAATGTATTTTTATTTTTTACTTAAAAAATATGTTTAAATAAATATTTATAGAAAATATCTTAAAATATTTATCATTTATTGTTTAAAAGTCATAAAATAAAGCTATTTTGTCAAGATAAAATATATTTTTTATAAATTAACGTTAATATGAAAAAATTGAAACCACAATTAACCGAACTGAAAATCGATGTTACTAAAATTGTTTATCGAATTAAACCAAAATCTAACCGAATACACTCATTCTTCATATTAAGCAAATATTGTGAAAAGATGATTCATACATTCTTGGCCTTAGGCTTCTGAAAATTTAAACAAGCTTTGCTAATAACAACCAAAATCAGTTAGCCGTTTAGGGACCTTTTTCTCCCTTTGTTCGGAGGTGGTTTGTCTTCTTTGGTAGTATTATGTGATGTTGATATTTACTTATTTGGGATAACACTCTTCTGGTGCAACCTTCCTTCCTTCCTTCCTTAACATTTTCATTTTTTCATTTTTAAAGTTTTATTATGAATTTCTTTGTTTTGCTTGAACCCGATGATGAAAATCATGTGTGTTCATCTTTTCATACCCAGAAAAATGAACATTTCCTTCTTTTCAAAAAAATTCAAATCCAGAACCCAGATGAGAAGACCCTCTCAGTCTCGCGCTCGTGCACGGTTCATCCGTTTAGATTTATCACCGGCGATGGATCCTTAACCACACTGAGGGAATATCTCTTCTAACCCTTTTTTTCTATTTTCTCTTCAGTTATTACATGCATGCAAAGGGGAAGAAAGAAGGATTCATCACCGGCGATGGATCCTTGACCACACTCAGGGAATATCTCTTCTAACCCTTTTTTCTTGCAGGGCATGATGCTGGCGTGATCAGTCGAATACTCGCCTTGGAGTTGAAGAGATCGGCGCGTGAAGAACATGCGCGCGTCGGGACTTCCTCGGTCGCGCGTGGGCACGTATGGGTTTTGGATGCTTCACTCCCAGATTCGATCCTGTCCATTCGTCTTCATTCGATCCAATGGTGTAGGGGCTGGCAGCTGGCTCCTAAAAACAAAAGGGTTAGGATTTTTTAAAATCATTTGAGCTCAAGTTTGGAGTATGCTATGTAATCTATTAAAAGGAGTTGGACCGATTTTATGATTTATGTGCCGTTACTATTAGAAAGATTTGTACTATGGGACTGTTACATTTTAAATGAGTTTTATATTTATTTATTACATAAATATGGGCCGATATATAATAGTAAGACTAGTAATAAGACGTCTTGACACTTGCATCTAATGGCGACAAGAAAATTAAAGATACACATATTGAGATTAATAATACACGGAATAAAATTAAAGACACAACATATTTAAATGAAATTACACAAAATTTATATTGATACACACATAAATATGTCACACGGAACACGCGTCAACGAACATACAAAGAAGGACACAACATATACCATAACATTCACACACACTACATGGCATACAATAGTGACACGTAATATATATACACATGATATATTAATAATCATAATAATAAACACATATAAATGTACATATAACAAAATTAGCCCTTATTCGAAGTAAAGGGATAAAAATTAAAATCCCAATTAAAAATAGGTGATTACACCTAGAATCACAAAAATCCAAAAGTTTTGCAACACTTTAATCATATATAATAAATAGGTGTATGGACCCACTATATAATATAATATATAACTCTAGGTCAGTACTAAGCAATATCCTTAACTTATCATATAATGTATTTATATCGACAGTAACCCTTGAATTTCCACCGCATATCAAAATCATACAAATTTTCATGTTTCTATACAACTCTCACCTAGTCACGATTAAAAGGTTAATTTTTCGGTTTTATTATTTATTTTATAGTTTATTTAACCCTTAAGTACCCATAACAAAAACTATGGAACTCTCGAACTCAACTTTTAAAAATTTGGACAAATTATTTAGGGATATCGAACCATCCTTAGTATCGATAAACTTTCCATGCGTATCGATACACCAAGATGTTAACTAAAAACCAAACAGCCTACTCGTATCGATACAACTATATGGTGTATCGATACGCTACATTGTTTCGATACTCCCCTAAGGCAGTATCGAAACGATTTGCCACTAAAATTTTTGGTATCGAAACACGAATTAGACGTTTTAAAACGCCTATCTCTCATGCCTTAATTTATTCTCTAGAATATCAATACCCCTGTCGAGGGACAAAGATCACCACCGTCATCTTTTTCTTTTTAAAGAACCACCGTGTTTATCATTTGGATTGAAACGACATATTCTTTTAGGGAACTCACATCGCTCGGTGTGCTCAAATTTTTTTTTTCTAAATTTTTAACGTATTGGAATATTTAGGAGTATATTCACATACCTATGTCTACATATATGTCTGTATTTAAAAGAAAAATAAAGAGTCGAACGAATACAAATTTGAATTTCAACGATGGTGGTAATATTTTCGGTGGCGGCGGTAATGGATAAAGAAAGGTCTAGGGGAGTTTTTTTTTTATAAAAAATATTTAGACATCGTTCTATAATATTTTTAAAAAGTGTCAACAAACAAGACAGAATATATAGTTGTTTAAATTAAAAATATTTTTTAATTTAGTAAAAAAATTGAAAAATTTAATTTTTTGCTTTTTTTTAAAAAAAATATTTTTATATAAAACTACTTTATCTCAACGTAATATTAATTTTAAAATCTTTAAAATTCAAAAAAAAAAGTTTATGCATGCTAATTTAATAAAAATTAATTATTAAATACAATAAAATCGTTCGATTAAAAAGAGAAATCCATGCATAGTTAATAGTCTGAAGTAATGACAAGCAACACTAGATAACATTTGATACTACAAGGAGAACAGACACCAACGGATAAAACAGATATACGAACATACGAAACCAGACCAGCAAAGCAAGCATCGTGTAGTGGCCGAGAATTAGACCATGGTCTTATGTTCAGGCCTATGTGTGAACTCGAAATCGATATGCACGAAGGCTCGTTCAACTTCCGGTAACTGCTCCAGCTTCTCCTGCAGTTTCTCACCGATGTTGTGTGCTTTGTTCAGCGGCATGTCTTCAGGCAACACAATGTCAACCTCCACGAAGTAATGGGAACCGAATGTATATGCCCTAACCGTGTCGATGTGTTGTATGTCTTCGTGGTGGTTCCATATCATATATGTTAATTTGGCTAGAAAATCGGGTGGAGCAGTTCTTCCGATTAACGACCATACATTCTCGATCACTGTTCTTGTCCATGTACTCATTGTGTAAAGCGCAATCTGCAATTATAGAATTAAGAGATATAAATGACTGGCTTGTTATTAGTAAGCATGAATGTGATTGAGATTTTAGAAGGAACTTGAACTCACAATAATAGCTCCAGTTGGATCAATCCACCATTTGAAATGGATAGCAAGAACAGCTGTTGCTAAACCAACTGAATTAGTAACAACGTCAAAGAAATGATCTTGTGCATAGGCTCTAACGATTTCATTTTTGAACTGTCGGCAATATACCGTCAGAGCAAGCTTCACTACCGTCACAAAGACCATGATTCCGATCATCCATTTCTCTTGATTGGGATTGATCTTAGGGTGGGACTATATGCATGTTAGAGTCAAAAAATGAGTAAAAGGCATTGTGGCCATACTAAAATGATTTGATTCTAGTTATGTTTAACAGACTCGAATTGGCACACCTAGGCAACAAGTTCCCTTGCAGACTCCAGCAATATTTGTAAGCCTAGAGTTGCCATAACTGAAGCAAAAACAATGATACCCTGGAATGTCCATTACCAAGATGAACCATAAGTTTATATTGGAAGCAAATGAAGAGCAGAGTAACAATGAACTTACAACGGGCTGCATTCGTTTCTTTCCGATTGGATAGTGAAATTGATTTGGAGTTTTCATGGCATGCGCTGTAAACCAGAGAATAAATCCTGAGAGAAGATCCAAGAGTGAATCCAAAGTTGATGCAATAACTGCCAAAGATCTGCTAGCAATAGAGGCATAAACTTTGGCAACAAAGAGCACCATGTTAGCAGCGTTGGACACATGAATTGCCATCCTCTCACTCCTTGCTAGTTGCTTCATTTCATCCTGAATACAAAATAGTTTCACTCTTTGATGATGCTTAAGTTAAAATGATAAGGCATATCATAGACTAGAATTTTGATTAAATTATTGCAGCTAAAAGATGAGATAAAACGTTGTAGGAAACAAATTTGTTGAGGATCTTCCAACTCATCGGTGAAAAGTGAAATATCGACCGCACTAATCGCCTACTAATTGTCGGCGCCTCGGCGGTTTTACCTACTGTCCAGCAGACCATTTAACAAACTTCTACCAAAAGAGTTGAAAAATCCCTCCACAAAAACAGTGAAGAAACAACAACCTCGGTTAGACTTCCAGGCAAAGAACCCGTATCATTCATGGTTTCCATCTCATTAAATCCTGCAAGAAGACTTTCTTGCTTCTTGTAGTACTCTAAAACCTTCCGCTGCTTCTCTAAAGAGTGAGAAGAAAGGAGAATCCAAAAACAACCACAACAACATAAGATATTATACTAGACATTATTTGACAAATTGACTAAATGATAAAACTATAACTTGTTATAAATACATAAACACCATACGTGTTAAACAAGAGTAGGAACAGATAAAATCTGATTTAAATGCATCTTACAAGTACCGACCATAATTGTCGATATGAATCGATTCTAAACTGAAGCTAAATATTGCTAGTAGCATACCATTTCAATTTTATAGCATCACAAAAACATCTTGTGGAGACTTAGAAATTGTCTGCTTAATAATCATGCAGTCATGCTTAATACTACAACAATTAATTTCAATATTTAAGAAAAATAAATTTATGCCTTGGAAATTCTACAAGAATACAAGAAATCAAGCTCAGTTTAATAACCAACAGTGGCAGCCCTTAGTTTAAAAGGTTTACAATCGACCTTAGACAATGCCCTTTTAATTATTATATACGTTATGGATAGATAAAAAATTGCCAAACATGGCCTAAAACTTTATAGAAACAATCTATTAAGATTTCACAAACTAGTTAAGAAAGAATTGTCTGGATCATGAAGATCCCAGAATTAAAGTTAGTATCAAATTTCCATTAACAATCTGAAGATTTCCCTTTAATTATAGGATTTCCAATAGCAAAAATTACACAGATAAGGATTAAACACAAGTGATTCCCGGAAAACAAAACATCATTTCACAGATTCTAAGGCTAAGATCATACCAGAAATCAAATATAATCAGGAGGGGAATATTGAATTTTCACTTTTCTGGTAAATGAATTCAAGTATCGTTTTGTAAGACTCGTGAGGATAAGAACCACCGACAATTAGAAATTAATCAACAGATTTCTCAGCAACTGCATAAACCGGTTTTAATCTACTAGAAATTAAACTCCATAAAATCCAACGTATTCATTTCTCAGATGCAAAGTTTCAACCATATTAAAAAATACAGAAAAAGTTGTTATCATTATGATTTCAAACCACGTTAACATATCCTGCAAGCGATATTAGAAATTGAAGGGATGAGAATAAAACTCACTAGGAGTACAAAGGAGGCGAGAAAGAGAATCGTCATCAGAGTTTAGCCTTTGTTGGGCGAGACGGAACTGGTGGAGGTTGAGACGCCAAGACGACGACGGCGTTCCACCTTGCAGAGGCAGAAGCTCCGTGTTGTAATTGTCAACGTTGATACCACTCTCATTGTGCTCCATTGTTGCCTTGTGTGTAGTTTACCGACTCAACTTCTCCTTCCTTTTCTACTTATATATTATTACTCCATTGATCTGATAGTATTTTACCCAAAACGTGGTCTTTGTGTTTTCTTTTTTTCTTTTTTTATGACAATGTTATTCCAATTAAAGATTTATATAATTTTATGGATTATTTTTTTTATAAATTTTAATTTTATTTGAAAAAGAAAAAAAATGTTTTAAGTAGATCTAAAACTAATGATTTATTAAAATATAAAAAAATAAAAATAACTAGTTTAATCAATCGATCAAATATATAGTTTCTCATGCATTATTATTTTATGAAACATTGTACCAACAAAAATTATGTAATTTCTACGGGACTTGAAATTTAAATTTTTAAATTTTAAATTTAAAATCATAAATGTTAATCACCGTTAGTATTAAATATTTGAAAAAAAAATGTTGTTTGAATTAAAATTTAATTATTTTATAATAATTATTATCTAACTTATTAATTAATTTAAATTAAATATTATAAAAATATTAATCTAACTTAATTATATTCACGATATTAAAATTTAAAATCTTAACTTTATTTAAAAAATAATATTTTATTTTTTAGACCCAAGTCGTAAACCAACCGGTTTATGGTATAAACATCATGATTTGTAACTAGTGTAGCTTTTTTAGGTTGACTCATTAATAGAACCCTTAATTCATGATTTCCTAATTAAATTTCCGTTTCTTATTTTAAATAATAACTATTTTTTGTTTTCTCTTTAATTAAAATATTTTATATATTTAATTTTTATATTTATACATTTAAATAATTTAATCTTAATTTTTATGTAAAAATCCATATATTTTTTTATAGAAACTAATTTACTTTGTTCTAAAATTGAGAGAGAGATTTGACTAAATAATAATAATAATAATAATAAATAAATAATCATATAAACCGCAACGATCACAGCTTTAATAGATAACACCTCAACAAATACAAACTTCCTCAGATACATATCCACTTTAAGGATTAAGAAATATTTTAAAAAATAGTGATTATATATATATATATATATATATATATTAAAGGCATCTGGTTTTATAAGATATAAATTATTAAAAATGTTATTTAAATTAATAATTAATTGTTCTAATATAACGAGATACTAAAATTTTAAAGTAAGGTCGAATGTTTAAAATTTTATATTACGAAGAAGTAAAATAAGATGAGACGGTCAATTCGATTATTAACCAAAAAATTAAATATCAATAATTATATAAAAAATTATATAAATGACTATTTAATTATGGGGTTGATGTAGATTTGATTATTATATTTTTTATTTTGATTATTTTACCATATGATTATTTAAATAGTTCCAATCTAGCTATTTAAAAAACTAAGAGAGGTTGATGTAATTGTTAAAAAATCTTTTGTATGATTATATATTTAATCTCACTATTTATACATTATACCAATTTGGTCTTAATTTTAATTTAATAAAATAAATTAATTATCCATTAATGTGATGTGTCATTGTCTTATTGAATAATTTTATTTTTTTTATTTAATTTTTTTCTCTAATCAAGTGATGACACAATTTTAAATTATATTAAATTTATTAAGATAACAAATACATATAGTCATCTGATTGAGCAAAGAAAATAAATTAAATAAAAAAATAATTAAAATCATCTAATCAAATGGGGACACATGTCATTACTGAATTTATTTTATTAAATTAAAATTATGATCAAATTAATAGAATATAAAAATAGTGAGATTAAATGTGTAATTATATAAAAAAATTTAACATTTACATCATCACCATGTTAGTTTTAATGATTAATGGTTTGATTGAAATTATTTATAATATTTAATATTAATAATATCCAGCGATATGCGACAGATATTGTAAAATTTTTTATATAATAGTATTATAATGGAATATATTTTATGGTCATCGATTTACCTCTTAATAAAAGCACAAAAAATTAATCATTGTTACAGGCAATTGATAATCTGGTTCGAATTAAATAAATTTAACTGATATCAAAATAGTAATAAAAATTGAACCAACTAAATCGACTCCGTTAGGGCACTTTCTAAAGAAGGAAGCGAGGCACTTGCAGACAATGGAAGCTGCCTCAAGATTGTGCTTGATGACCTTCAACCGACGTCTCCGAATCCGTGATCAACTTTTGATACGGATTTAACGTCGACGTAACACCGACCACCATCGCTCCATCCCATTGCGCTGCAGATTTCTTGGAAATCAGCAATGATCTTCACCAATATGGGAACCTCATTTCAAAATGCAGAGGCGTTTCTCAGCTTTGCAATATTCTCATCCTGGATAGACACTTTCAAGGTACAACAAAGGCTATGAATCCGTGTCACCTTGGGGAAAAGAATTGTGTACCGTGAAGCGATGCTCGGATGTCGTTGCTTGGAAGTCTTCGACCAATCCGAAAGCTTTTACTCTTGGACGAGAGAATAGGGAAGGGAACTTGAATGACATGGAATCAACTGATGTAGCAATTATGCAGGAACATCCGAGTCTAACAGAAAGTTATAGCAAATGTGTACAACAATAGAGTAATGCATTCATATAGGAAGATGCATGCCACCATATGACGAGGAACCACCGATTGTCGTCGAAGATTGTGATCGGGTTCATGCTTCTTGAGCAAGTGAAAATAGCTAGATCGATATTTGCTACCAGGTCGAACATTATAACTCGGACAATGTTAAAAGTGAATAATAATCAGGGGCGAAACATAGGGGTTTTGAAATCTGGTCCCCGCCGATTATTGTTTTTATACATTAAATAGAGTTTAAAAAAATAAAAATATGATTTACTCAAAAATATCATTTTTTAATCCCGTTAATCAAGAAAATTTTTAAAATATATATTTTAGTCTCCTTTATAAAAAATTTCTAGTTTCACCCAAACAGTAATAAAGGTTTAGTTAAAGAATTCATAACACCTCAAAAGGAGATTAGGATGGATAGAAAAAAAATGTGATGACTGATTCTTGGTTGTTCACCAAAATGTTTTACTACTTACTAGTCACTGTTGCAGTTTATCATACAGACTATTGTTTCATGACATATGGTCCGACACAGTGTGTTAATGTTTGGATATGCCTGATGCCTTTGCATTGTAAATTGGACTTATACTACTGATCAAAATATGAGGGACAAGGACTGCGACATATGAAATGTTGATGTTCTGGATGTGATCTTTCTTTGAATGCCATTTTGGAGATTCAGAAACATCATGTAACTGAACAATTTTTGTACTAAATGCCATTTTGGAGACATTTCGCTACCAAATTACGATGCCGAAGGCGCATGGCGGCCCTATCTCATGCCAAAGGCGCATGGCGGCAGAATGTTGGTTCAGTGGTGGACAATCCAGTGTGAATGAAGAACCAGAGATTTCGATAGGCAGCTTCACCATACACATTTTCATTGAATTCATCGTGATCAAAGTTAACAACCCTACATTGTCTTCCAAAATGAAAATGAAAAGATTTGAGCACACTCGCCAGATATACCAACACGAAAATTGATTTCATTTAACAAAACCTGTTCAAATTTCTCAGATGGCAACTGCAATCCTTCCAGCTACTTGGTCCAGATCACGCTGGCCGTTTGATGTGATTCTCCTTCCACTGATAACACCAGCTAAAGTTTAGTTCATCTTATCAAGTAAAGAAAGCAGCTAATGCAAAATACTCCTATAAAAGACATACAATGACAAACAACTGTTCAGTTTAAGAAAAAGGCCTACTTTCCACAATCTATCATTATAAAACCACAAATCTATGTTACTTGTATTTGAGGAAAATGTTAGATCCAATTATGCATCTGACATTGATAAGTTCAATAATATTCGAGTGTTTGTATTCCCCTACCTTGTCCGAATTCAGGTAACAGATATGGAGAACAATTTGGCAAGAAAAATGGAGTAATAATATCAAAAGGATAGATTAGAGTAGCCATGTCTATGCATCCATTTGGATTAAGGAATGATGTAAACAAAATTGCTGCTAGGGGTGACCAACTCTCATATTGCCTGCAAATGATTATATTGCAGTAGCAAACAGATTCTTCCAAACAAAAGCAATGATAATAGAGAAACTCACCCTTTAGGATCGATATCGATGATGTTCACATTCTGCAACTGCTGAAGAACATGGCGGGCGACGGACCCACTGCTCTTGCAGAAATGGCGTGGGCGACTTCCGTTTCTCTTAGCCCCTCCATAAATCCTCCTAAAGGCACCAACACCAAGACCTCCCCTCAAGTATATTTTCCTTGCCATGGAAGCTACAGAAAGTAGGATGATGTAGCGTTCATAATAGCATAAATATGAATAAAACGCCGCATTATCGTCAACTGATAAATCTAGCTAGAAATCTACATACCAGCTCTAATATAGTACCAATCAGGATCGTAGGGAGGAAGTTCTTTCAGTTTACCAGTCTTGACAATATCAGTCCATGGAGGGAGCTCGATCTGAAGAACAAACAAAAAATTAAAAAACAGAAAACATTTAATCTTCAAGAGAAATCGAACAAAGATCCATTGCAGAACAAAAATCACAGACTGAGAAACGAAATTCGTTACATCTCTAAGAAATAAAATGGAGAAGATAGAGAAAATAATACCTTGCCGGAACGCTTGAGATGGGCGGCGTAAGCTTTGACGAAGTCGTGAGGGGAAACGTCTTTAACAGTTCTAGCTGCCTCCATTGTCTCCTTTTATGTCTGCTACGGCACAGATTGCCTCTTGCAGTTTGTGAAATATGCTTGCTGCGGCACCACAGGAGAGAACACGATACATAAGGGGTTTCAAGGGAATTAGGGTTTTATAGGGTAAACTATAACAAAGATCACTCAATTATAGTAGGATTATATTTGAACCATTCAATTATTAAAAATTATATTTAGATCACTTAATGATAAGATTATTTTGATTCACTCAATTATTAAAGATTTGACTACTGAGTTATAGGGAATTAGGGTTTTATACTATATTTATATGGGTAAATTAGTGACTACCAAATACTTATTTTGGTCATCAAATTATTAAATTCATTAATCAGGTCATTAAATTTATAAAAATAATCTATTTTATTCTAACATAATTTACGAGTTCAACAATTTAATGATTAAAATAAATATGTATATAACTCGATGATTACTAGAATAATTTATCTTATTTTATATTGCCTAGTTCATTCAATTACCTAAATAGTCATTCCTAAATCCATTTTCTACTTTTTACTCTTATTATTAGGGGGAAATTTAACTATTATTTTTAACGATTAAATTAATCGAAATCATTTAATACTAATAGTTCGATTAATTAACCTATAAAATATAATATTATACCAATTAACGGTTAATTATACAACTCCTAAAAGATATAGGAAACATAAATGTTGAAAATGAAATATACATTAACAATGTTCAACTGTGTAAAATGCTCGTCGTAAAATTTTCCTAACATATATTACAAAATGATGACCCTGGTTCATGTGACTATCAAGGCCGAAACCAGCATCCGAACCCCTTTATGCTCTAATATTCTTGTCCATGGCTCATTATAATACTCCTCAAATATCTTCCTGCTCACACAATCCACAACCATCTCTGTTTTATCCCAGGTTACAGTTGAATCTTCAACCTCTATGTGTTGATCTTCACCATCTATTACCGAATCGACAACCTGCTCATCGACTGTGACCGAATCTTTGACGTCGACAACTCGATCGTCAATTGCGAGTGTTGGAGCAGGGATGTTTCCAGCCATTAATGTTATAATAACAATGGCCACATTGAGGGAAAAAAAGGCCATGAACTTGCCAAAGCTCAAGTCTACAGATATCACACGCCCTCTTCTTCTGTTATATACAAACTCAGCGATACTGAAAACAGAATTGCAGATAAAAGAGCTATGGTCTTGAGGACATGTAATAACACCCTGAAAGTCCGGATATATGCCATTAAATTTGACTTGTTGTGCCAAATGGATCATCTGATTAACACCCGATCTTGAATGGTTGAAAGCAAACAACAGGTTTGTGGTACAGAAGACTAATGTTGTCCAATATCTCGACATGAAACTCCGCGGCCACGGAGTTTTTCCGAATCTTGTATAGTAGTATTCTAGTTCCTTCAATCTCTTGGACAGATAGGAATGTTGAATTCGGAGATCGGACATATTCAACCAGAGCAAATGGAAAGATTCTACCACTTTTGTGTCATTGTGGGAAAATCCAGAGATAATTCCATTTGAACATAGCAACTCTGCATCAGTAGGACGTCTAATGAGCCTACTCATGAAAGAGACATAAGCAGTCAAGTCTTTGGAGCCTCTCTTAGAACAATGCTCAAAGGCAACACAGTTAACAAGGATGGAGATGAAGAGGTCATCAATGGTGACGGATGGGATTTCAAGCACCCCGTTGTTGAAAACAATATCGGTGAACCTGGCTGCGATTCTCGGCCTCAACTTTATACCAGATGCTTGAAGCTCAAGTAAACTTTGTTAAGTGAAATGGTGGTGGGGAATCACATTGTTGTTCATGTTCAATTTCCTTGAACTTTGGATTGGTTACATTCTCAGCTTTGTTTGAGATGTCTGCTTGGCTGCTCATATCATTTTTCTTCAGGAGTGAGTAAACAAAATTTGGGAAGACCATTGCTTTCATATGGAAATGGCTTGGATTTGATGGGCGGATAGACTGGAGAAACAAGTCAAGTAAATGGTGGGGTTCCGAATGGTCGAATTCGCAGCCGATATCCATCGATCGAGGGAAGACAAGATCGAAAAACTTCAAGGCCATCGTGCATAGAGAAACTGCTGGTGTCCCTTCCTGGCCCTGGCTCTCCAATGACTCGAACAACATCTCCAAAACAAAGAAAGGAATCTGGTTCTCTAGAATGAGCAGGTCTTGAACCAAAATGGGGAGCTGCCATGGTTCAATAGGGAAACACAACTCCCAATCTTCAGAGCCTCCAAAATGACACAGAATCTCCATTATGAAGCAACCGTCAAGTAACATCATTTCGATGAATTCAGGACTCGGCATCGACAAATCCTGGGAGTAACATCTTCTTGCACGCCATTCTCGAGTCATCATCTGTTGGACATAGAAGCGTACATCTCTGCCTTGTTTTTTTGTCCGAGAAATGAAAGTGTCAAGAAAGGAGTACTTGTATTGCTGAAGTGGGAGTTTTTTGGTGCAGTGATAAGGACCAATAGAAGCCAACTGAGGCTCCTGGAATTGTAATCCAGGAAAAGGAGTTCTAAATATGGATGGTGAGACTGATGAAGAAGAAGAGCTCGTGCTACAACATGCATCTCCATCATCATACACTTGTTCCATGAAAGCTTCCATGGGGTTTTCTGCCTTAACCTGTGCACAAGTTTGTCTTCCACTTTATCAAATTCTAAGATAAATAATTAACAGTTAAACTTTATGAATGTTTTCTATCTGGTTTAAACTTTGGTAAATTTGTACAGATCTGAGATGATAAACATTCATGAAACAGAGAAGTGGTGATAATTACCTGGATTTCAGCTTCATGTTCTTTCTGGCAAGACATGTCAGATTCCTGGGAATCCATTATTTTTCAATATTCCTCAAAACAAATAACCAGAAAATTACAGAGAAGAAGAAGAGGAAGAAGACAAGGTTCATTCCATAGAGAGAAAAGAAAGGGATAAGACAGAATAATTTTCAAAGGACTGATGACTCTATTACCCTATTTTTTAGTTGACTTTTAGAATATTTTTTGAGATGTTTTCTCTTTTTAATTTAAAATAGAAACTTTATATATTTTCTTCATTGATCTTTGTTAAAAATATAAATTAAAATACATCGTGTGTCATTTTATTAAAAAAATAGTTTATCCAATAAATTTTTTATTTATTTTAGTTCTTTATATAATTTTTTTATTTTTTTTATTTTTATTTAAAATCAGTTTAACTCAAAAAAATACGTTATTTTTTTAAAGTTTTGAAACTTTAAGTTCTAAAGATCCAATTTTAAATTTGACACAGAATTTTAAAACTCTTTAAATTTCATTGAAATCGTAACATAGAAAAGTAGTCATGCAAGTATATACATTATTATTAAATTGTGTTAACATAATTTATTTTGATATTACATTTTTAAAAATTAAAAAAATAATCATTAAATTTTTTATTCTTGTCATTATTTTTCAAATGTTATAAAATGGTTTTTAAATTTGAAAATTCATCAAAAATTATCATTAATAGGGACATTTTGTACCTAAATCGAAATTTTAATCATCATATTATAATTTTTTAAAAATTTAGTAATCAAAAAATCATTTCAAATATAATTTAATATTTTAGTGTTAAACATAAAAAACCAGCAAAATAAAAGATGTAAGAAAGAATTTTATCCGTCCCAAGCTACTAGATGCAAAGAGGGATTAGCCTATATATATGGTATCACCCCACCATTAATCAACAACGGATAGCATGGACGGAGCTAAAGAGAGGAGGGTTGGGAAAATCATCCCATCTCCGAAGATTTTTTTCACTTTTGTCTCTCTATTCAAATTTTTTTTAAAAATTAATTTTTATGAATGTCTTTTGTCCCTTTAACCTTAAATCCTCGCTCCATCCTTGACGGGTAAGATTTAATTTCACATAAAAGATGCAATCCAATTATGTTCTTTGACAGAGATAAAGCTAAAATATACAAAGATAAGCTCCTAGATTTGCCACAAATGACAGTCTTTAAGATGCTCAGATTTGCATTATTTCAAACTTATATTGTGGGATGCCGATTCTCCGAAACAAACTTCCGGCACACCGAAACGCAGTGTGCTCAATAACATATCTCCCCAGATAATTAGTTGTGTGTTGCTAACACCAGTGAAATGTGCTCTATTAGGTCAAGAACACGATTGCTGCAATAAAATTTTTGAAAACTGTCAGATGAGTTGATTTGTCCGAATATATGCATCAGTCACGTGTGATTGAACATGAACATGCAACGGCACACGCGTGCAAACAAGTAGTGAAAGATTTGGATGCGTGAATGAAACTGTACACATGTTAGTGCAGGGAGAGAGAGGAGATCGTACCTATAACCCCACTCATTGTCATACCATGAAACAAGCTTCATGAAAGAAGCACTTAACCCTATTCCAGCTTTTGCATCAAATATGCTTGATCTGGTATAAGACAAACCCATTACAACCTTAAATGCCATCATCAATTAAGTAATTAAGAAACACATTCAATTGAACCCTGGGTGGTCCCAGTGCAAACGGAAGTGTTGTTATCCCTAGAAGACCTAGTTCGAGCAGTTTGTCTACACGGTGTGTGCGCGTTTTCAAAGGGCTAATAATAAATAACATACACTATCATGTAATCATACTAGAATATTCAAAAAGAAAAGAAACCTATAAATCTATAATGTACCAATAGCAAACCTTAAAAATAGTACGGTCCTAGATAAATGAACTAAACATCGGTTCAGGTATATAAGCAAGCATTATTTACCTCGAATCACCAACAAAATCATTCGAGACAACATCCTCATTTGTGTATCCAAGAATGCCTTTAAGTGGACCCTCTGCAGCAAACCTTTAATAAAAAGATAAGAATCCCAGTGAAGGTGATATATAATCAAGTAGTTGGTAAAAAAGAAAAACCAAAAAATGAAATAGAGATATAAACAAGGAGGATGCTCCAGCCACAAGTTAGAAAACTCACTTTATGGCTGCTTTGACATCTTCGTAAGAGGCACTCTTTTGAAGTCTACAAGTTAGATCAACAACAGACACATTGGGTGTAGGGACACGAAATGCCATTCCAGTAAGCTTTCCATTAAGTTCTGGAAGAACTTTTCCCACAGCCTAAAAGGAAAAATACAATTAAAAATTGGTTTCTCAAAAACAGTGCTTGAATTATGAATCTGGTCATTTATATCTTCTCGTACCTTCGCAGCACCAGTAGAACTAGGGATGATATTTTGTCCAGCTCCTCGACCGCCTCGCCAATCCTTCATTGAAGGGCCATCGACAGTCTTTTGTGTTGCTGGATTTTATAAACTACCATGTTATCATAACAATGCAACATCATGTGCTATCCAATGAATAAGGGGCACATAATAACCGGTACCTGTAGTTGCATGGACAGTTGTCATTAAACCCTCAACAATACCAAATTCCTCATGAACTACCTGCAACATGTTACCACAAAAACTAAGGAAAATTGCCAAAAAAAAAAACATATATCATCTGCCATGAACTGTAGTTGTGGATGGAATTGTCTACCCTCAACAAATGAATAATGTAGAACGATGGATGGAATTGTCAACCACCATGAACACAAAACAAACAAAAGGAGAATCTTACAAAACAAACATAAATCTCATACTTTACCACATGACTTGTGACCATTAACATTTAAAATGGAAAATTATGCTTAGAATCTGATGATGCAAGTAGACCTTGGCAAGAGGAGCAAGACAATTGGTAGTGCAACTAGCATTAGACACAATGTCCATGCTTGGCTTGTAGTTCTTCTCATTAACTCCCACAACAAACATAGGCGCATCAGCTGATGGAGCTGAAATTACAACTTTCTTGGCACCACCCTGCAGAACAAATTCATTAAAGCTCAATTTGGAGCATTTTGCAAAGTGCATGCGCTCACAAATGTATTTGTACCATGTGTTTTCTTTATTGCGATCATGCAGGGGGGGGGGGGGGGCAAGGACCTTAGACAACTCACCTTCAAATGAGCTGAGGCCTTAGCTAATGTTGTGAAAACACCGGATGACTCGACAACAAACTCAGCCCCAAAATCACCCCAAGGGATCTCTGCAGGGTCCCTAGTAGATATTGTTTATATGTTGACACAAGTTGAAATGGTTTAATAGCAAATCTTTAATTTTTTTTTAATGAAATCAAATAGCACAATTCTACGTTGCAATTTGTAGAGAAGCTAATTCAAATTCCAAAAAATCATTAAAAAGAAAAAGTACTCAGAATGATACCTTTTGCTTACAACCTTTATTTGCTTGCCATTAATTTCCAAAGTGGACTCATCCACAACTTTGATGGTTCCCTTAAAGCCTCCATGAGTAGAATCGTATTTAAACATGTAAACCTGAATTTTAAAAAATAATAATAATTAATAAATTGCAACAATTTTTAATGACCAGACGAAGAAGAATAAGAGCAGTTATCCTGGCATGTAATGAACAGAACAGACAAACAAAGAGAACCTCGAGCCCAAACAATAACCAGTCATCCAACACCCAAAGTGCAATTGGTCAAGCATACCATGTACTTAGCATCAATAAATGGATCATTGACAGCTACCACATCTATATCATCCCTTGCGATTGCTACTCGTAAGACCAACCTTCCAATCCGACCAAAACCTATGGAGGTTCATTATGAAAAATGAGTTGTTAAAAGCAATTAAACTAAAGGTCAAAGCTAATTTATCCTCAACAATATTGTAAAATGTAAAGTATCCAAATGGTGTTATCATCAAAGGGATTCCAACTTGAACATGTCACTTATGAAACTTCCCAATCATATATACTATGTAGATTAATTATCTTATGAACAAAAATATCTTACGAGCTTTGTTTTGATTATAATCATGTTTTTTTTTTTTTATGTTGATCAATTAAACAACATGATGAAGATAGCTACCATTAGCAAACAAAAAAGTACAACTATAATCGAAACAATAAGGTAACATACCATTGATTCCAATCTTTGTCTTGCCGCTGCTTCGTGGTCCTAGACAAATTAGAAATGTCAAAAGCAGAAAATAACTAAGCCTCCTTTTGCTATTTACCTTCCCTATGACACTTACTTGGAACTGTGGGAGGAATTTCGGTAGCAATGGCTTTGATGGGTTGGATACTCCTCGAATTGTATTTACTAAACAGACAAATATTATTTTAAAACACTTCAGTGTCAGATGATTGAATTGCCAATAAGAAATTACTCAACTATAAGGAATAAGACCTGGTTGAAACTGCAACACCAAAACTGGAACTGAGATTACAGCCAAAACCGATGCGTGAAACCTGCACAAGCATTATCATTCAAATTTAGCCGATAATTTAATTTGAACTATGTTTTTAGACTTAAAATTCATCGAAACAATTGAAACGACTAAACAATATTTTATCATTTTCTCACCTAACCAAACAAACGAAATGTCACTAAAAAAATCAATATCTGCACCTCATAACTAAATAAGAAATGAATGACAAAGGTACTCCAATTCTTAAAACTCAGTTTTGTTCACAGAAAAGTAAAAATAAAAATAAATAAGTACGTAACAAATTTCACTCATTCAGCTTAAGCTCAGCTCAATCTTTATTTTTGTAGATCCTTAAAACATAATAAATAATTATATGCATGATCAAGAGGAAGTATAGTACCTTGAGGCGATCGGAGTGTGAGAGAAATAGGTCGGAGCGGGCGGAGGCTTCAACGAGAGGGGCGACGGTGGCAGTGGATCCGATAAGAGATGAGAAAGCCATTGTTCCTGGAGAAAAACAGAATCCTAAGAGAAACAAGTCGGAGGAGAGAAAGGTTACGGCAGCCAAATGCGTAATAAATAACAAGAAAGAGTGTAAAAGAAAACGAAATTGTTTCTCGTAAGAAATGAGATTAAACGAAGAAGAAGAAGAAGAAACAGAGAGCGGAGATTCTTAAGCAAGGTGAAATGCAAACCTCAAATACTAACAAAAGTGTTTCTTTCTTTGAATTTGATCTGTGACTGTGAGTTCGAGATTTGAGCTTTTGTTTTTTCCAATGATTCAAAATAGCTGGATGTTTGGTAACTACCCACCTAACCATCAGTGTTGGTTGGTGGGTTGGTTTTCTCCTTAGAATTTGGATACTTAGGTGTATTAAAAAAATATTTTTTATTAAAACAAGTATTTAAAATATATTTTTAGTTAAACCAAATATGTGAAATATATTTTGTCAAAAATAATAAATTAGAATTAAAATTAAAACTTTTTTATCTTTTATTATTAACTGTCGGATTAATATAGAATTAAATTATATTAATTTTTTATTTAAACAAATTATTTTTATCGTTAGAATCAGTCAATCGATTAATATTCACTTTATACATAAAAAAATAACCTTTTTGGGGAATGCAAATTTGGAAAATTAGTTTTTTTTTCTTGGAAAATAATAGTTTAATATTTTATGTTTTTATTTCTTAATAATATTGGTGTAATGAAAATAAATTAAGAAATTAATAATTATAATGAAAGTTTTTCAATTTTAAAGATAAAAACGAAATCATTTTAAAAGTTTAGTGGCTATCATTGTAGTTTATCATATTGTTTATAATAAAAATTTTCACATTTTTAATGGTGAAAGAAAATATTCATATTTTACATGAAAGATAAGGAAAAACAATATATAAAGGGAAACTACATTTGTAGTCGTATACTTTTAAAGATCTTCCAGTTTAATTATTGCATTTTTTTAAGGTAAATATTATCTATTTAATTTAAATTTTAAGAATATAAATAATATTGTTTTTTTTAACAAGTTAATAGTGATTATAACTAGTATCTGTTCTAAAATATAATCTCCACCATTTGATATTGATCATGCTCAATCACTTTGCTGGCATCGCTGGTATTCGAACTCGTGACCTCTAGGAACATCAATCGTTTCTTTAACCACTTGAGCTAAAGGGTTCGTGCATAAATAATATTGTTTTATAATCGAAGATTTACGATAAAAATTATAATAATTTAAAGATGTCACTTGTAGGTGACGTCTTTTTAAATATTTTTATTAATAAAATTTAAAGTTCAATAAAGAGTGACGTCTTAAATCAAATTACGAAATTTAAGTAGTTAAATTATAATATAACATAAAATATGCATATAGTCCAACTATTGGTTCATGACTCAAATTTTATAATTTGAGCGTCTTGATTGAAATTTAAATTTTAATAATAAAAAATTCAAAAAGACGTTATCTGTAGGTGTCGTCTCTAAATTATTATAATTTTTATCGTAAATCGCCATAAGACAATGTGTTTTATATCCCTAAAATTTAAACTAAAAAGCAATATTTGTATAAAAACACCAATCATTATAATTGAAATGTTTTTTATTCGATCATTAAATTTTTAAATTAATTTTATTATAATCGTTATTGTTCCTTATTGTTAAGAAATATTAACGTGCATGTCAGAGTATTTTATCAAATCTCTTAATTTTTTAAATTTACGATTACTTTCAAGATTAAAATTTCAATGATCGGATTGATCTTTAATCAAATCTAACAGTAAAAAAGATAATTTTTGCTATAAAATTAATATAGTTTAATTTTAATTTAACCTAACGTTTAACAATAATAAATCAAAACTAAAAATCTCAATAGAAACTAAGTAATATTTTTATATTATTTTTAATTGCTATATCAGTTTAAAATCAAATTATATCATTTTTTTATTTAATGATTTCTTTTACTATCAAAATTAATTAGTGTCATTTTTATTTATCATAATTTTGATTTTGGTGGTTGTCGTAAATTTAAAATATTATAATTTTTTAAAAAAGTGTGACCCATCGTCATTTTTAATGGAATTTGTAGTTATGATAGCATGTTAAAATTTTGTGTCTGAAATTAAAAATAATTAAAAATTAAATAATTAATAAAAGTTTTATTTTTTTAATAATTAAAATGAAAACAAACTTTAGTGACTAGTAGCGTAATTTGTTGTATAATAAATTAAGAATAAAAGGAAATTGAAAGAGATGGACGACGCTGCATGAAAGCGCGACATTGTTGGAATTACCCAAAGTGGAAGAGAAGAAAGAAAATGATCGCTTTATCCTATTAATAACGTCTTTTATTGATTTTTTAAAAATTAATTTTTTTTAATATTTAATTATAATTATATTAAATATTTTAAATAATTAAAAAAATACTGAAATAAAATCAATAAAGAATAATATTTATAGGACATACGAATAGCTAGCTTCAGGGAAGGGAGGACATAAAAAATAATTGTATTCAATTTTTTATAAGAATTATAAAAATTTTGATATCAACTTTTTAGTATATATTGAATTTTTATAAAAAATTTAATATGTATTGAATTTTTTAAAAATATATAAGAATTTGATATATATCAATTTTTTATAAAAATATATAAAAATTTTGGTATATTAATTTTTTATAAAAAATTAATTTAATTTTTTTTATAATTTTTATAAAAATTTTAATATAATCATTTTAAAAAATTAACATGTTTTTTAGAAAAATCCGAAAACAACAACAACAAAAGCTAATAGGAACAAAGCGAGTTTGTCGCGTAGCGATGAGGGAAAACTCAACCTCGAAAGCTACGCTAGATCCTGTTTTAGATTTTCCCGGTTAAGTAAATCGAGTCTGCAAAATAAACTATAATTATTAATTATAATTGTTAATAGATATAATTATTTATTTTATAGGTTAATTAAATTAATTATTAAATATTAAATAATTTCAATTAATTAAATTACTAAAAATATGATTAATAATTAATTTATATTTATTTTATTTAAGTAAGCATAAAGTTGGTGTTTAAAAAATCTATATTTAAGTATTTTTTTAATCTTAATAGAATATTTATTAAGTGATATTTATTATTGTAAAAAAAATAATGAATATTAAAAAAACATGATAGGTTATAAGTTAATCTGTTACTGAATATTTTTAACAGTTAATCATTATTATATTTAACCATTAAAAAATTAATAGATAATTATTTTTAATGATTAAATTATGATTAATAATTATCGTAATGGTTAATTAATTGTTAAAGTTAAATTGTACGATTAATCTATTTGAACACATTGTAAACTTGGTTTTCGGCTTATTATATTGTTAGATGATTTTTTTCATGTAAAAAATTATCGTGTAAAATTTATTTTTTTGGATAAATTATGATTTTATTAAATTTTATCATATAAATTTTAGTTTATATATATTTATTAAATTTTATTATTTAACATTTAAGGTTAAAATTTATTAAACACAAGTTCAATCCTTAAATGTGTGATGTTTTACTTATTTTATTTAAAAATTATATAAAAATAATATTCATTGCAATTTAACAGAAATATTTTAATATTTTTTCAATTGAATTGATACTGGTCAGGTTTTGTCTTTCCGGTTCCCTTTTTTTCCTCCATAACAATCTTGAAAACATGTAAACACCCGACCGTACAACTTACCCAACCGACCCTGTAAGTCGAAAGAGTGCAGGCAGAGCCTTATTCTGTCAGTGTTCATAGAAAAAAGAGTGACCTTTGAAGTCCAATGGCAACCAGAGAACCAAGAAATGAAATGGTCAGCGCTGAAAATGGAGAATCAGGCGAAGAAGAAGAGAAGTGGATCACTCACTATTCATCAAACCATAGAATACTTTTAGTTGGCGAAGGCGATTTCTCTTTCTCTTTGTGTCTGGCCAATGCTTTTGCCTCAGCTTCCAACATCTGTGCTTCTTCTCTAGACTCCTACGGTATGCAAACCAGAAACCAAAGTTTTGTTTCAGGTTTTTGAAGAACTGACAAAGGGTTTGACTGATTTGGGATATGGCATTTTATTGTTGTTGCGGTTAAACAGATGTTTTGAAGAAGAAATACAGGAAAGCAATGTCGAATTTGGGGAAGCTTGAGAGGTTAGGGGCAACCTTGCTGCTTGAAGTGGATGCAACCAAAATGAAGCGTCATGCAGACTTAGCTGAGCAGAAATTTGATCGAATCATCTTCCATTTCCCACATGCTGGGTTTTATGGAAAGGAAGATAGTGGCCGTATGATTAGGTAGATTCCCTCTTTGCATATGGCTTTTGTGTTGCTTTGACAATGTTTGTAGATGTGCATTTAGTGTATGGAGATGCATGGTAATCTTTATTACGTATTCATATCATTAATGTCTTTGCTATCTTAGTTACTTGACATACTTGTATCAAAGTTCTTTTGAAAGTTTACATGAATTGGTGCCTATATTTGAGCGTTGATATGGTGGTGTTATGTGTGTCGAATATGGGTGTGTGATTGTATACGAGTCCTTTCGTTTATCCTTGAAGAGTCATATCTCTGTACTTGAGTCGGACACTATTAGCTCGAGAAAATGAAGAGTCCGAGCAAGATAACTTTTCGTCTTTGAAGGGCAAGTACTTCATAAGTCTCTTTGCTGCAATTTCTGCAATTCGTCGAGATATTCGAAAACTAAGATGTGATGTTGATTTGAAGTGCTTCTTGCTTCATATGAACGTATTTGATGTTGACGCAGGTTGCATAAGAATCTTGTACACGGTTTCCTTAGGAGTGCAAGTTGCATGCTTCGTGCTGATGGTGAAATCCATGTAAACCACAAAACCAACACTCCCTTTTGCCTATGGAATCTTGAGAAATTAGCTTCCGAAAGCTCTCTAGTGTTGATTCAGTGTGTAGATTTCGATATCAAAGATTATCCGGGTTATCACAACAAGAGAGGGGATGGTTCAAGATGTGATTCACCCTTTCCTCTTGGTGAGAGCAGTACCTTCAAGTTCGGGTTTCGCCCTCAAGCTAAGAAAGCATCTAAAGCAAGCCCAAGACGCAGTCCAATGCGTAAAAGATCTAGGCATTTTGAAACCATTCCAGTGCCAATGCAGCTGCCAACATCAGATTCCGACCATCCTCCGAGGAATCATATTATGAACCACATCCCACTGCGTGCCGGGTTGTCCCCTGCCATCCCCACCAATGGGAAACAATACTCTGGGGTCTTTGAAAGATTGGGGTCTGGTTTTGATGCAAGGTATTGTGGTATAAGAAGAGTGAGGCATCGTCTTGACAGACAGACGCTGGAGGTGTCCAGAACCTTGAATGCTAACATACATTACACGCACGAGCACGAGCGCCAGCGCGATCATCGACATATCAGCAAATCGAGGCCATACGGGGCACTAGCACGTCTAGCCTACCAACCGAATGCACATTCTAGACGGGGCATTCTCCGTGTGTGACTACCAGAATCTTTTGTTTTTGTGTGCCGGTTACAGTGTGCGTTGGCATGAAACTGTTCGGACTTCTGACCATGTAATGTCAGAAATGCTTGAGCTTCATCTGAAACTCTTGATCTTTTGTCTATGGAACTTTGAGTGTAATGCTTATCCAATGACATCTTCGGTTCGGTTTAGCTGTGCCTAACTATCTCTTGATTCTTATTACACTATTACATGATTATATTGCGGCACAGTTTTTGGCTGTGTTGCATTGATACGAATATAGGGACGAGAAAAAAAAATGATAATTTTTAAAATTATAAGGTACGGGTAAAACAAAGATATGACAAATATAAAATAAATTTATATATATAAATAATTATAAAAAAATATTAAATTTTTAATAAATTAAAAAATCTAGTTGTTTATATATTTATTTACAAATTTTATAAGAATATTAATTAACCAGTAATAATTAAAAAATAAAATATTAAACATTCATCATATTTAATAAATTTAAAACTTTTTATATATAAAATCAAATTGATATTTGGGGTTCAATTAAAGTATTTAAGGACCAAATTGAATGCAAAACAAAATTTATAGCACTTTCAAAAACCCTAAATATTTTAAACCCTACTATGTAATATATCCAATAATAAAATTTTAAACCCTGGCACGCTGTTCTTTCTACTCCTTTTTTTTCTCTACTCTATTTTTTTTTCAAAATTTTAAAGAAAACTTCATGTGACCGGATACGTCTCTAAAAAGTCTTATGAGAAAGCTTTCATTTATGTTGTTCTTATTCTCATCTTTATCTCGACTTTTGATAAGAGCTTCATGTTTTTATAAATCTTTCACTGATCGGAAGGTCTTAATGCCAAACTGGAAATAATCGGGACGTCCCCGTTAAATGTTGACCATCCTCAATGAGCATTGATCATATCTGATAAGTATTGACCGTTCCCAAGATATCTTCTAGCTGTTCTCGTACTGTCCCCGTCCCAAAAATATATCGGGGATGTGAGACGCCCTCAAAATGCCTCCCCTATGCTTCTTTAGTTTTTTATGTGAAACTGTACACAGTCTCATTTAATTTGAAAAAAAATATTATTTGGTTGATTTAAGTTAATTTATTCGATCACGTTTATTATTAATTAGAAACATCTTTAACAAAATCATATGATATTAAAAATTAAGCGAATACAAGTTAAAATAGATATAAATAATAAATTAACGAATACAAATACAATATCATTTATTTAAACTCATTTTTTTACATCCGTACACATAAACATAATGTCCAAATAATCTTACATTTAAAATATAATTGATTAATGTAGTTGTATAGTAGTTCTATTATATTTAATTAAATGCATCTTAAATGCTAATGACTTTTTATTAACACTATACAATAAAGGAATAAGGAATGGATTGAATGGGATCTAATTCAATAGCTAATTTCAATTAAAATTTCAAAATTATTTTTTTTATTAATACACCACATATTGACTTGCCAACCATGTAACATAATTTATTGGTATAACGTACAAATTTCAGGGGTGTTCATTGTCGGATATCGGATCAGATTCGATCTGATTTTTTCGGATATTTGAGTTTTCGGATTGATGATATAGTGATCTGTATCCGATCCGGGAAAAAAAAGTGAATATTTGTATATTTGGATATCGGATACTCGGATCGGATATTCGGATATCCATTTATCTAAAAATATAATTGATTAAACTAATTTTTCGAATTTGAAGGTTGTATTTATAAAAATTTTGGACTTTCGAATATAATAAACAATAAATTACTAAATACAATAAGAATTACATTTATAAAAGTTTCAAATTTTAAATTTTTTGAAAATAACAAGTTCTAAATTGTTAAATATAACAAGATTAGTATTAATAAAAATTTAAATTTTTATATTTTCGGATAATCCGAAACTTGAAATATTGTGATCCGTATCCGATCCGAAAAACTTAAAATCGGATCAGATATCCGATCCAAAAATAAAAATCAGATCGAATATCCGTGTTTTCGAATCGGATCAATAGATAATCGGATCGACCGAATTAGATATTTTTAAACACCCCTAATAAACATATAAATCCAAATAATCTTAAATTTACAATTTATAATATAATTAATTAATATAGTTATATTCTGTACTATTTAATTAAATGCACATTAAAATCTACTAATTTTTATTATCTGTAATTTTCTTTTTTCCTTGTAGAAAATCAATCCTTTAGGAATCAATTAATTGCTTAACAAAACAAGCAAAAGCCAACAGATTTTGTACATAGAAACAAAAAGATGACTGAAATTCAATAATTTAAAATGTGGATCCCAAACAAAACACGTATTCCCACGTATAATCTGCTGTCTTGTCTTCATATTAAAGAAAATATCATTTAATCGAATAAGATATTAGATCTTTAAATAAAATTATAGATTTAAATATTAGAATTATAAAATTCAGAGTACTTAAAATAGATATTTAAAAAATAGAGGTACTGTTTTCAATATTCCACCAAAATATAAGTACTATTTTATTTTATTTATTTATTTTAAAATATGAGATAACAACAAATATTACAAATCAGATTAGAAAAATTAAATAGATTGAAGATCCCCTAATCGTGATTAAATTAATACTTAATAAATAAATGTAGGTGCTAGAATAATGTTGAAGGTCAAATGATAAAGATTTCGTATTTTCTTATAATTAAATATTATGTGCAATATAGTTTTAGTATAATTAAATGTAAATTTATATTATTAATTATCAATTAGTTTAATAATATAAAATATTAAAAAATTTAATGTTATAAATAATTAAACTTTAAAAAATAAATCCATTTCCTCTTAGCTTTTGAACTTTTTTTCATTTCTTTTTATTTCTTTCATTTAATTATTACTTTTAAAACAAGTCTGTCGACTGTCCTAATTCAGAAAAGAAGATCAAATCCTATACATTCATATGTATTATCTTAATACTGCAACCACAGGCCTTTCCCGTATAAACAGTTGATCAAATCTTTACATTCTTCATTAAGACGACAGATCATCCGATCAACGGTGATTAAAAGATTTAAGGAAGAAAACAAAAAAACGAACTTAGCATGAGAAACACGTGATCTTTAAGTTCAGGGGTAAATCGGTCACCACAAATAGAAAGCGTACGCTAGGAGTTAGGACAAAGACGATGTAAATACCTCTAACTTAGAGGGTAAAATTGGAATGCAAGTCAATATTATCCATTTATTTTTCTGTGTATTTCATTAATTATATCTTCTTCATCTTCCTTCTTCATCTTCTATTTGACTGTATAGTTGATTGAAACAATAGATTTACAGAGAGAAGTCAGAGATTGAAGAAAGATTGAGCGTTTTCCGGATTATCAGAGAAACTGTACTTTTGAGGTTTAAAAAGGAGAGTTTTGTTGTATTACAGTGGAAAACAGCTGCTGCTTCACTCATAAACGTAATTCTTCCTTTGCAACTTCGAAGAGTTTTGCTTTGATTCTGTTTTTTTTTTTTTTTTGCTTTTTATTTCTCTAAATGTTGTTATTTTGCATGGAGTTGATAAGCTCATCTATGTTGATCTGTTTCTCTACAATGATTAGGGTTTTAATTTAATTTCTGGTAGATTTCGTTTTAAACTATACTTTATTGTGTAGCTCGGGTTAATTTTTAGTTGTTGTATTACTTGGTGCAGCTGGTTTAAGTATAATATACGTTTACCTAAAGGAGAAAGTAGTTTGAATTTTAAGCCTTGAAAAATACCTTAGATTTCATTTTATTTCTCCCCTTTTCAATTACTTGAGTGTTGGGGGATTCGAAGACTGATAATTTGTTCCAATGACGGTCATAATTAAGTTTGTACTGCAAAGTTACGAATTTATAATAATCAGCTGAAAAGCCAACCTACTACATGTCATAATAGAGGCAGGAGCTGAGAGTTCAGGAAAATTGATAGGGAGGGAGCTTGGTGTCTTAATTGCTGTCCCTAGTAAAGGTCTTTGGTTGGACGACCTTACAAGTGTTTGGGAGTTTTGGTGATGATATCTTATTCTATTATTGTACTTCAGTATAATGTTGTTTTGAAAGCTCACTGTTTTTCCCCCGCTTCTAGCAAGTTTTTTGTGCTTGTTTTTGTTTTAATTTAGGAGGAAAATGGGATCTGGACCTAGTTGTTTGAGCAGGCGAGTATATCCACCTGCCATTGAGTTAAATGTTGGGATGCTTTCATTCATTGTATCTTAAAAAGGAGAGAGAATATGAAATGCAAGGCTTTCAGTAACTTAGGCATTAAAGGGAAGAAGCAAAGCGTTAAATTTCTGTATCTGAGGGTTGTAACATTTTTATTGTTTGATCTCTATTGCTTATGCCTTTTGTGTTTATTATATCCCTTGGGTGTTGGAAGTTGTTGGACCTTAAGAAAGATCATTTGGAATTTAGTCATTAGTTTCTCATTTTTATAAACTTACAAAGGTGTTTTTTTGGATTAACTTTGCTCATTAATTCCTAGTTTCTTTCATCTTTGTTTTACTTTCTCATTATCCAAACTTAGTTCTGAGTTCTGTTACTTGCTGCAAAATCTGATTTAGTCTCGTCTTATTGCAGGTTCAGTAGCTGTTACTCCTCATAAAGGTTTATGGCGGCTATTCTCATCTGCTTTTGGTTCTGAAACTAGAAACTGAAAACTAATTAGAGTTTGCTATCGGGTTTCAGTTACTTGGCAAGTTTGACTCTTGATTGTTTGTTAATAGAAGATTTATGTATGTATTTGTCAGCTTACTTTTATATATGAATGATGCCATGTGGGCACAGGGACTCATTTGAGACTAAATGAATGGAGAAAAATCCAAACGATAATTTCATGGAACATTCTCGAGCTAGTAGGCAATACAACACTGTGGAGCATGGAAATGGGGAATTCCCTCATGCAACTCTAGCATTTACGCCAGATCCTATGACCAGCCTAAACATGAGTATGAGACCTCCTGAGCCAAAAGGATCAGATGTCAAACCTGTACTTAATTATTCCATACAGACTGGTGAGGAGTTTGCTTTTGAATTTATGCGGGATAGGTTAAATCCTATGAAGCCTTTCATCCCAAATCCTCTTGGTGAATCCAGTTATGCAACAGGATATATGGATCTAAAAGGTATCCTAGGCATTAGTCGTACAGAGTCTGAAAGTGGGTCTGATATGTCAATGCATAATGTAGTAGAGAAAGGTCCGACGGGGTTTGAAACAAAAGGCTCTATACATGAAAACCAAAGTCGTTATGGGTCACTTCAATCAATGCGACAGACTACCTCAGGCTATGAAAATAATAGAAGACTTTTATACATGTCACTTAGTACCTCTGATGGCACGTCACCAAAGATGAAGGTTCTCTGCAGCTTTGGTGGAAAAATCCTACCTCGTCCAAGTGACAGAAAGCTAAGGTATGTTGGAGGTGAAACACGCATAATTCGCATCAGAAAGGATATTTCGTGGCAGGAATTTAAGCAGAAGATACTAGCAATTTATGAACAAACAGAAGTGATTAAATATCAGCTTCCAGGAGAGGACTTTGATGCTTTAGTGTCTGTGTCTTCAGATGAAGATCTGCAGAATATGATGGAGGAATGTAACGAACTTCTAGGAAAAGAGGCCTCTCAAAAGCTTAGGGTGTTTCTGTTCTCACTGAGCGATTTGGAGGATACTCAGTTTGGTCTAGGCAACGTTGATGATGATTCTGAGATTCAATATGTGGTAGCTGTCAATGGAATGGACTTTGGAACCAGGACAAGCTCTACTCTGCAGGGGTTGACAAGCTTTTCTGCTAACAATCTTAGAGAACCAGAAGGAAATAATATAGACAGGGAAACAAGCAGGGTTGCAAGAGACTCGGTTGTCATCAGCTCTTCTAACATTCCTGGCAGTATGGTGTCATCATCAACTTTTCAGTCTTCTCAACCAGCTCTACCAAGTTCCTCAGGAACCTACGAAACCAATCCACAGTTTTATCATGGCCACAAGATGGGGTATCCTTTGCAATACGGTCATAATTCTTCTACTTATTCCAATATTGCAGAATTTTCTAATTCACTTCCTCCTAATGGGTTTATGAATCAACGTGAACACTTGACTGAAGTGCAAGCATACAATGGTCTCCAACACCAGAATCTGCAGATGCCGGTGATTGAGTTGAAACCCAAACCTGATGGTTCAAATCACCAGCGCAATGGCCTTGAAAAACATCATCCCTTGGAAGCAGATCATGAAGTTTCTTCTCAGCCACATGATGGAAAGATGATAAATAATTTCCCACTTGAAGAAGTGCCAGTTGCAGTTGCTTCACAAGATGCGTCACTTTTTACTGTTAAAAATGAAGCTAAAATCCAGGAAAATGAAAAACTTGTGTCATCTGCTGCCGATGTGCCAGTTCCTAAACAGGGTAATGATGACCATCAGTCTACTTCTAGTTATGCTGATTCTAATCCCGCTGATTTAAGCTACGTTGAGCCCACTGTACCTCCTCGCAAGGTTTACTATTCGGAAAGAATACCTCGGGAGCAGTTAGACTTGCTAAATCGATTGTCAAAGTCTGATGATTCATTAGGTTCCCATTTGCTATTAGCTCACCCACTATCTACTGTGGCACAGCAGGGTCCAAATACAGAAACTTTTGAAAATTCAGGCGATAGTAATATTGCTCCCCATCCTGGTGCTGTTTCTCAGATACACTCGAAGCTTTCTGAAGAAGTGTTGGACACAGGTTTGAAGCAAGAAGTTTCAAATCCTGTGGACAATATACAAGCTCCCAACAAAGGTGGGGTTCAGGTTGGTTGTCAGAAAGATAACCTTCCAGATGACGAATCAGCAGAAGCTCGACCAGAGCTTCCTGTAGCAAGTGAATCAACATTCACTTTGCCCCATGATGCCAACTTGACTAGCAAAAACCCTCCAGGGCATTTTCAGGCTGATTTGAAGACAGAAAGTTCAACAAAAGATGATTCTAAAGAGAACCTCCATAGTGGTAAAATTAGAGCAGATCAAGGGGACATTCTTATTGATATTAATGACAGGTTTCCTCGTGACTTCCTTTCTGATATATTTTCCAAAGCAATGCTTTCTGATGAGTCCTCTGGCTTTAGCCCACTGCAAACAGATGGAGCTGGATTGAGCTTGAACATAGAAAACCGTGAGCCAAAACACTGGTCATATTTTCAGAAGTTGGCACAAGACTTTGAAGAAAAAGATGGTTCCATCATCAACCAAGATCTTATATCAGATCAGTTTACCTCACAGGGTGTAGTTTCTGATAAAAAAATTGGTGAACACAACCTGAAGGATGATCAACCCCAAGTGCAAATCAGTGAGAGTATGCAGTTTGATGCCATGATAGAAAACCTAAGAACACCAGAGTCAGAATATGAGGTAATTAATTCCAATGATGAATTGATTTTGTACACCTTGTTTCCTTAAAAGACATCTGCTAACAGAATATGACTGTGGGTTCTTCTAGAAGCAGAAGTCGGAAAAGAGGAACGCTGGTCTACCTCCTTTGGATCCTTCTCTAGGAGAGTTTGATATCAATACTTTGCAGGTATGCTACCTTTGTCACAGATTCTCCTGCTTTCCTTGTTATATATTTGGTGCATATGAAATGGAGTTGGACGCTGTTTGGCTACTTACAATAGACAATTATTTAATGGGAACTTAAAAAAAATTTCTGGAATTTATGTTGCATCTTCTTCTGCCTTTTGGTATGTGCAAACTTTTCATCTTTATCACTACTTCCCAAGTACATATTTATGTATCTGAAACTGTATCCTGGAAGCTTAACTACAAATTCAGTAAGACCAGTGTAATTTTGTAGAGATAAGAGGCTGATCCTTGAGATAATAGGCGCTTGCAGGAGCGAATAAAGATGTGCGTGTGCATGTTTTTGTATGTATACAAAATGACCTTAATATATATATTTTGATAGTAAACTTTAAAGTTGATAGTAAACTTTAAAGTGTGGTACAATTTATCCTACAAAACACGCAAAATTTTCTTGGCTTGGCCAATGTGTATGATTTCCTTTGATCCCATGTTTGTTATTGAATACTCAGAATTTTGAAAAGTAACTAGTCTGATATTGTCCTTATTCTTACTAATAAGATACACTTAATAGAAAAATAAAGAAATTCAAAAGGACATCAATCAAACAGACTTTTTTTGCCCTTATTGCCTTGCAAAAAGGCATGTTTAGGCACATCAAACATGTGTCTGATCAAATGGGCCTCGGCTGAAATGGTCGGGAGCGCTCTTGTTATCTAATGCTAAGGGTGAAGCAGCTAGATGTGCCTAGGTGCACACCCACTGGGTAATGAAACAGTTTTTAGTGCTTGCTGTCTTTGCAGAGGATAGTTGATATTTATGTCTAATGTTTAGCTCATTCAGACATGTATTCTGATCCTTGTTGGAGCTATTTATTTTTGTCATTCTCTAAGGAAGCACAAAATTCTATTTTGATGACTCTAATTTTGCTTTATAAAAGTTATAGGAGAACAATAGCTAATGCAAGCTGTTGAATGGTTTCTTAAATTTACCATGGCATTGAAATATATATTTTTTTAGAAATTTTGTTCTTTTGTAGACTGTAGTGCTAATTTAAATTTTTGTTCCTTTTTAGATTCAGTCTTTGTTTCTTATTATAAACATAATTTTGTTGATTCAAATGCAATTGGGATAAGCTTTTTGGAGTATCTACTGGCCATAGGATGCTTTGAAGCTGCATGGATGTGTTTCTGACATTTGTTTTGCTTTTGAAAACTTTGGTGCACATACAAACTGAAAGAAAAGATGCATCTCTTCTTGCTTGTTTGTTATATTTTGGGCCTCAACATATTTTGAGTGTCCCACATACTTCCTGAAATATTCTGTAACGTGTATTAGATGCTTACTTTTTTGGCCTGGATTGATGTTATTAGCTCATAAAAAATGAGGATCTTGAAGAGTTGAGGGAGCTGGGGTCTGGTACATTTGGGACTGTATATCATGGAAAATGGAGGGGATCAGATGTTGCCATCAAGAGAATAAAAAAGAGTTGTTTCACAGGTCGATCATCTGAGCAAGAAAGATTGGTAATTTGCCTCACATAAATTAATATTTCTTATTTGTATAATACATTTTTTGTGTATTCTTTCATGACACCATTGTTTGAAATCTTGTTGATCTTAAAAGGAAGTTTAACGAACTAAATATATATGGTTATATTTTGATACACAAGTTGTGTAAAAAAACATGCACAATCCTTCATATTTAAGTTATAAAATCTAAAACCTAAATCCCTAACCCTAACACCCTAAAACCCGAATATTAAACTCTATTCCCTAAATTCTAAATTCTAACCATAAATCTTAAAATCTATGTCCTAAGTACTAAGCCTCTAAACCCTAAAATTAAAAGGCTTGTGTAAACTAAATGACACAAGCTTGTGCATCAAAGTATTTTCCATATATATACCTTTTCTACCAAAGGGGTCCAGATAGAACTTTTTTTCTATATAGTTGGGGTTGCCAGGGTTTGATATCTGGTCACTAGATCCCATGGTTGATGGCAATGATTTCTTCTCTTTATTATAATTGTACGTTGCTACTGCCGTTCTCCCTCTGGAATTATTTTCGTACTTAGTACTTTACCAAACGATCTGCGCTTACATTACATCCTCAGACCATTGAATTTTGGCGGGAAGCTGACATTCTTTCAAAGCTTCACCATCCAAATGTGGTGGCATTTTATGGTGTGGTGCAAGATGGTCCAGGAGGAACAATGGCTACTGTTACAGAGTTCATGGTTGATGGTTCCCTTAGGCATGTTTTACTTCGCAAGGATAGGTGATTTTTTTTCACTTTGTTATTGAGTAATAGTTATTATTATTATTATTATTATTATTATATTATTATTATTATTATATATTGGGGGTTGATACTTATGAGAATTTCTTAACTGGCTTCACAAATGTCTCCTGCTTACTTTTCTACCTAATCCAAATTTCCAGGTTGCTTGATCGTCGAAAGAAGCTCATAATTGCCATGGATGCAGCATTTGGGATGGAATATTTACATTCAAAAAATATTGTGCATTTTGATCTGAAATGTGACAATTTGCTTGTAAACTTGAAAGATCCTTCACGACCTATTTGCAAGGTTACCTCGCTGTCCTGCCCAAATTAGTATTATTGAAATTTGGTGCTAATTATTACATCTCTGATAATATTTCTTTCCCAGGTTGGTGATTTTGGACTGTCTAAAATCAAACGTAACACCTTGGTTTCTGGTGGTGTTCGGGGGACCCTACCGTGGATGGCTCCAGAGCTCCTAAATGGGGGCAGCAATAAAGTTTCAGAAAAGGTAAGATGTCATTTGTGAAATTAACTTGAACCGGCACAATAAGCTATTTGCTCTTCGTGATTCTTCCCATGGATCTCTGGAAGGTTTTACATGGTTATTGCAATCTAAGGCTTAGTCTATAATGATAAAACCCCATGGAGAGAAGTCTTACTTTAACTGATTATTCCTATTAGTAATTTATGAACCATTGCAGTGATAAGTATGTATTATTAGTACAGCAACTGTTCATAGCTCAATCATAGAGCATCAACCTACTCTACTTACCATGGCTTTCTAAATGAAATGGGATTCAAAGCTGGATGACATTGGTAACAGACAGCAGTCTATGAGAATCAATTGTTGAGTCTGAATTTACTAGTGGTAGTTAATAACAGTCGACCTCTTTTTCCCTACTGTATTTATTCAGTTTTCAGTACCACTCTGTCAACTACCATTTATTCTTTGACGACCAGTAGTCATCTATATCTAAATAAAGTATGTATGTACGTGTGCACAACTGCATACATTTATGAGCACTCTTTTATGGAAGCTCTCATAAAAGAGTGTGCTCATAAATGTATGCTTATTATACGGATATTTCAGTTAAGCGGAAATAGATGGATCAGTGATGGGGGATGTGAAAGAAATTTATGTTTGATGTTTAGACGATTCCTCGGAAAACTATTCGTTTTCTGTATGCTTATTATACTTGTTTTCTTTATATTTATTTGTTGATCTACAGGTTGATGTGTTCTCCTTTGGTATTGTTCTGTGGGAGATTCTCACTGGAGAAGAGCCTTATGCCAATATGCACTATGGTGCAATCATAGGTGTGACTCAAGTACTTTTCATCTTGTAGCTTTTAAATCTGTGCTTGTGTCGGAATATTCTCTCTCTGATCTACAAGTTATTTCAATACACAGGAGGCATTGTAAGTAACACGCTGCGACCGACAATTCCAAGCTTTTGTGATCCTGAATGGAGAAAATTGATGGAACAGTGTTGGTCCCCCAACCCTGCAGCTAGGCCATCATTCACAGAAATTGCCAGTCGATTGCGTACAATGTCGGCGGCTGCGAGCCAACAAAGCAAGGGTCACAAGGGCTCAAAGTGAGGGATACAGTCGGTTTCCTGTAATAGGTATTCGTTCAATTGTTCACACATTTGAGTAGTATATTATAAGTGTATAATGAATTGGAAAAAGGAGAATTGGGGCTTCCTAATTGTTTTTGGAATGGAAGGCTGATCTTATAAAAGGAATAACAATGTTAGTGAACAGATATATTGTGATTTAGTGTACCATTGTACTTGAAAAAACTTGTATCTTCATTTTATTTCAAATTTTTTCAATCAAGAGTATTTTACATTAAATAAATTTTATTCACCATTTTGTCCATACTCTTATTTTTTTTTAATTTGGAAGATACCTTGAAATGTATGAATATTACTGGATGGGTTATGGATAACATGATGAATATGATCTATCTAATAATTTCTTTTTATTTTTTAAGTTTAGTTCAATAAACAGACATTCAAGTATAGGAGCAAAACTAGAATTTTTTTAGAGGAGATCAAAATATGTATTTAATTTTTTTTTGATTGGTAAAGAAAAAATGATTTTTTAAATAGATTATATTTTTAATTTTTTAATTTTATTTAGTATCTAAAAATAACAATCAGCGAGACCGGACCTTAAAAAACCTGAGTCCTAGAACCGCAATATCTTGGATTATCAAACCTCTGGCTACTCTCTCTAGTTCTCCGCATCAACTTGCCTACCAACAAGCTCAGCATTTTCACCACCAACAGCAGTTTCAAGTGTTCTGGGCCAACCTGATGCAACAAATTGAGCAAACAGTAGACTTCAAGAATCACAGTCTCCCGCTTGCTCGGATAAAAAAGATAATGAAAGCAGATGAAGATGTGAGGAGGATACCAGTAGAAGCTCCAGTAATTTTTGCAAAAGCTTGTGAAATGTTCATCCTGGAACTCACTTTACGCTCTTGGACCTATACAGAAGAGAACAAAAGGAGGACACTACAAAAGAATGATACAGCAGCTGCGATTTCGAGGACCGACGTCTTTGATTTCTTAGTCGATATTACTCCGAGAGACGAGTTGAAAGAGGAGGGACTTGGGGTCACCAAGGCCACTATCCCTTTAGTTTATTCACCTGCTGATATTCCATATTACTATTTCCCACAGCATCCCATGGGATAACCAGGGATGATAATGGGAAAGCCAATCGATCCAGATGCCTTGTATCCAGGCCAGCAGCCTCGACCGCACATGGCTTTCGTGCCGCAGTCTCAGGGTCAGCCACAGCTGCAGCAATCCGAGCAGCAGCAAAGCGATTCTTGATTCATCATCCCGTTATAATTGGTTCACCCGTCAGAAATTAAATCAAGCACTGGTTTATATGTAGTTAGGTTGTTTGTGGTAATAATTAAACCAAAATTTTGGTGGAGTGGAGAGGGCAGAGGAATTTAGTTTGTTCAAATCTTATTTATATAGTAATTGCTGGAAATTTATACAAAATCGCCTGGGAGACAACTCACCTTTATTTAGACAAGAATTGGCAGAAATTCATAGGACTGCACACTCCACTCTACATCAAATCAAGATCATCCCTCAATTCCACTGAACGCAACAGAGCAGCCATTAGATGTTGGGTGACACTGTTTCCTCGTTTCCCAACCTTTCCATTCTTCAAGCTCTGTTCATATCTCCCAAGCATATATATTTGACCTATGCATCAACATCAAACATCGGAAATAGCAATCAACAAAGAGGCAAATTGAAACAACAATAGTTTTCAGAATATACTTGTGTGTGTATACACAAAAAATATAAAATTATGAGTTTTACACGGTTTTTGGATCGTTGGATTGGTGAAATGGATGGTTGAGATTAACTTCTTACCATTTTCCCAAGCGATAATCTTCGCATATCCTATCATTAATCTCATCTATTCATTTCACCCATCTAACGATCCGAAAAATATGTAAACGGGTGTTTGTGTGTGTGTTTGAGTGCGTGATGCTCAAAACGTAAAATTATGAGTTTGATACAATTATTGGATCTTGGACGGGTGAAATGAATGATTGAGATTAACTCCTTACTATTTTTTCAAGTGATATTCTTCACATATCCTACTATTAATCTCAGCTATTTATTCACTAACGATCTGAAAAACAAGTAAAACTTAAAAACCTTGTACTATAAACGAATTCTATCCTATACATGTATGTTTGTGTGTCTGAGTGGGCGGTACACATTAAGTGAGATATTTAAGATATTGTACTCACTTCAAGATATTCATCTAACCCGTACTTGGATCCTTCTCGTCCGAGACCGGACTGTTTTACACCACCAAATGGTGCCACCTGAATTGTAACAAACAAACAATAATTTACATCTACAAGATTGCAACGGTTTCTATTTCTTAATCTGTTTAATAGATGCAAATACGACCCACCTCAGTTGAAATGATTCCTTCATTAACACCAACAAGTCCGTATTCGAGAGCTTCTGAGACACGCCATGTTCGTTGAACATTCTTTGTAAATATGTAAGCGGCTAACCCTGATATGTGCAAGAAAGTATGTGTTCTAATGAATTAAACTGTATAATGTTTTCCGACAAGACAGTACATGATAATTTTTGTAAGTATTTTACATATAGTCGTGAATACTTGCTAAACGAAACAATAATAATGAATTTTAAAAGAAAATGGATTAGTTTATTCATTAGAATACAAATGTAGCTTGAAAAATGAACCTGCTTTTGTGTTGTTTGCAAGTTGGATAGCTTCTTCCTCAGTTTTGAAACGCAAAAGAGGTGCCACTGGTCCAAATACTTCCTCGCTGAGGTAATACAAATACAATCGCCTCTCAAAAACTATACATATATACACTGATACAGCCTAGCAGTGAAGTTGATGTAGCAAACATGATATAGCATACACACAACAAGAAATTTACTTTAATTTAATGTTAAAAAACTGCATATTTAACACACAGTGTATACAGTGACATAGTAACTTGGATACCAAACAGACTTTAAACACTTTTATCGCTTCTTCAATGCAGAAAACTTTAGTACTCCATAGAAATGGCAAGGAGATAGACAGCATTCATGTCAATAAAAGCTATATTTAAGATCCTAATATAGTTCATTAGGACTGATGTGAAGAATAGAAAAAAGTTTGTCCCTGGTAACATACTGAGAGAACAGAAGATGTTTTTTTATCAACCATAAGAGGATATATTTTATATCAGGACGTACCTTGCTAATAGCATATCACTCCTGACACCAGTAACAATTGTGGGCTCATAGAAAGTCATCCCTAGGCTATGTCTTTTACCCCCAAGAATGATTTTAGCTCCCTTCAAAAAAAATATGAGAGGTGAGATAAATTAAGTATTAACAGAAAATTCTTTTAGGTTGTCACAGCCTCACGGGCAGGAGATAGCAGGGGAAGAACTGAGGAGACACTACACTTCATTCTTATTTAATCAAATATTAAAACTAAACATGCGCTTTGGGTAGTTAAAAATTAAAAGTAATAAAGACAGATGCATTTCCTTGTTATAATGAGATGATTTTGGCATGATATGGAGGAATTGGAACTCCTAATGATACACAAATCATATCCCAACTCCTTGTTTCATGCATCTTATTCAACTTCTCATCAGTAAACCCAGAGCAGGATACTATGACAACTAGTAGTAGACTGCAGTGACTTATATGTCCAAAACAGTAAGCAACTAATTTATCTGGTGAGATCATATAGTATTACTTATGATATCTGGTTCAATCATATAAGTTATAACACTACCATTAATGGTGAATTAATAGGCAAGATACACATCAGACAAATTTCACACATTATTATTTAACATATTTTTATCCTTAATTCTAGGGTTTTCAGGGGCTTGTATGAGTGTCACAAAGCTTCCCTTTTAGAATTGTATTTTGGCTTGGGATATTAGTGATATGAGTTTGGGGCTAAAAACAAAGAGATGGAAATGAAACTAGAAAAGTAGTCAAAATTTAGAAACCCAAGACCAATTTCAACCAAAAAGGAGGATTTTTTCCCAGTCACTTTACTGAACACTTTGAGTTATCCATCATTTATTGTGAACACTTTGAGTTATACATGGATTTGTTGGATGCACAGCGAGTAATGAATTTGGAATTTCTATACATATTTAAGAATTCAAAATTGATGTTTTATACCTTTCAAACATATAATCATGCTGAATCTCAACTAATTTACATATTATATGAACTCCATATCCATATTTCCAACAGTAGGTTAAAATAATTAGCATAGTTTGACAAGAAAGACAAAAACAAACCTTTAACGATGCATCTTTAAGGAATCTCTCAACCTGTGAAAAAAGAAAAATCCCAAGGTAAAAGATAGTAGAGATATTCACTAAAAATAAAAGAATCATACATATAGTAGTTGATTATAAGTGAAAAATAGAAAGCAAAGCTAACCTTTTGCACAGCTGATTCGTTAATTAGTGGACCCTACATAGGTAAGTACAGTAAACTACAATTATTATCTTTGCGCTAAATCCATTGATTAGATTTAAATTAAAAGAGAGAGCTCTGAGATATTTAGCCTTGCGACATGACTATATATCCTTGTAACTCTTATTGTTTCCAAACAATAACTCAAGAAAAAAAGATTGATACAATTTTCATCAACAATCATCTTTATAAACTGAAGACTGAGAAACATAAACCACACAGGCTCTCACCACACATAAATGTTAAGACCAATTTGAAAACAACAATAAATATATGAATCCCAAACGCATAGCGTAGGCTATAACTACCTGGGCCACACCTTCAGTGAAGCCATCTCCAACTTGCAGATTCTGGACAGCTTTTGAAAAAGCCTCTGCAAAGTTCTCATAAATACCTGAAACAAATGATTCAATAAATCTAAAAGAAAAGAATAGTACAACCGACTTAACGACTGCACTACAAAATTGGCATACATCTGCACTTATGTTACCGTAGATACTTGGCATGTAAAAAATGGAGTTTTGGTTTTAGATTGCATAAAGTTAGGGAATTATATTCCCAAATATTTAGCTGCTAACATTTAGGAATTTAGCAATAATATAGCTGGTGATTTTATGTAATTTCCCTAGATTAAGCTCCTTTTGTAACCTATAAATTGCTATTATTTTATCAATAAAATAGAAAAAGAAATACAGAGAAATAATCTTCTTCTTTGCACATACCACTTTTCTACAGTTACTCAAACTTAGGTGTGAGTATTGGATGAAGACATGTGCCGGACACAGCTATGTCTTTTTTCTCTCAATAAAGATTTCCATAAATTTGTAGAAATATGCCCATGTTCATGTTTAGATATGTATTGGATGTGATATCATATAATGACACTTCAATATAAACGAAGAATTGGAGCGACATAGATCTTTTCCACTATGAGCATAGGATGTAATGCAAATACTAACATGACTATTGATTATCACAGCATTGACAACAAGCATTCATGCAGTTTCATGACTATCATCCAGCCCTAGGAACTCTAAATCATAAAAAAAAAAAATCAACTATAAAAAAACATAGTTAGAATGGAGAAATGGCAAGAGCAAACATTTTCTAGATCCAAATGCACCAGAAGTCTCTTAATATAGGGAAACATGCTAAAAAAAGAAATTGCTGCTTGCGGATTTCCATTGAATACATTTAAGTCCATACCTTCTTGCACAATTATTCTGTTTGCACAAACACAAGTCTGTCCACTGTTACGAAATTTTGCTGCAAGCTGCAAATTACATGGTATGTAAATGTGCAACAAAGATAAGAGTGCATGATTAGGTTAGGAATAAAATGAAAGGTGCTGTTTGACAGGATAGTAGAATGTGTATTTACAGTTAATGAATCACGAAAACTGAACAAAACTTGGTTGCTTTTAAACCAGCCCGAGTATCAGTTGTGGGTAAAAATGGATCATGGTCAGGTCAGTTTTAGGTTTCAGGTTGCTTTGGGTTTTCTGCTTCAGATTGCTTCTGCTCATGTCATTTCAGCTTTGATCATATAAGGTTTCAGCCCTATTGAGCTTGGGAACTTTCAGTTACAAATTTTCAATTCAATAACTTTCCACTCAATCCAACTCGAACCAGATTGAATTTCAAGTGGTTTTAGGTTTAGGTTCGGTTTTGCCACTCACTCTACATGAACCGATACTGCAGTAATAAGTTCCGGAACAACCCTGTGGAGAATTAAGAAACTAAAGTACGATCCTATTAATTACCAAATTTCCTCTTGTTCCGGCTGGGGTGGGGGGAGAATAAAAAATTGTACATGCTATTAAGCATGAATAGGCAAAAAATAGTAACACAAGATGATCTATATGGAGAGAAAGAAAAGTAAAAAGGAAACAAGGAACAAATAGTTATTTTTTAAGTACAATGAGAAGAACAAATCATATGCTTGAAACTTGATATAAAGTGGTGGTAGAAAATCATGTAACTGCTATGACCATCAAGAACTGTAGTTGCAGATCCAGAACCAATTATAAATGGAACTCGGGAATATCCAGGATGAGAATGCAATTGATGACAATATATATCAAAGCTACTCTACTGTGTAAACTTACTGCTCCTTTAACAGCCACATCCAGGTCTGCGTCATCAAATACAATGCAGGGTGCATTACCACCAAGTTCAAGCGATACCTAGAAGAATTCAGAATATAAGCAGTTATCTGCATGAAAAATTTCAAAACCCACTGATTTGGTGTAAGTATTCATTTCACAGAAAAAAAAATACCCTTTTGACAGTGTCAGCAGCAGCAGCCATTAACTCCTTCCCAACTGCTGTTGAGCCAGTAAACGTGATCTTCCTAACCTGGATAAGTGATAAGAAGGAACAAATAACATTCTCTAAATTGTATACCCATTTATTTCTAGAAGAAAATCAATCTTAATATCATGTGACAAAACGACTGGGTTTTTATGTTAAGGGTAGAAGACCTGTGGACTTGCAAGTAAAGCATCACCAATTTTAGGAGCGTTCCCCATAACCACATTTAAAACACCCTATAAGATTGAAAGGAAAAAGCCCATAAGAAACAAAAGAAGTATAACCAAGAATATGCTCTAGAAAACCAACATTATTCTGGAAATAAAAGAAAGATTAACGAGAGTATGCGTTCAAAGAATAGTTTATCTTGTTTCGTCATGTTACATGAACTTTGACCAGCATTTACAACATATTTGTTATGTTACTCATGCATCAAATAGTTTGATGTGAATTAAAATAGGCTATGAATATTGACTAACCTTCCCCTTTTCCATTGTGTTACTATTTAGAGAGGACTCTAACAGGCCTCAAGACACCTATATGTGCAGGTTACTTGGTTCAGCTCAGGAAAACACACACTAAAATACAGCTCAATCATTGTCAGGCCAAGCTTGAAAGAGCCGAATCTAGTAAGTTGTAAACTAAATCGAGCTTTTTAAAAATAGTATTGGAAAATTTTCAATTTGGGCTCAAGCTCAAGCACAAATAATTGAGTTTGAGATTGAGCATACAAGTAATTAGAGTTTTATTATGTAAATATAACTAGAGTTATAGATAAAGTCTTATCCTAAGCTTAGAGATAAGAAGTAGAATTTGTATCTAGGATAAACTCCTAATTGTAGTTAAACTCATATACCTAAGTCTTTAAATTGACTTTGTACAGCGTTATTTTAATATATTGAATTACGGAGAACAGTTTGTTCATCAGATTCTACATTTCAAAAACAAATTTCTAGTACACAAATAGAACTAAGATATTTCAGTCAGTAATTAACTATCACATCTGGCTTCTTGAACAAGCATTGATTTATTCTAGAACAAGCTTTCAATTATCATTACATGCTACCACACAACAATATCAACTTGATGAATGATAAAAGCTAGTAAAAGTACTAAATGCATAAAGAACTACCGGAGGAATTCCTGCTTGAAGGGCAAGTTCAGCTGCTGCTAAAGCTGTGAGTGGAGTAAGTTCTGAAGGTTTTACAACCACTGTACAGCCACATGCAAGGGCAGGGCCAACCTGATAAAGCCATGAAAAGGAATCTTTTAGTTCTGTAGCAGACTGAGAAAATCACATGACCAAAAATTCTATATATAAGCACACACCTTTCTAGTGATCATTGCCAAGGGGAAGTTCCAGGGTGTAACTGCACCAACAACACCAACAGGCTGCCAAAAAGAAATGATGACAGTTAATACAGAAGGAAAGTAAAAACACGAGAAATCTCAAACTACCTTTTCAGCACTGTGCTAAAAATGTATAAAAGCTTTGAATAAGCCTTAGTCACCGAAATCACTCTATATAACTGGCTTCTAGGGCGTTGGCAAAATAAGACGGCTTAATAACAGCAGGAGAAGAGGGACAGACACTAAAAAACACAGGAAATTCATTCTCATCTGTTATTTTCCCCTCTATGTACCTATCAAGTTTTATTTACTGAGAACAACTCCTTAAAGCCACAAACTTTAAGATTTTGGAGGGTCTTGTATAAATAGGGTGATTGCATTAGGTCTATGATCAGAAAGCTGGTTAATTAGATATTCATAATGCCTTCCGCTACAGGATGTGAGCTAGAATTTCCAACAATAGCCTATTTCCTATGCGACAATCATGAGGATAAGGTGCCCTCCCCTTGTGTTCTGGGGAGAATCAAGACACCTGCCCGTGGTTAGTGGCATTTGGGTTCTGTTGGAAACACAGTAGCTAAAACTATTAGCCTATCCTTGTAATTGTTGAGAGATTGAAATGCAGGATCTGCAGTATTTTTTTTTATAGGAATTGGGGGCTCGTTGAAAAACCCAAAGAAATATTATTAAAAAAATGCATGTGTCTACAAAACATCCAAAATACCCAAAAGGTTTCGTAAAACCTAACCAACTACCTGAGTTAATAACATATCAAAAGTGCCAAGATATGACACCAAATGCTGCCAAATATTATTATTATTTTATGAGTAACCAACATTTATATATTGAAAGAAATCAAGTGCAAGTAGCAGCATGGGGGACATAAACAAGACAGATTTATTCCCACCTGCTTTAGAACAAACAAACGACGGTCACCTAGAGGAGCTGGAATTATATCTCCGTAGATCCGCTTGGCTTCCTCTGCGTAGAACTCAATAAAACTTGCCCCATAGTTAACCTATATTTTAAGTCTTAGAATCAGAATTGACAAAGAATATCTAACAGTCAAAGCCAGTTACTCAATTTAATAACACTAAATTTGATTACCTCACCCAGGGCTTCTTTTAAAGGTTTCCCTTGCTCTAATGTTATTATTTTCCCAAGATCTTCCTTGTGGGTCATTATAAGATCATACCTGTTAAATACATGTGAAAGAAGGGAAAAAAAAGGTTTAGTTAATATCTAAAATCCTGCTATCTACATTTCATTAAGCAGGCCATAAACGGAAAAAATACTAGTTTAGTCCAACCAAATAACTAAAATTTGGGTATTAGCCATTCAAATAAGATAGCATTTAAAGTTCCAAGGTAGAAAATATCCAGCAAATCTGGAACATTTTGATCTAAACGCAGGAGATTGTACTCTAAAACTTTCCTAAAAAACACATATTTCAAGGTTAAAAATCATATACTTCAAATTCTAAGTGTCCTATAATAGTTTATCAAAACACCTCAAGTTAAATAGTACAGATAAACATAGTTCTTTTTGAATGGTTCATCATTTGATATGTCAATACATATATATCATATAATAAAGAGATCAGACAAAGAAAATACCAGTTTCTAAGGTATTTGCTCCTCTCGGCAGCAGTTACTTTACTCCAAGCTATGAACAAAAATGAGGATAATCAGTTAAATTTGATTTCAATCCTGATTGAACCTTGAACTCATCATGTCAAAGACCAACCAACAACCATCTCAAACCAATAGCTACATAATAACATCAATGCATAACATAATTTAGGCCCAGATGATACCACACATTTTGCTATTTAAGCCAAAATTTAAAATGCATTAGAACATAAATGCTTCATATCATGCTAATATCAAACGTTTCATTAATAAGAAAAAGTCACAGAAAGCCAAAAATCAAAAGAAGCCAATAATATCATAAGAATGTAATCCAAAAATCATGAAATAAGTGTTTACGACGGTACATTCAAAAGCTTCAGATGCAGCAGAAATGGCATCATTGGTCTCCAGTGTACCCATAAACGGAATCTCTGTTATAAGTTCCCCATTGGCAGGATTATTAACCTGGCATACCACACAACACAATGTGATGTAAGACATGGAAACGCCTAAATAAAAAGAGAATTCTGTGAAATGAAATAAACCTGAAGAGTGTGGTGATCATAAGCTTCAACCCATTTCCCGCCAATTAGCCCCCTGGTTCGGAAAATGGGGGAATTTTTAAGCGCAGAAACAACGGTGCTAACCTGACGAAAACAAAAAAGATCTAATCAACAACAACAACAAAAAGATATGTGAATTTGGAGAACAAATCAGCGAAGTGAAGAATAATACCTGACGAGAAGCATTGGTTCGACGAATGCGAGGCAAATGCGAATAGAGAATCTTAGAAACCGCCATAACCTGTTTCAATCTCATGCTTTCTGCTTCCTTTCTCTCTCTGTTTGTGTGATTTTTTTGCAGTATTAAAAGGGATCGAAAAAGCCAGAGCAAGTGATGGATTCAATCGTTTGATTCCTTCTTTGCTTTCTGTTCTGTTATTGTTAGTTGCAACTTTGACTGCATTTTTTAGTGTTTATGGGGAAAACGTGACTTCTTACTAAATTATTTACAAAATAATATGAAAACAAGTACAGTAATTATTAATTAAAAAATAATTAGAAAACCATATAATAACTTATATACTTAGCATGTTTAATTATTATTTTTAATTCAACACCAATCATCTTGCCTGAATAGTTAAGGAGACAGTTATTGTTTCTGGATATCACGAATTCGAGCACCAGCATTGCAGTACAATGATTGAACGATCAATATTCAATGATTGAGAGTATACTGTAGAACATACTACTGTAACCATTGTAGTTGATTTAATTTTTTTTTTAATTCAACCCAATAATCTAGTGAAAAAAAACAGATGATAATTATTCTAGTGCTTGTGAGACGTATATTCCATTTAATCAAGAATTGACGAGGAGGGTCTATGATATAATTCTTCTTTTTGTATAGAATTTTTATGATTCAATTATATAGGTAGAGATTTATGAATAATTTCTATTGGGGACGAAAAAAAATTGGTTTAATTAAGCAATCAACGTTCAATAGTCTAGAATATATTGTAAAACAGATACTACTGTTACCATTATAGCTGAATAAAAAATTATTAACTCCCTTATAATTTAACAGAAAGAAAAATGAATCCATAGAATTGAAAAGCAAAAAAAGGAAGGGGTTATATTATACTACTAGTTTAAAATTGCAAATACAAGCAAAAAGTTTTAAGCCCATTTGGCCAACCCAGACATGCAGGCAGTCCCTAGAAGCAGTGAAACATAGACTCCAAATTGCAGCCTGCCACTGGATTGCAGCCTTGGGTTCATGAAATCAGCAGCAAGCAGGTCAACCAGAGCCATGTAAATCAAAATCCCAGCTGAACATGAATTGAAAACCCCTTCCATGATTAAACCTGCTGGGCTGTTGTCTGTGTAGAAACTTGATATTCCAATCCCTACTGCAATACCCATTGGGGTGGTTAGGGAGAAAAAGGTCCCCATCAGGGAAACAGACAAGGACTTGAATTCTGCCTGAAGTGACATGACCACAACAAACAAGAAAAATGAAACTTTAAAATTGGACCACTTAAGTTTTTTCATTAGTACAAGGCTAATAGTGTATGAATTTGTAATTTACTACCTGAGATATGCAGCCACCAAGTCCCATTCCTTCAAAGAACTGATGGAAAGACAAGGCTGCAACCAGTGGCTTTATTGTGTCAGGACTTTGAGAAGCACCCAAAGATATACCAATAACCACAGAATGAACCACGATTCCAACCTCCAATACCTGAAAATTAGTGTATTTTCAACTCCAGAATACCAGTTTTGAACAACCGGCTATCAAATTATAAAGATATATATATATATATATATATATATATATATATATATATATATATATATATGTTTACTTGGGATATGATACGTTGACGGATAAGCTGAGATGAAATCAACTCTTGTTGAGATGGGGTATCTGCAGAGCCATGAGCATGACCATGAGTGGCATGTGTATGAACATGCATATGACCTGCATGTTCTTCATCATCATCTGCATCAACTTGCTTATGGTTACTTAAATGTTGTCTCTTATAGTACCCTGTCGCGAATGCATCGATCATTAACGTCCCTATGGCCGACAACATCGCGATGAAACCCGAGAAAGGGAATTTTCCCCAAGGACTACTTTTAATGCATGGTGAAGTTAGGCTTTTGAATGCGTCGGGAAGGATGTGAACGAATCCGGTCGAGAGGATTACACCGGCAGCAAACGCCTTGATCATGAAGAATAGGTCATTTTCGGGGCTTAACACGAGGATTCGTGACCCCAACAACGGGAGGCTAACTCCGATAGCACCGGAAACAAGAATGGAAGCAATGGCACCGAGTTTATACCGGAGTGCTTCGGCTTTGTCTTGTCGGACGATCTCATCGTCGCAAGTGCACTCACATGAGACTGTTGCAGGGTAAAGGAGGAGCAGGAGAAGAGAAAAAATTTGCAGGAATTTTAATGAACAAAGTTGAAAATGTGCCATTGGATTATGGTCTTAGGCCAGCTTAGCTTATTGGGCGGTTTTATATGTAAAGCTGAGGAATTTGCATAGCATAGAACTTGCAATTGATGGCTATTACAAGAGAATATAAAGCTGCCATGGAAAACCACTCAATAATGTATAAATATCTAGTAGCGTAGCATGATGGCCTAGATTCCAATGCCATGAGGAAACCCATTATAATATTTTTGTATATTTTTTTAATTTATATATATATTTTTTTACAGAGATTAAATTATAATTAAACTAAAAATTATTAAATATTTTAAATCTACAACGGACTCTCAAGTGGCTCCTCCAGCTAGTGTAGTTTTTGTAAAGATTAATTGTATTCGGTAGAAAAGAGGATGAAAAAACTTGAATGGTATGTTATTTAAATCAGAGAGATATTTAAATTATTTTAGCGGTATTTATGATAGCTTAACCATACTATTTAGTTAAAATATTCGGTTAATGTTATAACGGTTATCGAATTTTGCTAACCGTAACCTAATCATTAAGAAATGGTTAAATTTAATCGACAATTCTATTATAGGTTGACCTGTAACCTATTATAATTTGTCACATATTCATTATTTTTTAGAAAATAATATGATTATCTCTCTGATAAATAATATATTAAAATAATTATAAAAATACTTAAATAAAATATATTTTAACCCCTTACACCATAATTAAAAAAAATCTTACAGACTATAAACACTAGACAAAACATACAAGATTTATAATATTTTAAAGTTTAAAGTTAAAAAGTTTACGCCACGTAATTTCATAGCAATACACGATCAAAGTTTAAGACATAAAAATTACCATCAAAGTTTTAAATATAAGTTTTTAACTAACATATAATTTATCCCTGTTCTGGGATATCTAGTCGTCCACCCTGGCTTGCAAATCAAGCCTTTTCAAATTGCAGCACAGATTCCAAACAAAACTGTGAAAATTAGAGATGGCAAACAAGCCGAATCAAATCAATGCACCTTTCGGTACAATCTTATGGACACTGAAATTATAGACTTGTTTAAAGTTTTATAGTATTCATTTAAAAAGAAATAAATCTTATTGGATTTTCATTACAATTACTTCTTTATATATATTATATATTATAAGTTTGTATAATATATATAAAGAAGGAATTCAATTGTTCATGGGACAAAGACAAACAGACATCCAGACATTTTCATTTCTCAAAATCATTGCAGAGGATGAAAGGTAACTTCAATCCCGGATCCTTCTTGTGTCGTGCCGTGCCGGCATAGACCGTGCCGTAGTATGACACTCAAAAACCAGCTACTTCCTGAAAATAATGTCCCTTCAACTGCTAAAACCTACCCTTACTCATAAACTGTACAAACAGAACCGAGTTCTCTATCAAAAAACTCTTGGACACACTCAAAACCATAATGAAAATGGTCTTCTATCAAAACCGGCTTCTGCATATACCCGGAAAGAGTTCTATCACCCCAGCTTCTTTAATGATGCACACTGTTACCATTCATGTACACACCATTTACCGATCCGTTCAAACCATTGGAATAGTTCCCGTTTTGATGACTCTTATGTGTTGCCTTTCCATTACTCATCCCGGTTCCCACTGCTTTGCTGATATGGCTAGACTTGTTTAGGAGTGAATCCAACTGCCCACATGATGCTGCAATAAGTCCTGTAGACACATGATATATACCGAACTTGATTGTCAAAGTTCGACTGATAATTTTAGGTGCAACTTTATTAAATGAAGGGATAATCACAAGATATAACAATATATTCGTACATACAAGAAGAAAATGCAATTATCAGAACCCAAAAACCTCCCAAACACAGCACTAGGCTTCATTTTTGCATATTATAGAATTATCAGGATGTCCTACGCTAGCCTATGTAATTTTAGCCAACCTTTCTTGTGACTTCTTAATAGCAAGCAAATTATAACCAATATAAAACCGCATGTCAGATATGAGCAAAATTATGGTTAAGCACGTACCTGAGAAAAGTGCAGACGGTTTTCCTGGTCTCGACTTGAATTCAGGATGGAACTGAACACCGATATAAAACGGATGGTTTGGTAGTTCAACAATCTATGCAGCCAACATACAATGTTCATAACCATCAGAAACTAAATAGTATAAAGTACTGGTAAGAAAAAGTTGAGCACCAAAACTCTAGACTTTTCAGTGCTGCTTTTGCATTAAACTCACCTCCATCCGCCTACCACTTTCATCTCTGCCAACAAATGACATACCGGCTGCTTCAAGTTCTGATATCATATCAGGATTGACCTACACAGAATGAATATCAACCATAAGGACTTGGGAACAAACCATCTTCCCTCATATAGAATCACATGATCCCATGCATCAGTAAACTACCTCGTATCTATGCCGCTGCCGTTCATCAACAAAGGTTGCATCACCGTACCTAGAATAGAAACATCTGTTAAAGGGAAAGGACTAATGCATAGAATATATGAACCCCTAAAGGAATTCAAGAATTGTGTTACGTCTTATACAAAGCATGTAAGGTAAAAGAGCCATGTTCACACAACTTGGCAGATTTGCACTCAGGAAACTTCACATAAGTCCTCCTTGTTCCGAGACGCATGGTTCCTCCCATGTGAGTTTTTGAACCCTATGTCGAAAAACAAAACATCTCTTCAAGAAATGGGACTAGACAAGTCAATTTTCATTTTGGCTAAAATAATAAATAGAACCTTGAAGTTTACCAGTTGATCTAAATAAGCCCTTAACTTTTACTACAGTCAAATAAGTCCTTGACCTTTAATTTGTATTCAAATAAGCCTCTCCATAATTTGTACCCAAATAAACTCCTAAAATTTATAGCTAAATAAACCTTCACATTTAATTAACATTTCATTTGAATAAGGGTTGAGTCAGGTACAAATCAAAGGATCTTTATCTTGATACATTAAGAATACAAGGGCTTAGTCAGGTATAAATAGTTGAGGGGCTTTTATTATCTTAGCTTATTTTTGTCAAACGTTATCAAAGTTTCTTACCTCTGGCATAAATATGACACAAGGATTTGGTGTCTTCGGATCAAATTCTGCACTGTTCGCATTCTGCAGACCTAGAACAGAACGTGCATATTCTATGACTGCTATCTGCATTCCGAGGCAGATGCCCAGAAAAGGAACATTGTTTTCACGAGCATAATTAGCAGCAAGAATCTTCCCTTGCACTCCCCTGTCGCCAAAACCTCCACGGACAAGGATACCATCAGCGCCCTGTAATTGGAGACCATTTAGAGGATCTTCTCAAGGAAATGTCAAAGAAATGAGAGAATGAAGAAGAAAATAAATCATCAACCTTCAAGTGGTTCCATGCTGCTTTAAAAGTCTCAGGATCCTGTAAAGAGTAAATTGCAGATGTAAGTACACATGTACTGCATGCAGTAAAAGTGACGGAATAATATCTCTAGTGGCAAATAATTACAAGTCTTCATCAAAATCAGTATAGCAAAAGTTTACAACAAACTCACTTCTTCAAAAGTAATATCTTCAAGGTGACTTGCTTCAACCCATTCTACAACAAGCTTCTTGTGGTGATAGACAGATGCATGCAAAAGAGCCTACAACAATAAACCCAAGTTATCAGAAACCATTTGTATCACATGCTTATTACTTTCTTTGGCCCAACTGGAGATTCTGTGGGGAAGTAGTGTAAAAATATAGCAGTAATAAAAGTTAATTACAAAGAAGGTAAACTGGAACTTGGAAAACTTAATGTAGAAATGTTGTAGGTTAAAGAAAATAACAGGATCCCACAAAAGGTTCAAACTTTTGAAAGCCAAACACCTTGCTTTTACTTCTGCAGTAGAAAGGCTCTTCCAGAAATAGAGCCAAACAATCACTTATATCTCATGGAAGGAATAATATAATAGAAAAACATATTTAGGGGGACAAAGGCTGGGATTACCTTGTGTACAACTATCTAATGCAAAATGGCATTAACTTAGTGACCGGGATAAACAGTGATCATGGTAATAATAACAGAAATGGCTTTTCATTTTTTTAAACTAACAAAGATTTCACCTTTAAAACAGCGAGGTAAGAATCTTTAAGCGCAACACATTTTCCAACCATGGCAATTTTAACCTGCAGTGTAAATGACAGAGGAAATCATTATGATTCCACCATGTGCAAATAAATACAGTTAACTCATATTTAATGATGCTTGAAACACACAGGATCATGAAGCATGTCATAAATTTTGGTCCTAGCAGTCCACTCTGTTAAGTCAGGTTCCCTTGCAGTGCTGCAAATTCATAGAAATGCAAATATGAATGCATCATTAAACTATAAATACCCAATACCCAAAACCCAAATACTTTTCAAGTTGAAGGCGGCGGGTGAATGAAAGTGAGGGAAAGAAGAATGAAAGTGAGGGAAAGAAGACAATACCCAATACCCAAACAGCCCCCTTACCCTTTTTTTTTCACTTATTCACGTAAACTATAAATAAAAATAAAATAATAATTAAATTTTTAAAAATTATAGAATGAAAATTAATTTCCTAAAATTAACCTCCGTTAATGGCACACAGTTACTATTTTTAAAAATATAAATTTCGTCAAAATTACTTAAAACAAAGGAAAATTTTAAAATAATAGAAAAATCATACCAAGTTGAAAAACAAATTATTTTAAAAGAATATGAATTTTAACTAGATATGTATTATAATGGTTTGGGAGAAAATAGTTCCAATTTAATTTAAAACGGATTTAAAATTAAAGAGAATTAAAGAAAAAAATAAAACAAAGATTAAATCATAAAATAGTAAAATTCGTACTATTCAAATTACCAAAATCAAACTTGATTAGAACTTAAAGCTTGCACAAATTATTTTATTTAACTCATAACTCAAAATTTAAAAATAAAATTATTTTTTAAACTATATTCAAATTTTATTCGCCTCTATATACCATAGATTCTGGAAATGAATTTAATTTTTAAAGAAATGCGGAGGGAAAAGAGAGTTGTAATGCAATATTAAATATTTTTATATTTTAATTTCGTTTTTGTTTAATTAAATCCCGTTACACCTACATTGATGAGGTTACGAATGTCATTTCATAATTGATAAATTAAGTTAAAAAAATTACTTTCATAATAATAAATCTAAGGCCAATGATTCGGAAATTAGTAATTAAATAAAATGAAAAACTTTTCCTAGGGATAATTGTAATCTTTAGCAATTCTCAGGAGTTTTAAGTTTTAAAAAGCAGAACGGTGCATCCTCTAATCCCGCCATCTCTCTCACTGCTCCAGCATTAAAAAAATAGATCACTGTTGATCAGGATTTTGTGGTCCTGCTCCGCCTGCTCGTCCACCACGAGCAACGCGTCCCCTGGCACCTCGAGCGCGAATTGCAACCCTTCCGCGACCTCTACTTGAAGTGGTAGAAGAACCAAGTACTCCTGCCTGTCTTAGCATGGCTCTTTCTCTCGCTCTCTCTTGAAGATTTACCAATGTTGAGGTTGCACTACTTCCCCCTCCACTTCCACTTATGGGAGACATCTGTTTCACATCCTCTGCTTCTGCCGCAGCTGTACCGCTTGAACTGCCCACGGTTTTTGAGACCTCACCCACTGGTGGGGCGCTTGTTGTACCACTCTCATTAGTGCCAGAAGTAGCAATGGCGGCGGTTTCAGGCGTTGGATCCGTGTCTACTGCACTCTGCTCATTACCATCATTGGACTTTTCAAATCCTTCAACAGTTTCTTCACCTATGCCGCCTTCATCATTTTTATCATCGTTTACAGCGTCGGGAGAGTTATCACCTTCTGCTGCAGTAACTAGAGCTTCTTCGTCAATCCTTGAAGGTGAAGCCAGAGGAGATGAAACTAACTCTGCTCCGCCAACCTCGGAGGATCCCGCTATATTGGTCACATCGATACCTCCTTCAGTATCTGCTCCTACCTCAGGGTCCAGTTCCCCTTCTTCCTTCTCACTCTCGGTTTCTAGCACAGGCTGTTGGGTTTCTAGCACAGCCGGATTCTTCGATTCTTCATCGGTTACCATCTCGTTTCCACTTGGCTTATCCAAGATCTCATCTAACATATTGTTTTTATTTTCCGGCAATCCAACTTCACTTGTTCCATCTACCTGGGTTTCTTTCGACTCTTCTAAGTTTTCTTCCATTGTATCCACCTCTTCCTTCTCCACGTCAACAACATCCTCATTTGAACCTAGAGTTATATCACCAACAGTCTCGTAAGCTTCTTCAGTTACTTGCGAACCACCAAGATTTTCCGACAGTGCAGCAGCTTGACTTTCAGCAGCCTCTTGTCCAGAATCTGGGCCCTTTGATTTTTTAAGAGCAGGTGCAACCACATCTGCATTCATCTCCCCAGGAACTGGTAAATCCTCACTCAACTCAGTTGTAGCAGAAGCCTGACGTTTGCGAGCTGATTGTTGAGTCCCTTGAGCATCAACATCATGTGCCGTAGCTTCCGACATCTCCACATCACTTTGTCGCTCTTCAGCTTTGACAAAACGTGGGCGGACAAGCTTCCTCCCTGTCTTACGAGTTTCAGTATTGGTTTTAGGTAAAATAGATCTCACTTCGGATGCTTTAGCTGGTTGATGCTGACTTGTTACAGGAACTGTTGATGATGTAGTAACAGGACCCTGATCCAGAACTGCCGTGCCTAAAAATGAAATGAGCATATCACACCAAGGGAACAGAAGAAAAAGAAGTTGAGCCATGATTTTCAGAAAAGACACCTGTTAAGACGGTTACAGAATTGTCAACTGAAGGAGCATCTCCAGAACTGGAGCCAGTTCCAAACTCATTTAGAATTGAACGAGCCACTCTCTCAAAATCCTCTGCAGCAGATAGATATGGAGTAGCATGATCATCAGAGATGGAGCCAGAAAGAAGCTGAACCACTGAGGTACCCTGTAAAAGTTACATCCAGTAAGAAAGAAATCATAGGAGCAAGGAAAGAATAGTTCTTTGCCTTTTCTCTCAAAGCAAGATCGTAGCCCCAACTGCATCTTGCCGATTAATTAGTGTTTCCACTCACGAAACTCTTTTCAAAAAGCAATTAACAAATTGACACAGGAGCAAAGAAAGCACTTTTTTTTTCATTTTTATTTTTGCAGTGTTAGGAAATATTACTCATGACTAACAGAAGGAACCGGGCCTTTTACTCACCAAAAACAATTGAAAAAAATATTTACTAAACCTTGCAACTTCTATTACCTGAGGAAGATTACCCTCAGCATGTTTGAGTTTTTCTAGTTCTTCTGAGATACGCTTCAATGCCAATTGATACTTCTCAAGCTCATTTAAAACGGTTGTTTTTCCCTGTAAAACATTAAGAGGAAACAAAAACCAACATAAACAAAAGCGATTAAGCCCAAACTTGATTCTTTGTGCCCATTGCCCAAGTTAACATGCTTCATATACAAACATTTTTGTAGTAAATTAGAAACTGTATATGTATAATATATGATTATAAATCGGTACAATGGCAGCTGAGCATTTTTAACTCCAAAACCGGAATAAAAATATGCCACACGTACCCTTTATTTATTATTTATTTATTCTGACCAAATTGAGTTCAAGTATATAAACCCTTACACAGTTCATGAGGCAAGATATGCTCCAAGAACAAATATACAAACCTTTTCAGTTTTCCTGACTGCTTCCATAATAGTCCGTTCACACTTGATACGTTTTGCTTTCTCACTCTGATGTTCATCCTTTTCTTTCTTCAACTCTTCTCTTTGCCTCTCAACAGTTTTCTCCAGAATCTGTGAAAATATTGTGGAAGAAAAATATTATAGACAAACAAGAAAAAAGCGGGGAAAACAAAAATCAGCTTAAGCACACCTGTATTCTAGTGTCTTTCTCCTCTTTCTCCTTCATGACTTGATCACCAGTAATATCGCTACCGGACCTTCTACCTATTTTGGAGAATTCAAATGTTAACAAGAAGATGCCTAGATGATATTAAATAACTATTTTAAGAGAACGTCTTCTACCTTGTTTCAATTCCTCCACCAGTTTCGAAAGTGATTGATTTTCTTTGCTCATTAGATCCTTTTCTTTTGCCAAATTCTCAGTTCTCCTCTGGGAGAATTAAAAAAAAAAAACAGTGAGATAAAATACAAACCATGACGCAAAATGCGAAATTCACAACTGAAGTTCTTAAATCATTGTAGGCAGAATCAGGAAGAAGATGCAAATAAGTAACTTTCCGCATTATAGCAACCTTAAATTGAATCACAAGCTTCTTCTGCTTCTCCATATCTGACTTTAGATTAGCCTACACAAGACATAATACAGTGAAATATTTTTTACACCTAAAATGAAGCCTCAAAGTTGATGACTTAAATTAGAAAGAAGAGGACAGTTGTACCTCTAACTGCATAATATCATTCAACTTTTGATCCTTCTCATTGAGCTCCGACTTGCTGTTTGCAAGATCTTGTTCCAATTTTGTTATTATATCATGCTTCCTAGAAAGAAGGTTTGTCATCTCTTCTATCTGAGCATCCTTCTCTTTCAACTTCTCCTGGAGGAAAATAAAATGCACATCAGAAATCAAATAAAAATGCAACAACAAGATCGAACGGAAAATTACATGCCTTATTACAGATCAATAGATTAGTTTATCAGTCTATTAAATAAACCTTGAAATTAGCATACCAGTTCAAATATCATTACTCATTAAGCATAGATGTAAGTTCTCAAAGCATGTTGTTTTCAGCATAAGTTTCCAGTGCAGTCAAAAGCACAGAACGCTTTCTAGGAGTTAAAATCCTTTAAATTGCCAGTTACACAAGATTAAAAAAAAGCTCGAGTAAGTGAAGGAGAAATATTTGTGTTTTTGTATGTAGTATCTTATGTATGTATAATAATTAATAAACTTGAGATATATAATTTTGATAATAAACCAAAGTTCACTAACATGTTTTCGTAAGCAGGACCAATCATGTTCAATATTTTGGCAGTATAACAAATAGCAGATAGTGAAACCTTCACTGCATAAAAGACTCGAGGGAAAAAAAAAGCAATATGTGACAACGGAATAACTCAAATGATCAACTAAGAACTAAAAAAATGTGTTCGTACCCTTTTAATCTATTTTAATCTACCAACGTTCAAGTATTAATGACTTCAGCTTCTGTTACTTCTGTTTTTCCTATTTCCATGTTTGCTAGTAAGGAGGATATGCCTCCACTTTCTCATTCCAGCAGCATTAGGGGGACATGCCTCTACGTTTTCATGGGTTTCCCATAACAAGATCTATTACAAGGGACAGCATCAAATGCTTATTACAAAGTATATGTGCTCATAAAAGTTTAACTTACCTCCTTCTGTTGAACATCATTTTTCAGACGATCATAATCTTCCACATCAATGTTTCTACATCTCTCAAGTAACTTCAAAGGAGGAGCAAATGTTAAAATGGCAAAAGAAAGACAAAAACAGCAGTCTACACTTTAACCTTTCTTACCTCCGAGACCCTCTTTTCCAAGTTCTCTCTCTCTGTCTGATGCTTTTCAATTTCCCTTTTAGAAGCATCAAGCTCAAGTTGCCTCTCCATCAGCTGATTCTCTAGAGCTTCAGATTCAATCTTACTTTTATGAGCCACCTCGCGTAATTTCTATAAGCAAAACAGGTAAACTTGTAAAATGACAAATATAATAAATAAATATTGATTATTCCAGAAAGAAGCTAAATTGATTTTTTCCCCAAGATGATCCTAGGCCTAGAGTGCCAGGTTTCCTCCACAGACATACCTGGCATTCATCAAAATTGTGCTTGTTCTCCTCTCTAAGCTGCATGTTACTTTCACGGAGCAAATTCATTTCCCTAATCTGTAAAAATTAAATGATTTAAGTATCACGTCTTTTGGAACAAAAATATTACACAAGGGCAATACTAAAAGAAACAACACCATTACACCAGGATAAAATAATATATGCTAGGTATCTGAAAGGGTATTGAAAATTGAAATTGAAATGATATCAACAAATTTCAGACAAAAAGAATCTATATAAAGGGGAAGAAGCATGGGGGAAAGTTGAATGCCTCAAACACCACTATTTTGGCAAGAAGACTAACCTGGTGTTGCAAGGACTTGATCTCATCCTCGGTCATCAACACTGCTCTTGAATTGGCACGCTCAGCATTAAGTGTTGCTTTGACATTTTCTTCTGCCTTAAGAGCATTCTCAAGCTACAAAATAATAAATGCAAGAAAATTTGTGTCATTTAAAGAATTCCATGACGAAACAGAACTGATGTTCCATTATGAAGCCAACACTTTATGTGAGAAAGGGGCCATGGTGGCCGTAGATGCAACGGATGATGGTGGTTTGTGTGTGATCAGTGGTTAGAGATTTGTTGTTTTAATAGGATGAACAAAGACATTTTCCAGAGAGAACGATGTGTTTCTCTGTATTTTCTTATTATTGTTCAATATCAAATGATTACAGAATAAGCCTTTAAATAGGCTAAAATAGAGTTTTAATATAACTAAAATTATATTTTATCTCTAATTTAAATAATATTTATTCCTAATTTAAATAAGACTTCTAATAAATCTAAACTACTAATTAGGAATAAACTCTAATTAAATATTAAATAAAAACTCTAGCACTCTTCGTTAACTTAGATTTCTCCTCAATCTTTAACACTTCTTGGATAACTAACACTTTATAATATACAAACTCTTTGCACAAACCTCTTTTGGGCAAATAATAAATTTGAACTAACCACATCTACATTGTAGTTGTGATCAACAGGCAATTCAAGTTGTGTTTTCAAGTAAGAACAACTAAAACAAATTCATTGTGTCATCAAGTGGGGGAAAATATCTTTGAAAAATTGGAAAATAACCTGAAAAGTTTATTTCTGAAACAAGGACAAAAAACATAGTAGGTAAATAGGAAACTAGAACAGATTACATCATAACATTCCTCAGAACACCAAATATGCAATTCAGTTAATAGTATGGAAAAGAATTACTAACCTGTAATTGCAACCGTAACTTCTCCTGCTTCAATAATGATATCTCTGTTTCTGCCTAATAAAAATCACAAAACATAAGAAAATAGAAGCAGCAAGAGAAAGACAAAAAGAAATAACGTCTTTCGAAGAAAAAGGGATCTTACTATTTCTTTTGTCCGTCGGAGGTAATTAATTACATTCTGCAAACCAGAATCACCATGTCTCTCTGCTGACTGAATATGCATAGCTTCAATCCGACTATGCAATATCTTGTTCTGAAGAATGCAGGATACAGGATCATATCAACAATTATAAAAAACTGCACTTTTTCTACCCTTTCGCATTCAAATAAAAATACAGAATATATTCCAGAAAGGTCAAGGGGGACAAAAGAAAGATACCCTGAAGTACATTATTTCACTTTGAGCAAAATAGTAGTATAAGGAAGATAAGCTTCAACCTTTTCAAGTTCCCTTCCAAGGTGCCCCTCATAGACGACTTCAGAAACAACTTACAAAACTAAAATGTACATCTCATGGTTAAAATTTCCACTAGAATGACCTATGCTCAAGGGAAAATAAATTCTAAGTGCCAAACACTGTCACTCACATTGAATTCAACAATCAAACAGATAATGCAAGGCAGGATATAACATTAGAAAATGATGATTGGAGTCTGAATTAAACCTAGAGTAGCCTAACATGCAGTTGATGTGACTACATTACCATAATGTTTAAATTAATAGGGAAAATATTGGTTGGGCAGTAAAATTGTCTTCTTTCTCACTCATGAAATAATTCACTGGTTGCTCGATGTTAATGCTCCTCAATCGCATTATACTCTAATGTGTAATGTTGGGAGTACAGATTAATGAGGAAAAGAAGCATGTTTCATGAGTTCAATTATACAACCTGGTACCTGGATCTACAGGTAGAGAATTGAAATTACTGTCTCACTGAATGAAGAAAAAAGGAGCAAGAACAATATAAAATAAAGAAGAAGATGTCAGACCCATAGTTACCTGTTCATTAAGTTCATCATATTTCTTCTCAGCATCTTTCCTGGATTCCTCAAGAATTGATTTCTCCGTCTCCCACTTAGCCTTAAGTTCAGCCTAGAAAGAACACATGCAGGTAATCAAGTCATACCAATGCATTTAACAACATACAATTTTCAACCAAAAAGCAGAAAACTCTAAATCATAAAACCACGTGATGAAGCTTAAGATCTGTATGGCAGTGAACTGTGCAATGTAAGATGATAATGTCTACTGAATGAAAGCAATTTCAAATCCCCCAACTTAAAATCATATATTAAATCATAAAAATTGTAATACACGTTTACAGGTTTATATGCAGCATTTTAATCTATGCAAAATGGTTACATGTCATGTTTGGATCCATTGCATAAGTTCTAAGTTGTCAACTGTTTTAATTTTGTTTCTAAAAGCAAATTTAAAGAAAAAATACCGCAAATCAACTATGATGGTCTAGAGTAATCAACAAATGGATATAAAAAATGTTAAAGTTCCTTGCAAATAAAATATAAAAAAGGAAGTGTGTTTAGACTAACAGGTCCTGCAGGCCTAACTTACAGATTCTACATTACTTGTCCTCGCATTATACTCTGTTTTCTACAGTTGCAATCATTTCCAGCCTAAAAAATCAACATGCAAGGGGGGGGGGGGGGGAGAGAAATAACGTACATTTTCACTTCTTTGGGCATCAACCAGTTTACGCAACTCAGATGCTTCCGCCTTCAATAAACCCAATTCTTGTGAAGTTTTAGTCAACTCCTGAATGGTCTCTGATTGTAGAATAACCTGATCAAAAATATATCATCAAAGCAATCACACATAATCCTCAATAGTTGTCATTGAATAGAATGCGTAAAAGCTGTAGAAACTCAAAAGCCCCCATTTAGTCATTGCTAGAACACAAATATAAGACTTCAATAAAATGTGTAACTGTAAACATTCAAAAACCCAGGACTGAACATGGTTAACCATAAAACCGAAAACCGATCCGAACCGAGGCGTTTGGACGGATTATGGTCCAGAAGTTTACGAATCATGGTTAACTGAATCAAACCGAATTTGATTTTATTTAATTTATAATTATTTTATAAGGTAAAAAAAAGTAATTTACACTTAAAATACTATAGATACATTTTTAATTATTTCTTACATAAAAAAAATTAACAAATATTTATGAAAAAATCTTAAAACCTTACCTTTAAATGTTTAAAAGTCATAAAATAAAGCTATTTTATCAAAATAAAATATAAGATTTTAAAAACTAACGTTAATATTGAAAAAACAAAAACCGTGATTAACCGAACCGATAATCAGTGGTTACTAAAATAGCTTGTCGAATTAAACCGAACCCAAACCGTATACACCCTTTCTGCCAACTTTAACTTAGCCAAGCGATGCTAGAACACAAATATTATACTTCAATATGAGGTCCTTTATTACTGGACTCAAATATTAGACTCAATTCTTTTACACACATAAAACATGAGTTCATTGATTACAAAAGTAGATATTATCTAGCCGACTTTGTGTGCATTGAGCAAACCTGTCTTTCATAATTGGCTTGAGCTGCACGCCACTTTTCATGCTCATTCTCCAGGTTTTCTTTCATAGAAGAAATTTGAGTCTCCAGTACCATAATTTGAGAACTATATGCAAAGCACAGAATATCAAAAATCAATTCATAAATAACTAAAATAACCATGTAACATAGAAAAAATCGACCTTTTAATTGCTGTTTCCTCCTTTAAACTAGTAATTTCTGCTAATGCAGATGAAAGAGCATCTTCCTTTCTTGCAGTTGCAGAGGCTAATTCCTCTGATTTCAAAGAAGATTCATTCTCAAGTTCAGAAACCCTCTCTCTAAGTGAAACAAGCTCTGCTTCTAAAGATTTCTTTAACTTCTTGGCCTGCAAATACATTAAAACGAATATTTAAAATTATATGTTCACACATATATAGTATCAGCTAACCAGTCATAAAATGTTCATATGTCAAAAGATAAAATACTGCAAATACCTCGCTCTTAAAATTTTCATGTGCCAGCTCAATTTGCTTCAATGCATCTTCATTAGCTTGTGCTATGTTCTTATACTGCAAACCAGCGTGTCATTCTATGACATAAATTCTACACCATTAAATTCTGAAATACTCAAAATTCAGACAACAACCTGTAGCATGTGATCCTTGTTAGCTTTTGCCTCCTCCTTTAGTTTCTCCATCTCTTCTTTTGTCATTGGCAAGTCTGCCGCCTGCAGACATTTATCCAAACCAAGGAAATCAACATTAGAACAAAATATTCATTCATCATCATAAAAACTCGGGAGAAAATGTACAGAATTGCAAATCACAGAAAGAATATTGGACATGAGAAGGCACAAGAATATTTGCCAAGAATGACAAGTTATCCCATATTGTTTTATTGAGAACACAAGAATCTTGAGCATCGTTTTACTGAGAAAAAGGACCTACATTTGTTTTGGTTCCAAGGAGAGCTAGGCAACTAAGTTCAAAGTATTAATATTAATCATTCTGTCTTTTGAAAGGTACATTGGATGCTATTTTCATGTGTTACCCTAAAATAGATGTACTTCCTTCCCATTTGTTCTCTCAATTCTCTCCTACACAACCAAAACTTGTTTGTTCTATCAGTTCACAAAATACTGCAACGACTGTTTTTGTCTGGAAAGGATCAAATGCCAAAGTGTCCATACAAAATGTAACAAGAAGGAAGAACTGGAGACAGAACATGATACATATACTTCATGAGAGTATCATTGAAGGCAATCAAACTGATAATGGAAAAATACTAACCTCATTTGTTGAAATAGTGGATGGTGTACCACTATCTATTGCCAAACTCTGCATCAGAGTACAGTCAAATAGTCAACAAACCAAATCAGATATGAAGAAAAAAACACTAAATAAGGAAAATAGAAGAGTAAAAGGAGGCGGGGAAAGAGCGCAAACAGGAAGAACAATGAAGTAAAAGCAGTAAAAAACAGTAAGGAAAGAATAGTGAAGTAACCCTTTATAACAATATCCAAATATTGTACATTGATAATGAGAGGTCAAGATTATAGTGCATAAAAGGTTAAATCTAATTAGAATTAGATTCCATGGGACTCATTGAAATCAAACTAGCAACAAGAAATTCGTAATCACTGAAGCATGGGAATATAAAACTGACAAACTATAAATAACAGCTTTCCCCAAATTAATTTCCTGGTTGTTCATAAAAGGAAAGCATTTTCCTCACCTTTCAAAGCCCTGCAGAACTTAACCGCAAGGAGATATTGAATTTACATCCATTTAAATACATTCAATTATTTGGAAAGACATTGGCACAGAAATGGTAAAGTATCAGACAGCTGATGTCTGAAAATACAGGTTTAATTGAGAGAGAAAAAAGTGCCCCAAACTATACTTCTTTTTTCCTCCCAGCAAAGATTTAAATATTTGAGGATGAAAATTGAGAATTTGGGGGAATTTTTGAGAAAATTGAAGTTTATTACGGTTTTCTTTTTAAAAAAACTAAATGAAATTAAAAAATAGGCCACTTGTCATGCATTCATAGGATGACGGAATTTTTTAATTATAATTAACAGGTAAACCTTAAAATACAAGGAAATAAAACTTTAGGCAACTATTTTGACCAAATAAAACTTTAGCCACCTAAAGGGAAAAAAAATAGTGATATGAATAGAAAGGGATTTGAGGCTAAAGTTTGATATCAAAATAAAATTGAAATCTAGATTAGGAGGTCATAATGATATGAATAGAAAGGGAGTTTACCCCAACATTATAAAGAGATAGAAGTGCATTTTCTGGAAGCAGTTAAAGCAAAGTGTTTGCAGTCGAAAAACCTAAGAGATAACTTCAATAGGATGAAATGATAAAATGGAGCTTCACAAACAAATGAGTATAGTGAACATTACCTCAAAAGATTTAAGTTTTTTCTCCAGATCAGCAAGTTTGGCCTGATAATATTTTAATAAAAACGTTAGATCAAAAACTCCACTAGAAGGGAAAAAATCTCCAATGACTGCAAAAGGAAATCACATAGTACTCCTAGAGTAAATAAGAACAAGAGCACAATAATTCAAAATAGAGTTAAACAGATGAGATTACCTCAGAAATGGCAGCCCTCACCTCAGCAGAAGCACAAGCATGCAAAGCATTAGCCAGTTCTTTTCCCATATCTTCAACTTGTTTCATAGCATTTTTCTGAGTCTGCTCGCGGTCAGATATGAGAGTACGAACATTATCCCTCTCTTCTTGCACCTGTTTCTTAGCTTCAGCCCATTCTTTCTACAAAATTTGGATGGGCCAAAAAATTGGCCACGAAAAGAAATATGTCAGAATTTCTTTCTGTAAGTTAATACTGTGTAAGTGGTTGTATTTAATTAGTAGTAGTTTTAGTTAAAGTCTACAACCTAGAAGAGTTGTAATTCTAATGCAAGTAGGACTAAAAGTCTATTGTAAGTAGGACTCCTAAATGTACCCAAACTCCCAAAGTCCAAAGGATGTAATCTTTGCAACTTTTTTATTCATTACTCGAATACAGAAAAATATATTTCTGTTTCTGCTTCTCTTCACTTCCAAAGTGGAAAAAATCATAAAACAACAAAAAGATATTTGACCAGTCACAAGTGATGCAGCTGCAACCAAAATTTCCATAAAACATCTTTAATAATGAAAAATAAACCAGACACACCTCTATTTGTTTAACATATTCCTCTTGCTTTCTTCTCTCTAAAGTTCTCGTTTCCTAGAAAGAAATTAGATAAGGAGGGGAAAAAACAAAATACATGTCAAGTATGTAAAGGTGAGGTAACACAAATATTCTCATAACAAAATGATTAAACATTGTTACCTCACGAACTTCCTTTGCACTCTGTATAGTATCCAAACTAGCCTGCATATAATTACATTCAAAATTTTATTGGTATTTGGTCCAACCAAATGTGAAAGAAAAGAAAGTTTGGGTTGTTTGTGTATTCTTTTTTTTTCTCTTTTGGGAAAAAAATCGTATACGAATAGAAAATGACAACGATATATAATTTTTTTTTTTTTTTTTTTTTTTGGGGGGGGGACTATAATTTTACTTGTGTAGAACAATTATGTGAAACTTAGTATTACATTTCCATTTGTTCATTCTTAGTCAATTATGTTGTTCTCTATAGTTTGCATTAGCTTTATAGCAATTTTCAAAGAAGTGAAATCCAGTTTAAAAGCAAGAAGGAAACAAATCCAAATCAGTCACACTTAAACCTGTAGACGATAAACTCTCTCTGACAAGCTGTGAACTTCATCACATGCTCTCTTTTCAGCATTTGCTAACATCTCTTTTTCTTGTTTCAATGTAGATACCTATTGAGAACAAAAAAGTATAAACAGCAGCATGCACAACAGTCAGAACAACAAATCCTTCCAAACAAAATATAAATCAGCAAGCCATAAAGACAAAGGTTGTCAAACAAAACAGTTACCTCCATTGTCAATTTGCGAGAACACTCCTCAGCAGCAATTAAAGTTTCAGAACTTTCACGTAGCTTCCTTTGGTGGTCAATAATCAATTGTGAGAACTCCACGTTTCTTGCCAGAACACCATTGATTTTATCTCTCTATGATGTTTCAAATGCAATAAAGAAATAGAACATCACATTTTCAACACACAAACTAAAGAAATACTAAAACAGTATTACGAATGGTAGAGAGACTGTTCATTAGATGGGGAAATTAAGGGTATCCTGAAACTAATCACCTCATGCTCAGCTTCTTTCATGACACTTGCAAGCTTTTCTTTTGCAAAATTTGCTTCAAGAGCCAACCTGTCACGCTCTGACCGTAAACATATAATCTCACCCCTGCCAATCAAAGACAACACTGAAGTTAACAATCAGATGTTTCAACGAGAAAGGAAAAAAGGAAATACTAAAGGCCACTTTTGCAGTATATTCAATCAAAAGCATGAAACAAAAATAATGCAATGCTGAATTCTGCTACAAGAATTTGCAGCAATTTCGCAACACATACAATAATGCAGAAGTACAGAAGTTGCCATAGACAAACAGCGATTAAGCTTACTAGCTGCAAAAGAAAGAGCATTATCTGGTCCAATGTGATTCTATTAATACCATAGCAAAGCAAGGATAGGAACTTCAAGAGAGAAATAAACTAAGTAAATCAAATGAATGTATTAAGCTGGTACATTTAAGAGTAACTTAAAGGGTATAACTTTTCAAAACTACGTAAATCAAGTTAATGTATTTAACTGATGCATTTAAACAAGATAAGTAGCTATACACTGGTCATTGCATAACGAATAAGATTCAGTAACTGCAAGGATTGTTCTAATTAAATTTTATGTAGCATCTTTGCATTTCAAATAGCTTGTAAAGGAGGCTTCAAGTGCCGATTTATGTCCATAGAGTCTCTTGACATAGTGCGGCCAGGCATATCACTGCTCTGATAGCTATGGCATAGACTAACCTACATACTGATCCCCCATTTCAAGAAAGCAACAAAAACAAACAAATTAAGAGGTCAATTGACATATGATAGCTAGGATGTTAGGATTTGTGACTATTCTAATCTGGATATGCAAGCAGGAAGTAATATACAGAGAAGGGGAAAAGACAAATGTAAATTCTAAGCTACAACCTAGGGTTTTCTAGGAGTCACATCTAAGGTGAATTGTGTCATACGATCACAAAGCAATATGCAGGGAATTCTCAGCGGTACTAATAGTCTCCCAGGATCCTTAATCCTAAAAGGAAACATGATCTCCTACCAACACTACTTTGACTGTGACAAATGGACCCAATTTACAGATAAAATCCCCAAAGGTTCCTATTTTAAAGTTCATAACAAAGACCATAAACTATCCCGGATAATAACATACCTAGCCTTAGCAAGATCTTCTTCAAGGCATCTTAAACGCTCAGTAGCTTTCTCTTGTGCTTTCTTACTAGCTTCCTGTTTTATAAAACATGATACAAAATGTCAGCGACTTAAGAGAAGCTAAAATGAAGAGGCATTGCATTCGTCCTCCCGACATGACGGCTAGGAAGCATGGGCAAAAGCACAGGTAAGCAAATATGACATTTAAAAAAAGGGCCCAAACATGACATGTTTATGTGGATTAAAAAAAAGGGCCCAAATATGTAATTTTATTATTTTTAATAAAATTATCAATATATATATTAAAACCATATATGATTTACATTTATCAACATTTTGTTATTAAAAAATTCAAGGTAATTTGATAGTTGCTTTGGATATTATGAGATAACTTTGCCCAATAATTCTACAAGCTTAAAAGTTACTACCTCATTAATGGTAAGACCATCTAATTAAAAACTCATTTCACCCAACCCATGTTATAACTGTAAGAAACAGAGTGTTAAATAAACTCTGTGAGATGTTTTCATTAATGAAAGAAGAGTCTCTTATACAGACTTTTACAACAGAGTTTAAAACTAAGTAGTTAACCTATAGGATAAGATTTATCCTTTACAAAGATAAAGTTCAAATTTAAATTTAATCTACTGTTAAGATAAAGTAATTTTAAACTCTTCCTACTCTATCTAAAACACTTACAACACGGTTAACTAACAATAATCAAACTCCATCCGTTTTATAAACAATTACTTCTAAGGCTGTAATTTACTAATGGAGTATCACCCAACCAACCAACCTCCTTCTCTCTTCTAAGATAATATTGGAAAACAGAAAGGACAAGATACAAATATTTAATGTTGGTGCCCAAGCACAGACCATATTTTGAATGAGTTCAATTTTTTTTGTCCAAACCTATTTTTGAGACTAATATTTTTGTTCGAACCCTCTCATTTATCAGGCAGGACTTCAGACTTGGGCAGATATCCCAAACCTTGGATAGGTCTATGTCACACATATCCAACACAGGTACACAACGTATGAAAACACATAAATATTTGCAGCAAGGCATAAATAAAGCCATGATAGATACCTGAGAACCTTCAAGACGAAGCAAGAGATCCCTTCTTCCAGTATCTGCAATAATGTACCATTTCTAACTATTAAATCAACAAATCAATCAGACAGTTAGATTATTATATAAGCAACAAAACAGTTAGATTATTATATAAATCAACAAATCTTCAGGAAAGAAAACAAAAACAGGTGAGCATTTAACCAAAGAAAAATAGTGTAAAGCAAAAAAGAGCGCAAAACAAAAGTAAAACAATAACTCAACCAAGTCAATCTGACAGTTAGATTATTATATAAGCAACCAAGTTTGCCCACGGAAAAAGCATGTGTATCCTTCAATTTTATTATTTCTCCTCTGGCTACAAGCCTAGCAATCAATTTAAAATAGTTGCATGTTTAGTATGTGCAATAGAAACATAGATGAAACCACGGACACCTGGTAATGGCATTATTTGGAAGTTATTTTAGAGTTAAACACAGTCCTTAATATAACCCTCAAATGATGAAATATGAAAGTTGTACCACCACAGTTATACTTACAGAAGACATAGAAATTCAAAATCCATGTCTAGAGACATGCCACAACCCCTTCTACAAGGGTGTATCACTGAGGGTTTTTAATTTTCGATGAAAAGAAATTGGAAATTAACAGCAAAAGAGATGTAAGTTTAACAAACAATTAAAGCAGCAAGCTCCATCAAACAGTTGCCCCAAAATATAAAAATATCACAAGATGAACAGAAATAGAACCTGGAGCTGCTTCTGTCCCAGGGGAATAAAACTGATGAAGCTTATGTTCCTCCTCATATAACTTCTTGTACATTGCAACCTATGCATTAGAAGAAGGGTGGAAAAACAAACATTAACTAAAGAAAAACTAGAAGAATGCATAATAAGAAAAGGATCACAGAATAAAAGACCATAAAGAGACTCACAGAGGTATGCAGTGATTCAATCATGCAACCCTGCTCTTCAGCTCTTTGTAACACAGCTGCAACTTTCGATGCAGCTTCATTGGCTTGTTTTTTGAGCTCCAATTCCAGTTTTTCCTGCAGTCCCATATATTCAACCAGATTTTAGGGTTATTTTGGAATTCATGTTAGACTGTTAGTTTAGGTTCTAAATACAGTTTGTAAGTACACTGATATCAAGGTTTTGATTAGGTTCTGGATGGAAAATATCTGACTGTGAAACATTTAAGTACAGTTATTTTCAATATCTACTAGTTCTTTCTCATTTCTCCCCCAAGCCTTCTCTTGTTCTACCTTTTCCTTTCTTCAATCTTCACTCTAATTCCTTCTATCTTTGATGTTCCCTAGAAATCTCCATATTATATATCTCTTTACACCACCTTTGTACATCAACTAAACAAACCGAAATCTCTATAGAATGATAAGAAATTTTAGTTACCTTGAACTCCATCTCTTTACTTTCTATCTGGTCAGAAAAATCACGTACAAGGCTCCTAAGTTGGACATTCTGCTCAACTAACCCATTTATATCCTTGAATGTCAACTGTCAAACAAACAGATATAAACGAGATAACGATCATTATTTTGGTTGTGGGGATTGGGGTTGTTGAACAGAGGAAGATACTCTATAAAAGGCTAAGAGAAATTATAGCTAAAGTTTCAAATTGATATTCACTTCTGATATAACTTTGTCAGCATTGAGCTCCAGCCTCATATCAGCAGGAGCAACAGTTGCATCATCACCAGGAAAATCATGAGCAACAGGTCCACAGCGTAGTTGTATGTCACGACATTCCTTGAGAAGAACAGTCACCTAAAGTATTATCATCCATGAAAAGAGATTAGTAGATGATAAGATACATGTTGACATCCCTAGACCCTTCATGAGACAACTACATGTGACATACACAAACAAAGACTGCAGCTTCCATCACAGACATAATCTCAGACCGACTTCACTTTTTGTTAAGATCACAAAGTAGCACCGAATTTTAGACACAAAACTATGTGTAAATCAAGATTGTTTAAAAATTTATGACACATCAAACACATTGTCATTCAAAAAACAGAGGAAAAATAGGAGTGGAGTGGTTATAGAAGAGAAAAAAGAAACCTCAGGAGACAAAAGAAAGAAAAGAGGGAAAAAGTGTTATGAATAAGACATCAATCCCATGTTGGTAGGTATGAGATTTATTGTGGGGTTTATAAAGACCTAGGCTCTCCTACCCTAATAGATATTTGCAGTATGATTCTCCAAAAGTCCATATTAAATGGGGATGTAAAAGAAGAGAAATTTAAATAAAGAGGAAGGACAGAAGATGTCCCTTTATCATATAGAAATTTCATCGTAACTGTTGCAAAGAAGATTAATTGTCAGTTAAGCATAAAAAAAAACACTTTCCCCTCAAAGACGGTGGAAAAAACACTTTTTTTTCAAGTGGTTAAATCATCCTTTTGAGTACTAATTTCCATCTAAAATGCTGAAGGGAGAGTTAACTGCAGCTTAAGCATCAAATAAGGGCACTTTTTCTACCTGCTTTTGAAGATCAGCAATCTCCTTTTGAGCCAGAGAATCATCTCTTTCATGCCTCCTCAAATCAGCCTGAACAAATCCACATATCATCTATAATAAAAACACAAGCAACAACAAATGAAGGCGTGTATTTCATTGGAAGGGAAAGAAATTAACATGCCTTTAATTCCTGTATTGTTTTCTCTAGATTTGAGCGTTCTGACGTAAAATTCTGCAATTTTTGGTTGATTGCAGCATACGCTTCAAGCATTCTCTCATGTTCCGCTGCACAAAAAGAAAGGATGAATATCAGGATCCTGATGGAAATTATTCAACAATATCCAAGTTTTGATTAAGCAAATCAACTCCGCTAGGAGAAGGGCATTTGAAAACTTCTATCGTAGATGGCAGGAAGTCACGATCACTCATCCATAAACTGCATGTATCATCATGACTTTTCTTGAACAAAAGAATTAGCCATGACTCATTCATGGTAAGCATGTATTGTCAGTAACATATGTCCCAGAAACAACATTAGCTACGTGGAAGGAGAGTCTCATATCTAGAAGGCAGAATTTTATATTTCAGTCATACAATCTCCATCTTATCTTGGTAACAAACCTAGATAAATCAGGCACATTTCAAAATGATAGGGGAACTGCTGGAACAAATTCCATAATGTGATAGAACCACTTATCACCAAATTATAAAGTACTACTCAGTAATCATCAACAAAGAATTGGCATTTTACCTCTTTCATCCATAATAACTACTGCTTTCACTTCTATTTCACGTAGCACCTGCAAAAGCATCGTGAAAATTGTTATTACATTTCTGATCAAAGAAAATTGAACCAAAATGTAAAAGAAAACACCCAAAAGTAAAGCTTATACATCTCCAACGTTTTTCCAAACAAATAAACAAACATCTTACATCCTTAGAAAATGGAAGGCAACCGTGTGGGAGGAGATATCAAACCTAACTAAAGTTACCGAGTAAGATGAGGCATCTTATTGAAGATTTATCACAAGATATTCATTCCAACAACCCTGTCACTATTCAAAATAAATGTGGAATCTAGCATGACTTGTTAGATTACTAATGGGCATAGTTAAGAATGAAACTAATGAGAAAATGGAAGTCCTTTTCCTGATGCAGAACTAAGAAATTTGCTATCTGCGGTGGATAGGATGAACAATTGCCACAGGCCACAGATTATAATGCAAGTGAAGAGATGAAAGGAAAGAATGGCTTGACAACTAAAGCAAGAAAGTTACTGTCTGTGAAGTTCATATGGAAGCTGACTGCAATATAATGAAAAAACAAGTAACCTGAAAGATTGCATTTTGAAATACGGGAAAGAAAAGATGAGGAATTAACTTATGTTGGCTAACTGAACAATGGAACATTATCAAAATTTTCATTCACTAATCACAAAATAACACGTTCAGTGGTTCCAGTAGCAAGCCAATTTCAGTGAACAAGGGAAGGATGCAACAACTTATGTAGCACACAACTTTTAGTTCGAGTAGCAAGCCAAGTTCAGCGGTTTAGCTATGGAAAAATACAAGATGGCCCCCATGCCTGACCGTAGAAATACATGGAACTTGACTAATTTGATGAAAGCATAGGATAACAAAAATATATCATGACTATGATAAAATAAGGGATAAATCTCAAATTTATACATGAACTTCAATTTAATGCAATTAATTATACAAATGAAACTTTGATTGGGTTCAATTGTACACATTTGAAAAAGATAAATGCATCCACGTATTTTCATGTTGCATAAATATAATTGTTTGTAAATGTATTATGTAATGAAAAATAGTGCTACGTTAATATCGGCAATAGAGGTCTGTGAAAATTAAATTAAATCAAAATTTCATTGATAGAATTACATAAAAGTCAAAGTTTATGCATCAAATTGCACATTGGACCAAAGTTCACATGTAGTTTTGAGATTTATCCCTAAAAGAAAGAGGAACATGATGTTTACCAGCAAAGTGGAGATGATGGCTCTTAAAGAACTCATGTTCATTGTCACAGCAAAGTGCATGGCAAAATTAATAATAGTGGCAGGGTAAAACATCATTCGAAAAACAGAATGAACTCAAAAGTTGCCTACATGCCTTCTGTTCTTTCTTGTCATCAAAGAATCAAAGTGGCTACTGTTTCTAAACAAGTTCACCAACTTCAATCATGCAGCAGGATGCCTATGAAAATCTATTCAAAAAGTTTAGAGCATGTATCAATATGGGAGATTTCTAGGCCATGTGGTTGGCTAAAGCAGCAAGAATTGAATTGTTGATGAGTTAAAATCCCTTTTCTAAATAGTAGAGATGGCAAAACCCTCATAAAGGAATAACACACTGTGTACCACAGCATCACCGTGCAAAAAAGATACAGCAAAAAAAACATGAGTAACTTCGGGAAAAACCATAAAAGGTAAGCTAACAATACCCGTTTCAATATTGATTCAGATTCCTTTCTTCCCAATTGCTCATGTCGAAGAGCATCAACAGCCTCTTGATATTTTGCATACATTTTGGCCAGCTAGAGACCCATAGAAACACAAAATAAAAAAAATGACGCAGAAGAAATGGAAGAGTGAAAAATTAAAAGTACAAGACTCACAGTCCAGCCATCACGGAGAAGAGAAGCAGCTAATGCAGTTCCAGAAACCCCAACAGGGATCTTTGGGACAAGTGCATGAGAATCATCAACCATGTCATTAGCACCATACGAATCAATCCATCTGCATTTTAAAAGTATTTTTGAATCAAGTAAACAACAATATCAAATGAATGCAGAATAAGAATCAACGATTTCGAAACAAAGACAACTGTAAACACAAGTGAATTCCAACTACAGTCTGTATGGTTCCATTTAGTCTAACAAACAACACAGCAGTCTTCATTAGCTCATTCCTAAACCTTGATAAAAAAAAATAAGCTAATGTTTATTCTGATTTAATTTACATCCCTATCCATTACAGCACTAGGAAACCATAATTTCAAGTAAATTCCAACAACGGGCTGTATGGTTCGAGCAAAATCACCATTTAGGCTAAGTGGATAACAAACATGACAGCAATCTTATTTAGTCCACTCCTAAAACCCTGATACATAGATAAATTTATTCCATTTAATTAAATATATTTCTCTCCGTTATTGCACTTAGAAACCATAATTTACCCGATAGTCTTCACTTGGCATGAATGCCAGCCTAGCTCACAACAAAAAAATCAATCATGCATTACCTGGGTTACTATAACCATGCAGTAGTATTCAGTCAAGTACACATGCATTGCTACACTAATGCTCCTGTAGTTTAAGTCTTCTTTTCACTGAATAATGATAATAATAATAATAACAATAATAACAATAACATACGTTTCTGTTGTAAAATTGCCAAGTGGAAGTAGATTCAACTCATTCTCTTTCCTACCAGCTTCAATTTCAGCTTTGCACTTCTCAAGTTCCTCTTTCAGATCTGCCATCTCCTATAAGCATCAATACGAAAAGTTATTTAGAACCGAATAGAAAGTTGGTTTCCAAGGAAATCAAGCATTTTGTCTCAGCCGAAAGGAAAAAGTAGATGGCTAAATATCGGTTCAAGTGCAAAAAGCGAGAAATGTGCATCACTGTTGCTGAGATGCTTTTATATATCAAAACATGGTTGTTGCTAAACACACAGAAATACAGATTACAATATATATATATATATATAGAGAGAGAGAGAGAGAGAGCACACCTTTTCAACTTGTTTCTTGGCAGATGCTTCCTTCTCGAGTCTATCTTTGTAATCATCCTCAACTTGACGAAGGTGCATCTGATGTGCAATAACAATAAAATGAAAAATGGAACAACAAAATCCTATATTTGAAAATTAATATACTAAATTTAATGAAGTCTTACTTCTAAAGCTTTTATAGCTCCTTCAAGCTCCCCGGCCTTATTGGACCATTCCTCTGAACTTTCTTTATGTAACTCAACAAGTTTATTTGCCTACAGAAGATTGTATATTAGAATAAGCAAATTAGTTCCAACAGAGACTAGAAAAGGGAAAACATTATAGATATATCCTCAAAATATTTATAAAGCAAAATACAAAGTCAGCGACTAAGCAATCATCATGTCCTTTACCTTTACCAAAATAAAAAACTAGAGAGAAAAAAAAAGAAAAAACTGTAAAGAAAAGCTTAACCATCTGCATTCATTTAATTTGCTTGAATATATTTAAATTAGAACTTAAAACCTAATATAATAAGAAATGAAGTCCACCAAAGATTAAGCTCAAAATTAAACAATTGAAAGGATAGCTAATCACCGTCTTCTACTGTTCTACAGGAGTCATCCAGATGAATTGCTAACAGCTGATGTTCCCTAATACCCAAGCTTAACCAATTACATGTTAGCAGATTTTCAATAACATGGGAATTCAGCAATAGCTACCAGCACCCAGACTCACAGAGTTGCAGTGTAAACAGAATTAAACTATAAAGCATTAGCAAAAATAAGTTGTTCATATCATGATTAAAATCACATTAGAGGACAAAGTAATGAAGTATCATTGGCAAAAACAGAGTAGTTCGTATAATGATTATCACTTTATATTTTTCAATAATCATATGTTCCAGGTGGTTCAAGTACAAAAATATAAATCATGCACACTCACAATTGAAAGTTCAGCAGATAATCTTTCCTCATTGGATGTAGCAACCTCTTTTGATGAGCACAATTCCTTCACAAGTTAAAAAAAATTAAGGTTGTTTCAGCAGATACTAGAGATATGATAGGAATAACAATTTAGAAGGCAAAGAAAACATAGTCTACAATACCTCCTGTAGAGATGTCAGCTTAGTTTCTAGTTCCTTCGTTGTTTCCTTGTGCCAATTTAGGGAGCTATAGCATTCATTGTATTGCTTTTCAATCTGAAAGAATTAGAAGAACAAATAAGTAGAAGAGCAAAAACATTTTGCAAAATGATGTTCATAGAAACAATTACATCAGCTAGCTTAGCAGACAGGTCCGCTTCAAGTTCAGCATGTGTTCTACGAATCTCAACAAGATTGGCAACTTTGGCAGTCAACTCTTCATTAAGCCAAGCATTGTGCCTCTCAATAAGCTCCTTTTCCTGTTCACATCCAAATTTTATTTTTCTTCTCCCATCAAATCACATGAAAAATGGAAAGTAAAAAGACACCCTTGAATGTATGTAAACTTGCAAAGGAAAAGCCTATTGAAAATTTTCTAGAAAGGACCTGAGAAAGGCGTGTGCAAGTAGCCTGTACTCGAATCAACTCAGCCTCGGTTTCACTTAATCTAGACTCCTTTTGGGCGGCATTGTCGGTCAAGTTAACCTTTGATAGTGTTATTGAAATCATATAAGCCGTCCATTAGTTTTCGAGCAAAAATCAATTGATTCAGATGCAAAATTTTCAAATAGAAATAGAAAATCACAATTTTATCAAGATAGGCCTTAATGGTAGCGTTCTTGTCAGCAATCTCCGAATCTTTCTGTTCAATCATCTCCAGCAACTGCCTCTTCGATTTATGTAGCTCCGACACCTCTATTTTTAACCTCTCCATCCCTCCGTCTTTTCCAATCTAATAAAATTTACAATTCATTAAATATATTTCTAGGGAAGAAAAAAAGGAGAGAAAATCCATCTATAACTTATACAAATAATACAACACTCGTAACTATAATTAAAATTCTTACAGTTTGGAGGTGGAGTTGATGCTTATCGGCCTGAACCCGGGCGAGCTCAGCGAGTTTCCCATCCAGAGAGGATTGAAGCTGTTCGTTCTGAGACTGGAGGTCCGACAACTCGCCAGAGATGGAGAGGAACTTCTGCTCAAGAAGAGAGCAGTTTTGCTCGGCAGTGATGACGGCGGCATCGGCCTTGGCCTTCGCCGTCTCTAGTTCCCGGTTTAGTTCCCTTATGAAGGCGTCAGCCCTCTCCGCAACCGCGGCGCCATCGTTCGAGAGCAGCGACAATTCATCGCCGGAAATGAAGAGGGGCATATCAAGGCGAGACGGTTAAGGCGATGGGGGTGAGCGACGATAGAAATGTGGCTCCGATATTTGTAGAAAGAAGAAGAAATCAAGAAATGGGGAGTTTATTTTTGAATTTAAAGAAACCCTATACCTGCCTCCTCAATTTAAAGAAATCAAGAAACGGCGAGTTCTTGAAATGTCTTGCCATGCGATCAGAGTGGACTAAATAGTTGTACAATTATTATTTTAATCCTTATATTTTTTGTACGTTGTGAATTTAGTCCTATATTTTTATTTGGTCATTTCGTTGTATAGTTCTAAATTTTTAAAAATTTCAGTACTCAAATAATAACCATGAATGGTTCTTAATTAAAAAATTAAGATTTGTTTTTTTTATTATTATCCGTAAGTTGTAGATATAATTCATGTTATTTAATTCGATCATTTTAATTTATAGTCGTATATAATTTATGTATTATCTATTATGACTAAAATTTAAAAAGTAAGAAATAAATAGATTACAATGAACTAAATTAAAATATATGAATTAAATCTATAATATATGCATATTATAGGAAGTAATAAAAGAGTTTGGCAAAATAATTTTTTTTAAAAATAAACATTAGAAACTAAAAAGTCCTATTTTATAAATACAATATTATTTTTTTATAATTGTTATTGTATTTTTATTAAATCTATAAAAATATTATAATTACAGTGCATTCAAAAATCCGTGACCTTTAGGAATAACAACCGTTCCTTTAACCGTTAGAACTAGAGAGCTCGTGATAAAAAATTTAATATACTTTAAATAATTATTTATAATATAAATCTTTTATTTTTATAATATATGTGTAGTAACCAGTAATATACATATGGAACGAGAAAATGAGCCCAAAAAATAACCAAAATGCTTATGGGGAGCCCAAATTCACTTTATCCAAATCTTGATTTAAACCTTCCAAACTGAAAAGCATTAATAAAATCTCAACTAAAAATTGATAAAAAAAATCTAAATGGACCAGGACTATGAAAAAAAAATTAGAAAAATATTTAAAAGAATCTTCAATAATTTACAAAAGAATTAAATAAAATATATTTATTTTTTATTTATCTATACACCCATGACAGGTAAAGCCACCTTGAGTTTTGGTGATTCAAGATTTAAATCGTGATTGTGATTTTATATATAATTGTGATATGTTTATCGTGATTTGTGAATATTATAAATATTATTTCGATCCCTACGAGTATTATGATTGTAAAACTTTTAATAACGTACTCTATTATGGATATAACAGATACATACATTATAACTTCAGATAATGTTGTTGTCGTTATATAATGATTGTTGTTGTGGTTATATATTGCTATTTAAATCCTCAATTATCATTGTATCCTTGGTGGATGATAAACTTCAACCCCAGCTCAAAGGAATACCCACATGGATTAGTCTTTTTCTTCCATGGTAAACTTTCTTATTCGCCGCTTCACATGGATTAGGAGGATCGTCTCTATATTAAACATTTATAAAATTTGATCTGAAATAATCGATCAATAAATCGAATATAAATGGTTAAACTAAAAAAATAAGTATGGGTTAAACTAATACCAAGTGGCTAAGAACAAAAAAAGGTGTCAAGGTCATCCCAAGTGGTGGAGTCACCAAAAAGTGCCCTTCATAAGAGGATGTATAGCAGACCCAAACCTCCCCATGTTCTCTTCCCCTCCTTCGTCCCCACTTTCCTCCCTTTTATATAACCCCACCATTCCTCTTTTCCCCTTCATTCCTTGTTTTCAAATTCCCATTTTCCCTACAATAACATTAACTCCGTTTCTCATATCAATCAGAAAAAGAACAAAAAGTGGGGAAAATGTGTACCTCTAAGGCTAAGGTGACCACAGGTGGTACTATGACTGCCACAGTTGAGATAACACCACCTTCTGTGGCCAGGATCAATGGCCGCCCGGTTCTTCAGCCTACTTGTAACCGTGTTCCAAGCCTCGAACGTCGTAGTTCGTTCAAGAAAATACCACCCATTTCTTCTCCACCACCAGCTACTAGTGCTGCTGCAAGTGTTTCCAATGGTAGAAGGGCTAAGGCGACCTCTTTGACGCCGCCTTTATCCCCGAGCTCGAAGTTCCCCGCCCCGGTTAAGCGAGGGAGTGATCTGAATGCGTTGAACACGAGTTCCGAAAAGGTTGTTACTAACAGAACCTTGGAGAGGAAGAAATCGAAGAGTTTCAAAGAGGGTATGGGGAATGGATTGTCTTCTGGTATCGAATCTGTCGATCTCTCGTCATTGAGCTATTCGTCTTCGTTGCTGGTTGAGGCACCAGGGGGCATTGCTGCAGTCAGGAGGGAACAGATGACCCTTCAACAAGCACAAAGAAAGATGAGAATTGCACACTATGGAAGATCAAAGTCGGCCAAATTCGAATCTCGGGTTGTTCCTCTCGACAATATCAAATCGACGGAGGAAAAGAAGAGGTGCAGCTTCATCACCCCCAACTCAGGTACTTGTTCTTATAATTTTCCACTTGCAATTTAAATGATTTTGGATCTAAAATCATATGTAATTCGATGCTTAGATCCTATCTATGTGGCATACCACGATGAAGAATGGGGAGTTCCAACACACGATGACAGCATGCTCTTCGAACTGTTGGTTCTCAGTGGTGCTCAAGTAGGCTCGGATTGGAGTTCGATCTTGAAGAAACGTCAAGATTTCAGGTCACTAATCGTATTCTTTTCGTCGTCGTCGTTGTGATCATAGTTTTAAGGCTAACATAATCATTAAACGTTTCAACAGGGCTGCATTTTCAGGGTTTGATGCAGAAACCGTATCCACCTTCACTGAAAAGCAAATGACCACAATCAGCACTCAATACGGCATTGACATAAGCAGAGTCCGAGGTGTTGTCGACAACTCCAACAGTATTCTCGAGGTAAATTAACTCCGGCAGTTAAAAAACACACATTCGCAAGCATCGACAACAACTCACATGCTTCTGTGTTTATGTCACATGAATGCAGGTCAAGACGGAGTTCGGGTCGTTCGATAAATACATATGGGGATTTCTGAACCATAAACCGTTATCGACGCAATACAAATTCGACCACAAGATCCCGGTCAAGACATCAAAGTCGGAGAGCATAAGCAAGGACATGGTGAGAAGGGGGTTTAGGTCCGTCGGACCGACAATCATCCATTCCTTCATGCAAGCCACCGGTTTAACCAACGGCCACCTCATCACATGCCACAGGCACCTCCCTTGCACCTTGCTAGCCATCCGAAGGCCACTGGTCGACTCCCTCCCAGACAATAATCTATAAATGATTATGAATCAACATTTAGATATACATACATAACTAAAAAGTGCCTAAAATCCAATCTCTAACTAATTAAACCCTAGAACAAGGGTTACCATGACTTGTGACTCAAGAAAAAAGATGATTAAAGTCTAAGATAGGTTGTGGTGGGGCAGGGAGCATGTGCAGGTATCAAGTTCAAAGCATAACTGCAGATGCAAATGGGGGACAAGAGCATGTGTGGGAGATGTCAGTTGGTTTTGGTAGTGCACGTGACATTGGTTTGTAAACTGCAGAGCCTGTAGAGGACTACTGCTTGCACTGGCATCAGATCCTATACTTGTAATGGAGGAATGGACCACCTGCATTTTCCCTTTTTTATTAAGGGTTTTGGATTGTAATTAAGTTTTTTTTGGGTGTTTTTGCCTAATATTTTTATTAACAAGAATTGATCTAAATAGTAAATAATTTAATTTTATTTAAATAAATTTCAGATTTGAGATATTATATATAAAAAAATATTAAAAATTTCACTTATCAAAATTAAATATACGATATAAAATATAAAATACTTATTTAGATGATGAGACTATTTAAAAAATAATCCTAATATTCCAGCAAGCCAAATGTTTAAGTAGACAAGATAAGTAGGATTCCACATGCCATGTGCTTGCTGTCCTTTTCCAGCTTCATCATTTTCAAGTCAATGATTAGTGCATATCATTTGTATAATATTTATTTATGTTTGTTTACTAAATTAAATAAATAAATATAAAAAATTATTTTTATTTAATAAATAAATAAACATAAACAGAAGTATATTATGTTTATGAATAACCTCGTTTAAAAGCTCATTCACAAGTTTGTTTATAGATTTATTCATAAACTCGTATATTGACTTATTTATTTGGTTATCCTTCTCCTTTTATCTATTTAAATTTTAAATAACAGTGAAGGTAGAGATTAAATTGAACATACGATAAATTTTAGAGTTCAAACTATAAAATTTAAGGAGCTTAAGGACTAGTAACATAATTTCATAAATTTTCTTTCGTTTGCAAATAAAGGATAAAAAGAAGGGTTGGTTGTTGAACATGCTCTCAAATATTTAAACCAACATGTTCGATAATATTTAAACAAACATATTTATGAACTTTTAAATGAATGAACAAAAAATAAATATATTTATGAACGAACAAAAAATAAACATGAATTGTAACACCCCGACCCGGATGTCACATAGGGCCTCCGGCCCAAAACCTGTATTTCAAAATTCTTTTGAAAGCCCAACAATTAAAATCCAATTCAAGTCCAAAATACTATTTATAAAATCCATTTAAGTTAAAACGCAAGCCCAAAATAATATAAGATAATCGGAGCTCCAAAATATTACAAACCACTAAAACATTCGACCCAAATTAAAATAACAGAGTTACAAAATACATAGGGTCCAACCAAGTACTAGCCCACTAATCTATAAATGTACCCTGACATAGGTCGATGTTGAAATCCAAACCTCGATGGTGCTCCACGAACCGGCTTCCGCTAACCTACGCACGAAAACACATTTTGAACGCTGAGCTACTAAAGCTCAGTGGGTACGCCGAACTCGGCCAACATCATGCATATCATAAGCAGTAAAGCATAACATATAAACATCGTGCATGAAATGATGATCTAGCATGCTTGCCTACCACGTGGCATAAACAATGTATAATATCGCACACAGCATATACATGTCACGTCACAAAATAACACACAAGAGTGAGGCCCGTGTCCACACAGCATCGGGATCCTACACTCAGGATTGAGGCCGCCCTCAAATCCTATGCCCGGAATGTTACATCGGACATCTTCGAACGAGGCCGCCCAACGTTCGGAAAGGAGTGGAGGCCGCCCAACCAACCCCATGCTCGGAATGTTACATCAAACATCTTCGAGTGAGGCCGCCCAACACTCGGAATAAAAGTCTTCAAAACATCATCCGGCATGTTACATCGGATGGCCTTCAACGTGTTGCAACACTTATAGATATCCGGATTTCCATCACACAAGGACTCAAACCACACAAACGATCCACCTAGGATCTTAGCACAACAAGATATATTAAGACTTATCATACTTTAGTCTTTCGGGATTATAAACATCAATCTTGGTTAAACAGTTCATTTCATTGATTATAAGATCCATTTTAACCTTTAATCCTCTTATCGAACCTCAAACCATACTTAACTTGTCCAATTTTCGCAGGGGTATCGATACCCTTATATGGGGTATCGAACCACACTGCCTCGATACCCACCCAAAGAAGGTATCGAACCATGGGTATCGATACTAGTATCGATACCCTTTGACCATTTTCAAAGTCAACAAAAGAGGACCCTCCAACATCGATACCGGCATCGATGCCATTATGCCACTGGAGGTCCCGGTATCGAACCATGGTTCAATACACCTGGCCACTTAGCCTATTTCCACTCATGGGTATCGATACTAGTAACCCGTGTATCAATACTCTTGCACGAAATGCAGGTCTGCACTTAGAAATTTCTAGGGATTCTTCTCAAACATTAATCTATTCGATTCTAAAGTGTTCCTACTCATTCTTAGAAAGGTTTCAAGTGTTTTAACATTATTTTCAAGCCATCAAACACACAATTATGAAATTCACCATTAAAGACCCAAAAGCTCAAACCAAGCATTCATACATGAATTTCTATATGTTATGCACTCTACCATGAAATGCAAGATAAATAGAAGAGTTGGGAGTACCAACCTCTTGCAGGCAACAACAAAAACGACCTTCCTTCTTCCTCCTTAAGCTTTCTCCTTGCCTTGCCTTTGAGATGGGGCTTCCTCTTTTTCTTCACCAAACCAAACAACTCTTACCTTAGATTGTAGATCTCCTCGAGCCTTAAAACTCTCATACAACCACAAAAACGAAAAACCAACTTAAGCTCTCAAAGATTTCACCTTTTACCTTTCTTTTTCTTTCCTCAAGAATGAAAGATGAAGGGAGAAAAGAGATGAGTAGGGTGATATCACTCTGCAGAGAAACTAATCCCTCAACCCTCTCTTTCATCCTTCTTTGGTAATTACCAAATAACCCTCAACCAACAACTCAAGCCCAACACAACCACTCAACCCCAACCAAACAAGCAACCCAACAAGGCCCAAAACCTCTCACTCGGAGCCCAAAACCGAAGCCCAAACTCTCGGGTTAACCCGACACTCAGATTCAAAATCCGGATCGTTACTTGAATACTTTTAAAAATAGATAAACAAAACACAAATATAGTATTAAAAATTAAATAAATACGGACCGAACATAAACATCCTCAAAGATAAATAAACAAACATAAGCTAAAGTGAACTGCACAACATATCCACTAAAGGGTCCATCTCAGAATTAAAAGGGTTTAGAAAGAAAAAAAATACGGGTCGGGCATGGATTCAAATATCCAAGATGGGAGACTACCGCTTTTTAAGTTTCAAATATATTTTAGTTTCACCTTTTATATAATTTATGACATAAATTTAATTTAATAATATATAATAAATAATATAAACAAACTTGAAGTAAATTGAATTATCATACAAACTGTCGTATTAATACTTAAGATATTAACTTCTAAACTTTAAATTATAATTTTATACCTAAAATTATAACCTCAATCTTTAATTATATAAATATTAATCTTTAAATTCTAAATTAAGGCGTATATAATTTTTTTAAATTCTAATATTAATGCATATAATATTCTTAATTAAAAATGAGAGTTTTTTTATACATATGCTACAAAGAAATTATACATTCCAATATACTTATTTTTTAAAAAATAAAAAATTAAATTTATAACCTTAAAATATAAATAATAATTCCAAAAATCTTAAGTAAATATATTTTTACCGTTATTATAGTTAATACAGTATATAAAAACTGTATGATTAAATATATTATTCAACATCCTTCGATCTATAAAAAGGAAGAAATTTATACAATGTTATTATATATTAAATATTAAATATTAAATATAAACTCTGAATCGAATCTATAATCTTAAAACAAGAAGAATTAATTATGTATTAAATGTGTATGATATATATATTTTTTCATAAAAATATACTGCATTTTATGAAATAAACTGTTTTAGTATTTTTTGTTATTTTTATACTACAAATTTACCCAAAATACCTACGTATCGGGGGAAATGTGAAACCCTAGAAATCCGTATGAATAGATTGTGATTCTCAAAAGTTTCTGAATACATTAGTGTAATTAATTTCCTTTCCCCTTTCCCGAATCTTGAGTCTTCTCGCCTTTCTCTGCTCCTCTTTTCCGGGTAATCTTATCTTCCTCGTCTCCAATTCTGCAATAAAATATCTATTTTACTTTCTGGATGATATGGTAAACCGAAATAATAGCGAGAGAGGCAGAGGCAGAGCCCGCCTTAGGCCGCCGCGCACAGGAAGACCTTCTACGGGAAGGATGCCTCTATCTACTCGTCGAGGCCCTTTCGGTTTTAATGCCCTCCCATCCCAGCTTTCCATTACCAAGGCAAGTTCAAACCTATGTTTATTGGACATTATTTGGATTCACTATATTAGGGTTTCTTATCTTCGGACCTCATTGGTATCTCCCAAAGTTTTGGTGCTGGGATTGCTTTCAACCCTAACTTCTTTTGCACATTGCTGCTTCGTTAGAGTTTTTAAAATGGATTTCTGATAAGTTGAAAGGTTTTAAGATTTCGTGCATCTTCCATTTTGTTAACCGTAAAATATGCTTGTAAATTTGTAATTTAGTTAGTGTTTTTTCCTGGCTGCTTAGATGGTATTTCTGGTGGATTTGTTGATACTCTTGTTATTCTTGGGAAAAAAAATTCTTTCTCATACTTGCAGAACTGGAATACTCGCCCATAGTCATAGGCTAGCAGTGATAGAAATGTAGTTGTTCTAATCCTCAACTCCTATTTTTGCTCAGTAGTTGAACCTACTGATATATAGCTAGATTGCCTTAGCATTTTACTGAACTGGATTCTACTACTGCTACTTTTGTTTTAAGGTTCCGTGGGAACATAGATAGCTGATCATTATAAATAAAAACAATGATCTTGCTTTCAAGTGATAAGCTGACACATTATGTTTGCTTTCACTAGTCTTCCCAAAAAACCAGGAGCTTTCCCTGGCAACATGATTTGTTTGAAGACAGCCTTAGAGCTGCAGGGGTATCTGGTGTAGAAGTTGGCACCAAGTTGTATGTTTCCAACTTGGATACTGGGGTCACAAATGAAGATATCAAGGTAAAGCGGTACCTTAATTACAACTTTAAGGCCAAGTAAGGTCCTTTTTATTAGTTTTTTTTTTTTGGAGAAACACCCTGAAACTTTATCTACATGACAGGAACTTTTTGCTGAGATTGGAGAGCTGAAAAGACACTCAGTACATTATGATAAAAATGGTCGTTCAAGTGTAAGTTTCATCCTTTATGCTAATTACCTCTGAAATTCTATTCAAGTGGTGGTTCTTACGCCATTGAATCTGATTTAACAGGTTTTGGCATGTTGAAGTTTTGAAAGGACATTAAAGTTTTCTTAAAGCAGTGATAGAAATCTTTGAAAAACTTTAGGATAGTTATACTGTATGAATTGTGCCCTTCAATGAATAAAGAATTGGCTTAACTCTTCTCTTAAGTTGATGCTTGTAGCAACTACTTGTAAAAACTTTGGCAATTCTATTGCATGAATTGTGCTGATTAATTGTAAATAATTGTGTTATTTTGTATTAAAAGAAGAGCTTTTAGCAACTGCTTGTTGCAAACATGCTAAGTCTTGGATTTTTTAGTTCTTCATAATGCATTTAGATTTTCAAGTCATTTTTCATGTTAACTGAGTTATGCTGCTATCTTTCTGTTCAAGATGTATAAATTGTTGAAAGTACATTGGGAATAATCACTCCCAAGAGTTTAGCATGTTTTGTGAGAAGTTTATATTGACTAATAGTTGAAGACTACTGGCTTTTAAAAAGTTTTGATGCGTGCAAGTGCTGAAATATATGAATTTCAGATCAAGATTACACCATTAAAATCTTAGAGAATACCATATTTTTGTTGCGATATCTCTCTTCTAGCTAAAAATGACCCACATTCTTTTTGTTATGCATCTTATGGTTTGTAGTTGGTTTGAGGTGACTACCCATATCCTTCCTTTTTTGCTCCCTGTGTGTGCTTTGATGTATAAAGGTGCTCTTAAAGCTCGAGGGTGGTTTCTTTCCTTGTTTAATGATGAAATATTCTTTCTGACCAGTCACCAGCATCTGTCTTTGTATTCTAATTTACATTCTCCTAGACATTTTGCCCATTCACATGTACTGTACATTTTACATGGTTCTTATTCCGTATGAAGTGTTTGTTCCTTGAATGGTGTTTTATTTATGTTTTCAGGGTTCAGCTGAAGTCGTCTACCTTAGGAGGAGTGATGCATTTGCTGCTCTTAAGCGGTACAACAATGTACTGTTGGATGGAAAACCCATGATAATTGAAATTGTTGGTGCTAATGCAGAAGTCCCTGTTTCAGCTCGTGTTAATGTAACTGGAACAAAGGGAAGGAAGAAGAGGACCGTTGTTATGTCGTATGTGATTCTATTTTCTTTCTGTTTTATTTGTCTGTTATGACTTATGTGATTCCATATTCTTCCTCATTTCTTTCTATTTTTATTTTACCAATTAAGTTTTGCAGTTCCTGTTTTGAATTCATTTCCTGGAATGCATATTTATTTATAATTAAATGTTAGTTACTCTTTCTAAGCCATGATCTTCGTTGAAATAAAGCCTGAACCCTCATTTAGAATATATATGTTTTTTTTTACATCCATTCAGTTTTTTAAGCTTTATTACATGGATTCATCACTTAAGGTAGCATACCAGTACCCATGCAGTATGAGATGATACATATATGAAATATGCATTTAATACTGTATTAGGCATTTAGTTTTGGATTTTTGACACAAGGGCAACTCAGATGCCAAATGAAGAAAGTAAATGCAAGTGACTTCAGTTGCTGATTGTTGGATGTGAAAGAATTAGACCTGAAACCCCCCTAAAAAACACCCGGCCTAATACAGTGAAATGATGCATAAGAGGAATGATTGTAGGACTATGGAGAGAGGTAAGAAAGGGAAATAATAAATCAAAATATATATGTTGTTGATGGAGCTTGGGCTGCAAACATATTTCTATCTCTAAGTTTTAAGGTTGCTGGTAGTTAACATCCTTTTTTATCCCTTCTATTCCTTGCTGATTAATTTACTCTTTTTTTTACCATTTTACAAGAACTTCACTGATAAGTAATTATGCAGGCCTGGAGGAGGTCAATCAAGAAGCTCTACTGGAATTAATCGTGGTCCTAAGTAAGTTACAGTTAATTCTAACACCTGTATAGTTTAGATTTCGATTTCTTAACATAATATGTATATTATAATTGACATTAAATTTAAATTACTCTAAAACATGATAAATAAGTCGCTAATTTTTTTTCTTTCTTGTAAGATGTTTATATAAGCTTGTGTGTGAAACTTTTCTTGTGAGTGAAACTTTTCTTTTATTAAAACAGGGAATAAAAGGAGGGAAGGAAATCATGAGTTCTTTCCTGCCACTTTCATTTTTACCGAACACATTGTCAGATAACTTAGCTTGTGAGTTGTGCAATATTTTAAAGTTATTGGGACTTGCTCTTGTAGATGACTCCCAGAATCTAGGGCTTAATCTAAATGATTCACCCACTTTCTTTAGGAGGTAAATTTTTCACAAGGTTGGGGTTAGATACTTGGCATTTGTACATTTTCCTTCGGCAGTTCCTTGGGGGCCTTGATCTAAATATTGTCCTTGTCCCTTAACTTCCTGTGTTTCCCCCTAGCTAGTCATTTCATACAATTAAAATACTAAAAAATCATAGAGCAATTACATCTTATACCCTTTAAATTTTTCAGTGGGGTGTGCCAGTATTGTCATATTTCCTGGGTTGGTTTACTGTAACTATATATACCTGCCGCAAGGGACCATATAGGCTGCAGTTGTCAATAATGTAGATGGAACAATTATATGTGCTTTGTATTTTGGCTTGTTCTATACAAATAAGAGGTGGATGAGTCTATGGACTGGTTGAAAGACTCTTAAACTTAATTTCTTAACGATGATACTTGGTTGGATTTTGGTATCTGCTGTTAATTTACTAGTTGCTGGATCTTGTTGCAGCCGTCGTGGGGGTATGCCAATGAGGAATGGCCGCGGTGGAGGTGGGCATGGTAGAGGCCGTGGTCGTGGAAAAAGGAAGCCTGTAGAGAAGTCAGCAGATGATCTTGACAAGGACCTTGAAAACTATCATGCTGAAGCCATGAATGTTTCCTAAAGTGTCAGACCATATGGGATTTTAACAGTGTTTTTGCTTAGCTATCTGCAGAAAAAAAAATGGTGGTTTTCGTGCTGCCCTGTACTTTGGGTGTTGGATGGTTTACTTTTGGTTAATTATTAGATTTTTCTAACTTTGATGAGTTTGTTTTTTTAGGTAGGTTTCAAGCTTTAGTCATAATCTAAAATGAAATTATGATCTTGGCGTAATGCGGTTTGCTGCATCGAAATTTTTTCTTCTATAAATGAACTTTAAATGATGTTATGTGTTTTTTTAAGTCTCTAAAATCTAGATTCTAAAAATAAATTATAAATTATAATCCTATATCTTATAAATTAACATTAAACTTTAATTAATTATAGAATAAATATTTAAATTTTATTTTTATAACAAATAAATAAAATGTTCTTTTAACTAAAATAGATAAATTTTATTTTTATTTATTTTAAAGTCAATTGAATCACTTATTTTAACATTTATTTTAATAAAAAATAAAATTTTAAACTATTATTTTACTCAAAATTTACAGTAGACACAAGCCTAACTTGGACATTTATTTATATTTAAATAAAAAAAATATAAAAACAATTTTCATTTAAAAATAATAATAATAAAAGAGTAAGAAAAAAAGGGTAAGGAAGTAGCTGGGTAGGCGAGGCCTAGAGCAGCAAGGAGTACAAGAGAGAGTACTGAGTGTTTGTCTTCCTGCATCTTCCTCCTGATGTTGTAAAACAGATACAGAGGAAAAAAGGAATGTAAAAGAATGATTTACTTTCCTGAGTTCATCAGCCTCCTCCTCTTATCTTAATTTTAACTTTCTCGCGATCATTTTTATATGTTTTCTTCTGAAACTACTACTACTACCATTGTCTATTAGTATTCATATATAAAACAAAAAGAAAGATAAAGAAAACAAATAAGAACAAAAGAAAGGAATATGGGTTCAGAGCAGAACAGATTCCCGCTGCAAGAACGGGTACGTTCTATTTTGCTCGTACCTTGTTTAGATCTGTTCATTTTTTGCTCCAATTTTGTCATTCAGATCTGATTCAATTTCTGCTAATACTCGTTACTCTATGGTGCTCAACTCTGATTGCTGTTTGTAATATGGTGTTCTTGTTTCCTTTTAAGAAATTAGTGAGAATCAATTGGAAGGAGGAGAAGAAATTTTTATCCGAGCTGGGTCTAGTGATTGAGTTGAGACCTACATACACTCTTGATGAAATGCTGGATTCCTTGGTGTGGTTGAATTATGGTTTTGTGCTTTGTTTTTGTTGAGTTGTCTTTAGTTGTAGAGTTTTAAGGTACATAGATCCAGCTACATCAATAAATTGTTGCTAGTGATAGTGTTACATAGATCCCTTCTCTTGATTTAACTTAATCTGCCTTTTCCATTCCCCCGGAAACGAAGATTTAAAATCCCAACATTGAGCAGCAGCATCTTCAACTCTGATTGTAAATCTGACTATAACAAAGTCTTGAACTTGCAAATACTACAGTGCAAATTTACTTAACCATGCTGAATTTTAGGATTAAGGGTGCATTCTTCTAGACATGTTCTCATTTTCTTTTGCCTTGTTCTTATTCAGGTTTAGGTTGGGTTTGGATAGTCATTTATCACTAGGTTTTATCCGCACACAATAAGTTACATAACTTGCCATTCAATATCTCTGTAATGATTGACTCCCTCTCTTTTGTATGTTTTTGGTTTGTATATTTAAAACCTGGGTATTTGTTATGTGCATTGTCTTTTAACGTTGCAGTGGATGTAGAGTTTTTTTTTCTTCTTCTTTTTGTGCTTGTTTATCTGTATCTGAAATTTGTCTGGCTTTTTTAGAAGTTATTGGGATTGCTGGTTTTACTTGGTTAATTTCAATTTTTTCTTTTTAATCATCTGACATAATCTTTTGATGTTTAATCTTGTTGTTAGCAGAAGAGATGGGGAGGATGTTGGGGGGCATTTTCCTGTTTTGGTACACAGAAAGGTGGAAAGCGTATTGTACCTGCATCTCGAATGCCTGAGGGAAATGCTGCAGCTGCCCAGCCAAATGGTTCTCAAGCTGTTGCTGGGTTGACCAATCACGCTACTTCATTAGCTCTTCTAGCACCGCCTTCTTCCCCAGCTTCATTTTCCAATTCTGGCATCCCTTCAACTGCTCAATCACCTAGTTGTTTCTTGTCAGCTAACTCACCTGAAGGACTGTCATCCACAATGTATGCCACTGGACCATATGCCCATGAGACACAACCAGTTTCTCCACCTGTTTTCTCAACCTTCACAACCGAGCCTTCCACTGCTCCTCTCACTCCTCCCCCCGAGTTGGCCCACCTGACTACCCCCTCTTCACCTGATGTCCCTTTCGCACGGTTCTTGACCTCTTCTGCAGATCTTGAAAGTGCCAATAAGAATAATCATATTGCTGCAAATGATCTTCAAGCTACATATTCACTTTACCCAGACAGTCCCGCCAGTAGCCTCAGATCACCAATCTCCAGGGCTTCAGCTGACTGCTTGTCATCCTCCTTTCCTGAACGAGAGTTTCGTCCACAATGGGATCCTTCAATTTCTCCCCAGAATGGAAAACATTCTAGGAGTGGTTGTGGCAGGCTATTTGGGCATGATGTAACTGATTCCTCCATAGGGTCTCAAGATACTAATTTCTTTTGTCCTGATACATTTGCACGATTCTATCTGGATCAGAATCCACTTCCTCTTGCTGGTGGGAGATTAAGTGTTTCGAAGGATTCAGATGTTTACCCTACCAGTACCAGTGGGTATCAAAATAAGCAGAATAGAAGTCCTAAGCAAGATGCAGAAGAACTTGAAGCTTATAGAGCTTCCTTTGGATTCAGTGCAGATGAAATAATCACTACTCCCCAATATGTGGAGATTACTGACGTTACAGATGATTCGTTTACAATGACACCTTTTCCTATAGATAAATCTTCTTTTGAAGAGAGTACGGAACTTGGATTGGTTGCCAAAGTACCGAAGATAGAGAGGTTACAGGAAAACTCTCCTGATATGAAACGAAAATCAACACCCAATGTTGTCAACTGGGCTGGACACCATGATGTGCAAATGCCAGGCAACGGATATGAAGGTAAAGTGTCCTCTAGTTGATCTAAAGTTCATCTACTACTCTGGCAGTTGGTTGGTTGTCAAGAAACCGTGTGGCCCCAATTTTACTGCAAATCCTTGGCATCTTCATTATTTAACATTCTAATCATTTTGGATGTCATCTATTGCATAATACTTTAATACTCAACCTTGTTAAAGTTTACACAAGCCTTTTGATTATAAGACTGCATCCGAGTTATTGTTCTCTGTTAGGCTGTTACATGAAAATCAGTAACGTTCTCTCCTAATATGGTGCAGATCACAAATCAAGGAGGCAGGTGGCTGATGTCTCTAGATCTAGTACGACCGTCAACCATCCCTTGACCGATGAAGAGGAAGTACTTTTGAAGAAGAGTTCATTGAGGAGCCGTAAATATCAAACGGGCTTGTCATGCTCTGATGCAGAGATTGACTATAGGAGAGGAAGAAGCTTAAGAAAACGTAAAGGAGATTTTGAATTCCATGACTGAGAACCAACTCGAGAAACAAGTAAGTTATCATCTGCTTTCAGATGTAGTAAAATCACAGTTTTCTTTCGTTATAACTTGTGTTAGTGATTCTTTCTTCTGCTATCCATCTCTGGGGTCAGTTGTGTGATCTGATGTCTGTGATTATGAGTGTGTTCTGTTGTATTGACCCTAGCTTCCTGCTTCACTATGATTTACATGTTTTGTGATGCATGTAATTATATCTATATGTTATACTTTTGTAAAATGCAATTTACAGCTCGGTTTACATGTTCTATGGTCCATGTATTTGTGTGTGGAGTGGAAGGAGTAATGCTCGGTTATGTGTGGATTCGTATCCGTATAATATACGGTGGAAACTGACTTTTGAAGAAAATATATATATATATATACTTCTATATGAATTAACTATATACACTAGAACCCCAGGAATATTCCTGTGGAGAAGAGATGTTATTCCCAGTTCGAACAATTTTATTGTTTGCGATGGCAAATGGAATTTGATTGTTTTATACTTGCTTTGATGAAGATGATGCAATCGCAGTTAATACTGTCAATTATTTGTTGGTCATGGTGAGCCAACACGCAGAACCACACCACGAAGCGACGTCGTAGGTTGTAACACCAAAAAACTCAACAAATGTCACACATAGGAGAAATTATATCGTGTATATCCTATCACGTCGGACCAACCACTAAAAACATCTATCTCATCATTTTTTTTCATGTCATATTTTCCTAAGTGAATCTTTAATTATATATGTTGTTAATTTATTTTTAAAACAGTTTTTTCATGTAAAGATTCATTTGAGAAAATATATGACATAAAAAATATATTAACTTGAAATAATTACTCAAAATATAATTTCTCCTCACATAGGGACGATAACTAGCCAAACTGGCTATCAATTTTCTTGAATTTTGCTTAATCAAAATTTGATTCGAGTTTATATTTGATTAGAAAGATTCGTAAATATGTTTGAAATAATTATATAATATATATATATGTTTCAATGATATTAACTTGTTAAATACTTTAAATCTCTTTTTGTTTGTAGATTTGTATAATTTAAAAAATTATTAGAGTTAATTGTAAATTGTAAACTTCTAAAATAAACATTATCTTTCTCAAACTATTCAAATTCGAGTTTGAGCTTAATGATTTGATTCTTGTATAACTTCATAATTAATATCAAACTCAATCACCTATTATAATAAAATGAAAAATATATATATTTTGATGAACAAGTTTTTCAACTTTAGGGATTAGAGTTTTCAGTTAAAGTTTATAAATTTAGAGTATAGGTGCGAAATTTAAGATTTTTGGTTAAAATTTGGAGTTTAAGTTTTAATGTGCGTATTTAAACCCGTAATTTTCAAAAACAATAATTATTCTTTTAACCATAGAGATAGATCGTTCGTGACTTGATATACACGTTCACATTCAATATGTACATAAATTAATAACAGAAAAATTAGATATTTATTTAAAAATATAGTTTAGATGCTAAAAATTAAGAACATATATAATTAAAATATTTATTTTACTATTAAGTCAAAAATATAATTTGGACACAACTTTTTAATTAAAAATATATATGATTATAAATAAGATTTAAATATGCATTTTAAAGTAAAAAATATTATACTTTATTCCTCTTTGGTATAATGTTAGAAAATATCCTTAATGTTTAGTTGTTTTGATTTTGATTTTTTAATATGATTTAATTTTTAATATTTTATTTTGTGTTAAATGATCCATATAACTACTCGTCAACTAACGGTAAATAATTTAAAAAGATTTGATAGAATAATACATCAGATTGATTCTTTTACGTAAAACGGTAAATAAAAAATAAAGTTATATTTTATATAATTATATAAAATTATTTTTTAACTTGCATGATTCTTTTACGTCAACGAATTTATCTATATGATACTATTATATCAACATGTTATGTTATTTTAAATTATTTATCATTAATTAATTAATAATTTTTATTTATATATGAATCATTTTAAGATATCATATGTCTGTGCTTTTCTTTTTTCTCCTATGGTCTGTAATCTCTTAAGAAAAAATGCAAGAAAGAATAGGATTCGATGGTTCAGTCCGAATCCAAGGGTGATAATCAATTACCCGAATCGATAAGAAAGAGATTTATTTAAGTCTAAATTTTTAACATATTTAGATAGGGTAAATCGTTTACTTCCTAATCATGCATTCATTGGTGCCTCCACTTTAAATTAGTGGGTTTAGGGTTTAGGGCTTGTGGTTTCGATTTAGGGAGTTAAGGGTAAGGTGTAATTTTAGAGGGTAAGGTTTAGGATTTAAGATGTAGAAAATTAGGGTTAAGGTTTAAAATTTAATTTTATAAGATTTTTTAACAGGAGGCATGATTAGTAGGCAAAGAACTTCTACAAGATTCAAATAATCGACAAATAATAGAGACAATAATGTTTTATTATAACTGTTGAGAGTGATTAGTCCCAATTGTAACAAATATCATACTTGCCTGAATCATAATTCAACATACATGGACCGTTGAATGTTATATTCCACAGGCAACGTTTACATAACTTGTAATCCCTTTTAAAGTCATAAATCTCGAATTGAGTCACTACTCCATTCCATTCGAAGGTGCAGTAAAATACGGTAGTCACCCATAAGCTCGGTCGGAACTTGAACTCGAAAGGGTTGCCATGGTAAGTAAGAACATGGGTGCCGAGGTCGTCGTCTTTTGATTTGCAATGAAGGGTGAGATCCGTCCCGGCTTGCAAATCGTTATAGACTAATATGTCATGTTTGTGCGGCAAGAGACCGGTTTCGGTCGCAACGAAAAACAACATTAATAACAAGAGCGACGAATTGATCGACGATAAATTCATATTTACTTTTGATGATGTTCTGAATAGAATGAGAACTTATGGATGATTTTAAAGTGGGAGGGACTGCTCTCATTTGGTAATCCATGTCTAAATGTAGTAATTTTAACTGGTACAATAAATAGGGAAATACTACCCAATTTATAAAAATTGGAATCATAGTTATCCTAAATTATATGAATATTATTTTGTTGAAAATAACATTTTCAATAAATAAAAAATTCCATAATATTTAATAACCTATTCATATATTAAAAAAAAAACTTAGTCACTCCTTTTTTCTCTCAAAATATTTTTTAGCCGTTCTTCATTTTATTTAATCTTTTTGATCGGTGATCGACAATCAATCTTAATAATAGTTGTTGATCAATGAATCTATTATTTTCTTTGTTTTTGTTTTTAATTTTTAATAAGAATCTCTGCTTCTATAGCACGCTCTTTCTGTCATTGTGACACGTTTTTCTTCTGTTTTTGTGGTATATTTTTGTTTCTGTTTTATGATTTGATTCATCTGTCTTTGTGGCATGTTTCGACAAACCCTAGCGACCAATTGTTGTTCGCACAAAGATTCAATCGATATTAATTTCTGTTTTTTGTTTTATCGGTGGTCACTTGAAAAGATTTATCCCCACTCGGATGATAGTTGTTTGCCGATGAATCAGTCTTGCGTAGCGATACTTTTTGCATGGCAATTTGGATCACCTATAACTCCTTTCTTCATTATGCGTCTCGTTTGGACAAAGACAAAGAGATTCAGGAAGCTTCTGAATTTTATTGGTATGCTTATCTTCATAGAAATATTTATTTTTCTTTGTTTCTGGATTATAAGAATCTTTGGATTGTTTAATCCAATTATTTTATTTCTTGATTATGATATAATTATTATTTTTAAAAAAATTTAATAAATATTTATTGGCATTTATAAAAAAATACATAATATTTAATAGAATTGTCACATTGATCACTATTTTTAAAGCAATTTACCCCTTAATATTTTGTTTTACGTTAAAACGACCTCTCTACATATAAAAATTATTAGTCAACCGATAAAAAATTAAAATATTTGGTTGAGTGACACGTCAGAAGAAAATTGAACGTGAGATTTACATACTCTCACTACTCTTTCAGCATTACCAACATTAATTTGATCAAATTTATTGATTTCACGAACGAATTACTCATTTAACTCCAATAAATTTATTTAACTCCAATAAATTTCAAAAATTTATTTGACCTAAATTATTAAATTCAAAAATTAATTTATGTTTCAAAATATATTTCGTTTACATTAATGACAAAATAAAAGATATGATCGTAATTAAAAATGTATAATATAAAAAAATGTTCGTAACGTTTGATTAAATTTTTATTTTAGCTTATATTATTTTTTAAATAATTTAATCTATTAATCAATTAAAAATAAATAACTTAAAATAATACCACGTTTATATATCAATGAATTTATAATGTTCCGATTAAATCCATAAAAAAAACAATTTTATTGTTTACGTTGCAAATTCAAATTGAAATTACATGGTTATAAGCAGAGCATTTAATTTGCTTCAATACCTGCAATTGCAACAACAATTGAATTGGATATTAATTATATTAAATTGCTTTTATATCTATATTTGTAAAAGACAATTTTATCCTTCAAATCTTCCTATAAATATCAGTCTTTTATTTTATCTATATTTTTGCTATCTTTGTTCTCTCCTTTTTAAGGTATTTTCAAAGCTTTTAAGCTTATTTCGACTCTAATTTTTAAGTTAAAAGAGAAAAGTAATACCATTTCCATTCTAAAATTTGAGTATACAAATTATTGGAGGGACCGTGTTATTCTTGGGAGACGATCCGCCTGTAGCAACAACTACACCGGTTGGGGTGAATTTGTTTTTAAGACAGTGATGTTAACCACAACATGATTTAACTTTTGTTTCGTTTATTTTATTTTATATCCAGTCAGTACTAACGCCCTGGTTTTACAATTTATATTTCCAACAACTAATTCTTAATTTTTTTTATATTAGATTTATCTTGATACTCGATAATTTTGGTCATGGTAAATTTGATCCTTCAAAAATGTTTCACTTTGACCAGACTTGTAGCGTTCATGGGTTGTTTCGAACCCAAAATGATGTAAGAGTAAATTTGATCAATTTTGTTAAGTTTAGAAATTAATTTAATCGAAATTGTTAAGTTTAAGGAGTAATTTGATTGAACTTATCGAATTTCTAACTAAACTTATCAAGTTCAAGGATCACGTATTTTTGAGTTGATTTTCAACTTTGTACTGTGTTTTCAAGTTTACTAAATAAAACAACAAAAATAATGTATTTCTTTGGTCGAGTTTCGATATGAGAACCAACATTTTTATAATCGTGATAATCAGATTCAAGGATCAGGTTAATTATAATTAAATATTAAAAAAAATTATTATAATTTTTTTAATCAATAAGAGGATGACATATATTAGTCTTTTACCACATGTTAAACTTATGCCCATCGGGTCAAACAACTCTAATCAATATATATATAATTTATACAATATTTTCAGAATAAAATTAAAAAAATCAAAATATTGCGCTTGTTAGAATTTAAAACAAATCAAAAACAAAACTGATAAAAATTAAGCTATGATTAAATATTTATCAATCAATAAATATTTTTTTAATAATTATACATATTATAAAATACATATTAAATTTAAAATATTTATTGATTGTTTGATGAATAAAAGTTTTTTCATAACTTAATTTTTATCACTTTTTTAATTTGTTTTAAATCTCGACATGAACAAACTCCTAATTTTAGTTTATTGTAAGAATATTATATAAATTATATATAAATTAATGAAAATATATCAATTAAAATTGGTTAACTTAGTGGATTGGGCCTTTGGACCTTACTTTCAAAAATTGTGGGATTGAATATTGTAGGATTGGGCCTTTGGGCCTTACATGCACAAACTCTTTATTCTTTTTATTTGTTTTAGAAATATTGTATAAATTTTTATATCATTTATTATAATTTTTTTATTTTCTTATAAAAAACATATTCGATAGAATGCTTCAAGTTATTATTTTTGTATTCGTAAACCTTTTATTTTTTAATTTCATGTGAGATTAATATCTTGGCATCATTCTTATTTTCCAAACAATTATGATTATTTCAGTGTTATTTTTTATTTTTTAATTTAATGCGTAAAGTTTTAAAAAATCTGTAAATCCATTTGAAAATAATATTTTAGATATTATTTTTAAAAATTTTAAGTCCGACACTAACTCTACTTTAAAAATCCAACAAAGACGATAACACTCACTTTATAGGTTTGTATCATATAAAAAAAAGATTAAATGTATATTCTTAAATATAAATCATAAAATATATATTATAATTTATATTGAAAATGATAAATAATTTTTGGGTCAATCAATAATAAATAATTTGAAAAGATTCAACAGAATGACACATCAGTTAGTAAAAAATAATTTTATATTTTAGACAATTTTATAAAATTATTTTTTGACTCGTATGATTCTTTAATGTCAACGTATTTATCTATATGACACTATTATAATAACGTGTTATGTTATTTTAAATTATTTATTATTAATTAATTAATAATTTTTATCTATAAATGAATTAATTTAATTTAAAATGATATCATATGTCGGTGCTTTCTTTTTTCTCATATTATTAGTAATCTCTTAAGGAAAAATGCAGGAAATAATATGATTCGATGGTTTGATCCGAATCCAATGGTGACAATCAATTACCCGAATTGATAAGAAAGAGAGTTGTTTAAGTCTAAATTTTTAATAGATTCATATAGGGTAAATCGTTTACCTCCTAATCGTGCTTTCATTGTTGCTTCTACTTTAAATTAGTGGGGTTATGGTTTAGGGGTTATGGTTAGGGTTTAGGGAATTAGGGGTAGAGTGTATTTTTAGAGGGTAAGTTTTAGGATATAGAAAATTAGATTAAGGTTTAAAATTTAATTTTTAAAGATTTTTTAACAGGAGACATGATTAGGAGGCATCAAATTTCTAGTCGATTCAGATAACTCACAAACAATAGAGACAACAATATTTTATTACAACTGTTGAGAGTGCTTAAGCACTGGTTTTGGTCAAAGCATAACAAATATCGTACTTGCCCGAATCATAATTAAACATACATGCTTTGTCGAATGTTATATTCCACAGGCAACATTTACATTTCAAGTAATCCCTTTTAAAGTCATAAATGTCGAACTGACGCACTTCTCCATATCATTCGAAGGTACAGTGAAATAAGGTGCCCATCAAGATGCTCGGTCGGAATTTGAACTCGAAAGGGTCGCTATGGTAATAAAGAACATGTTTACCGAGGTTGTCGTCCGTTGATTTGCAATGGACGGTGAGATCTTCCCATCTTCTAAATCGTTGTAGATTAATATGTCATGTTTGTGCAGCAAGAGACCAGCGTCGCTTGCGACAAAAAACAACATTAACAACAAGAGCATTGAGTTGATCGATGATGAATTCATGTTTACTTCTGATGATGTGCGGAATAGAACGAGAACTTATGGATGCTTTTAAAGTGGGAGAGGCTGCTCTAATTTGGCAATCCATGGCCAAATGTGGTAATTATATCTGGTTCAACAAATAAGGAAATGTAAAATAAAAATGTAATTAAATCTGGTAATTAAACGAATGCTATCCAATTTGGAAATGTATATTTCCAAATAAAAATGTAAAAACAGTAGATAATGTTTATTTTAAAAAATTTAAATTCAATTAATATGTTGTAAAATATGTATATATTATTAAAAAATTAAAATAATTTATAAATAAATATTATCTTTTAATTATTTTTAAATTATTTAAAAAATATATTTTTGCATAGCACATTCTTAATTCAATTTAATATTTATTATAAATATTTTAACTTTTATGATTTGTCCTCTAATAATTGTAAAGTAATAGTTCTAATTTATATTTTATTTTTAAAATATAATTAAAGTGATATATTTTTATGTATGAAAAAAAACTAAATCAAAATTTACTCAACCAAACAAAACCATACATATTAAAGACATAAACTGTTACTTAAATGTTTTTTTATATATATTAAACTCGATTTAGTAGAATAATTTATTAAATTAGATTGAAATATTCTTCCATATTTTATTTCCAAAAATTATAAAATAATCATTATTTTTTTACTAAATATGAAATTGTCTCTACTAGTTTTTTTTTAAATAAAGTTATCCACAAGTTCTTATGGTAAGTTTCATTTATACTCGTAATCCATTTTTTTATTTAAAAATATAACATTAAAATCAATTTTATTTAATTTAATATTTATTTAATTAGACTAATTGATTTTTAGTGGTCGAAAAATTATTAAAAAAATAACAGATAAGTTACCTAGTTTCGACTTTGAACAGTATCGTACAATCCAAAAAAATGACATGTGTCACTCACTGTTTGAAAATAAAACGAAATGATTTTAAATTTAAAGATAATTTTAAAAAAATTACGTATTAAAAAATAATTTTTTCATTTTACTATATTAAAAAATAATTTTTATTCTATAATATTAAACGGAATTTGTCAAACATAGCATGTAAACTATTTAATTAGTTTTATTTTGTGTAATTTTACACACGTCTTAGTTTTATATAATTCAACAAACAGAACATGATGTATAAGTTTACGGGAAAAAATTATATTTTTAATATTTAATATATGTATATCAATTTTCAAAAAAAATGAATTTGTTATTGTTTATAAAATATATATTTTTAAATAAAAACAAATATTATAAAATTAAAATTTATAAATTAGAAAATAATAATTTATCATTTTATGTGTGCTTTATCACAATCAATAACTTATATTATTTCTATTAAAAAATAACTAATATATTTTATTTTTCATCATAAGCATTTAATTTAGTTTTGTTAACTTAAGATTTTGATATAATTATTATAAAAATAGATTTATTTAAATATTATAAAAATAATTTAAAGTTCATAAAATTTGAATAATATGTTTAAAAGTATTTTTCAAGAGTTTTTAACGATCATAAATGATTAATAATTAATTCTATAATATAAAAGAAAACAAGAACACTCGAAGAATATGAGGATAATAATATTTTTATTTAAACTACTTTATTAATTCTAAAAAAAAATTAAACACACGATCTTTCTATTTAAAAATTCCAAACCCTATATAGTTTAGACTAAGGGTGATAATGAGTTTGTCCGGCTCGCGAGCTATTCGGGTTCGGCTCGGTCAAAGCTCGGCTCGAGTGAGCTCGACTTGGACTCAAGTTCGGTTCGGGATCTAAACGAGCCGAGCCAAGCTTACCTTAGCTCAAAAAACTCGTGAACAGGCTCGAAATAATTATATATAAACATACGTACATATATATTTATATATATATTAAAAGTAATTTATTTAGCAAAGAAAAATAATAAAAGAATGAGAGTAAATCTACTAAAAATAAATTAAATAAAATAAATTTAATATTATTAAATAAAATAAATTTACAAAACTATAAATAATAAATAATAAATAAACTATAAATAAATAATAAAAAACAATAGTATAGAAAATTGTCCATTTCGAGCTAAACCGAACTGAACCTGACGAGCTTTGAGCCAAAGCTGAACCTAGTAATATTATTTTCGAGCCTAACTGGAACCTAAAATTCTGAGCTCAACAAGCCTCGAGCCGAACCGAACCCAGATAAGTCTGTTTTCGAGCCGAATCGATCCTAACTTGACTCGAACTCGACTCATTATCACCCTCAGTTTAGACGGTTCATATACCCTTATATTTAAGGTTTGTTAGGATATGGAAACCCCCTAAATCATTGCGCATGCAAGCACCTACATATTGAATTATTTTAGTTAAGAAATTTTATTTATTTTAATTTTTATAATATGGAGTGGAAGGATGGCATATGGTCATGCTCAACGAGTTGAGCAGCTCATAAACTGTTTGAATTTGATTCAGTCAAAATTTGATAAATATTAGATTCGGATTGATTTGATTCGAACTCAAACTCAAGTCAATACTTTAACGAATTGAATCGAGCAAAGTCTAATTCGATTTGATAAGTTCGCGAGCAGCTTATTAATTTTTAATAATTATTTTAAAATTATTTCATTCAAAAAATAAATCTAAATAATAATTATTAATTTGTGAAATGTTATTTTAATTTTAATATGATAGTTTGATATATTTATAGATTGTTACTTTTGAATTTAGACTTTGAAAGTGTTATATACACTCTTTTTAATATTTTTGGTTAAATTTGTTAATTTATGTTAATATTAAACCTCATATAATATTCTTAAATTTTACTTTTAATTAAAAAAAAAGGTAAGTTTTTTCAGTGAACTTAACGAGTAACGAGTCGAGTTGAACAATAATTTTTTTAACAAACACGAGTCGAATAATGCCCAACTAGCAATTAACTCGCTTAATAAACACCCCTGATACTGACACAAAATTTCACGAATCGAAATCGTTTTCAATATTATCTTTACATAAAATGAGTGAAACACTCATAATTGTCTCACCCAACAATATCGTCTTAAAATTTTTATTTAAATTATCTTTACATAACATGTATCGAGTGAGTCGCTTTATGTAATAAAACCTAAAATGAGTGTAATGTTGGATATGGATGGCCCAAATAATCAGTGGGTTTGAATTTCATAGAGCCTTTGGAGGGCCTCTCTATGGCTTATAATCCCCAAGCAAATGGTCCAAACTTTACTAGCCAGAAAATTACCCAGAAAATAAACTACTGCAGCCAAGAAATGATTAATAGAATCTCAGATTTATTTTTCAAAATATTACGTATATGCATGAACGTCTCAGGTTTCTATACAGAAAAGGTTTAGATGGAATTAATTCACTGAAAGTATATTTTACATTAGAGATTACAGAACGGAACCTTCGTAAATGGTTGACAGCCTCAGCCTGAAGGATCGAACAGCCAATTTAGCTCGTCTGGAGGTGTATCGATGGAGTTTCTTAATGGAACCCGATCTCGTCATACCAGGACGCTAAGGTTGCGCTTTTGAAAAGGACTTGTCGCAGGGAAACGATTGAGCTGCGGGGACCACGACCGTCACAGGCGAAATCCGAGTCCTCTTGCGGCGAGTGTCGTTTTTGGAGTCGTTTTCGATAGCAAGGTTGGCTTTGACGGCCAAAGCCGCCATGTCCCTGGAGGCCAACCGGTGTTGTAGCTTCGAAACGGGGAGAACGAAGTAGATTTGATCAGCTTGCGGCTGGTGGTCGACGTCCAAGGCCGGAATGTATTCGTCGTAAGAGAAGCTGTCGGAGTTACACAGGAGGATTGCAGAAGAAGAAGCTTCGGCGTTGAGAACGTAGGAAACGAAGACGGGAAGGATATATTTGTGAAGATCTCCATTGATGGAAACAACCTGAGCGGAGAACAATTCTTGGTTTTTGGAAGAGAAGCAAGTTCCCATGGCAATCGGAGAAGCTCGGAAGCGATTATATTCGATCAAGTCGAATCAAATACAAGAAATAAAATATTCTTTTGTACTTGTTGTTGGTGTTGAATAAATAAGATTGAGCGGCTGAATGTGAATGGATATAAGAACAGCAAGGCGTCACGTCAGCGACGCCGTCACGCGGAGGACATGGAACCGAGTTCGTACAAGTCAAAGGTTATGGTTTTTCCAACGAAATACAGAGATACGTACTCACTTTCTATCTTTATTTGTAGGGTTCTTGTTTTTTCATTTTTGCCAACACTGGATGTATCTTTTAAATCTAAAAATTCAAAATATACGTTTCTTAAAAAGTTTTATAAATTTAATTTTTTAAAAATAAATGAAATAATTAAAAACAAAATCATTTATTATAACGTGTAAATCTTTTTTATAGTATAAAGATAATTAAAAGGTAATATTTACTTTTAAAATAAATATTATTGTTTTTAACTGGATTATATGTAATATGATTAATAAGCATAAAATTAGAATAAAATTATAGGATAATTTTTTTTTTACTAATTTAAAATTGTTTTATATAAAATTAGAATTCCAACGTGTAAATCTTTTTTTATTTGTTGTTGAAATATTATATAATTTTAATGTCATTTATCATAATTTAGTTATTTTTATTTTTTATCAAAAAATTTATTTGAAAGAATTCGTAAAGTCACTCTTCACATTATGTTTGAATATTTTTTAACAGGTGACCTTAAAATGGTAATGAAATAAAATTTTATGTACATAAATAAATTAATAACGGAAAAAAATATTAGTTATTTATTTAAAAATATAGTTTAAGCTAAAAATTAAAAACATATATAATTTGAATATTTATTTTACTATTAAGTCAAAAAATATAATTTGGACACAAGTTTTTAATTAAGAATATATATTGTTATACACATAATATAGTAAAAGAATATTATACTTTATTTCTCTTTGTTATAATGTTAGAAAATATCCTTAACGTTTAACTAAAAAATTATTTTGATTTTTATTTTTTAATATAATATTATTCGTAATATTTTATTTTGGGTTAAATAGTCCATAATAATTATTTGTCAACTATCAGTAAATAATTTAAAAAGATTTGATAGAATAACACATCAGTTAATAAAAAATAATTTTATTGGTGCCTCCACTTTATTTAGACTGGACACCATGATGTTCAAATGCCATGCGAGGGGGATTGTTTTATTCCACAATGTTTTATTACAATTGTTGAGAGTGATTATTTCTAAGGGTAACAAATATCGTACTTGCCCGTATCAAAATTCAACCTACATGGACCTTTGAATGTTATATTCCACAGGCAACGTGTACACGACCAGTAATCCCTGTCGAATTCATAAATGTTGAATCACTGCTCCATTCCATTCGAAGGTGCAGTGAAATAAGGTGGTCTTCCAGAAGTTCGGACGGAATTTGAACTCGTAAAGGTCGTCATGGTACATAATCGTATGGATGCCAAGGTTGTCGTCCGCTGATCTGCAATGGATGATGAGATCCGTCCCGGCTTGCAAATCATTGTAGATTGATATGTATTGTTTGTGCCTTATGACAATGGCTTCGGTCGCAACAAAAAATAACAATAGCAACAAAAGCGATGAGTTGATCGACGATAAATTCATGTTTGCTTCTGATAATGTTCTGAATAGAATGAAAATTTATGGATGGTTTGAAAGTGGGAGGGGCTGCTGTCATTTGGCAATCTATGGCCAAATGTGGTAATTTTATCTGGTACAACAAATAGGAAAATGCTACCCTATTTAGAAAAACGAGAACCATAGTTATTTTAAATTGTATGAATTATTTTTATAATCATGTTAATCGGCTAATTAAGATTGATTATAGAAATTTATTATGATTTTGAGTTGAGTTTTAATATGAGAATCAACACAAGCCCTTAGTTTTTTTTAGTATATTATATAAAAATATTTTAATTTTTAGACTCATCATTAAGGATGAACATTTTATTCACCTGGTCGGATTAGATTTTTTAATTAAAAAAATTGGTTTCGGGTTCGGAGCGGATGCTTATTAAGGGGAAGGCCAGGTTCGAGTTTTTAATGTAAAATATATTACCCGACCTGAGACTAAATATGTAATTTTCTCACAAACTTTAAGAGATATTTATAATATTACTCTTTTCTTTATATATATTTTATAATTAGATCCTTAAAATTAATTTTTTATTTATAATTTAGTTTTTAAAATTAAAAAAATATAATTAAGTTTCCTAAAATTATTTTTTATAATTAAATCCTTAAAATTATTCTTTTTACGTCAAGTCGGATCAAAATCGGGTTTAAAATATTTATGTTCGTATCGTGTTCGAATAGACCAAAAAATTAATCCGACTCGACTCGTATCCATATCTTTCCGTTACTGACTCCACTTAAAAAAAAACAAAGACGATAACACTATCACTTTACAAGTTTATATCACACCAAGAAAGAATATATATATTTAAATATATATCATAAAAAAATTAAAAAAAATATCATCTATAAAAAGCTATATGTATTTGAAATAAAATAGTAAAAGAAATAAAAAAAAAATCATCATCCATAAACAGTTCTCTGTTTGTGAGTCTTTCGAAGTGCAGTGGTCTTAAAAAAGTATTTAAAATTTTAGTCAAAATCTAAATATTTTAAAAAAAATGAAGTTACCCTCAAATTTTTATTGTAAGTTTCAGTTATGTCCTAAATAAAATTTAAGTCAATTTTACTTACTCTAATATTTATCTAATTAGACCAATTAATAATTGGTGGTTAAAAAATTATTTAAAAAATAACAGATATGTAACAGGCTAAGGAAACAACCACATGTCTTTCACGCCGATAAACATGTGTTACATGGCCAAATGTAGTAATTAAATCTGGTCCAACAAATAGGGAAATGCTACCCAATTTGGAAATGTATATTCTTGAATCTAAACATATATCCAAATAAAAATTAAAACAGTAGATAATATTTATTTTAAAATATTTAAATTCAATTAATATGTTATAAAATATGTATATATTATTTAAAAATTAAAATTATCTATAAATAAATATTATCTTCTAATTATTTTTAAATTATTTAAAAAATATATATTTGCATAGCACATTCTTAATTCAACTTAATACTTATTATAAATATTTTAACTTTTATGATTTGTCCTCTAACAATAATTGTATGAACAAAAACTAAACCAACATTTACTCAACCAAACAAAACCATACATATTAAAGACAGAAACAGTTACTTAAATGTTTTTCTTATATTAACTCGATTTAGTAAAATAATTTATTAAATTAGATTGAAATATTCTTCAAATTTTTTTCAAAAAATTATAAAATAATCATTATTTTTTTTATTAAATATGAAATTGTCTCTACTAGATATTTAAAAAAAATTAAAGTTATCCACAAGTTCTTATGGTAAGTTTCATTTATAGTCGTAATCCAAATTTTTTTTTCATTTAAAAATATAAAATTAAAATCAATTTTATTTAATTTAATATTTATTTAATTAGATTAATTGATTGTTGGTAGTCGAAAAATTATTTAAAAAATTACAGATAAGTGTTACATATCAAGTTCTGAACAGGAATATACTGAGCTCCTGAGCAGTGCTACCCAATGGATTCATCAGGTGAAACGAGTGAGAGTGAGGCGAACCATTAACCCAATGGAAACTAGCTCGCATGTACAGGAGCTCCCCGGCATCCTCATCACACTTGGGGACAACCGGCAAAGCCCCGACGCAGACTGATACCGACTGCATCATCTTAAGCACCGCCGCATCGTTCACGCTCACCTGCCTCTTTATGGCGAACCCCATTTTCCTCCCGTTGCAGTACATGGACCAAACCGGCACGTCATAAGGCCAGCAGCCCAGCACGATGACGACGACCTCTCTTTGCTCTTCTCACACTCCAACGATATGGAGCGTAGAAAATTACGGTTAAGATTTAAAATTTAATTTTTAAGATTTTTTTAACAGGAGGCATGATTAGGAGGCAGCGAATTTCTAAACAATTCAAATAACCGACAAACAATAGAGACAACAATGTTTTATTACATTTATTGAGAGTAATTAAGCACTGGTTTTCCATTTGTAACAAGCATCGTACTTTCCCGTATTATAGTTAAACATACATGGACCGTTAAATGTTATATTCCACAGGCAACGTTTACATTGCTCGTAATCCCTGTTATAGTCATAAATATCGAACCGATTCACTATTCCATTCCATTCGAAGGTGCAGTGAAATAAGGTGCCTTGCCAGAAACTCGGTCGAAATTTGAACTTGAAAGGGTTGCCATGGTAGCTAAGAACATGGATACCGAGGTCGTCATCCTCTGATTTGCAATGGATGGTGAGATCTGTCCCGGCATCCAAATCGTTGTAGACTAATATGTCTTGTTTGTGTAACAAAAAACTGGCTTCGCTCGCAACGAAAAATAACAATAATAACAAGAACGACGAGTTGATCGACGATGAATTCATATTTGCTTCTGATGATGTTCTGAATAGAACGAGAACTTATGGATGGTTTTAAAGTGAGAGGGGCTGCTCTCATTTGGTAATCCATGGCCAAATGTGGTAATTTTATCTGGTCCAACAAATAGGGAAATGCTACCCAATTTGGAAAAATCTCATAATATTTGACTGAATTGTATTTGATTTTTTTTTTTTAATTTTAAAATCTATTGTAGTCCCCGAAATATTTTAGAATCTATGACATTTTAAACAATTGTTTATAAGGTCACAAGATTTCAATTCGACTTCAACCAAAAATACAAAAAAAAAAAAATGAAATCTGAAAGATTTCAATCCGACCTCATAAAAAATAATAAAAAAATATAGATTGGAAGGATTACTACCCGACTTCATGGGTTAAAACAATGAATTTTTTTTGAAGTCTAACGAAAAACAATCCGACTTCTAATAAAATATTCCACGACTTCAAAATATTCCATGGGTTAAAATATTCCATGAGATCGGAATATAAATAAGGAGACTTCATTTTTTTAAATTTTTTAGTCTTAAAGTCTAATTAAGCCTAGTGACTTCAAAAAAAAATTATTGATTTTATTCTCCATGAGGTCGGATGAAAAGTATTCTGACCTCAACTTAGTACCAATATTCAAAACGTCATAAATTCTTAAATAATTTGGATTACAATAAACTTTAAAAATAAAAAAAATCACATGTAATATTCGTTCAATTTTGCCAAAATCAATAGCTTAAATATTTTTAATTTATACAATATTTTCACACACAAAAAAAAACTTAATCATGCTAAAATTGGATCCATAATCTTAGAAAGTAACAAAGGCCTAATCATCAAGCTAACTAGCTCCGGTCGATATATTTTCACTAATTTATATAATTTGTACAATATTCCTATAATAAATTGATAAAACAAAAGCTTGCGTATGTTTTAATTGGAAATATATCTAAACAAAACCGAACAAAGATTGAGTTATGAATGAATATTCATCAATAAATAAATATTTTTTTAATTACTATACATATTATAAAAATATATAAAATTTAAAATATTTATTTATTGTCAACAATTGTAAAATTTTATATATTTCTATAATATATTTATTTTACAATTATAAAATATTTATTAATGATTAATAATTATAAAGTCATAAAAATGTTATCTATTTAATTTTAACAATAAATAAATATTTTAAATTATAACATACCCAAGCCCTTAGTGTTTTCTTTTAGTTGTTGTAGAAATATTATATAAATTTTAATGTCATTTATCATAATTTATTTATTTTTTATTTTTTATCAAAAAATTTATTCGGTAGAATATGTAAATCACAATTCGTAAACCTTTATTTTTTTTAACTAATATCTTCGCATCATGCTTGAATATTTATTAACGGATAAAATGGTAATGAAATAAAATTTTATGTACATAAATTAATAACAAAAAAATATAGTTTAGAAGCTAAAAAATAAGAACATATATAATTTGAATATTTATTTTTCAATTAAGTAAAAAAATACAATTTGAACACAACTTTTTAATTAAGAATATATAGTTATAAATGGTAGAATATCATTAAAGTTTAACTAAATAGTTGTTTTAATTTTTATTTTTTTTAATATAATTTAATTCTCAATATTTTATTTTGAGTTAAATGGTATGTAATAACTATTTATCAACTAAAGGTAAATAATTTAAAAAGGTTTGATAGAATAACGCATCAGTTAATAAAATACGATTTTGTATTTTATATAAATTTATAAAATTATATTTTAACTTGTGCGATTCTTTCACATTAATATATTTATCTATATGACACTATTAGTATATTTTAAACTTTTAACGGACAGTGGTGGATCCACCTTTCCTCTGGGATGAGCACCGACTCACCTTTTCTAAATTTACGTATTTATCATTATTTTTTTATTTTTTATGAATTAATCCTTAAGTTTTTGTAATATTTAAGGTTCGTGCCTACATTAAAATTCAAAAATTTATATATGGTCACCCATAAATAAATTTCTGGATTCGTCACTGAATTCACATAACCGACAATCAATAAAGACAACGTTTTATTACAAATGTTGAGAGCGATTAAACATCGGTTTTCCAAGGATAACAAATATCGTACTTGCCCGTATCATAATTCAACATACATGAACCATTGAATGTTATATTCTACAGGCAACGTTTACATCTACGATAATCCCTGGAAATGACATAGATGTCGAACCGATTCACTGCTCCATTCCATTCGAAGGTGCAGTAAAACAAGGTGGTCAACCAGTAATTCGGTCGGAACCTGAACTCGAAAGGGTTGCCATGGTAACTAAGAACATGGATACTGAGGTCGTCGTCCGCTGATTTGCAATGAAGGATGAGATCCGTCTCGGCTTGCAAATCGTTGTAGATTAATATGTCTTGTTTGTGCAGCAAAAAAACGGCTTCGCTCACAACGAAAAATAACATTAGCAATAAGAGTAACGAGTTGATCGACGATGAATTCATATTTGCGTCTGATGATATTCTGAATAGAACGAGAACTTATGGATGGTTTTAAAGTGAGAGGGGCTGCTCTCATTTGGTAATCCATGGCCAAATGTGGTATTTTATCTGGTCCAACAAATACGGAAATGCTACCCAATTTAGAAAAATCTCATAATATTTGACTGAATTGTCACACCTTTATTTTTGAAAATCTCATTTTTAATTTGATCAGACTTGTAGTATTCATGGGTTGTTCTGACAAAAAAAAAAAGTAATTTTGATATTTTTGTTTAGGGATTAACTCAACCAAATTTATTAAGTTTAAGGATTAATTTGATTAAATTTATCGAATTCAAAGATTAATTAATCAAATTTATCAAGTTCAAGGATCATGTAAGTATGGGTTCAGTTTCAATATGAGAATCAACATTTCCATAATCATGTTAATCAACTAATTAAGATGACTATAGAAATTTATTACGATTTTTTATTTAATAAAGTGATATCATCAAATGAAAAATATCAAAGTCGGGTGTTTATTACATACTGAGAGTCAAACTCATGCATTTTAAACTCAAGAGTAACAATTAAATCATAATGGAATATAATCAAGTTACATTGTATAAAAATCTTAAACTAAAATCAATAGGTGAAATTGGGCCAATATTGTATTTGATTTTTTTTTTAAATCTATTGTAGTCCTCAAAATATTTTTAGAATCTATGGCATTTTAAACAGTTGTTTATAAGGTCACAGGATTTCAATTCGACTTCAACAAAAAAAAATGAAATCTGAAAGATTTCAATCCGACCTCATAAAAAAAATATAGGTTGGAAGGATTACTAGCTGACTTCATGGGTTAAAACAATGATTTTTTTAAGTCTAACGAAAAACAATCCGACTTCTAATAAAATATTCCACGACTTCAAAATATTCCATGGGTTAAAATATTCCATGAGATCGGAATATAAATAAGGAGACTTCATTTTTTTTTTTAAATTTTTTAGTCTTGAAGTCTAATTAAGCCTAGTGACTTCAAAAAAATTTATTGATTTTATACTCCATGAGGTCGGATGAAAAGTATTCTGACCTCAACTTAGTACCAATATTCAAAACGTCATAAATTCTTAAATAATTTGGGATTACAATAAATTTTAAAAATAAAAAAAATCACATGTAATATTCGTTCAATTTTGCCAAAATCAATAGCTTAAATATTTTTAATTTATACAATATTTTCACAAAAAAAAAAAACTTAATCATGCTAAAATTGGATCCATAATCTTAGAAAGTAACAAAGGCCTAATCATCAAGCTAACTAGCTCCGGTCGATATATTTTCACTAATTTATATAATTTGTACAATATTCCTATAATAAATTGATAAAACAAAAGCTTGCGCATGTTTTAATTGGAAATATATCTAAACAAAATCGAACAAAGATTGAGTTATGAATGAATATTCATCAATAAATAAATATTTTTTTAATACTATGCATATTATAAAAATATATAAAATTTAAAATATTTATTTATTGTCAACTATTGTAAAATTTTATATATTTCTATAATATATTTATTTTACAATTATAAAATATTTATTAATGATTAATAATTATAAAGTCATAAAAATGTTATCTATTTAATTTTAACAATAAATAAATATTTTAAATTATAACATACCCAAGCCCTTAGTGTTTTCTTTTAGTTGTTGTAGAAATATTATATAAATTTTAATGTCATTTATCATAATTTATTTATTTTTTATTTTTTATCAAAAAATTTATTCGGTAGAATATGTAAATCACATTTCGTAAACCTTTAATTTTTTTGAACTGATATCTTCACATCATGCTTGAATATTTATTAACGGATAAAATGGTAATGAAATAAAATTTTATGTACATAAATTAATAACAAAAAAATATAGTTTAGAAGCTAAAAAATAAGAACATATATAATTTGAATATTTATTTTTCAATTAAGTAAAAAAAATACAATTTGAACACAACTTTTTAATTAAGAATATATAGTTATAAATGGTAGAATATCCTTAACGTTTAACTAAATAGTTATTTTGATTTTTATTTTTTTAATATAATTTAATTCTTAATATTTTATTTTGAGTTAAATGGTATGTAATAACTATTCATCAACTAAAGGTGAATAATTTAAAAAGGTTTGATAGAATAACACATTAATTAATAAAATATAATTTTGTATTTTATATAAATTTATAAAATTATATTTTAACTTGTGCGATTCTTTCATATTAATATATTTATCTACATGGATCCACCTTTCCTCTAGGGTGAGCACAGACTCACCTTTTCTAAATTTACGTATTTATCATTATTTTTTTATTTTTTATGAATTAATCCTTAAGTTTTTGTAATATTTAAGGTTCGTGCCTACATTAAAATTCAAAAATTTATATAAGACCACCCATAAATAAATTTTTGGATTCGTCACTGAATTCACATAACCGACAATCAATAAAGACAATGTTTTATTACAAATGTTGAGAGCGATTAAACATTGGTTTTCCAAGGATAGCAAATATCGTACTTGCCCGTATCATAATTCAACATACATGGACCGTTGAATGTTATATTCCACAGGCAACGTTTACATCTACGATAATCCCTAGAAATGATATAGATGTCGAACTGATGCACTGCTCCATTCCATTCGAAGGTGCAGTAAAACAAGGTGGTCAACCAGTAATTTGGTCGGAACCTGAACTCGAAAGGGTTGCCATGGTAACTAAGAACATGGATACCGAGGTCGTCGTCCGCTGATTTGCAATGAAGGATGAGATCCGTCCCGGCTTGCAAATCGTTGTAGATTAATATATCTTGTTTGTGCAGTAAAAAATCGGCTTCGCTCACAACGAAAAATAACATTAGCAATAAGAGTAACGAGTTGATCGACGATGAATTCATGTTTGCTTTTGATGATATTCTGAATAGAAAGAGGACTTGTGGATGGTTTTAAAGGGGGAAGGGCAGCTCTGATTAGGTAATTGATGGCCAAATGTGGTAATTTTATATGGTACAATAAATAGAGAAATGCTATATTAAAGACATAACTATTTACTTAAATGTTTTTTTTTTTTTGATAAATGTCACCGAATTTTTATTAAATCATAAAAAAATATTATTATATCTTATCCAAGAAATAAAATAATTGGATTAAACAACAACAACAAAAAAAAATCTTACAACCCAAAAACAATGAATTAATATTTCTATGGAGATAAGCATACCAACAAAATTCAGAGGCTTCTTGAATCTCCTTGTCTCTGTCCAAATGAGACGCATAAAGAAGGAAGAAGGAGTTGTACGCGATCCAAGCTGTCATACAAAATCGCTACCCATGACTGATTTTATCGGCAAACAAACCATCAAACGAGTGGGGATAAAACTTTTCAAGTGACCACCGACAAAAACATAAATCAGAAACTAGCGTCGATTGAATCTCTATGTGAATAACAAACGATTGCTAGGGTATGCTGAAACATGCATGCCACAAAGACAGACGAATCAGAACATAAAACAAAATAAAAAAAATATGTCTTAAAGACGGAAGAAGAACGTGTCACAAAGACAGAAAAAACATGCTATAGAAACAGAGATTCTTATTAAAATTAAAAACAAAACAAATAAAATAATATATTCGGTGGTTGACAACTAATATTAAGATTGATTGTCGACTATCGATCAAAAGGATCGAATAAAATAAAGAACGGCTATGGAAGAAATGAAAAGCGACTAGGGTTTCTCACAAATGTTTTTTTTTTTATATTAACATGATTTAGTAAAATTATTTATTAAATTAGATTGAAATAATCTTCCATATTTTATTAACTCAATTAAAGACATAAGCATTTACTTAAATGTTTTTTTTTATATTAACTCGATTTAGTAAAATAATTTATTAAATTAGATTGTAATAATCTTCCATATTTTATTTTCAAGAAACTAAATCATTATTTTTTATCCAAATATGAAATTGTCTCTACTAGATATTTTAAAAAAATTAAAGTTACCCCAAATTCTTAAGGTATGTTTCACTTATACTCGTAATTCAATTTTTTCATTCAACAAAGATAAAATTTAAACGATTTTATTTGATTTAGTGTTTATTAAATTAGACTAATTGATTGTTGGTCATGGGAAAATTATTAAAAAATATATCAGATAAGTGTTACATGTCAAGATCTGAACAAGAATATGTTGAGCTCCTAAGCAGTGCTACCCAGTGGATTCATCACGTGAAAACGATTAAAGAGTGTAATTTTGTATCGCATTCGAGGTGTTATCGGAACCTAGAAAATGGTAAATAATTTAAGGTTAGAATTAAATAAAATTAATTAGGTAAATGATTAGAAGCACCAATAGTATTATTAATTTTATCAAGTGTTCAGATGGTAGTATCCGATCGTTCGGATGTTATCATAATACATTTGGTAAATTAATAATTTAATAGGGTTTTAAATATTTAAATAATGAAGACTTAAAGGGTAGAACTTAAAATTGACAAGATAATAACCGATCATGCATTCAATCCTTCTGGGAAAAATTTATATTTCTATAAATACGAGTTAAGGTTTCCTATTATAGGACGTCTTATTCAAGTTCGTATTTAAAAGAAATGTATTTTCTTATCCAAAAGGATATCCATATTCGAATGATATTCATCTGACAATGATGAACTAAATTTATATTATTATTCAAAATGTCAAAATGCCATGTGTAATTAATAAGTTACCGATCTCGGGCGTTCGCAAGGGTCGTCCTTACGCGTAACCGACTCCCGAACCAAAATGTTTTAATAATAAATCTCTGATTTGTTTTATGGTGTCCTGCCTACCTAAGTGGCCGGTGACGACTCCAAATCATTTTAAAATTCAAATAATACGTGTCTTTAAAATTTAGGTTCTCACAATTAATAATTGAAAGTAGTAAAAACTTGATTTTTCAAAATTCACTCGCCAGACTATTTTCACACACTCAGTTTTAAAATGTTGGCCATATATATATATATCAAAGGCTTGCACATGCTGGAATTGGAAATAAATCAAAACAAAACTGAAAAAAGATTGGGTTATGAATGAATATTCATCAATAAATAAATATCTTTTAATAACTATACATACTATAAAAATACATAAAATTTAAAATATTTATTGTCAACAATTATAAAATTTTATATATTTCTATAATACATTTATTTTACAAATATAAAACATTTGTCTATGATTAATAATTCTAGAATCATAAAAACATTATATATTTATTTTTAACAATAAATCAATATTTTAAATTTTATATATTTTTTTATAAAATATATAATTATTAAAAAAGACTATCTATAACTCAATCTTTGATTATTTTGTTTTGATTTGTTTAGAATCTTAACATACACAAGCAGGGATGGCAATGAAGCGGACTTGGATCAGACTTTATAAAGTCCAAGTCCAATCCAATTAATAATCGGATTTTCAAAAAATACAAGTCAGAATCCAAATTCTTTTATATAAATCCAAATCCAATCTAATAAAATATCTAAAATCTAAATCCAAATCAAAAAGTCCGAATCCAATTATTTTTTAAAGTAACAACTTAAATAAATATCTTTAAATAAAAAAAATATGTTTTATCAAACAAATATTTTAAATTTATAGAACAAACAAATCGCAACAAATATTACAATCCAATATAAAACAAATTAAGGTAACAACTCAAACTTTTTAAATATAAAAATTTTAAATATTTTTATTCGGATTTATATATGGATCGGATTCATATCGGATATGGATTCGGATTACATTCGGATTAGATTATAGAAATGGTAAAAATTAATCATTTGAAACTTTCCCACGGTGATATAATATCTTTTCAAGAAAATAACGCGAGAATCCGCGGTGAAGAAATAAGGAGATCTTTCTATATCGAAATATCAGTTGAAAAAATCATAGACAAATTCAAATTAAAAAAAAAAAGCCTTTTAAAATAAAAAAAAAAGGCAAATTCCTTAATCGCCAGGTAAGAATGTGGAGAAGAATCAAATGTTTCCACCTACTCAAACTCAAAACTAAGAGGGGATGCCGCTTACTACTAAAAAAATCCCGGTTTTTGAAACAGTTGCGTTCTTATATGCAAAAAGAAGACTTGAAAAGAACAAAGAAGTTTGGATCCGAAAAAGTATGCTTAGGCAGTTCCTTCGCTGAGCACAACAGAATGAAGAGGAATTTGTATTATTTCAAATCCCTATTCTTATGGAACGAGAAAACCCGAAATCTTCCTACTCAAACAAGAAGTCCTATAGTTTACAACTCTTTTTTATATAGATATAGTAAAAAAAAAAAAAACCTATTGCTCCGCATTCCCCTATCAGAAAACTATGAAGAGAAGAATCAAAAGGATTGAACTACCTACTCATTATTCGGAGGTGAATCATAGAACACTAAAAGCTGTGGTCTCTTATGGACCTAACATAGGTCACATCCCTCACGACATAAGATTGAAAGATCCAAACCTTCCTCTTCGGAGCGGAAACGGGCGTGGCCAAAACATATAAAGATCGGCGTAGTCGCTCATAGGGACATATCCATTTTTCATTCTGGTTTGATTGGTGGCGGAAGCTCTTCTGATGAGTCAGGTGCTGTGGTATTTGATGTAGTGGAACCAGACGAGATCCCCTTTTTGACCCGTTGCCAAAGAAGAACCCGCAGCGGTACCCTTCAGAAGTCCCAACCCTTGAATATTCAATTCATTGATACCGCCTTCTTTAGATAACATTTCTGAAGCTGCCAATCTTAAGCTTCCTTTAATAAGAAAGAGAGACTTGACTCGAATGAAGATTAGCGGGAGACAAATTCGAGTATTTTTAAGAGTTTGATACCCGTCTGCGTTCTATCTTTCTATCTATAAGAGTTAGCCTAGCCAAGAACGGCGCCTAGAAAAGTTCTCCTGGAAAAGAAACGGCAATCTTGGCCTAGAGAATAGAAAAGGGATCCTCGAATAGGAAGGAAGTGGCACTGGTATTGAATTCCTTTCTGTATTTATACAAAAAAGGATGCTTAAACAAAGCAAGTCGGTCCAATAACGGTTGCTAAACCCGGATCGGATGCTATCTCCTAAACATATAGTGAAAAAAAAGTCTGCCTTCGCTGAAGTTGGATCTGAGGACGGAAAAAGAGAGTCCGCTATCCCGGAACCGGTTGCCACCTTTTTGGGTCGAGGTAAGGCGGGAGACCCATACATAACTAGAGAGTAACTGTCGGCAAGTAAGAAAGATCTTTCCCCAGAGTGCCTTCCTTAAGCGTCTGGTGCCGCGGAGTCTGCAGGAGATGATCAAACCTCTTCCACCGCCGAACCTCTTTCTGTTGCTCAATCGTCCACTTTAGATGAGACTACTCAACTAAATCAGTATTATACTCTAATAAATCTGATTCTGCGGCAGAGACAGAAGGTGTATCCTCTAAGGCAGACAATTAAGTGACATAAGTGGTCTCGTCTATAGCATCTGATGAAGCAAAAGCCTAGTTCTCGGTAAAGCAAGCTCTCGCCTCAGGCTCAGGGAAAGGAAAGAAAGGGGATCCGTGCCTTTTCTATTCTCTTTCTGTGGTCTGGGACGGGAAAAGAAATGCTAGAAGAGTTGGAGCCCTTCTTCTTAAAGTCAGCTTTTTAGCTAAGCTCTTCTATAAGTGAGTTCTCTGGGCAAGGCTTTCTAGGCTCCCTCGCTCCCTACGAGCTCAAAAATGAAGGTATCCACGGAAAGAACACAACTTCTTCGGAGATAGCGAACTCTTCAAAACCAGACGATGAGTTGTGGGTCCTGTTTATATCTGTCTTATTTTGGTACTTTAATCTCCTGTGGTACTAATCGGTCTGCTCCAGCTTCTCTGATGAAGCGAAAAATCTATTGTAAAGAGTTGGTGGAAATGGCACTTTTCTTTCTTGCCTTATACCACTCCTGTCCTGGGGCAAGCTTAGCCATCCTTGTGGCAGGAGCCCTACAGGTACTGGAAAGCTGACTACTGGCAGTGAAATGTCATATAAAGACGGCTGACATCAAAATAACGATTGGGGATTTAGCTGTAGCAGACTTTTTTTTCTTCTCCTTCTCCCCCATTCTTGATAGGCTTTCCCTAGCTGGCACTATTTTAGTCTTAGATCTCGGAAGTTGATCTTTAACCAGCGATTTGCACGTCAACGAAAGAAGAAGGGCAAATGGTTGAAAGCCAGTACGGGACCAATACCAATACCAATGCTTTGATTCAACTAGTAGCGAAGGTGCCAATTGGTATCATTCCAATAGCTGTCCAAGGGGAAAGAAAAGGCTTTCAAGCTTCAGTGTGCCAAGCGAGCAAATGTCTATATGAGGGGGAAGTAGTGGATTTCCTGGAGAATAAGTTCCAGCCGATGCAAACGACCGTAATGATCCCTACGAGGTTAGCTGCAGTATATAGGAGCCTTTAGGTCCAGGCGAGTTCCGCAGTTGCCCTGTCTCTGTAAACCCTTCTTCAGAGCCTGCCCCCCCATCTACTCAAAGGAAAGAAAAGCAGTTAGAGAAGTCAAGTAAGTAAGATAAGGAAAGCGCGCATCCTTCTGCCTCTAAGTCGTAACCCTTTATCCCTTCCCGAGGTTTTAGTTTGAGTTGAAGTGTGGGGCGAGTTTCTTTCGATGCAGTTCTAGGATTACTCTAATAGGCAGCTTTGGAATAATACTGGAATACCTTATACCTATATAGAATGGAGGGACTACGCTTTCTGCCCCTATTGAATATGCTTTATTCTCTTACCCTATCTAACTTCAAGTTCTTAATAGTTTAAATAAGGTGAGTGCTGGCCCAGTCTTCTCTAATCCCCTTATCGAGCTACCGATCTTACAGCGCTTTCTTTCCTATCATCCCTTCGATCTCCAGGCTAGGTAAATTCTTAAGGTTCATTTTCAAGCAGAAGTATTGAAATGGGGCAAGCAAATAAGCAAGCGGTGGGATCTTTCAGACAAGGGTAAAGGTCTAGAGCAAGCCAGAAGGCGGGACTCTTTCTTTTTCTTTCCTCAAATGAAATGATAAAGGGCTAGATTCATTTTAAGCCGGTTCAGGTCCATCAAATTTCCTGAAAAGCTAGTCAGTGAGAAAGGGAATGAACATGGTGAAGCGAAGAGGGTTCGAATGAATACTCGACTGATAAGGATAAGGGGGGAAATTCTTTTTAATGAGGGATTACTAAGGGGCTTAGATTGCTCACAGGATCAAAGCACTTTCTTTATCACTGTCTTGCTCACTTAACCCTCTAACACTTACACAAAGGCTTGACAAGGGATGGAAGAGATAGAGGAGAGAAAGCAGAACGAAGGGATATAGAATTACAGGCAGAACGAATCCAAGGGCTAGTCTCACACTCTGATAAGCCCAGGTGAGAAACTCTCTATTACTACTGGTATTGGGAAAACTGGTAGAAACTTATTGGAAATATGGTAGATAATACTACAAGACTGGCTAGATAGAGTAAGGAATATTGCATATTGCCTATTGCTATTATATATATATTATTAACTGGAAATAATATATAGGCGGGAACTCGTCCAGGTAAAAAAGCAGGACAGGAAAGGAAAGCACTAAACTTAGCTATCAAAATCCCATCCCTCTAACCCTTAAAAAATGGATTAGCAATGGCTTAATAAAGGGATTACCATGGGACTTAGACAACTACTTGGGGCTATCTACTCCAACTGGCTCGCGGGTAGCGATAAGGACAGGATGGACTGGTGGAAATGCAACTACTGGTACGAATGCTGGTACAAGGGCACTGGCTAAAAATGGCTGTAAGAGAACTCTCCCACGGGATGGAGTGGATGGATTGTCCCTTGCTTGCTGTCAACTTAATGCGCTTACCTTACTATGGAAATATATAGCCCTATCGTTTATCGTTTAGCAAAAAGATATAGCCCTCCCCTATTGGACTGGATGGAAGAGAACTCCCAGGTATAAGGGATTATCTTAAGGCAGGGCTTTCCTTGGGCTTAGCAATAGAACTGGATTGGATCAACATTACAGGGCTTAGGCCTAGAAATGCATGGCGTTATCACTGGATTTTACTTGCGCTTGAAGAGGAGCTGCTTTGCCCTCTTACCCTCTTAGGATTCTATTAAGATGGAAATTACTGGAAGGGAACTGGGAATGCCTTACAGGGGGAAGGGAATCAATTACGAAGACCGATAGGGATGTTTTAACTCGTATGAACAAGAAGTACGCCCTCTCCGTCTTATAAGAGTAAGACTTTTCCTTTCACCTAACCACTCGACTGACGAAGGAGGGAAAGGGAATAGCAGCACTCCCAAAGCAAAACATTTTCCACTCGCAAGAATTACTTCAGGTCCAGAAAGCAGAGGAAGAAAAAAGGGGAAGAAATTGTTGTAGTCTTCCCAATAGAAATAGAAGCCCTCGGCAGGAAATTATCCTAGGGC